>CM050168.1:77286298-77911298 GCA_027410445.1 Discoglossus pictus
CCAACTTAACAGGTTATTGAAAGGGGGCCAAAAAATAAGGAAAGGCTATCTATATATCTGTGGAGATTTCAATATGGTCCTAGATGCAGGAAAGGATAGATAGAGGAATGTAAAAATAAAAAATGAATCTCAATTGACCAAAACATCTCATGAATTCTCTAAATTGATCAACGGTTTAGATCTACTGGATGCATGGAGGGTACTACACCCGTTCAAGAGAGACTATGCCTTTTTCTCAGGCCGGTTTAGTTCATACTCCAGACTTGACCATATATTTGTAAATCTCCAATGTTTAAGAAGGGTAAAAAGCGTTGAAATAAATACATCAGTATGGTCAGCCCACTCAATGCTCACCATTACCTTAAACAATACTATGGAAACACGAACTAAAAAAAATTGGAGAATTGATCCATCTTTATTTAAAGACCAGCCCTTCGTTAAAACATTAAAGGAAGAGATATCCAACTTTTTTGAGATTAACCAAAATACGGTAGATTCTCCATCTGTCACCTTTGTGAGAGGCCTATTGATTTCCAAAGCAGTAGAACAAAAAAAGGTAAGAGGTAAATCTTTAAGGCTTTTATATATTGAATTAGAAAAAACGGTAGCCCTATATAAGATAAAGCCAAATAAGGAGTGTCAAAAAATAATTAATTCTTTAAATCTGCAGATTAAACAAACACAACAAATACAAGTCGATAATCTCCTGTGGAAATATCAGATATCCCATTTCGTTTTTGGTAGTAAAACGTGAAAATTCTTGGCTAATAAATAAAAAAAAATTAAAAAACTTAAATAGAATTTTAAGGCTTAAGGCCCCTGACAATAATCTACATTCGCATCCAGATAAAATTGCTAGTATCTTTATGAATTTCTATAAAACACTATACAATCTGAATAAGGATCCATTTTTTATAAAACCAGATTTAGGGGACATTAAAAAAATTCTAAATCAAAAAAAAAATCTCAATGAGGAATTTAGTAGTAAGGAAATTTTAGATGTTTTGGGAAAAAAATAAGGCCCCAGGCCCTGACGGGTTTGATCAATTATGCTATCAAATATTTTCAAAGGAAATCTATGATCATCTATGCAATATGTATAATGAGATCACAATAACAGGCAAGTTAAGACCAGAATTATCTGAAGCCAAAATAATAAATAGTTTAAAGCAGGGGAAAAACCCAAAACTTAGCTCGAGCTACCGTCCAATTTCCCTGATAAATGTCGATGTAAAAATGTACGCCAAAATATTGGCAAATAGATTAAACCTTATTATACCAAAATTAATACATTTGGATCAATCAGGATTCGTTAAAGGACGATAAGCCTCAGATAATATAAAACGTTTAGTTGACATTATGTTTCGCCAAGAGCAAAGATCTACCCTTACTGACCCTGTTGCTTGATGCCGAAAAAGCGTTTGACAGGGTCAGTTGGGACTTTCTAGATGCAGATTTGGAGAAATACGGTATGGGCAAATTTGGTTCTAAAGCTATTAAAGCCCTTTATACTAATCCATCAGCGTTTATATCAGGACCTGGATTTGAATCTGAGAGTTTTACCATCAGTAATGGTACGCGCCAAGGATGCCTCCTATCCCTTCTCCTGTTTATTTAATTTATGGAGTCCTTTGCGGCATCCATAAGAAATAATGTTTTGATTGAGGGAGTGGTGATAGGAGAAGAGGCGCATACGATCACGGATGATATCCTGCTAACACTTACTAACCCTTTGAGTTCATGTGCCAATCTGCACCAAACTCTTTATGAATTTGGCAGTCTATCATATTTAAAAATAAAATCAGATATAATATATAGAAAAATTTAATGGAAAACCAAGCAATCCCTAAAACAACAATTTATGTATGATTGGAATTCAAGATCAATAACACATTTAGGTCTGAATTTCTCTTTTTCTATGAAAAACTATATGAAAGAAAACTTGTGCACCCTTTTAAAAAATTAAACCTCTCTTCGTCGGCCAGAATTGCCGCAATAAATATGTGTATTATTCCGAAATTAAGTTATGTGTTCAGATGCGTACCGGAGAAAGTTTCTAACATCTCCTTAAATTTGATTCAATCTAGTATAGATAAGTTTATTTATTTGGGTAAAAAAGAATTAAAAGGAGGCTTGGGTATACCATCAATAAAGGACATTCATGATAACAATTTAATTTCAAAATCGATGGTTTTGAATTTCCAGAGTAACAGAGCAATTTGGAAAAATTTTGAGGATAATCTTTTGGGTGATGTACCAATCCCATACAATTTTATGGCATTCAAAGATTGAGTCTATCGCCCTTTACCAGGAGGGCTTAGAGCCATACTGAAATTCTGGTTCAGAATCAGATTTGAAAATCATCTAATTCATTTTACCTCCTTGGCTTCTCCAATATAAGTTTTAAGAACCAAAGAGAATCATCAGACCCCTATTTATTGGAAAAATAAGGGTATTAATTATATAGGCGATATGTACTCAGGGGGTAAATTAATGGGTCTAACCACACTACAAATTAAACGTAACACTAGTAAGATCTCGTGGCTTGAATATGAATCAATAAAAAAGCTTATGATGCATTGGAAATTCAAACCAATGAATGAAGAAAACTTATTTAAAATAGAGAACTTAGCAACTAAGGAGGATCATTCTAAAATTATATCAAATACAACTGTAGTAAGGTGGTGTCTGAGGGGTCCATTTTCAGAAAATCTAGTGCTATTTTAGCATGGGAGGTGGACTTAAACCTGTTTTTTGAGCCATCCTCCTGGTCCAATTCCTTTCAACTAGTAAAAAAATCAGCAATTAATGCCTCCTATCTGGAGCTATATTTTAAAATAACACAAAGGTGGTATTTAACCCCCTAGCTTATGGGAAACTAAAATTTCAGCCAGATGATTTATGCTGGAAAGAATGTGGTATGCGAGGCACTACACTACATGTTTGGTGGGAAATTGAAAGTAGCAATACACTATGGGTAAAATGTTTTCTAGAACTATCAAAGATCTGTGGCAAAACATCTCACAGGTACCGCTTAGATGGCCCTATTATATCTAGATATAAATACGGTAGCTCCACAAGCAAAATTCTTAATCTCTCATATTCTTTTGATTGTAAAACATCTCTTAACAAAATACTGGAAACAACCAATAACACCCACATGGAATGAAGTAGTACACACAATCAAAATTAATCGGAAAATTATGAGGAAGAATTTTGAATTTAATCCTATAAACAAAGGCCTTTGTGCAAACTGGGCGTTATGGGATCAATATGTATTGTCAATACAAAGGGCACAGGAATAATTACCTGTCTAAAAGTTTGTTATGGTCAACGTATACTGTTACACTTCAATATAATTGTGCAATATGAAATGTAATGGCAGCTACATGAATGTTTATGTTTGTATATATATGTTTATTTGTATAGTGTATATTTTATATGTAAAAAAACTGTAAAATATAAAAAAAGAAAAAAATAGAAAAATCGATAGATAACTTTAAAATGGGACTGGATTTATTTCTAATTAAAAAGGGAATTCAGTGTTATTCTGGATAATTAGAGAGAGAGGAGAAATCCAGGGAGAAATCTGATCGCCAGTATCTGGGGTTAGGAAGGAATTTAATTTTTTTTCCCTTTGAGACAATTGGCTAAGTTTCACTTGTTTTTTTTTTTCTGTTTGCCTTTCTCTGGATTAATTAATAATTAAAAATAAATAAATAAAAAATAATTAATTAAATAGTTGATTAATAATTAATTAACAATTAATTAATAACTAATCTGCATATTGCAGATCAGAGATCTTAAAAGGTTGAACTTGATGGGCTGAAAGTCTTTTTTCAACCTTAATTACTATGGGCCTCATTCTATTAGCGGCCGTAAATCGGCCGTAAGGCTGCGATACTTTGCGGGGGTTCAGTTAACTCGCGATTCTATTATACTGCCCCGCAAGGATCTCCCCTTACGGCCGGCCGCATATCTTGAAACCGGCCGTAAGCTATGAAATCTAAAAACGCAAAAATAAATTCAAGCCTGCACTGTACAGCTCTGTAAATGCTAGGGATCATATTGGGGGACATGAGGATTAAAAGTAACCCCCTCTCAAGCTTGCACATCAGCCCAAACCCGAGTTCAAATTAACTGTTTATTTTCCGGCTGCGGCGTGGGCGTGTCTGAGGTGCTCCAAGCACTCTGGACTTTTTACATGTATATTTTACGTATATTAAAAAAATATTATTTTACGGATTTGAGTATAGGGTAATTATGTGCTATTTTTGCTAACACCGAATATCACTTTATAGACTCCGCAAAGTGCAGGATGGCTTTATTTGAGCTATTTTATGTGCTTAATTGGTGCTAGCGGGACCTGTTTGCTGCAAGTAAGCTGCGGCTCGTTTTTTAGCCTTGCAGAGAGGGTTCCCGGAGCAATAGAATTGCAAATAGGCTTTACTTACGGCCGATTTCCTTGCGGCCGTTTTAGATCAAAGGCTTTCCTCCGGCGCTTGCGGCCTCAAGAGATAGCAAGGCGCCGGCCGCAAGCCTGCCGGAGTCCCCGGCCGGAGGGGAATAGAATAGCCGGAAAGCTTGCGGACGATAATAGAATGAGGCCCTATGTAACTATGTAACTATATATCATTTCTTCAACACCCTTTTTATTTTATTTTTCACACAAAGCATTACAGAGCTGTGTCATACTGTCTTTAAGCTTTTCAATGATACTTGCTGTGTTGAGATTCCCTTCTTTTAGGTGATTGTTATTCTGGTGCACTGACCAGATGAAGAAAATATGTAGATGTTATGCACTATTCCTATTACTTTCATTTTAAGGATTTAATTATTAGAGAATCCCTTCTCTTATGTGGTATTTATGCTGGTGTATTGACTAGATATAAATGACATGTAAGGTAATTGCATTTTGTCTACAGTGTTAGTGGTTAGTTTGGTTTCTTATTTTTCTGCATAGTCTTGTTAATTTCTTGCCAGCACTTATTGTATATTGTTATTTTTTGAAAACATATTCACTGTGTCTGTCTCATTATTTTGTAATATGGGATAGTTATGTGAATATTTACTAGACCATTGATTGTAAAGTCTGTGCTCCAACAGTCCAGGGTTTCAGTATGTTTCTGATTGTGTATCCAGCTCTTTTTTATTGAGTCCAGGTAAATAACTCTATAATATTTATTGTTGCCATACATCTTGGCTCAAACTGGTTGACCCTGAATACATCTGCAAAATGCTACTGTTGGTGGCATACGCTACTACCATATTTAGCATTATGCAATATGTTAATATGTTAGGAATCATACAGTACACTGATGGACCACACATTGATGAGGATTATCATTATTGCACATGAATATTGTAGTTCAGACATATCTCATTATAAGTTAATTCCATGCATAGTATATGGCATTTAATGAGAAGGGATTAAAAGCTGAAACAGGATTAGTAAAAGGGATTGTAAATGTATTGGTGGGACAGGTGGGTAAGCATTAACCCTGAATCTCTTTGGCAGGTTCTAATAGTGTGAGCAGGTGTTTGTAACTTCACATTTAATTTAGTTGATTGTTCTTTAGTATATATATTACTGCAGAGGACTGGGAAGACCATTAGAATAAGAATGTGTAGGCCTCATTTATGTTTTAATAGGGTCGTGTAAAATGTTTCGTTAGGCGTTTTTTTATTCTTGAACTTGTTTTTTATGGACACTCACATCTTCTTATGCATATTGTAAGTGTTCTCATAAGGGGTTTAGATGCTTTTATTAGAGGTTTATTTTATACTTAAGGTTTAAGCTTACTAAGAGGGCATGCAGAGCCTTACACGAGAACATAGCCTAAGCAGAAATTTCGTACAGGAGCCATGTAATCACGTTTTAGGTTAAACTACATGTAGAGCAGGAAAAAGTTCACAATTAGTGCTCACTTGTAATGATTTATACATGAGTATTTGTTATAGGCTGCATGTAATAGCTACTTTGATTACTATGTGGGATATTTGCATGTAACATTTCCTACATCCCCTCTATCTAAAATAAAATACATACTAACATAAATACATCCCCTCTATCTAAAAGAAAATAAATCGTATCTAACATACATACACGCCCTCTATCTAAAATACAATAAAACCTAACATACCTACATCCTCTCTATCTAAAATAAAATAAATCCTATCTACATACCCAAACCCTAGATCTAACCTAAAATACAATAATTAAGACCACTTACCTTTGCAGATCTACCTTCAGATCAGCAACCTAAGAAAAAAGGGAGCGAAAAAATGAGTACAACAAAAATTACATATAATAAATAAACATTTTAAATATTCTAAATATTCAACTCACTTTTCTAGCATGTCCCTGTCTTTCTTCATTTCTTCTCCGGTGCAGACCCTGTTAAAAAAATTAATTACATTACTAATAAATACATACACAAACAAAATAAAATAAACATAATATACATTGTGCTTACCTCCCCGCGATGTCCCTTGCCTTCTCCTCTTCTGCAGGATAAAACATCTCCAGAAGTATAAATAGGACGCATAAGTCCTGTTTCACTTTTTTTTTAAATATTAAATAGAGAATAGGCAAAATCTTTTTAGAAATGAACAAAATCTCTTATCATATCTTGACTTGATTACGGCAATTCACTCCTTGCTGGCCTCCTCATCTCTCATCCCAATCCATAATGAGCGCCTCTGCTAGACTCACTGGCTTCCCATAGCCACCAGAATCAAATTTAAAATCATGACCCTCACATATAAAGCCCACAACAACAGTGCACCCCCATACATGTCTGCTCTTGTTTCAAAATACTCTCCCAACCGGCCCCTTCGTTCTGCTAATGACCTTCTTCTTTCCTCCTCTCTTATCACCTCCTCTCACTCCCACCTACAAGACTTTTCTCATGCTGCCCCTACTATCTGGAACTCTTTGCCTTGCTCCATTAGACTATCTTCCTGCCTTAAAAAGTTTAATAAAACAACAAAAAACACACCTGTTTAAAAAATCCTATCACCTTCCGCCTTAAAATACACAACTGCACACTCCACAGCTTAATAACACTTACACCCACAATCTACAGTACAACACACAGACACCTCCACTTGACTGAACAAATTGCTTTCACACTGCTAAACCCTTTAGATTGCAAGTCAGTCCTTTGTCAGTGTGTTGGAAACAAGCACTATGTACATTTGATTTTAAGCTCACATATAGGGCCCTTCATTCTTTTAAAGGTGTTAATTTTGTATTTGCCATGTACTTAACACCCTTATAGCTATACAGAATATGTTGGCACTTTACAAATAAAGATAATAATCATATATAAAGTTGTCGTAATTGCGATTTGTCGGTAATGCTCGCAACATTACGGGCTTGCTCATGCAAGGCCCGTAAAAGTAGAGGGGGGCCCGTAAAGTAAAGGGGGGAGAGGCTTGCGATGAGTGCTGAAGGGGTTTAAAAAAAGTTATGGGTTTAACCGCTGCCAAGCCTGCAAATGTTTTTAAACCGATAAATGCCAAATGAGAGACAGAGGGAGAGGGGGCCAAAGAGAGACAGGGTAGGGAGAGGGGGGAAAGAGAGACAGGGGAGGGAGACAGGGGGAAGAGACAAAGGGGAAGGAGATAAGGGGGAACAAAACACAGGGCAGGGAGAAGGGGGCATAGAGATACGGAGGGAGAGGGGGGAAAGAGACACTGGGGAGGGAAGGGGGAAAGAGACACTGGCGAGGGAGGGGGGAAAGAGACACTTGGGAGGGAGGGGAGGAAGAGACACAGGGGAGGGAGTAGGGGAAAAGAGACACAGGGGAGGGAAAGGGGGCAAAGAGACACAGTTTGTCTGTAATGCTTGCAAGGTGACGGGCTTGCGAATGCGCACATCACATGCTGCGACCTGCAACGAACGGCAAAGCGACTCATTGGGACCCATGAAGAGCGCTACAGGCACTCATTTTGAAACCCGTAAAGTAGATGAAGGGAGAGGTAAAGCCACTCATTGCGGGGCCCGCAATGATCGCCAAAGGTGCTCATCGCGAGGCCCGCAAGTTAGAGGGGGGAGAGCCTTGCATTGTGTGGCAAACAACAGCATTGCAAGGCTTCACATTTTTATGCCATCATTTTTGATGGGCAAGTCGCTAGTAATAATAATAATGTTTACTTAAAGGGTCACAGCCACCCTAACAAGAAATTGATTTAATCTATTACAGCATAAAAAAACTGGCTATACATTATTATAGCCTTTGTTTCTCTACGGTTAATTATTCTTAAGAAATACAGCATTGTTATTGCTGATGTGTGGCTCAATATGCTAATATGTGGCTGGAGGAGAGGTTCTAACAAAATGACAACAGTGGGGTCATTATTTTGGCCTCCACAGGGAGAGACAAACACATCAAGCTAGCTATTTAGTGTTCTGGAACCACTCAGTACAAATAATAATGCATTTCTGAAGAATGATCCACTTTAGCAAAAATGCATAGCAATGTATTGCCAGTTTCTCATGCCCGTTAAGAATAACCTAAACAAACAGTCCCTTTAATTACCTATTATAAGCAGCCATATGAAGTATTTGATACTACCAATATGACTCCCTCTACCTGGTGAGTTTCTTCCTCCATTTTGGCTCTTCATTCAAGCACAGCAGTGAAAAAGTCCATTTATTACATGTGACTGGCTTGGAAATAGTTCCTTTTCATTGACCTTACCTCCATCTCGAGATAGAGAGTGCTGTGTGGGCTATTGTTACCACAATAGTGGTGACATCGAAGGACAGTGTGTCCTCTAAAGTCTGTCAGTACTTACATGAAACATATAATTCAGTTCAATGTGCCAGTCACCTTCAGAAATGATGTAGCCTAGACAAAATGAAATAGAAAAAAAGAAAATTCGGTAAATGCTGTATGTAAAATTATGAATTTCATCTCAAAATAAATCTTTTCCAACTCTCAAGTCTTTTGGAATACATGTGAAGGGAAAGAAATGTATTATTTTCCAGTATCACACTAAAAATTACTGCATTATACATTTTATATAGAATATACAAAGTAGCTTAACGATAACAGTAAAGACTGGGATTTTGTAACAATTTGGCCCCTATACAGTTGCACAGTTGCCTTCATACCAGCTTGAAATTTGCAACAGTTACAGAGCGATTCAATTGAACAAGTCCGCAGCTACCTGGCCAAAAGCCTAAACTGTAAACCATGCACCCGTATGTAGCATTTCAGAGCATGATCATGATCAACTAAGCAAGGCCGTAACTACCGATTTGGAAACAGCCAATAGTAAATGAGACCATCATCATGACGTCAGTAAAACAGACTGGCAATCCGGCAATGTAAAAAAATGATAAAAATGAATGAAGGAAATGTTATAGTCCATGTGGGTGGCCTGATATGTATTAACTCCTTGATTACCGAGATTGATATATCACAGAAATTAAACGTTAAAAAAAAAAATATTTGTGATTGCAGATTTGCAAGCTTGAGACTGTTGTGCAATTAATTCTAATGTCTTTCATTACATTCCCTGTCTTTTAAAGGGCAGTAATGATTTTTTATTTGCATTTACAGTGCTACGATCAGGTGTTTAACCGCCTTGCGATTCGTATCTGGTACTCGTAGGATTATCTTCTACAGTTGCCATTTACGGGTGTGAAGACAATTGTGGGCTTGAGGAATTATATCAATTAAATAGCGATTTGCGATTGTAACATTTACGGGCTTGAAAGATCAAAGGCTTCGGGATTTTCAGCCTGTAACTCGCATATCATTTGCGGGTAGCTAAAACACACCAATTCAATAGCAAATTAGTTTATGGGCTATATTATGGGCTCCAGTAACTAACAATTGCTCAATTGAATAGGGGCCTTTGTATGGAAATACATTGTGTGCCATATTTCAATTTATGTCAGTTATTTACTAAAATAAAATTGATGGCAAAATAGACAAAACAAATCCATCTAGTCTTCCTATTCTATTTACCTAAAAAGTTTGGCTCCCCTTTTGTTTGCCTACTACTTTCATTTGTTTATAATTTTGAGTTATTTCTCTGCAGCAGCATTGTGATTAATAAAGGAAAGGTCACAGCATAATACTCAAATGATCCCCAAATCTAAATCTAAATCAGATATTTCTAATCTGCAACCCCATGCAGCTAATTCCTTCTGGCTTGCCATACCAGCTAGAATTAAGTTTACAACTCTGACACTCAGCTGCAAAGCCCTCAACAACACTGTATCCTCCTAAAGATCAGACTTCATCTTAAAATACTCCCCTAAGCGCCCTCTCTGCTCTTCCCACAACATTTGTCTCTCATCAACTGTCATTACCTCCTCATACTCTCATCTCCAAGACTTTTCTTTTGGAGCCCCCACCCTGTGGAATTCTCTACCAGGCTGTGTCAGACTGTCCTATACTCTTCAGAGTTTCAAACACTCACTGAAAACCCACCTATTGAAAGAAGCCACAAATGTGGAGCCCTATGTAAATGGCTTGAAAATCAATTACGAGTGCCGTAGTGGCACTAAAAATCCTACCTAGCTATGCTAATCACCCACCCTTAAAACATAGCGAGAGAACTGCCATGTCACTTGCTATGAGTAAACTGCATGACAAAGCTGGCAAATATCCCCATTGATCTTTACACTGTCAATAAATTATGAGTTATTCCCTGACACTCAAAGCCCCAAGCCCAAGGCTAATAAAAAATTCCCCCCTCCCTCGCAAACTAGGGCAGTGCCCTAACAACAACAAAAAATAAATAAGTTATTACAGGTACTAAAGACCACTCGTAAAGGCTTTAAAAGCCTTTGCTGGGTGCTGCAGCCTCATTTAAAGGGAAGGAAACTGTCTCTGCCCAACTACCCAAGATGTAAAACTACAATCCCTGACCTAAAACTACAACTCCTGCAAGGGGGGGGGTCCTTAAAGCACCCCCTTTACACATAAAATTAACCCATGTGCTTCAGGGGGTCCCAAGCAAGACCCCCTGCCACCTAAGATTAACTGCTAAGGTGCCCCTAACACCCTGTGAACCTCTCCAGGGTCAGTGAGTCCCGCACTATGGGTGGAGGTTAACTTTAGGTGCCAGGGAGTAGCAGATGCCCGGGTATTCCCTCCAGCAGGGATTTAAATAGAAATAATTCCCAATGCATGATGTTAGAACTTTCTAGAGTCGTTTCTCATCCGTAAAGCTTAGTTTGGGTACCTCCCACACTAAAATCTCTTGCTGACAAGGTAAGGGTTTATGGATATGGGCTGAGCGCCCTAAACTGGGGGAGCAAAAGATATACATAGTGTTGTAACCTGGGGGAAAAAAGCTCTCCCAGCCGACTTACGGCAGTGCCCTAAGTTAGAGCACTAGATTTACATAGGGCCCTTCTTCCCCAATATCAGAGATTCAAACAATAATGTGTCCACCTCATGTGCAGAGAGTCTGCTGCCTCAATGGACAAGATATAAGCAACTCCATTTCCATTTGTGTCTTATACCCTCAATACACTTTGTAAGATCTTACAAGAGCAATGCCCTCTATACCTTCTGTACCAGTATGTAACTGTTGTCACATACACTATATTCCCAGTACTTAGGGCTACAGAATTTTGCCCCTATGCAAATTAAGTGCTCTAAGTTATGGCACTGCTTTTTTCCCCCTAAATTCTATATTAATGTAAATCTTTTGCTCCCTCAGATTAGGGAACTCATCTCACAGCCGTAAATGCTGCCTTAGCGCAACAGATTTCTGTGTAGGGAGTAGCCAAACCAAACTTTACAGATAAGACATGGCTCTAGGAGCCAATAGGAAATGCGAACGTCATGAATATTATAATGAGCGGGAAGTAACAAGTGCCGTAACTGCTGGGCAAGGAAGCATTATATATACAGTGGGGGGGGGGGGGGGAGTATTTAATACCCTGCTGATTTTGAATGTTTGTCCACTGACAAAGAAATGATCAGTCCATAATTTTAATGGTAGTTGTATTTTAACAGCGAGAGACAAAATAACAAAAAAGAACAAGAAAAACGCATGTCAAAAAAGTTAGAAATTGATTTGCTGGTCAGTGAGGGAAATACATTTTTGATCCCCTATCAATCAGCAAGATTTCTGGTTCCCAGGTGTCTTTTAAAGGGAGCGCTCCAAATCTCAGCTTTTCACCTTTATAAAAGACACCTGTCCACAGAAGCAATCAATCAATCAATCAGATTCCAAACTCTCCACCATGGCTAAGACCAAAGAGCTGTCCAAGGATGTCAGGAACAAGATTGTAGACCTACACAAGGCTGGAATGGGCTACAAGACCATCGCCAAACAGCTTGGTGAAAAGGTGACAACAGTTGGTGTGATTATTCGTAAATGGAAGAAACACAAAATAACTGCCAGCCTCCCTCAGTCTGATGCTCCATGCAAGGTCTCACCTCGTGGTGTTTCAATGATCATGAAACGGTGAGGAATCAGCTGAGAACTACATGGGAGGAGCTTGTTAATGATCTCATGGCAGCTGGGACCATTGTCATCAAGAAAACAATTGGTAACACACTACGCCGTGAAGGACTGAAATCCTGCAGCGCCAGCAAGGTCCCCCTGCTCAAGAAAGCACATGTACTGGCCGGTCTGAAGTTTGCCAACGAACATCTGAATGATTCAGAGGAGAACTGGGTGAAAGTGTTGTTGTCAGATGAAATGAAAATTGAGCCCTTTGCATCAACTCAACTCAACGTGTTTGGAGGGGGAGGAATGCTGCCTATAACCCCAAGAACACCACCCCCACCATCTAACGTGGAAACATTATGGTTTGGGGGTGTTCTTCTGCTAAGGGGACAGGACAACTCATGTACTGTCAAATCTCTTCCTTCAGGCAGGCCATTGAAAATGGGTCGTGGATGGGTATTCCAGCATGGCAATGACCCAAAACACACAGCCAAGGCAACAAAGGAGTGGCTCAAGAAGAAGCACATTAAGGCCCTGGAGTGGCCAAGCCAGTCTACAGACCTTAATCCCATAGAAAATCTGTGGAGGGAGTTGATAGTTAGAGTTGCCAAACATCAGCCTCAAAACCTTAATGACTTGGAGAGGATCTACAAAGAGGAGTGGGACAAAATCCCTCCTGAGATGTGTTCAAACCTGGTGGCCAACTACAAGAAACGTCTGACCTCTATTATTGCCACAAGGTTTTTGCCACCAAGTACTAAGTTGAAGGGGTCAAATACTTATTTCCCTCATTGACCAACAAATCAATGTATAACTTTTTTGACAAGCGTTTTTCATTTTCTTTTTTTGTTATGCTGTCTCTCACTGCTAAAATACACCAACCATTAAAATTATAGACTGATCATTTCTTTGTCAGTGGACAAACGTTCAAAATCTGAAGGGGATCAAATACTCCCCCCCCCACTCTATATATATTTATATAAATATATATTTATATATATATATATATATATATATATATAAAGTAATACATTTTTGATTATTTTTTTATTTAATTTTGATATTCAAAACATGTGACAAATGTATTTATTGCTTCAATAAATAAAAATGTGTTATTTTGTATTTATAGACAATGCGCTAGAGCATTTGTTCCTCTGCAACGTGGTTTTGTGATGTGTATTAACCCCTTGAGTACTGTTTTTTGTGTTTTCCTGTATTTTGTATCATATAACGGGCTTAATAATCACATATATAATTGTGAACATGCGGGCCATTGCTAACGCTGGGGGCTCGCTACGCGAGCCCGCGTCCCGCTACGCGAGCCCGCGTCCCGCGCGAATTGAGGACCGCAGTTGCTGGCGCTACGCGAGCCTGCAGCATTAGCAACGGCCCGCAATTGCTATCAAGGAGCACCAAAGGCAGTTCTTGCCAGCAACTGCGGCGCTTGCGAAGCTGCGGCCCTCCCGCACTGTCCCCATGTCCCTACTGTCCCTATCAGTCACTATGCTCCCGCACTATGTCCCCATGTCCCAACTGTCCCTGTCAGTCACTATGCTCCCGCACTATGTCCCCATGTCCCTACTGTCCCTGTCAGTCACTATGCTCCAGCACTATGTCCCCATGTCCCTACGGTCTCTGTTAGTCACTATGCTAACGCACTATGTCCCTACTGTCTCTGTCAGTCACTATGCTCCCGCACTATGTCCCCATGTCCCTACTGTCTCTGCTAGTCACTATGCTCAGGCACTATGTCCCTACAGTCTCTGTCAGTCACTATGCTCCTGCACTATGTCCCTACTGTACCTGTCAGTCACTGTACTTCTGCACTATGTCCACTGGTCCCTCCTGGCCCATATTTGCACGCCATCTAGCTGCAGGAGGAGGTATTGCACACTGAGGCATCACAATGCTCACTGCCCGTGTTACAGTCCCACTCACACGCTTTAGCCGGCACTATGTACAGGCTGTGACACCGGACTGAGGGGTATGGCTGAGCAGGAGCCAGCGAGCTTGGTGGCCTAGCTGGAGATGACTGGTGACTCTGATGTTGGCAAGACCTGTATCCTGACCCGGTACATGTATAACACCACCCCCTCCTACATCTCCACTGTGGGTGAGTGGGGCCGTGGGGCTGCTGGGAGGCATCTGACACCATGTGTACTTCTGTTAGGTTATTAATTGTGCATCACATTCCACATCTTATTATAACACTGTATTACTATATATACCTCATTATCTTATTATAAAACTGTATTACTATATATACCTCATTGTCTTATAACACTGTATTACTATATATACCTCATTGTCTTATTATAACACTGTATCACATATAATAGTTGTCAAACTACGAATCGTCGTCACGCTTTGCAGAAGGTGTAGGCTCCAACGTTGTATGTGTTTGTCCGCAAATGCGGACCCTCACGAAGCGAGGAGCCGCATTTGCGGTTGGGGAGGCTCCAACGTACTATGTGTTTGTCCGCAAATGCGGTCCCTCGCGAAGCGAGGGTCCGCATTTGCGGAGGTGCAGGCTCAAAGGTGCCTCACACGCAATTACAAACACCCACACGCACGACTTAGAAAAAAAAAAACTACCTCAGAACCAACCTTAACGTAACAAAGACCCACACGCACGAAAAATACGACCATAACAGCCGAGCCGCGCGCACCTACAAACAGTCAAAAAACTCAAAATACTCATATAAACTACATAAAAAGCTTATCCATAGCAAGGGGGGGCATCGAGGACCTCTGAAAGTGAAGTTACACCTCCATTTAAGTCCAAATTCCCGAGTTCAGACACATGAAAATCCCCTAAGCGAGAAAAAAAATAGCTGCCGAAAAAAACGAATACGAGGCTCAAAGCCCCGCCACGTACAACTTGCCCAAGAAGGGATCTGAGAAAAGCTTGGAAACCTGCCTTAACCTCAGAACTACCTTAATGTAACAAACACCCACACGCACGAAAAATACGTCCATAACAGCCGAACCGCGCGCACCTAAAAACAGTCAAAACACACCAAATACTCACAAAAACAACATAAAAAACTTACCCATAGCAAGGGGGGGCACCCAGGACCTCTGAAAGTGAAGTTACACCTCCATTTAAGTCCAAACTCTGAGTTCAGACACACGAAAATCCCCTAAGCGAGAGAAAAAATGGCGGCCCCAAAAAAACGAAAACGAGGCTCCACGACCCAAGACCGCTCAGCCACGTACAACTTACCCAAGAAGGGATCTGAGATAAGCTTGGAAACCTGCATTAATCCCATGGGATCCGAGATAAGCTTGGAGACCTGCATTAACCCCACATTAACCATCGCAGAGGGGGTCCTGATTGCACGCGATCGGGGACCCCCGCTGCAATGAAAATTCTAAATTCCCGCGTTACAGGTCCTTAAAGGACCGTAAAGGTCCTTAAAGGACCCGTTATAAAAGAAAACAAATATACACTATCACCCTGTCACTCATGGGGGTCAATACAGACCCCCATAAACCCCTAATTAACCCTGTCACTCATGGGGGTCAATATAGACCCCCATAAGCCCTTCATTAACCCTGTCACTCATGGGGTTCAATACAGACCCCCATAAGCCCTTCATTAACCCTGTCACTCATGGGGGTCAATACAGACCCCCATAAGCACTTCATTAACCCCCTCACTCATGGGGGTCAATACAGAGCCCCCCTAAGCCCTTCATTAACCCTGTCACTCATGGGGGTCAATACAGACCCCCAAAAGCACTTAATTAACCCCCTCACTCATGGGGGTCAATACAGACCCTCATAAGCCTCTATTTAACCCCATCAGTCCCATAAGGGTATATTAAGACCATTATGGGCCTGTTACAACACAACATTATTAACCACATAAGTGCCATGACGGTCCTCAAGGACCATCATGACACTAAGTATAAACACTACACTGCACTATACCCCCCCAATAAAACATTAAATATCAACTAAACACCCTCTACACTAACATATTAACACCTACAGTACCTACCTACACTACCTACCTACCCGCTAATAACCCTCACCACTCTAATTACAGAAAATAAAAAAGCCTAAAGTCACACAAAAAAAATCTACATAAAATAAAATAAAAAACCTAAGTCATAAAAAAAATCTACATTACAGAAAATAAAAAAAACCTAAGGCACAAAAAATAAAAAAAGGAACATTACAGAAAATAAAAAAAAAACATTACAACCCCCCACTCCCCCACTACAGAAAAAAAAAATTACACACCTGAAAAGGAAATACATATAATACAATACAATACAAATACATACAGTATAATACAATACAATACAATACACCCCTAATATACAATACATTCTATCTATCTAATATACATCCCCCAATCTATCTAAATAAATACCATAATCTAATATACAATACATGCTATGCTATCTATATAAAACACATACCCCTAGCTAACATACAATAAATGCTATCTATATAGAAAATAATCTAATTCTAAGCTTAAATAAAATAATTAAGACCACTTACCTTTGCAGATGTCCATTCAGATCAGGCACCTAGGAAAAAAAATAAAAAAATTAGTGCAGCACGTTTACAGTAAATACTAAACATTCTAAACATTCTAAATATTATACTCACCGTTCCGGCATGTCCCGTCCATCTTCTTCTCAGTTGCGGCATCTGTTAAAAAAAACATAACATTAATACACATACACATACATAAAAACAAAATAAAATAAACATAATCTACATTGTACTTACCTCCCCGCCATATCTCCGGCATCCTGCTCCTCTTCTGCCACGCCCTGTAAAAAAATATATATATATATATATATACTTACATCCGCACTCACGGACATCCCCAACGCTAATGAAGCTCCCGGAGGCTTTTCCGGAAGAAAATAGGCAATATCGCCTTCTGATTGGTTGAAAACGCTGTCTACCAAATTCACCCAATCAGGAGGCGCCAATGTGTGAGCCAATCAGAAAGGGATACACCCTAAAATCCCACTCTGATTGGATAATGCACCCGTCAATCTTTATTTAAACCAATCACAAGTCGCAGATGCCTTCAGCCAATCACAATGGAATACACCCCCACAGGGTGATTGATCTGCGCATTCTGATTGGTTGCACTGACAATAGCCAATCACAATGGAATACACCCCCACGTACTGATCGGTGAACGATTTGCGTATTCTTATTTGATATTGTTAATGTCAATCAATATTACAGCCAATGGGAAGGCGCAGATGTCTTCACCAATCAGTACATGGGGGTATATTCCATTGTGACTGGCGGATGGCAATAAAGCCTTCGGATTGGTTCAAATAAAGATTGACAGGTGTGTTATCCAATCAGCGTGGTATTTTGGGGTGTATCCCTTTCTCATTGGTTCACAATTGGCGTCTTCTCATTGGCTGAATTTGATAGACAGCGTTTTCAGCCAATCAGAAGCCGCCATTGCCAATTTTATTCTGGAACACTCAGTAGGAAGCTCATTAGCATCTTAGACATCCGCCAGGGCGGATGTGTATCGTTTTTTTTTTTACCGCGCGGATGCTTCCGGGGCACAACACGAGGAGGCCGGAGACATCGCAGGGAGGTAAGTATAATGTAGATTGTATTTATTTCACTTTGTTTTATGTTTATGTATGTGTGCTAATGTAATGTTTAATGTAATGTAATGTAACAGGGGCAGCGCCGCAGAAGCAAAGATGGAGGAGGACGTGACATGCTGGAACCGGACATGCTGGAAAGGTGAGTATAATATTTACAATATTTACAATGTTTAGTTATTTTATGTAAACGTGTAGAATTAAATGTTTTTAATCTTTTTTACCCTAGGTTGGTGATCTGAAGAAACATCTCAAAGGTAAGTGGTCTTAATTATTTTATTGTAGCTTAGAATTAGGGTCGCTGTATAGAGATAGCATGTACTATATATTAGATAGATAGGGGGATGTATAGCATATAGATAGTATTTATTGTATATTAGATAGGGGGATGTATAGTACATAGATAGTATTTATTGTATATTAGATAGATAGATAGATAGATAGATAGATAGATAGATAGATAGATAGATAGATAGATAGATAGATAGATAGGGGGATGTATATTAGATAGATAGTATTGTATATTAGATAGTGGGATGTATATTACATAGTGGGATGTATATTACATAGTGGATTGAATATTACATAGGGGGATGTATATTAGAGAGGAGGATGTATATTAGATAGGGGTGTATTGTATTGTATTTAATTGTATTGTATTGTATTTAATTGTATTGTATTTAATTGTATTGTATTGTAATTAATTGTATTGTATTATATTCTATTTAATTGTATTGTATTGTATGTATTATATGTTTTTCTTTTTGTGTAATTTTTTTTTACTGTAATGTTCCTTTTTTATTTTTTGTGACTTAGGTTTTTTTTTTCTGTAATGTACATTTTTTATTTTTGCTGATTTTAGTTTTTTTATTTTATGTAATGTAGATTTTTGATTTTTGATGAATTTAGTTTTTTTTATTTCTGTAATTAGAGTGGTGGGGGTTATTAGGGTGTAGGTAGGTAGTGTAGGTGTTAATAGGTTAGTGTAGAGGGTGTTTAGTTGATATTTAATATTTTATTGGGGGGGTATAGTGCAGTGTAGTGTTTATACTTAGTGTCATGATTGTCCTTGAGGACCGTCATGGCACTTATGTGGTTAATGTTGTGTTGTAATATACCCTTATGGGACTGATGGAGTTAAATAGAGGCTTATGAGGGTCTGGATAGACCGCCATAAGTGACAAGGTTAAAATGGTGTAGTGCTTACACTTTGGGTCATGAGGGTCCTGGATGACCCTCATGGCACTTATAGTGTTATTACATGCGTTCATTAGTGTGTTAGAGGTGTCTATATAGTTGAGGCACACAGTACACTCACATTGTGTGAAAAACAGCATTTCAACACTTTCTTTTATTGACCGTCATTTTTTGACGGGCAAGTCGCTAGTTACTATATATACCTCATTGTCTTATTATAACACTGTATTACTATATATACACCTCAGTATCTTATTATAAAACTGTATTACTATATATACCTCATTATCTTAATATAACACTGTATTACTATATATACACCTCAGTATCTCATTATAAAACTGTATTACTATATATACCTCATTATCTTAATATAACACTGTATTACTATATATACCTCATTATCTTAATATAACACTGTATTACGATATATACACCTCAGTATCTCATTATAAAACTGTATTACTATATATACCTCATTATCTTAATATAACACTGTATTACTATATATACACCTCAGTATCTCATTATAAAACTGTATTACTATATATACCTCATTATCTTAATATAACACTGTATTACTATATATACCTCATTATCTTAATATAACACTGTATTACTATATATATACCTCAGTATCTTATTATAAAACTGTATTACTATATATACCTCATTATCTTAATATAACACTGTATTACTATATATACACCTCAGTATCTCATTATAAAACTGTATTACTATATATACCTCATTATCACATATGTAATTGTGAGCATGCGGGTCCTTGCTAATGCTGCGGCCTCGAGCATCGAGCCTGCGGCCCTTGCGCTTCTTTAGAACACTTACTTAGACAATCAGGAAGTACACAGCTACCCTAACGGATTTTCCTTGCGCACACACACTATTACACTACACACTGCCCACATTGCTGACACTTACACAGCAGCTCCACAGCACTGATGCTGCAGCAACATCAAAACAGATTGCCAGCTCTTCAACACAATGCTTCCTGCATATATTACTTGAAAATAGGTAAAGTATACTACTTTATTAATGTATTATTTATTTGATTACCATACACCAAACAGCATTAGCTCACTTACAATTTCTAGTAATATATATTTTATAATTACACATATGTTGAACATTTTATTATGATTATTATTATCATTTATTTGTAATGCACATTACAAAAGATGGGGGGCTCTGTCCTTGCGTTCAGAATCCAGTGTCCATAGTGTTTTCCCCAAAGTGCATTGCAAGGTTGAAAATTCGCAGACTTACAATCTAAAGGTTTTGGGTGTGGTACAGGGGGTGAAAAATGCAATGTGCATGTTAGGGAGGCAGGTTGTAGACTTCTTTAAACAGGCATGTTTTTTATTGAGGTTTTGAAGGATTTGAAGCAGGAGCATAATCTGGTGGAGCAAGGCAAGGAGTTCCAGAGAATAGAGAAAAGTCCTGAAGGCGGGAGTGAGAGGAGATGATGAGAGAGGAGGAGAGAAGAAGGTCATTAGCAGTGTTGTTGAGGGCTTTGTAAGTGAGGCTCATGATTTAAAATTTTATTCTGGAGGCTACGAAAAGCCAATGGAGTGATTGACAGAGAGATGCTGCAGACACTGAGCAGTTAGTAAGGTAGATGAGTCAAGCGGAGGCATTCATTATGGATTGAAGAGGGTATAGATGGGTGATGGGAATGCCAGCCAGAAGTGAGTTGCAGTAGTCAAGGGATATGATGAGGGAATGTATTAGAATCTTAGTTATGTCTTGTGCAAGGTAGTGACATATTTTAGAAATGTTTTTTAATGTTTTGTTAGTGACTGCATGTGAGGAATGAAAGAGAGGGCATGGTCCAGTAGAACCCCAAGACAACAGACTTGGGAGGTGGGAGTGATGATGGCATTGTTGACAGTGAGAGCGATGTGAGGAATTGACGCTGTAGTAGATGGTGGGAAGATTAAGAGTTGAGTTCTCCCTGTGAAGGGCACAAGTAAGCTAAAAGAGGTTGCTCTCAGAGTGGGTTATCATGTCCATAGAACTAACCTATTAAGGTGAGTTTGTTCTCTGATTGAGCACCTGTATTTTGTTACTTTGTTTATTTAAATGCCCCATAGGGATTAGTCTCCCTAAGGGTGATAGGGTACTCCAGACGTGGACCCCTTGCTCACTGTGACTTAGGGAGATATCAGCTACACCTCACTGACGAGGCACCATTAAGGCCCAAATGAAGGGTTTGCTGTTTCTCCTGTTCCAGGTAGAATTGCCAGGTATTTTGGGGCTGGACCACTCTAGTTAGTGGGACCAGACTGATATTCTACAGGATAGTTTCCCTGTAAAGGGCACAAGTGAGCTAAAAGAGGTTGCTCTCAGAGTGTGATATCATGTCCATAGAACTAACCTATTAAGGTTAGGTCGTTCTCTGATTGAGCACCTCTATTTTGGCATTTTGTTTATGTTTTAGAGATGATGGAAATGTGCCAGTGTTTAGGGAAAGGTTGAAGAGATGTGTGAGAGCAGGGGTATGTGTGGTAGAGAGGGAAGGGGTAAGCTGTGATGGAATAGGAACTAGAGGACAGATACTAAGACGAGAGGTTGAAAGCAGGCTGGATACTTCATCCTCTGTTACAAGGTCAAAGAAATGCATACTGGCTTAGGGATTAGGGAAGGGTAAAGGCTGGTGTTATCAGTTAGTTGAGAGGAAGGAGTTTGTGATCCATCTTGAGAGTAGAGTTAGTTACAAATGTTTTCAATGTTATGCTTAACATGACTGGCAGTCTTCAGTTGTGAGACAGGAAGGGAAGTGTTGGTGGGTGGAGGAGAGTGTTAAAAGTAGCAAACAAACATTTGGGGTTAGAGGACAGTGTAGATATTGCAAGGTTGAGGACGAGAAGTACGAGCGCAACATAAACTTGTAGTGGAGGACATCTGCTGAAGTGCTTGATTTCCTCCATAGTCGTTCAGCAGTGCGGGAGCAGCTCTGGATGTATCGTGTTTGTGTAGTGTGCCATGGTTGTGGATGAGAGCTAAGGCGCCTGATTGTAGTTATGGGGGCCAGAGTGTCAAGGGTGGAAGTAAGAGTCATGTTGTACTGTGAGGTGGCAGTGTCAGGACAAGTGAGATCAGTAGTAACAGATACATTTATAAGAATTAGTGGGAGCAGAGAGGGGCAATGTGTTCTCAGAGATTGCAGGGGCAACAAAAACCAGGGGTGTGCATAACAAAACAAATTTAAGTGAAGATATAATAACAGACATTTAGAATACTATTAATTATCTATAGGAGGTAAGGGGAATACTCTTGTGGTGAAGTCCTGTGATAATAGCTTATTGCAGGGTCCAGGTAGAAGCAGGAGAGGTATAGAGCAGTCAGAATGTGAGAGTTTGCAAATGGCTCTTGTTGCAGGGTACAGGTGGATGCAGGAGAGGTATTGGTCAGTCAGAATGTGAGAGTTTGCAAATGGTTCTTGTTGCAGGGTCCAGGTGGAAGCAGGAGAGGTATTGGTCAGTCAGAATGTGAGAGTTTGCAAATGGTTCTTGTTGCAGGGTCCAGGTGGAAGCAGGAGAGGTATAGGGCAGTCAGAATGTGAGAGTTTGCAAATGGTCCTTGTTGCAGGGTCCAGGTGGTAGCAGGAGAGGTATAGGGCAGTCAGAATGTGAGAGTTTGCAAATGGTTTGTGTTGCAGGGTCCATATGGAAGCAGGAGAGGTATATAGCAGTCAGAATGTGAGTTTGCAAATGGTTTGTGTTGCAGGGTCCATATGGAAGCAGGAGAAGTATAGAGCAGTCAGAATGTGAGAGTTTGCAAATGGTTCTTGTTGCAGGGTTCAGGTGAGAGCAGGAGATGTATAGGGCAGTCAGAATGTGAGAGTTTGCAAATGGTTCTTGTTGCAGGGTACAGGTGGATGCAGGAGAGGTATAGGGCAGTCAGAATGGGAGAATTTGCAAATGGTTCTTGTTGCAGGGTTCAGGTGAGAGCAGGAGAGGTATAGGGCAGTCAGAATGGGAGAATTTGCAAATGGTTCTTGTTGCAGGGTCCAGGTGGAAGCAGGAGAGGTATAGGGCAGTCAGAATGTGAGATTGTTATGTGTCAAAAATGTTGAAGTTTCATAAGTGCTTGTAGTGCTTATTATACTATCACTTTAAATACTTCTGGGAAACACTTCAAGGGTTTGAAAACTACTTGCAAGTCATCTTTGGTAATTCTTTCTTCTTACTTCTGCAGTTTCGGCACTGCCCTGAGTGATCAATAAAGCCTTATTAGCATAGGGTTTGAGTGTTAAAGTGTAAGAGAATAACTTGTCCTATATCAGTGCTTTTTAATTTAATACTGTATATATATATATATATATATATATATATATATATATATATGGCTGTGTGTGTGTGTGTACAGTGGAGGGCTTCTTTTACTCTTTTGCCCGCCACAAATGAAATTATATGATGGTTAATAGCCTCTCCACAAAATCTATAGCACAGGTTAGGATTTAACAGCTGTCTGTGGGTAGGTCTTCCAACTAGTGCATAATCTACCCTATGCTATACTTCAAAGCTGCTTAATACAGCATACAGTACATATGCTATAATGAGGCAAGATTGCACTGTGGTCTCATTTGTATGTTGCTGAGTGCAGTGCAACAACTATATTTCTCGGAATTCTGCACAGTAAATAAGGTATTTAACATATTTTTAGATGTTCAAGTGTGAACACAAATGTACTACTTATTTACTATATATATCCACAACACAAGCTGAGATCCCGCTCCACACTGATGATAGCCAGTAAGCTTGAAACAGCTGTACGTGGATAGGATTCTCATTGTGTATAATTCAACCTTAGCTTTGCATAACAGCTGTGTAATACAGCATGCATAAGCTTAAAAGAAGCCATGTTTGAAAATGGCTATGGATTGAAGAGCGAGGCATTTGGCATTTGAATAGCGAGGCAGCTGGAAGCAGGTTTTTTAACTTGTTTTAGACATTCAAATGTGAACACAGATGTACTATTTATTTACTATATATAGTGCTTTAGTGAAAAAATATAAAAATATAAATAATGACCAAAATAACTATTCATTTAAAATAAAAACATACAACAGATGCAATACATAACAAGGGAACCCTTCATTTAAAATTAACTTTATATTTGGTGTTATATTTCCTTTAAGCAAGTTTAAGCAAGTTTTTGGAAGCTATTTTTCATTTGGAATTAATAAGAAGAGTCCAGGCCATCATTAGCTTGGACAGAAATACCCTGCAGGCAATAAATTGCCAAGAACTCAAAATGTGTCCAAACTGAGAGACACACTCAGTTCTTCCTTAGAAAAACAGAAAAACACGTTAGAACCAGACAGAGTCGACACTGAATTCAGCATTTTATGTATCTTTTACACTTTGGAAGAGGCCAAAATCAAGCAGCAACATATTTTAGAAAACAGATGGATGCATTAACACAAACAATCTGTGCTTCCATTCTTGATACGTGTTGACAAATACATTAGTAAACAACCCACACAATCACTCTATGGGTGAATAAAAATGTATTTCATATAAATTCAATGTTATTTTAGCAAAAGGCTGCAATATATTAGCATTATGTTTGCAATTAATGAAGTGACTTAATGTGTAAGGCATAAAAATAAGTATATTGGTATAGTCACCATGTGAAGACTTGTATCCTCTTCCAAGCATTTAAGATCAAGGTATTAAAGATGGTTTAAAGTTCAAGCTCTGTGTTTTGTTTGCATAAATATATATCAATATGGTAATCATTGACTCAAATGAAAAGAGATGAGAAGTTATTCATAAAACATGGAAAGTATATTTTAATCTATTAAACCCTTCAATTAAATACATAAAATAAGGAATAACACCTGCTATTTTGGGGAGTTGAAAGAGATCAGTAACTCCAGATCTAAACAATAAATCACACTTGATTATCTTTATAATTGCAAAGCCATTTGTCACAATTTGCTTCTTCAAAGGGGCTTGATATGAACCTAGTTCAAACTAACCCCAGCAACATTGTGTGGTTCTTGTTCTCTGTGGCACAAAAGATGGCATCTGAGGAGGACAACACCCAAAGGTACAGACAGAGGCTACCGATACAGGATACTAGTTCCCTCTGGTAAGACCACTCCCCAATTCAGGACACAAACACAATAACAGTCTCACACCGTGGATATGTGAAACTAGAATTGAACATGAATGAATCATAGAACCAACATACTTATTCTCTATCACCCATACCACACCCTTGTGTTCCATTGTGTATATTTGTGATATTAGAACTATGTTCCACCTGCCTTGCATCCTTGGTTGCTATAGCAGCTCTTGAGATAAATTCACCAACAATCTAAGCTACATGACAGGTGTCTATAGCTGGCTATAGTGCAACAACCTTGATGTTAATCTCCAGTGTTTGCTTAGGACTCTTGACATGCAGGCATCTGTCTTGGATGGCTGTTTTTCAAGGTCTGTATATGTGAGGATGCAATGTTCTGCAGTTAAGCTTTTATGCAGAGCATTTTTTACTTTTCCTCATGTATTCTCCTGTTCTATATCACATTTTCCCTCTATCACATATTATAATTGTCAAACTGTGAGACGTCGTCACGCTTTTCGTTGTGTGTATGACTTAGGGGATGAGCGCGTAGCGAGACGAACACTTGAGGCACTAAAACTCGCAGCACTTAGGTGAGGTGAGCTGTTGAGGCACTAAAACTCACAGCACTTGAGGCAATGAGGCAATGAGGCAATGAGCGCCGAAGCTCCTTAGAGTAGAAAATTATTAACATTGTGTGGCAAACAGCATTGCCATGGCTTCAAATTGTATTGCTACATCATTTTTGACAGGCAAGTCGCTAGTAACATATAATACCTAATCACAATGCAATAATGTCATGCGCCATTGGCCATATCCATAATTAATGGTAATATCCCAGTCACTAAACAATGTAAGCATGACACCATTTATATATAATTATATTAAAATGTAAGTCTAAATGCAATTTTGATGTATATGTGTGTTTAAGGCTTAATAGTGGCACCACAATATTAGTGAGGGCAAGGCTGCTTCTCTATCTGTTCATACTGTAATGGAAGTTGGATCTTGGGATGGGTCATATCAGTCACCATACTGCATCAAGAGTAGGGACACAAACAATTAAATGATCTGTATGAAATGTAAAAATCAAAGCTCATTGCTTAATTTAAATATTATTACAGTATAGCAGACTAATTAGAACATATCAACAACCTCAAGAAATATATTTCCAGTTAGCAGAGATACTTTTCACAATATATTGAAGCGTGTCATGTTAATTATTATTATTATTATTATATTTATTTATATCGCGCCAACATATTCCGTATCGCTATACAGGGATTTAATACATGGCAAAAAACAAAAACTTAACACCTAATAAAGAATGGAGGGCCCTGTTTTTGAGCTTAGAATCAAATGTACATAGTGCTGGTTTCCAAGGCACGGACACAAGATTGAAAACTCGCAAACTCCATGCAAAGGCATTTGTAATTTGATTGTATCTTAATGGTTTACTAAAGTTACCCTCTGCCTTCTGGATCGCTACCTTGTCATGGTGAAGGAGCTTGTGTGAAGCTGTGAGTTAAATCATGTAAGGTCACCCAAGAGGGGCAGGTCATAGCAAAAAGGTTAAACAAATCTCAGGCTAATGGAAAAGGCAAATGGAACAGGAACTTGCAAGCCGCTCCAGGATTTTTAGCATGAAAATCTTATGGATTAGCAAACCAAGGAGCAAGATGTGCCTGGCAAACTGTGGTCCATAGGGTCACAGAGTTTTGAACATAACTGAAGAACTAAACAACAAAGTTATCCTCAGATAGATATAGCTCTGCTCTTATCTCAAAGTTCTCCCCCACCATCACCCTTCTTTCTGCTAATGACCTTCTTCTTTCCTTCTCTCTTATCACCTCCTCTCATTCTTGCCTTTGGAACTCCTTACTTCTTTATATGCTCAATGTACCTATCACCTTTCAAATACCTTAAATTGCAAGATTGCAAGCTTTTAATCTTATAGGATGCTTGAAAAAGTACTCTATATGCAAGTTTATAAGCTCAAAGACAGGGCTCTCTCTTTGTTTAATCTGTATTGGTATTATTGTATTTGTCCTATGTATGGTGCTGCTGAATATTTTGATGCATTATAAATATTAGCTGATAATAATAATAATAATAATAATAATATTCAGTAAGAGGAGTTAACAAAATAAACAACTTAGTATCTACAGTTTTGATGGCCAAGGCCAAATGGGTTCTGAAAAAAAATATTGCTGTTTGTGCTATCACACTCAAAACAGGTGATTGACACTGGTAAATAGCAATACAAAATAACCACATCATCATTGCACATAGAAACCTATGTATTGAAGGTGAAATAATTTCCTATCAAATACTCGAGTTACAGTGTATCTCTTAAATGTATCCAGCTAGTTAAGATTGTAAAGTTCAAGCTAAACAGTGTTATACTGAGTAACTGACGCATTAACCTCACAGACTGGAATGAAATACAGTACTTATAGTGATACAGTATAGGCTCTCCACATTAATGACAAGGCATCAATAGTCTATTTTAACACCCTTAATAAGGGTATATATCTGTATGTGTGTGTGTGTATATATATATATATATATATATATATATATATATATATATATATACAGTATATATAAAGAGAGAGAGAGATACATTTTATTATGGCTGTTGAAATACTGTTTTAATTGCCATCAGTTCATATCTTTCTCGAAAAAAAGTGTCTTGTTTACACTCTTGGTGCTGGATAAATCCTTGGAAGCTTTGAAATAATAATAGATAGCATGGCATAAGAGCCCAAACAAACCTGTGTGTGTGTGGGGGGATTAAGCTCTGCTATCAAGACAGGAAGCAGGGGCGGATCTACCACCAGTGCAATCGTGTAATGCACTGGGGCCCTGCTCTGGGGACCCCCTTGCTGCAGTGCCTCTCAAAAACTTTTTTTATTTTTTATTTTAATTCTCAGTGCCCCTGGCCTCCCAATATAATTAAAATGATATTATAAATTATGGGTCAAAGCTTTCATAGTGACCAATTCTGGTAAAACAGGATACACATTTAATTTTGCTATTTTTTCTGTCCCTATTTATTTAATCTCAGGGGGAGGGGGCGTTCCCCCCGTTCCCATCAGTTCCTACGCCCCTGATAGATATAGATACAGAGATAATAGTATGATTCACACGATATTGCAAATTACTATCAGGCTAGCACACTATAGCCTCTGTCTATTCCTTGCTTCAACAAACACTAATTCCAATAAACTAGTTGAATCTCCAAAATCTCCTTCACTAGTGCTGTTACTCAGTGTTCCTCTATAGTAGCCAAGTATGCAAAACGCTAAAACGCTTGTGTACGGCTGAACTGACTGATGTCATCTCTTGGTGACATCAGGCACTATTTGGAACACTGAGTAGCAGCACTAGCTGCCACTCCCACCAAATTAATAATGTTACCATTGAACGGGAGCTCACAGATTACATTGCATTGGTTCTTTTCTGTTTGGTCTATGGGTGGCTATATGCCCCAGTTCTCCACAATAGAAACACTTGACATTGTTTGCTTGGTTCTTTCTGTGATTTTGATATATGGCCACCAGTATTTTGGGGGTATTTTTTAGCAGATATCTTCCAGATATTGGACTCACATTTTATTGTCTCAATCCAGGATTTCTAATCCAATTATTTGTTTGAGCCTTTAGCTGTCATTAAGTGCTTTAGGCCTCCCCTTGAGCACCATGAGAGTACATAGGTATCTTTCTGTCAGTGTAACAAGCAGGTTATTTTTTCCCCACCAATTCTTGAAAGCCTGAAGGAAGATTTCTTAAACAGTGATCCATCACCAGCAGTCGAGCATCAACAGCAATAATGCTCGCTAGTCCATTATTTTCAGGACACTTTTTTATTTTTTTGCTAGATTCAGCAATTTTTTGCTAGATATAAAGTCTCTTCTGGTTTCGGCCTGTGTTTCTGGCACTTTGATGGAGGAACATCCTGTAATACTTTACCAAGATTTACTAATATTTTAGCCAGCGATATAAAAATAAGAAGTCAAAACAAATCAATGGAAGCAATCATTGTTAAACAGTTTCCTTATTACCAAGATCTCATCCAGCTAAACATGAATGGAGCAAAACAAATAGTCCAATAGTTTTAAAAGGCTGCTATTTCCCTGTGTGTGTCTTTTAACCTCTCAGACAAACTGCAAACAATCTGTCCATTAGCAACTCCACCCGTACTCCAGGAGTAGTCTTAAATCAGGTGCAGTCAATTAACTGAGCAAGAAAGTTAACCCCACATTTAGCAAAGCTTTACAGAGTCTGTGACTTACACATATATATATAAATATTGTTAAGTCGTTCAGTTCTGTCTGTCTTTCTGTAACCATATGGAACGCAGCAAGACACATCCAACATCTAACGTGTGCCTATTATGGTATTCTTGGCAAAGATAATGAGTGGGTTGCTAGATCCTTCTCCAGTGGATCACATTTTGTCTGACCTCTTAGCTATGACGTGCCCTTCTTGGGTGACCCTACATGGTATAGCTCACAGCTTCATTAAGGTACACGCCCCTTCACTATGACAAGGATCAGTGAATTATATATATATATATATATATATATATATATATATACTAGCGACTTGCCCGTCAAAAAATGACGGCAATGAGATGTGTATGTTTGGAAAGTTGTTTAGTTATTAATATACATATGGAATTTTAAGGTAGCTAATGTTGTTTTCTGTGTACTACTGAAATATATAATAATAATGAATAAATGAATATACTTGACTTATTTTGAAGCATTGTGTTGAAGATCTGTGAGCCTTGTTTGATGTTGCGGCAGCATTAGTGGTGTAGAGGTGCTGTGTGAGCGTGATGAACGTGTGCAGTGTAATAGTGTGCGTGCGCGAGCCGAAACCGTTAGCGTAGTTGTGTACTTCCGCATTAGCGTAAAATGGCGGGTAATGTGTGGTATGCGTGTTCTCGGATTATCCGTGTTTTCCGTGGTTATAGTGCTGTAGCCTCGTTTTCGTTTTGTTCAGCCGCCATTTTTTCTCTCGCTTAGAGAATTTTGTAGTGTCTAAACTCTTTTATTTTTAGTTAAGTGAAGCTGTAAGTAGTTTTTTTGAGGTGCTGGATGCTTTGTCTTGCTGTAGGTAAGCTTTTTATGTATGTGTTGTGTGTATTTATTGTGTTTTTGCTTTTTCCTGTCCGCGGCTTGCGTCCGTTTTTTTTTGCGATGTCGTAATGTGTGGTATGCGTCTTAGCGGATTATCCGTAAGTGTTTTTCGTGGTTAGAGAGCTGTAGCCTCGTTTTCGTTTTGTTCGTCCACCATTTTTTCTCTCGCTTTGACAATTTTTTAGTGTCTAAACTCTTTTATTTTGAGGTAAATTAAGGTGTAACTTGTTTTTTTGAGGTTGTGGATGCTCCCTCTTGCTGTCGGTAAGCTTTTTATGAATGTGGTGTGTGTATTTATTGTGTTTTTTTTTTTTTCATGTTCGAGAGTTAAGGACGTTATTTTTGGCTACGGTTTAACGGCTCGCCTCGCTATGCGAGGCTTGCCTGCAATGAGCACCTGTGGTGCTCATTGCCAAAGTGCTCCGTATTAACGTTAATTTTGCGAAGGCCTCAGTTGCTGTCATGGAGCGCCGCCAGCAACCGAGGCCCTCGGCCGCGTCCCTCGCTACTCCGGGGCCCAGGCCCTCGGCCACGGCCCTCGCTACGCGAGCCTGCAAGCGTTAGCAACAACTCGTACGCTCACAACTATATATGTGATATATATATATATATATATATATATATATACTATTTATCCAAAATCGTTATCAGTTTTGTGATTGAGACTAACTAATCATTCCATACACACATACTCACAAATGTGTGACTTTTCAGGAATATCAAGTTTAATCCAAAGTAACATAACTATTTTAATGCAAACAACCTTTCTATTTCTTGTCACTCATGTATAGTTTTCAACTTCTCAGCCTGCAGAGATTTATTCTGAAATATCTTGTGCAAGATACTGTAGTTGGACAGAAACTACATTTATAGAAAAAAAACTCTGTAGATTTGAGATCTCTCCTGTTGCTGTCTGAACAGCTCTTCTCTTATTTAATCTGCACAGTGTTCATGCCGCTTCCTCTACCGATGACTTCAAGGTCACTGGTTCTGGTCTTTTTTTCTGATGATTGTTTTATTACTTCACAAAAATGTCAAAAAACAACCAAAAGTCAGATTATTGGAACACTCGCCAGTGGTGTTTATTTGAAATATTGATGTACTTATTTGTCATTCAAACTAAATGATTGAGATCATATTATTTTAAATGATGATGAGGGCAGGCTATAAAATGAAGCAAGATGTATATGGTCAGTGGAAAATCACTGCGGCTGAGTGTGAATATTTTATGTTTTTCTGATCAGGATATTAAACACTTTGCCATCACAATAAATAACCTCTGGGTCAATTTGATCCTGATCTGTACTTTAGCTATTGCTCTATCATTTTATGATTGCATAAATTCAAGGTAAAAAGAAATGCTTTTCTCTGAACATTACGCCAGGCTCCAGGAAATAAGATATCTAATTTTAATTCTCTGCTGAGTTTTAGAAAATCTGGTTCGCAAAACAATAGCTGATCTAAAATTTTTACATAATATTGTATTAAAAGCCTGTGCCCCTGTGTGTGTATATATATATATATATATATATATATATATATATATATATATATATATATATATATATAAATGTATTTTATTTGTAAATATATAGAGTAAATGTACAAACACACACAGAGGCAGAAGAGATCAAATTGCCATGTTTCACTGGATAATAGAAAAAAACAAAAGAGTTCCAAAAAAAACCTTACTTCTGCTTCTGCAGAGACTATTCTAAAGCCTTTGACTATGTGGATCTAAACAAAATGCGGCAAGTTCTTAAAGAAGTGGGGTACCAGACCATCTCATCTGCCACCTGAGAAATCTGTATGTGAACCAAGAAGCCACGGTCAGAACCAAATAAGGAACAACTGAATGGTTCAAGGTTATATTTTGTCACCTTAATTGGTCAACTTATATGCAGAGTACATGCCTAAGGCTGGGTTGGACAAATCCAAAGCCAGAATCAAGATTGCTTTAAGAAATATCAACACACTCAGATATGCAGATGATATTACTCTGTTGGCTGAACATGAGGATGAACTAACTGGCATATTGATGAAGGTGAAAGAAGGTGCTTGCAACAGTTGGCCTGCTGCTCAATGTTAATATATATATATATATATATATATATATATATATATATATATATATATATGGAAAACAACAATCTCAGTGGAGGCAGTGACAGATTTTATTTTCCTAGGCTCCAAGATCTCTGTAGATGGTGACTGTAGTCATGAAATTAAAATATGTTTGGTTCTGGGGAGGAAAATAACGATTTTACACTATCAACAAAGGTCAACATAGTTAGAACTGTGGTATTCCCAGTAGTAACAAACTAATGTGAGAGCTGGACCATAAAGAAGTCTGAGTTCAGTAGAATTAATGCATTTGAATTATAGTATTGGAGAAAACTGCTTAGAGTCCCTAGGACTACAAGGAGATCCAGTAAATCAATACTGCCCATATTGTGAAAAGACATGATTCTCTAGAAAAGACTCTGATGTTGGGAAATATTTAAGGCAAGTGATGAAGAGAACGGCAGAGGTATAGTTGGATATTTGAGGTAATTGAGCAACAAACATGAACTTGAGGGAGCTAATAGGTGTAGTGGCTGACAGATGTGCCTGGCTTGCTGTCCTTTATTAGGACATGGGGAGTCCGACACTACTGAACACCTAAACAACAAAAAAATAAATATGAATGGCTCCTCCATAACAAAGAAAATGGTTAGTCTTTTAATGCAAATGTAAGACCAGGTATTGGAAACAACTTAAATGAAAATACTAAAGTTGGCATGGCTTACAATTTTGAAGAAAGTAAATGAACAATGGAATCATCTGAAGTAAGCAATTTACATGTTTTCCTTCAATCTGACTATGTATGTTCAGAAAAACTACTTTTGTGTAGGTTTACCTACAATATCCACTGCAGGGAAAAGAGATACCTCAATCTGAACTATATATATAAGCAAGCGTGTTCTGCAGGCATAATAACCTACACAGACAGCAAAACTCTTTAAGTCCACTCTTCCCCTTTAAAGAGATTAATTCCAGTCTGGTCTCACTCAATGAAGGGATCCAGTCCAAAAATAACAGGCAATTCTACCCTGAACAGGAGAAACAGCAATCCCACACATACATTTCATCTTTAGTTTAAGTGAGACCAGACTAATATACTAAAGGATATTTTCCTTGTGAAAGGCACAAGTGAGCTAAAAGAGTGTTGCTCTCTGAGTAGGTCACTATGCCTATAGAAAAAGCCTTCTTCAGTATTGTTCTTTCTCAGACTGAGCACCTCTCTTTTTGTTTTTGTATATTCTTTACCTGCCTATTTAATCCCTGCAGTGGATATTGCAGGCAAACCTACATAGGTCAAAATAATTTAAGATAGTTTGCTAGGCCTGTCCTCTTTCATCCCATGGATACCTAATAGGGAAGTGGTGGGCAACTCGGTTCTATGAGGAAAGTCAATAGTCTAGGAATGTCCCTACATGAAGAAAACTAGAGTAACTCAGATTTGTTTAAGTATAGAGAAATCATGGATTATTGGAAGCCCTCATGGGACCAAAATGCACACCGCTGTAATAAAAGGTAGACAGAGACAGATCTGCTGGAAACAACAATATTGCATTGTTACTGTTACCCAGACCCTGCTGGCACGAAAGAGAGTCATGTAGGCTGTCTAGCCAGGAACAAGTGGTGTTTGAATATAGTTAACAAGGCAGAACATTTCTCAATGGGAGTATTGTAAGGGATACCACTTTGGGTGAAGTGGTATTATTGATAGCCCTTTTAATATTTGTCTGCTTTTAACTGCAAATTTGTGGTTCCATGCCAGCCCTAGGGTTTATTCTCACAACAGATTCAAATATTCTGTTCATAACCTCAGATGAGAGGGTCGCTGTAAGCCAGTCATGATGTAAGGGTCTTACATCACAACTGGCTTACAGTGACTTTCTTTATACCCCAAGGAAGGAAGAACACGGCCTTAATAAATGTTACATGGCTTTTCAGATAGGACTCTCTGTAAGTGGGCAAGTACATTTAATTTGAATGCTTCCCAATCCAAACCAATTCTATATACACCTCCTGATCCCTGCTAAAGAATTTGCCTCACATATTGACAAGAAGAATCTCATACTAGACCACACATAGCTCTATCACTGATTAACTAATTGATAAAGGGGTCACATAGACAACCCATTGTAAGTGGTAGATTACCTGGTGCCCGTCTACCCCTGGGGAAGCCCCATAGCCCCCATCTGAGTCCTATACTTGAATTAAACATCAATCAGGTCCTCACTCACTAGAGCCTGATTATTGAATCATGGACCAAATAGCCAATCAGTAAAGCACTTATTACACTATATTCTGATTTGTCCTCCCATGACAGGGAAGGGGTCCATAATTCCAAAGCTTGCACAATGTTGATTTTGACTGTAAAATAGTAACCTAGGTACTATTGCTTCTTGGGGTTTATGAAGAGTCTTCATGGAATAAAGTGTATATGGTATGTTTTATTAAGAAAAGTGTGGTTAGATAAACTCTTTTCTGCATCTCCTGTCCTGATTAAGGGGCTTTCGAAAACCTGGTCAGAGCTAGGGTTAAGATTGGGATCATAAGCCTTTCCAAACCCATAAGAAGACTAGGATATGACAGGCTTTTATTAGAAAATTAATTCTGGGGAGATCATCTCCCATCCCCTATTCACCTTATAATGATTGAAGACCAACGTATCTCCTCCAGTCTAAAACCCTAAACCTCAAGTCCAACAGAAAAGCTAAGTCTAATTTATTTTCTACAAATACTGATTTAATTTCTTATCAGTAACTAGATGAACAATTCATAGTTACATAGTTACATAGTAATTGAGGTTGAAAAAATACTTTTAGCCCATCAGGTTCAACCTTTTAAGATCTCCTCTGATCTGCAATATGTGGATTAGTTGTTAATTGATCCAGAGGAAGGCAAACAGAAAAAAAAAACAAGTGAAACTTTGCCAATTTTCTCAAAAGTGAAAACAAAATAATTCCTTCCTGACCCCAGATACCGGCGATCAGATTCCTCCCTGGATCAATAATCCCTCTCTAATAAACCAGGATAACTCTGAATACCATTTTTATTTTAAAATATATCCAATCCCTTTTTAAAGTTATCTATTGAATCCACTGTCACCACCTCGCTTGGTAGAGAATTAACTACCCTTACTGTGAAGAACCCTTTTCTTTCTTTAAGGTGGAATATTTTTACTTCTAACCTCAAAGGATGTCCTCTTGTCAGCTGAAAACCTCTTGGCACAAAAAGCTCCCTTGACAATATTATATGAGCACTACAGTGTTCCTTTAAGAATTTGTAAACTTAAGGATCTATTTATAGTAAATGTAATAATGCAATTAAGGTACAGAAGGAAGTGGCAAATGGTTCAGACCGAGCTCGGCCTCTCCCTGGACTAAAACAATTACTCTATATCAATTAGCCCACTAGAAAAAGCATTGGTATATCATATCATATCATTTTTTAATCTCAAATCTTTAAGTAATTACTTTTCTTTTAAAAATAACAAGGCCGATATCTAAATTAAGATGGCAGACTGGTGCTGTAGCCTCAATTCAACAAAACATTTATATCATGTAGCATATGGGGCCCTATTAAATTCTCCCTCGTAGTTCTCTCGGTGCTCGCAAAAGGCAGTTTTCCTGCTGTTTGCGAGAACCGAATCTCTCGCAGCCTGCTTTACGATATGACTGCGAGAAAATGGCCGAGAATAGGCTCCGAGAGAGCTACGTAGCCTTAAATCTATGCACGAGTCTCGCATATCGTAAGAATCCCTACGTGGACAAAAAGTCCACGCAAGGGATCCGAAAGCCTCTACGTGCTGCCTCGGAACAGCCCGAGACAGCAGCGTCAGGCTCCCCCCTGCACCCTATACACATCCCCATGCTGCAGGGGTCTCTATCAGGACCCCTGCAGCACCCCCACATTAACCCCTTGCAGCGGGGGTCCCCGATCTGCATAGATCAGGCCCCCCGCTGCATTTAAAACTTTTAAATTCCCCGCCGCGGCTCCTTAAAGGGACCGCGGCACACTATTACCCAATCCCGGCCGCGGCACTTAAAATTAACCCCCCTCTATGCTGGGGGTCCCCATCGGGACCCCCGAAGTATCCCCACATAAACCCATTGCAGGGGGGGGCCCCGATCTGCATAGATCAGGCCCCCCGCAGCATTTAAAACTTTTAAATTCCCCGCCGCGGCTCCTTAAAGGGACCGCGGCACACTATTACCCAATCCCGGCCGCGGCACTTAAAATTAACCCCCCTCTATGCTGGGGGTCCCCATCGGGACCCCCGAAGTGTCCCCATATAAACCCCCTGCAGCGGGGGGCCCCGATCGGCACCGATCGTGACCCTGCTGCAATTCAATTTTAAATTTCCCGCCTCGCGGGTCCTCAAAGGACCGTAAAGGTCCTGAAAGGACTCGCACTAAAAATAATAACCCCAGGCAACTATAATTACCCCATTAACTCATGATGGTCAATCCAGACCACCATAAGGCCTAAATTAACCCATTAACTCATGATGGTCAATACAGACCACCATAAGGCTCTATTTAACCCATTAACTCATGGTGGTCAATACAGACCACCATAAGGCCTAAATCAACCCATTAACTCATGATGGTCAATACAGACCACCATAAGGCCTAAATTAACCCATTAACTCATGGTGGTCAATACAGACCACCATAAGGCCTAAATTAACCCATTAACTCATGATGGTCAATACAGACCACCATAAGGCTCTATTTAACCCATTAACTCATGGTGGTCAATCCAGACCACCATAAGGCCTAAATTAACCCATTAACTCATGGTGATCAATACAGACCACCATAAGGCCTAAATTAACCCATTAACTCATGATGGTCAATACAGACCACCATAAGGCTCTATTTAACCCATTAACTCATGGTGGTCAATACAGACCACCATAAGGCCTAAATTAACCCATTAACTCATGATGGTCAATACAGACCACCATAAGGCTCTATTTAACCCCATCAGTCCCATAAGGGTATATTATTACCATTATGGGCCTGATGGGGTTAAATAGAGCCTTATGGTGGTCTGTATTGACCACCATGAGTTAATGGGTTAATTTAGGCCTTATGGTGGTCTGGATTGACCATCATGAGTTAATGGGTTAAATAGAGCCTTATGGTGGTCTGTATTGACCATCATGAGTTAATGGGTTAATTTAGGCCTTATGGTGGTCTGTATTGACCACCATGAGTTAATGGGTTAATTTAGGCCTTATGGTGGTCTGTATTGACCATCATGAGTTAATGGGTTAATTTAGGCCTTATGGTGGTCTGTATTGACCACCATGAGTTAATGGGTTAATTTAGGCCTTATGGTGGTCTGGATTGACCATCATGAGTTAATGGGTTAAATAGAGCCTTATGGTGGTCTGGATTGACCACCATGAGTTAATGGGTTAATTTAGGCCTTATGGTGGTCTGTATTGACCACCATGAGTTAATGGGTTAAATAGAGCCTTATGGTGGTCTGTATTGACCATCATGAGTTAATGGGTTAATTTAGGCCTTATGGTGGTCTGTATTGACCACCATGAGTTAATGGGTTAATTTAGGCCTTATGGTGGTCTGGATTGACCACCATGAGTTAATGGGTTAAATAGAGCCTTATGGTGGTCTGTATTGACCATCATGAGTTAATGGGTTAATTTAGGCCTTATGGTGGTCTGTATTGACCACCATGAGTTAATGGGTTAATTTAGGCCTTATGGTGGTCTGGATTGACCATCATGAGTTAATGGGTTAAATAGAGCCTTATGGTGGTCTGTATTGACCACCATGAGTTAATGGGTTAATTTAGGCCTTATGGTGGTCTGGATTGACCATCATGAGTTAATGGGTTAAATAGAGCCTTATGGTGGTCTGGATTGACCACCATGAGTTAATGGGTTAATTTAGGCCTTATGGTGGTCTGGATTGACCATCATGAGTTAATGGGTTAATTTAGGCCTTATGGTGGTCTGTATTGACCACCATGAGTTAATGGGTTAATTAGAGCCTTATGGTGGTCTGTATTGACCACCATGAGTTAATGGGTTAATTTAGGCCTTATAGTGGTCTGGATTGACCATCATGAGTTAATGGGGTAATTATAGTTGCCTGGGGTTAATATTTTTAGTGCGAGTCCTTTCAGGACCTTTACGGTCCTTTGAGGACCCGCGAGGCGGGAAATTTGAAATTGAATTGCAGCAGGGTCACGATCGGTGCCGATCGGGGCCCCCCGCAGCAGGGGGTTTATATGGGGACACTTCGGGGGTCCCGATGGGGACCCCCAGCATAGAGGGGGGTTAATTTTAAGTGCCGCGGCCGGGATTGGGTAATAGTGTGCCGCGGTCCCTTTAAGGAGCCGCGGCGGGGAATTTAAAAGTTTTAAATGCAGCGGAGGGCCTGATCTATGCAGATCGGGGACCCCCCCTGCAATGGGTTTATGTGGGGACACTTCAGGGGTCCCGATGGGGACCCCCAGCATAGAGGGGGGTTAATTTTAAGTGCCGCGGCCGGGATTGGGTAATAGTGTGCCGCGGCCCCTTTAAGGAGCCGCGGCGGGGAATTTAAAAGTTTTAAATGCAGCGGGGGCCTGATCGGTGCCGATCGGGGACCCCCGCTGCAAGGGGTTAATGTGTGGGGGCTGCGGGGGTTCCTATGGACCCCTGCAGCAAGGTGTTCATGTGAGGACACTTCGGGGGTCCCGACAGGGACCCCCGCATTGAGGGGGGGTTCATTGTAGGTGCCTGGGGGGGGTTTGGAGTACCCCCACGGCAGGGCTTATGTGGGGGACTGCCGCGGAGGTCCCTTTTAGGACCCCCGCAGCACTTGATGAGGAGTGGGAGCCTGCGATATCATCTCGCAGGCTGTCACTCCTCATGTACATTTACGCAGTGTAGATACGTACGGCCCTGCTGCGTAGCTCATACGTTGCTCGCAGCAGGGCTAATTTAATAGCATTGTAAGTTAGAGAAACTTTGTAGTACGTAGGGCTTAAGTAGAAGCCTCTTATTTACGAGGCTGGAATTTAATAGGGCCCATGGTTCATTGCTTTGGTATGCTTTATTTTAGGCCAAATTATACACAAAGGTCTAATTACTATTACAGCAGTCTCAAACATTATATGCAACAACAAAAGAGTCTGCTGCATTGAACATGCTTTCTTAATCATAGATAACTGTTGTTACTGAAGCTGCATCTTAATCAACATTGATATCGAAAAACACAAGAGGTGAAAGAGGCATAAATTAAGAAATATTGTCCAGGTATACTACACATATGATTTATATCTCTGTGAATTTCACACGCAGCAGATTTAGAAATAAATCATTAGAACGTCCATCAGTCATGTTTAATATAACAGAGGATTTGCTATGATTACAAAAGGAAAAAGTAATACTGTACGTGAGATATCTGATGGGGATTAAAAGACACGTAAACTAGTATAATGACATACATTTACATTTAATCTAGATTTAACTCATAAATAAAACCATATAATATGCATTTTTTAACAGGTTAAGCTTCACTAAAGCACCATATATCCTGTCACATATTAAACTTCCACTGAGGAGGTGCGCAGATAACAGAAAGAAGCGCTTTGTACTTTTGCACAGAAACAGTTTATATGAGGAGCTTGATAGGCTGTCATCTTCTCCTAAGTAAGTTTTAAAGATATACAGCCTTATTAAATTGTGATTCGGCCAATTCTAAAAGGCTCTATATAATCACAGAGCATATTTTTTTTACAGAAGTTTTTAGTTAGTGAGCTTCTATCCAAAAACAAGGCCTTCACTAACTAAAAACTTCTGTAAAAAAATATGCTCTGAGCTTATATAGAGCCCTATTCAATTGGCTGAATAGCAATTTAATAAGGCTGATACTTTTTAAATTGATGGTTAAAAGTTCAAATATGTTTCAAATGAATGGTATACAAATGTTTTGCTTAGTAAGATAAACACAAGCAATCCCTTTAATATCTGGCAATAGTCTATTACCAATAAAGGCCTCTATGCTAATCCCCTATATAACAAATTACATCATATTTAAGAGCAAAGTAAATCTCCATATATATATATATATATATATATGTATATATATATATATATATATATATGAAAATAATGGTTTCTTGCCGCAGTTATGACACTTGTTCTCACTCATTATAATAATCACTAGCGACTTGCCCGTCAAAAATGACGGCAATAAAAACTGAAGCCTGGCAATGCTGTTTGCCACACAATGTAAGCCTCTCCCCCTCTATTTTACTGGCCTTGTGATGAGCGCCTTTGGCGCTCATCACAGGCCTTGCAATGAGCCCCTTTGGAGCTCATTGCGAGTCTCTCCCTCTGTCTACTTCCTCCCTCGTGTCTTATTTCCCCCCTCCTCTCCCTCCCTTGTGTCTCCTTCCACCTCGTCTACCTCCTTTGTATCTCCTGCCCCCCTGTGTTTTTACCTCCCTCTCCCTCCCGTGTCTCTAAACCCCTCCCCTGTGTCTCTTTCCCCCTTCTCCCTCCCATGCATCTCTTCCCCCCCCTGTGTCTCCCCCAACCCTCCCCTGTGTCTGTTCCCCCCTGGCCTGTGTCTCTTTCCCCCTCCCCCTGTGTCTGTTACGGCCTTCCTCGTGTCTCCATTTCCCTCCCTTGTGTATCTTCCCCCCTGCACTCTCTCCCCTGTGTCTCTTCCCCCTCCTCTCACTCCCCTGTGTCTCTTCCCCCTCCTCTTTCTGTGCCTCTTCCTCCCTGTCTCTTCCCCCTCACCCTCTGTGTCTCTCCCCACTCTGTGTCTTCCACCCTCTCCCTCTGTGCCTCTTCCCCCGCCTCTCTCTGTGTGTCTCGCCACTGTGTCTCTTCACCCCTTCCTCTGTTCCCCCCCCTCTGTGCCTCTTTCCCCCTCTCTCTGTACCTCTTCCCCCCCTTCCCTCTGTGTCTCTTCCTCCCTCACCCTCTGTATCTCTCCCCCCTGTGTCTCTTCCCCCCTCTCCCTCTGTGCCTCTTCCCCCCCTCTCCCTCTGTGCCTTTTCCCCCCTGGCCTGTGTCTCTTTCCCCCTTCCCCCTGTGTCTGTTCCCCTCCCCCCCCATTTCCCTCCCATGTGTATCTTCCCCCTGTTCTCCCTCCCGTGTGTCTTTTCCCCCTCCTCTACCTCCCCTGTGTCTCTTTCCCACCTATCCCTCTGTGTCTCTCCCCCCTCCCTCTGTGTCTGTTCCCCACTCCCCCTCTGTGCCTCTTACCCACTCTCCCTCTGTGCCGTGCCTCTCCCCCCCATCTTCCCCACTCTCCCTCTTCCCCACTCTCCCTCTGTGCCTCTCCCCCCCCTCTTCCCCACTCTCCCTCCCCTCTTCCCCACTCTCCCTCTGTCCCTCTACCCCCCCTCTTCCCCACTCTTTCATCTGCTCTCGGGCCGCGCTGCCCGCAAGTGCGGCTCGCACTGCGCATGCGCGGCTCGCGACGCGCTCTGCGCATGCGCGTCTCGCGCCGCGCTCTGCGCAATGCGCAGCAGTTTATAATTGTCTAACTGCGATTCGTCTGAAGCGTGACGACGAATCGCAGTTAGACAATTATAATATGTGATGATGTTATCATTTTCCATTGGCTCCTAGAGCCGTCTCCTATCCGTAAAGCATGGTTTGGTGTATTATTCTGAGTGAACACTTAATTCCCACACTGAAATCTCTTGCAAGATTTACAGATGTGGGCTGAGTGCCGTAATATTGTGAGTGAAAACATTAAAATAAACATGTAAAGTAGGGGGGAAAAAGTCTTCCACAGCTGATTTTACTTATACCGAAAATTACACCCCATGGTTGGGAAGGCTCTGAATATGCTGAAAGTAATTTAAGCTGTAATTTTTGCATAGAAAAAAGAGTAGACAATGTGGGACAATTTGTTATAATCTGCTGTCAATTCTTTATCAATGATTATAAACATTACAATTTTTTTTTTAAAGTATAAATATAGTCCTATTTCGCTAAAGAATGTTATGTCCGATTTGTAAATACAGTAGATGATTTATTAGGACATCAAACTTAATTTTAACTCTAACCTATGTATACTAGCTGTATGGAACTATATTTTTATGCCTGACATTTGTAAAGCAATGAAAAAACAGCGTTAATGTGAATGCTCTGAAAATAAACACTTATTTGATGCTTTATTGCAACGAACAGAATAAATAAGGTCAGAAATGCAGATTTTTATAAAAAGGGTCCACTTTTTCTACAGTAGCATTACAATTAGTTTCTCATTTTGGTTGGGTTTATCCAATTTAATCATGTAAAACATTCAGTTTACTAAATGTTACTGGACTTAGAATGCATTAAAAAAAAAATCTTACTAATGCTAATTGGACACATTGTTAATCTTTTGCCCACATGTTTTTGCCTCATTAATTGTTATGGAAAGTGTTCACGGATCTGACTAGTGACACTGAGGTGGAATTATTTCTGAATAATATCATCCGCATCGTTATAACTGTAAATTATGGTTTTATACTTTTCCCAAAGAGTTGTTTACTATTATTATTATTATTTTTATTTTTATTATTACTAGTAACTTGCCTGTCACAAATGACAGTGTAGTATGTTATGTTCAATTGTCTGTACTGTCTTTCTCTGTGCTGTCTGTACACCCTCTCCCTTTCTCTGCACATTTCCACACAGTTATGTGGCTCCCCATCTTCTGGGGTGGCTAGAAGAAGAGCTGGCTTCACAGTTTTACATATTTCTATGGTAAGGTTAGGTTGGGTCAGCAGGACTTCATATCCAGATCTTCACTGAGCCGTAAGACAAGAAGTTCCTCTGGTCATCAGGGCATGTACAGCATGAGAAACATACAGAGTAGTTGGTTGTCCCAAGGTGATAGTATTTGCCTTCTCTACACCAAATGTGGCTGCTGCCAATGCTCAGTCACATGGATGAAATCCTTGTGCTATTGCATCCATTCGGCAACTAAAGTAGGCTACTGGGTGATGGCCCATTGATGACTTCGGAGTGAGCACAATGGAGGGAAATCCATTTTCTCTACTACAACAAGTAAAAAAGGCTTATCATAGTTAGGAACAGCAAGTGCTGGTGCTGAACAAATTTATCCTTTCAAGGTTGCAAAGTCCTTCTCCATCTGCTCAGTTCACTCGATGTTCTTTCCAGTTCCAGGCTCAAGGATTGCACGTCTCAGGCTATGACTCGGAATGGCAACATCGCATATCCATTGTCGGCAGTATCCAATAATTCCCCCAAATTTTTCCATCTGCTTCTTTATTACTGGCTTTGGGGTCTTGACTATGGTCTCAATCCTCTCAGGAGTCAGTGACCCTTTTTCTTGAGAGATGACATGTCCAAGATAAATCACAGAGGGTTGGCAGTATTGCAACTTGGCTTTGCTGACTTTATATCCTTTTTCTGTAAGCTATCTGAGAAGTGTGAGGGTGCCCTGCTTATACTCCTGATAATCATTGCAGCACAAAAGCAAATCATGCACATATTGGATTAAAGTTCCTTGCAGAACCATGTGTCTCACGTCCATGGCTACAACACAATTAAAGATGGATGAATATTCACAATATCCTTGAGACAGTCATGTATATGTGTACTGTTGGCCTTCATAGCTGAATGCGAAGAGGTATTGGGATTTGCTTTACAGTGGAATGCCAAAGAAGGCATTTGACAAATCCACTACAGTAAAACAGGCAGCTGTCTCGTGGACAATTGACAAGATGATAGCAGGATTTGGTACCACAGGAAATTCAGCAGTTACAATGTAATTTATAAGCCTCAGGTCTTGCAATATTCGCCATTTTCCAGTAGTGACCTTCTTGACTGGCAATATAGGAGTATTGCATCTGCTTACAGTTGGATAGATGACTCCATTCCCAAGCAATCCTTTAAATGTATCTTTGATTCCTTCTGCTGCTTTTTTGTTCATAGGGTACTGGTGAATGCAGGGAAAGATGGCTCCAGGTTTTAGCTGAACCACAACTTCTCCTGCTCCCTTTATGAGTCCCACATCTCCCCCTCCTGTAGTCCACAAGGCTTCTGGCAGCTCCTCAAGATCCTATTTCTCAACTTATGTTAAAGGCATGAGTATATGTACCTTGATGATTACCACTTTGGGTGTGGCAGGAACTCCTATTAGGATATCCACATTAAACAGATTGTCTGTGGCTGTTCGGTAGAACCCTCTCCACTGCTGGTGTTCCTGTCAGTTCTTTTCTTTGCAGGCATTTTTGTTCACCATAAGCCCAAAATCCTTTGCTTCATATCCTGCATGGCTCTCCAGAGATATGTGAGGGTCAGCAGTGATATTATTTCAGAAGTATGGGTACTGGATATCCTCCAGATGAACTGCAGCTGCCACTCCTTCATCTCCAATGAATATTGAGAATACTTGCAGGGCAGATTGACTTCCCCAATCAGTCATGAATAAATCAGTCCATTCCAGTAAGTATTCCTCATCACTTCCGGTGGGATCATAGTAAAAGGTGCAATGTAGGTATTTCAGTGTTACAGACCTTTGCATGCTTTTTAGGGGTAGTGCAGTCTTGAGCCACTCCCACATCACAGTCAACCAATTAGTCTAGGGTAACAATAGCCAAAATACATGAGGCTTAGGCGTGGCAGGCTGTCTCAGCATCTTTACCATCTGTCAAGATATTCCTGGAAAAGATGTAACAAGTCCATCCTGGGTACAGGTAATGGTAGCATTTAAAGCACATAACAAGTCTCTTCCCACCACAGCAATAGGTGAAGATGGTGAGTATAACACTGAAGCTTTTGTCTTACATTCAGGTGAGGCAATGGTCAGAGGTTTAGTTTGGAGGATGCATTGTATTTGTGCAGTGAACCCTTGGGTAGTCACAGAAGTATTAGACAGGGGGTACGGTCCTGTATTCAGGCTGGTGTACGTTACTGCTGTATCTATAAGAAATTCAAATGGCGTCTCTTCAATGGTTAATGTAACCCTAGGTTCATCCCCCAATCCTTTTGATTGAACCAGCAACGCCATTAACCCTGATACCCCCCTTGGTTCTCTTGGGCTGTCCTAGTAACTCCATTGGGGACATTTACCCCTGTGCTGGGTTGGTCCCTGGGCTTGCATGTTCTGGTTTTGACCTCTGTACTTGTTCCAGGGGTCTCTATGGCAATTACGAGCAATATATCCATAGTAATCACAATACCAACACAAAGGGCCTTCCCACATACCTGCTTGGCCTCTGTCAGGGCCTCCTCTCCCCCTTCCTCTGCCACCCCTTTGTTGATAGTGTCCATAATAAACTTTTGCCAGGGGCACAGGTGTAGGGGCGGGAGCTTGTGTCACTGCTAGTGCTGCCTCTCGGTCCTCTTTGGACTTAACATATAACATTGCTAACTGCTTCTTCACTAATTTAACCTGCTCTTCCTCCTTCTCTCTGTTCAGAGTCACATGGTGTGTAACATGAGCATGAATCTGACCCCGGGGCAAGTCAAGCAATCCCACAACTTTTTTCAATTTCAGTTAAACAGGTTTTTGCAAACCTCCCAACATGGCAGTAATAAACAGTCCTCTAAACGCATCAGTCGGATCCCAGTCATCTTCAGTCTCCTCCTTCCGTACCTGCTGACACCTCTGTATATAGACTACAGGGTCTTCACTGGCCCCCAAAGAAAACTTAGTAATGGACCTAAGGTCCTTTTCAGTAGGACGTGCAATTTAAAGAGCTGCCCACAGTCTGTTCCTTAACACATCAAATGAGGAACCATTATGATTAATGTTATTTACACAACCTCCTAAACCTGCATTAGTAAAAAGGGAGGCGATTTGATATCGTATGATCTTATACAGTATGGCTTTCAAGTCCCCTATAGCCAAAGCAACTCCAGCAACCTGAGCTTCAAAGGCAGTTATGCACTTCTGACCTCCCTTACTTAATGTCGGCAAGCTTTAAATTAACCCCTCAAGATCTCTGTGTCCCCAAGGTACATCATTTTCTACCAGGGCATCAAATGAACCTTTAATAAATATCAGATTCATCAGTGCCACATCCTCACTGTCAGGCTGGACCAACTGAGCTTGTGCTTTTCTGTCTCTTGCTACATCTTGCTTCACACTGAGCTTTGCATCTATATACTCCTTTAGCAATTCTCTGCCTTCCAGTATCTGATGTTATACTTCTTTTGCCATCTCCTGCCACTCCTGATACGTCTGGTCCTGTGCTGTTCTGCCTGAACCCATTTTTCAACAACTGGATAACATGTCCTGATATTCCCTCTGTTTTAAATTCTTCTTCTCTGTATCCATAAACACTCCGATCACCATCAAACATGAATCATCCCACAATCCACATTTTGGCCAAGGTTTTGGACACCACTTGGTCCAAACTGTCCACACTCCCGAAGCCCATTTCAACATTTCAGCATGTACTGGATACGCTTTCATGATCAAAGCAACAGGACTAGAGTAAGCGCTGGACTCCTTAGGCTCCTTATCAAGCAAATTCCCCAAATTCCATGGCTTAAACATTGTGCCCTCATTGAACACACAACACTGTACACCTTTAAAGAAATATCTTCAATATCTTTAGACAAAAAGCTACCAGTAGATTAAAAACACCATAGCAAGTAGTAATACATGCAAAAATACAAAAACAAAAACGTAGCAATCCTTATTACAACTTAAATATCAATAATCACGTGTGCTCCATGTATGCACTCTACAGTTCAATCAGCACTTTCTTTCAACTTAAAATGCACTATCTCTGAGAAGGAGAGAAAACAGAAAAAACTGCATGCAACAATTAAACTTTCAAATCAGAAGAAAGCAAGGGGGGGGGGGGGAATGCACACAGAGAGTTTTTGAGAGATTACAGCTGTGCTGTCTCTCTCTCCCAAAGCCTCTTAAAGTAACTTGCAACAATTTCACCAGAACACAAAAACAGCACATTTTTAGCAATATAACAACAATAATAACTTATAAAATAAGCAGCTTAGAACACACCTCATGCACATTCTATAGGAGAAAAAAGCACTTTCAAAGTACAAAAAATTAAAATAAAACAAAACCCACTTCTCTTTCAAAAATAACTTTACAAATGAAAAGAAAACTCATTAAATAATTCACAGTGTTTGGAACAACCAATTCACATGTCCACACACAGCTCTTAATCTAACTCACACCCTTCCAGAACACTGCAAATGCAGACACACTCAAAAAAAATGAACAGAACAGAGGACCAAACTCACACACAGTTCTCACAACACATACATGGGCCCACAAGTCATACACAGTTTTTATCCCAGCTGCCACTGTTTTACCTCAGCGTCTTGCGATCTATCAGTTTATCAATCAGCATTGCTCCAAAAACCGGTCTAGAAAAATCTGCCTATTAGAGATAAGGTACACCTTTTCTGCCATTTAAAGGTAAGGTACACCTATTCCACCTTTTAAAGGTAAGGTACACCTCTCATGCCTTTTCTAGGTAAGGTACACTTCTGTTTATCTATATGTACAGTGCTTCTAAAAGTAACATATCACCTCAATAGGTTAGACATATTGTAATATATTCTATGTCTGTTAATTACACCCTAAAACACTAATTAGCATTCTCAGGTTATTAACAACAAAAAATGTAATCATATCAAGTTTGCAGGGTTGAGTGCAATCAGGGTAATTGTTCTGCGACTCCGTCTTTCACTCCTGAGATCCAGAGATGCCCAGATGGGTGCCGGACAGGCGATCCTATTCTACAAGGCGGCTCTGCAGGACCTCTCAGTATATTGCCATGATGATCGATTGCCAACCAACTCCTCCGCAAACAAATGGATCTTGGGGTGAAAAATACAGATTAAAAGTGCAGCCCCGCATTGGGCGCCACTATGTAGCAGAAAAATATCCACAAGCAGCACTCTATTCTCCAAAAAAACAAGGAATGATGCAAAAACACACACATCTCTGAGTATGTTTGATTTATTGAGAAGCAGCCCGGGAAACGATTATTTATATTAATAGGCCAATTAATAATGAGGCACGTACCTAGGCTAAATATTTACGCACATCATTTAAATTTGACGCTTCTGCAGAGATAATAACTTGATTTTTTAGCCTTGACTCTGGTCTCCAGAACATTTTATTATGGAACTGACCTTGCTCACACAGAACATTTTATTATGAGAATAAGGATTGTTTACAGTTATAGCGAAAAATGCTGAATTTAGGTAAAAACATAACTGTTTCATAGCTTACATCCTGCAACATAAAAGTACAACTAAGGTAATAACATTATAATATGTGTGTATATATATAATATATAATTTGTATTTAACCCCAACACTGGTACAATTTGTTTACATTATATAATATATATATATATATATACTAGCAATAAAATGTGAATCCTGGCAATGCTGTTTGCCACACAATGGGAGCCTCTCCCCCTCTACTTTACTGGCCTCGCAATGAGTGCCTTTGGTGCTCATCATGGGCCTCGCAATAAGCGCCTTTGCAAGTTTCTCCCTCTGTTTACTTCCTCACTTGTGTCTCATTTCCCCCTCCTCTCCCTCCCTTGTGTCTCCTTCCCCCCCCTTTGTTTTTACCCCTTCTTCCCCCCCGGGTCTCTTTCCCCACCTCTCCCTCCCCCTCTACTTTACTGGCCTTGCAATGAGCTCCTTTGGCTCTCATCACGGGCTTTGCAATGAGCGCCTTCGGTGCTCATTGCGAGTCTCTCCCTCTGTCTACTTCCTCCCTTGTGTCTCATTTCCCCCTCCTCTCCCTCCCTTGTGTCTCCTCCCCCCCTTTGTTATTACCCCTTCTCCCCCTGTGTCTTTCCCCCCTGTCCCCCCGTGCCTCTTTGCCCACCTCTGCTTTCCCTGTGTCTCGTGTCCCCCCTCTCTCTCCCCTGTGTCTCTTTCTCCCATGTCACTTCCCCCTCCCTCTTGTCTGTTCCCCCTCATTTACCTCCCCTGTGTCTCTTCCCCCTCATCTCCCTCCTCTGTGTCTCTCCCCCTCCTCTCCCTCCCCTGTGTCTCTTTCTCCCTCCTGTTTCTCTTTCCCCCATGTCTCTTCCCCCCTCCCTCATTTCTGTTCCCCCCCATTTCCCTCCCCTGTGTCTCTTCCCCTCATCTCCCTCCCCTGTGTCTCTCCCCCCTCCTCTCCCTCCCCTGTGTCTCCCCCCTTCTCTCCAACCCCTATGTGTCTCCACCTTCCCTTTGTCTTTTCCCCCCTCCTCTCCCTCCCCTGTGTGTCTCCCCCTCCTCCTCTGTGTCTCTTCTGCCTCCTCTCACTCATTTTTGTCTCTCCTTCTCTCACTCCCCTCTCTTCCTCCCCTATGTGTCTGCCGCCCTCCATTCCTACCCCTGTGTCTCCCCCCTCCCCTGTGTCTCTTACCCCTTCCTCTGTGTCTCTTCCCCCTCCTCTCCCTCGTGTCTCTGCCCCCTCATCTTACTCCTTTGTGTCTCTCCCACCCTCCTCTCACTCCTTTGTGTCTCTCCCCACTCCTCTCACTCCCCTGTGCCTCTTCCCCCCTCTCACTCCCCTGTATCAGTTACCCCCCTCCTCCCACTCTTCTGTGTCTCTTCCCCTCCTCCACTGTGTTTCTCCCCCCCTCTGTGTCTCTCCCCCTCTCATCCCCTGTGTTTCTCCCCCCCCTCCTCTCACTCCGCTGTGTCTCTTACCCCCTCTTCTCTCTTCCCTGTGCCTCCCCCTCCTGTGTGTCTCTCCCCCCTTTCATTCCCCTGTGTCTCCCCCCTCTGTGTCTCTCCACCCTCTTATTCCCCTGTGTCTCTCCCCTCCTCTCACTCCCCGTGTCTCTTCCCCCCTCCTCTCACTCTCCTGTGTCTCTCCCCCTTCTCTGTGTCTCTCCCCATCTCATTCCCTTGTGTCTCCTCCCACTCCTCAGTGTCTCCCCCACTGTGTGTCTGACCCCATCCTGTCCCACCCCTTTGTGTCTCCCCCCTCCCCTGTGTCTCTTCCCCCTTCGGCTCCCTTCTCTGTGTCTCTTCCCCTCACTCCTTTGTGTCTCTCCCCCCTCCTCTCACTCCCCTGTGTCTCCCCCCCTCCTCTCACTCCCCTGTGTCTCCCCCCTCCTCTTACTCCTTTGTGTCTCTCCTCCCCTCCTCCCCTCCTCCATGAACTCCCCTTTGTCTCTCCCCCTCCTCTGTGTCTCTTCCCCCCTCCTCTCCCTGCCCTCTGTTTGTCCCCACTCCACTCCCTGTCCTGTATCTCTCCCTTCTCCTCTGTTCTCCCCTCCTCTTCATCGCGCAATGCGCCTGTGTGGGCCGCCGCCGCGCAATGCGTATGTGCGGCTAGTTTGCGCAATGTCCATGTGCGGCTTACACAGCGCAATGCGCATGCCTGGCCCATTTGCGCAATGAGCAAGCGAGTTATGCCGCGCAGTGCGCATGCGTGGCCCGCTTGCGCAGTGCTCATGCGTGACTATTGCCACGCTATGCGCATGTGTGGCCCATCTGTGCAATGCACATGCGCGGCTTATACCCCGCTATGAGCATGCAAGGGCTGGTGCGCAATGCGCATGCGTGGCCCGTTACGCAATGCGCAGTTGTTAAACTGCGATTTGTTGCATTCGTGACGATGAATCGCAGTTTGACAACTATTATATGTGATGCATATATATATATATATATGTGTGTATGTGTTTATATAATCATTCATCTCTATCCAATGTCAGATAGAATGTCTCTCTAAGTGTAATAAAGATGCAAAAAAATGTTGTTTATTTAAAAAAAAAAAAAAATTATGTAAACAAAAAAATTACCTTTTGTTACTGTGCAGCCAGACTAATTAAATTACCCAAACCTTTTGTTCTCCCATGTGTATAATTCCTTATGTGTTTCAGTAAAGTGCATTAACAATTTTCAAAGTATACAAGAGTGTCAACTGTATTTCTGAGGGATGGGAAAGAGCTTTTTAATCACTTTGGTCAAGTCTAGCTACCAAGGAATCCTGCAGCTACATTCCAGAACTGCATTCCTGCCCTCCACAGATCTTGAAGCAAGCCTCCTTCCAGGAGAATCCCTAGTACTGATACACAAAAACCTGCAGAGGAGAGGACTTAACTGGTGGGATCAATTCATAGTCCGGTCCACCTGGTCCCTCCTTGTGACAATATAAAAAAAGTTCATTTTTAATTACAAAAAATAATTGTGTTGCCTCTGCTGGATTCTGGTTTCATCCACACTATTTCAGTTAACTTAGTGTATGTAAGAGTGGCATTTACATTTCTCCAGAGAAGTAGTTACAAGATAATACAAGATAATGCAAGCTGATTACTTCTGGGCCTGTTATTGGGAAGAGGAAGCAATCAATGTCAATTAGATCCAAATATTTATCAAATACTCATGACTTTTCCTTCTTCCCTCCTCCTCCACCCCTCACTCTACTAATAAAACACACCCCATGATCAAGCTCTCTGTAAGTTAGGCAACAAACACATAGTTAATAGTCTATTTATATAGATTTCAAAATTTCAGATAGATTTTTTGAAACTAATAAAATTACATCCTTGTCTTCAGTCAGAATTCTTCTCTATGTTATTGTACTTACATAAATATATGTGAATATGCTATGTATGCTTCATGTATACAACACATTTGACCATGTTGGTTGTTTATACTGTAGATACATAATATGTATGTTTTACACATTTTTTATTGCTCTTTAGATACACAGCACCTATGTAATCATGTAGTAATTATGTCCATGACACATAAATGTTCTTATCCCCATGACACACTGATTTATCATATGAAATGTTAGGTAGATCTTATTTGCATATTAACACAGTGCATGCCATATTATATGTGTAAAGGAAGCCCCATGTTTGAACACTATTAATTTCTAACTAGAATACAAACAATAATGTACTTAAAGTACTGCATTTTGTTAAAACTTATATTCCCTCATCACTCCCAAAAAATATAGAACATCCTGGCCGACGCGGAGGCAGCCCAGGCACGCCGGGTCTGACGCAGCGCTGCGTGACCCGGCGGAGCCAGGGCGATGCTGTTCGGCTGGGTGGAGGAGGAGGGACTTAAGCCCGTTTCGCGGGCTTCCTCCTCACTCCGCGCCGGCCACTGAGCTGATTCCCTCCCTCCCCTTAAATGGTGGCCCGATAGGAATGTAGCAGATAAGGAAGTAGGTTACGCCTAGAGGGCAAGGCTGGATTGAGCAAAGTTCACGAAGCTTAAGCTATGTTTAAAAAAAAAAAGGGGGTAGAAAAGAGTTGAAGGGTTAGGATTCTGTGAATTCTAAGTTAGGATGCAAATAGGAATGTCTTTGGTTGGCGGGAGGTGAGGCACCCGGCCCACGGGCTTAAGTGGGCGTTGCCCTGCCTCATGGGCGTGCTTAGGAAAGCATGGGGAGGCTCTGGGCACGGGCCCAGGGTGTGAGGTTACTGACCGGGCCGGGCTCCTCCTCCGGGATGTTATTTGAGCTGTGATTTAACAATGTTAATTATGTTAATTGGTTATTGGTTTATAATTGCTTTAATAAATCTGTGGCCTGTAATTTTCCCAAGAAACGCTGTTTCAGTGTGTTTATTTATTCTAAAGCCCATTGGATCTTGCCAGGGTCATGTATATTTCCTTGATATTAAAGCTATAAGATCCTAGTGGGATATCATATGTTTTGCAAATATACATTTTGATAAACACATCTTGTAATCTGAAAAAATATGCCACCAAATTTATAAATGTACTATTTCTTTACTGAAAACTAGACCTTGTCCCCTGTGTTTATTACATACAGTACGTTGCCAGAATTTGTGTAGTAAATTTTAGCTTTTTGAAACCAAATTAATTGTGTTTGTTTTTTATGTTTTAAATTTATGTTTGTAGCTGTTAGTTTGTTCTTGTTAATTAAATCAACAGCAGCAGGCTTTTTTTATGAAATGTAACTGGGTTTATTTATTGGATCCATAAGGAAGATATGTTTTTCTCAAAATTCATGCACGTAATACTCACAAATACTATCATCAAACATATGCCGGTGTCTCTCTCCTCCAACCGAATCAATCCAATTATTTTCCTTTCACTTTATTGAAGGTGATAAATCACACTTTGATTTATTACACAGTTAATTAGAAGAGGAACCTGTGACTCTTTCTGGTAGCAGTTTCACTGCCTTATTATAATTTTTCTTCTGAACTTAATTGTTTCCAACCTTGAAGACCTCCAGGAAAAGAGTAGCTCTTGGCATGATATCTCTTACATTATCTTTTTTCAACTGAATTCATTCACATAGCATGATTACATATTAAATAAAAGGCAATCAGTTTTATATACACATGATTGCTAAAATTTAGAAAATGAGGTGAAACTTTATATTTCTTTAGGAAGCAAATGCCAAATATGTAACTGAAAAACTAAAATATTCCAGAAAATGACTTTGTCATGAGAGAACAATTATATCTATTGGGTTGCAATACATTTGAATATCATATGTGTTTTTATAACAAATATTGATACATCCTGATCACTATAGAACATGTGCATTAAAGTGGGAGAAATCTTGAAGGTTTCAATTATTATAACTTATGTCCATTAGGATAATATAGGACAGCTACTCCAAGAGTTCTTCAACACTTCACCCTTTAGTACAGAAGGCCCTTTGGCATAGCCTCCCAGTGTTTTTCTATCAATACCTTTAATTTTGATAAACATCAGTCATTTACTCATTGAAACAAAAAATGAAGATAATGCTCTTTCTATCTTCAAATTTCCTTATTAAATAATTCACAAGACATTGGCAGCCTTATTAAATTGCGATTCAGCCAATTGAAAAGGGCTCTATATAAGCACACAGCATATTTTTTACAGAAGTTTTTAGTTAGTGAACTTCTATACAAAAGCAAGGTCTTCACTAACTAAAAGTTTCTGTAAAAAAATATGCTCTGTGCTTATATAGAGCCTATTCAATTGGACGAATCGCAATTTAATAAAGCTGTGTAGATAAATCAGACAAGCCCAGATTCTTTAAGATTCTCAGAGAAAAGGAATGAGATCTCAGAGACTTTGATAGCTGTTTTTTATTCCTTTGTGCGTAAAACAGCCATCACACCTTTCGAAAATTCAATTTACATACTCTATGAATCTAAAGGAACATAGATGTTTGTAGAATAAATTGCCTAAATAAGCTCTAACCAGACCCATACTGAGCCACTGGAATTGCAAAGCCTACACCCTGAGACTTTCATCCCTGACAACAACATGAATTTTGTCACCTATCCACTATACACAGAACATTATGAAAAGGCTAAAATGTTGGGTTGGAGCCACCAATCAGAGGACATCTCCGTTGTCTTTAAGCCTATTGACCTTTCCTTTTCAAGGCATTGGGAGCAGGGAAAGGAAGGCTCGCAAGTATTTTTATTATATTTCATGACTCCATGGTTTAGTATAGTAAAAACCATGGGGATTCATATGGACACTCGTGGAACCTAACATTAACCCTAGTCTCTGCTGCCGCCTCTTTTAAAAATAAGTGAATTAAATACAAAACATAAAAAGATAGGGGGATAGAATACATGAGGGTCAATAAGAACCCCTATGGTAGTACTTAAGTAGATTTTTTACCAAGGTGGTCTGCAGGGATCCTCATTCTATAGGGGTTAACATTAGGTGGAATTGCAGGCCATAGGCACCCTCGTGGTTATACTTTAGATAACTATTGGGGTCCATAGAGAAGTGTAGGTGCCATTGGGGCCATAGGAATCCCTATGGTTATGGTTAGAGACCGCATAGGGATCTTGATAGGGTTAATGTGCCCCCACCCAAAAGCAAAAAGAAAGAGTGAGGGAGCCAAATGGCCCCTGGATGCTGAAAAAAGTCTTTGTTGGATATTCAGCCTCAAATAAAGTAGCAGGTTCTGATGGAGACTCCTAGAGGATGCCCGGGCTCATAGGGGGGTAATGGGTTATATGAGGGAGGTAATAAACCACCTGCATTCCTTCTTTTTATTATTTAATTCTCTGCATTGGGAAGGGGTTTATATAGATAGATGGATATGTAATAGCTGCAAGCCTTTTTTGAAAATAATGCAGAGAACTGGCTGTTCTGTGTACTCAACGGCTTCTTTTTCCAACCAGTAAAAATGTCTATATCTGAAATGGGAATTATATGTGAGTGAAATGTTCCAGGACTGGTAGAATACATGCTTAACTAGTGGAAACAGAGCTCCTGAAGTTACAAGTAAGGGGTTTATCAGATTTTATGGACAGCATGGAATATTTAATTTAATTTTGAAAGCATTTTGAAAAGGATGCAAGTGGTACTAAGAACATTCTAATAGGAATTAATTTGTGTTTCATAGTTAATAGAATGAACTTGTTGCATATTGAGAAACTCAATCCTGAACCCAATGGACTGGCACACTGTATACTTATGGCTCTGCCTTTTTATATGAACAATATTTTTTGTAAAATGGCAGAAAACTTTAAAGGTTTGGAATGCTTTTAAGATAATGATTTAATTAAACAAGCACATTGAATGTAAAAGAAAAGAAAAAGCAAGGAAGGGGAATTTGAACTGTGGAACTACAGTTCTAAAAAAGTTTTCACACACAGAATCACCTCTTAGTATGTAGTAGGTAATGTGATTAGAAATAAATAAAGCTAAATATAATCAATGTGACGGCCACAGTCTGATTCTTACTATATATGCAAATAATTGTGGTTTGGCATTATGGGTTATAAAAACAATAACTACAAATGACATTACCTAAGTTGAATATTGACCAATTCAAAAAAATGCAAACATTTTCAATGTGATTTTCAATTATCTATCTGATGGTGCAGAGTGAATATGGTGATGTGAGTGTCTGTTCAGATGGCTCATCATTTACAAACCCTGCTGATTTTGAACGTTTTTCCACTGACAAAAAAATTATCAGTCTATAATTTTAATGGTAGGTGTATTTTAACAGTGAGAGACAGAATAACAAAAAAAAAACAAGAAAAACTCATGTCAAAAAAGTTATAAATTGATTTGCAGGTTAGTGAGGGAAATAAGTAATTGATCCCCTATCAATCCACAAGATTTCTGTCTCCCAGGTGTCTTTTATACAGGTTATGAGCTGAGATTAGGAGCACTCTCTTAGAGGGAGTGCTCCTAATCTTAGCTCGTTACCTGTATAAAAGACACGTGGGAGCCAGAAATCTTGGAGTAGCTCAAGAAGAAGCACATTAAGGTCTTTGGAGTGGTCTAGCCAGTCTCTAGACCATAATCCCATAGAAAATCGGTGGCGGGAGCTGAAGACTTGAGTTGCCAAACATCAGCTTTGAAGCCTTAATTAAGAGGATCGAGGAGTGGGACAAAATCCCTCCTGAGATGTGTGCAAACCTGGTGGCCAACTACAAGAAACATCTGACCTCTGTGATTACCAACAAGGGTTTTGCCACCAAGTACTAACTCAAAGGGGTCAAATACTTATTTCCCTCAGTGACCTGCAAATCAACTTATAACTTTTTTTGAAATGCGTTTTTCTTCTTCTTCTTTTTTACAGTTCTAAAAAAGTTTTCACACACAGAATCACCTCTTAGTATGTAGTAGGTAATGTGATTAGAAATAAATAAAGCTAAATATAATCAATGTGACGGCCACAGTCTGATTCTTACTATATATGCAAATAATTGTGGTTTGGCATTATGGGTTATAAAAACAATAACTACAAATGACATTACCTAAGTTGAATATTGACCAATTCAAAAAAATGCAAACATTTTCAATGTGATTTTCAATTATCTATCTGATGGTGCAGAGTGAATATGGTGATGTGAGTGTCTGTTCAGATGGCTCATCATTTACAAACCCTGCTGATTTTGAACGTTTTTCCACTGACAAAAAAATTATCAGTCTATAATTTTAATGGTAGGTGTATTTTAACAGTGAGAGACAGAATAACAAAAAAAAAACAAGAAAAACTCATGTCAAAAAAGTTATAAATTGATTTGCAGGTTAGTGAGGGAAATAAGTAATTGATCCCCTATCAATCCACAAGATTTCTGTCTCCCAGGTGTCTTTTATACAGGTTATGAGCTGAGATTAGGAGCACTCTCTTAGAGGGAGTGCTCCTAATCTTAGCTCGTTACCTGTATAAAAGACACGTGGGAGCCAGAAATCTTGGAGTAGCTCAAGAAGAAGCACATTAAGGTCTTTGGAGTGGTCTAGCCAGTCTCTAGACCATAATCCCATAGAAAATCGGTGGCGGGAGCTGAAGACTTGAGTTGCCAAACATCAGCTTTGAAGCCTTAATTAAGAGGATCGAGGAGTGGGACAAAATCCCTCCTGAGATGTGTGCAAACCTGGTGGCCAACTACAAGAAACATCTGACCTCTGTGATTACCAACAAGGGTTTTGCCACCAAGTACTAACTCAAAGGGGTCAAATACTTATTTCCCTCAGTGACCTGCAAATCAACTTATAACTTTTTTTGAAATGCGTTTTTCTTCTTCTTACTTTTTTTTTTTTTTGGGGGGGGGGTGTTATTATGTCTCTCACTGTTAGAATACACCTACCATTAAAATTATAGACTGATCATTTCTTTGTCAGTGGACAAACATTCAAAGTCAGCAGGGGATCAAATACTTTCCCCCCCACTGTAATTGAGAAACCAAATAAAATACTTGTGAGAAAAAATAAGATCTAGATTAAATCAACACAATCTCTCTTCCCCCTCCCTGGACAAGAAGTAGACAACTTTCATCAACAGATGCAAGCACTGCTCTCCAGAAATGTAAACTACGCCTTTCTCATGCACACATCTTGCACCAAAATATCATGAATTCCACTATGGTCTAACAGAGGACATACAAATATTGTTTTCTATTTAAAAAACTACCTTTATGACTTTCAAAGGCTTTAAATTTGTATATACATATGTTTTTTCATTGTATAGTAGTTTATTACATACATAGCTACAATGGCCATGCAAGGTCCCCAGATTTTATATTTAATATTATTTTCAAATATTTATTTCATTTAAAAAAACACATCCTCAATTTTTGATTTACATATAAATTTTATTTTTTGAAGTTTTCCTATTTCTTATAACTTTTTTAAAGAAAAATAAATTGGTCTCTTTTTCAATTCTTTTGTTAGATGACAGACATAAAGTTGATAACAAAACGTTTTTGCCTCCAGCATTACTTTACAGCAAGCTGAGAACTACATAATAGGAATTATTGAATGCTCCTAGATATGTTTTTATTAGTGCTTCCTTGTGCTTAATTTGTTTTCCTTCCAAGTGATCCAGCAAAGAAAAGGACTGTGCCATTTACAAAACTAATTGCAATTTTTCTTGCTATAGTGAAATGTCTGATAAGAGAAGCTAACCCACAACAGGATATCTGCCATTAATGGGCTTTATCATTGCAGTAAGCCAATTAACGTAATGCAAACTACGAATAATATTTGCTCGGAAGACCTTAGATGTTTCAGACACCATGTTTAACAAACCTAAAGCCCCAGGATTTTTTTTTATTAAAGAGGTCTTATTTTTCTTGACATTTTTAATTTGACATACAATGGAATGAGTAGATGACAACCAATTGAATGAGTTAATACTCCCATCCCCTTTTGGATCACTACCTTGTCGTGGTGAAGGGCCATGTGTACCTCAAGGAAGCTGTGAGTTATAGCATGTAGGGTCACCAAGTTGGGCAGGTCATAGAGAGGTCCGACAAATTGAGGTCCACTAGAAAAGGAACTGTCAACCTTCTCCAGTATCTTTGCCATTAAATCTTTATGAATTAGCACACTTAGACAAAAGATGAACCTGGCGTGCTGTGGTCCATACAGTCACAGAGAGTTGGACATGACTGAATGACTGTACAGTACTCCCATATGATACTTTAAAGGAACTCTAATATCATGTTTCATATAAAATGCTTTAACACAGTTTATTTATTCAATTTGATCCTCCTAAACCTAATCTTCATATACAGTTTTCAATTAATTACTTTTAATAAACCCACATGGTAATAGTTTCTCAGTTCTGGAACCTCTTTCTATCTCCCTATTCTCATTTCTATAGGCTGCCATCTTCCTCACTTGTGACATTGTGACATACAGTGCTGCATTTTGTGAGCTAAGGACACTCCCGAAGGTGATTCACACTACAATTTTCATGCTGCTATACAGAAAGCTGACAGGGTTGAGACAGACATGCTGTGTGTTCAATACTGTATAAATACTAGCAGATTTTCAATTATATGTAATAGTTTCTAATAATACATCTCTTGTATATAACTTAAAAATAAAGCTGTGTACATGTAGAAATCAAGTCAATTTGGTTTTCCAATGTCTTCTAACATACAGCATGTCTGCTTGCTATCTTACAGCATGCCACTGATTGTGTGAATCCCATACCCAGTAGGATTGTCTTCAGCTGATAAATTGCAGTAGTGCATGCCAGCAATGTACAAGATGGCAGCCTACTAGAGAGATTGGCGGAAGTCTGGAGGATTCTGGGGGGAGGGGGGGTTCAAGAAACTGTTACTTTATACAGATAAGTGAGTCTACATTTTATGTGAAAATCACTTTGAGGAGAATCAAATTAATTAATTAAGCTTAGGCAAAAACTTCACTTGTTTTTGACGTATGAACCAAACCAACAACATTAGCAGCTGTTTAAGTCATGTACAGGGTTCCCTGATGGTCCAGTGGTTGGGATTTGGTGCTTTCACTGCTGCAACCTCAGGTTCAATTCCAGTCAGAGGTCACAACCACCCTGAAGCCAAGCAGGGTTGTACCTGGTCAGTACTTGGATGGGAAAGCACCTAGGAATACAAGGAGCTCTATGCTGTGGCCCACTGGAGAAGAAACTGGCAACTCACTCCATTATCTATGCCATTTAAAAAAACAAGTGGATCAGCCTGGTGTGTTACAGAGAGTTGGTCACGACTAAACATGTCATGGGCATAAATCTATTCACAGAGAAAACCTTAATTTTAGTAGACTCCATTAGTCCATGCAAGCTGCCATGATAGCCCTATTTCCTCTTTAAGACATGAGGGTGGTTACAGACCACGCTGCAATTAAAAGAATAAAATTCCCCGCCACGGCTCCTTAAAGGGCCTGCGGCACACTATAATCACACTCTATGCTGGGGGTCCCCATCGGGACCCCCAAATTGTCCCCACATTAACCACTTGCAGAGGGGGTCCGCAATCGGCACCGATCGTGACCCCGCTGCACTTACAAATTCAAATTTTCAGCCTCGCGGGTCCTTAAAGGACAGTAAAGGTCCTGAAAGGACCAGCGCAAAAAAATATTAACCCCTGCCACGGGGGTACTAAAAGTACCCCCCCAGGCCACGAAAGTTAACCCCATCACTCATGGGGCTCTAAACAGAGCCCCACGAGCACTTAAAATAACCCTATACAGAGCCCCATGAGTCCATAATTGAGTATTTAAATTAACCCTATAACTCACTCTATACAGAGCCACATGAGCACTTAATTAACTCTATAACTCATGTGGCTCTATACAGAGCCCCATGAGACTATAATTCCCCCCTCAGTCCAATAGGGGTCTATATAGACCTAACTATACCCCATTAACCCATACTAAACCCTATCTAGCCCTAACTGGGCCTATCTAACCGTATTTGGGCCTTTTTAAACCTACATGGACCTAACTGGGCCTATTAAACCCCATTTAGCCCTATTTAATCCCATCACTTATGAGGGTCTATACAGACCCCCATTAGCCTCCATCGAACTCCATCCCTTATGGGGGTCTATGCAGACCCCTGTAAGCCTCTAGTTACCTCAATCAGTCCCATAAGGGTCTATGAAGACCCTCATAGGACAATTAGAAGCCTATTATTAACCTCATAAGTGCCATGAGGGTCCTCCAGGGCCCTCATGACACTAAGTACAAACACTACACTACACTATTCCCCCAATAAACCACTAAATCTAAACTACCCCCCCTCTACCCTAACCTATTAACCCCTACCTACCTAACACTACCTACCTAACCCCCTATTAAATCCCCCACCCTTATAATTACACCAAATAAAAAAAACATAAGGTACACAAAATAAAAAAACCTAAGGTACACAAAATTAAAAAAACTAAGGTACATAAAATAAAAAACTAAGGTACATGAAATAAAAAAAACTAAGGTACACAAAACCAAAAAGGACATTACAACCCTCCCTACTACAAAAATAAATAAATAAAACATCACAACCGCCCACTACATAAAATAAAAAAATAATTACACACCTGCAAAGGAAAAGGCATATGAAAATGTCAACAACATTACAGTAATAAATACATTATTGTAGGATTAACTTGTAGGATTAACCTAGTCTATATAGACCCCTATTAGACTGAGGGGGGAAATTATAGTCTCATAGAGCCACGTGAGTTATAGAGTTAATTAAGTGCTCATGGGGCTCTGTATAAAGCCCCATGAGTTATAGGGTTAATTTAAGTGCTCATGGGGCTCTGTATATAGCCCCATGGGTTATAGGGTTATTTAAGAGCTTATAGGGGTCTGTATTGTCCCCCATGAGTGATAGGGTTAATTAAGGGCTTATGGGGGTCTGTATTGACTCCCGTTAGTGACAGGGTTAATTAAGGGTTTATGGGGGTCTGTATTGACTCTCATGAGTGACATGGTTAATTAAGGGTTTATGGGGGTCTGTATTGACCCCCATGAGTGACAGGGTTCATTAAGGGCTTATGGGGTCTGTATTGACCCCCATGAGTGACAGGGGGGTCTGTATTGACGCCCATGAGTGACAGGGTTAATTTAATTGCTTATGGGGCTTTATATGGAGCCCCATGATTTATAGGGTTAATTTAAGTGCTCATGGGGCTCTGTATAGCCCCCAGAATAGAGGGGGGTTAATTTTAGGTGCCGCGGCTGGAATTGGTTAATAGTGTGCCGCGGGCCCTTTAAGGACCATCAGCGGGAAATTTAACATTTTTAAATACAGCATGGTGATGTGTTTATCGAGCAGGGGGGAGCATCAGACGGCTGTGTCGGGCTGCTCCAAGGCAGCACGTACATGATTTAGGAGCCCTTGCTGGCACTTTTTTGTGCCCGTAGGGATTCTTCCAAGGTACGAGGTTCACCTCATAGATTTATGGCTGGTGTGACTACTTAGCTCTCTCGGAGCCTATTCTCGGCTGTTTTTCGGTGTCATCTCACAAAGCAGGCTGCGAGGGATGTATTGAGGACCGAGGGAATTCAGAGGGCTAATTTAATGAGGCTCTAAGTCGGCATGGAATATTGAAGACACAAACATGGCATAATTAAGGCACAAACAGTGCCTACTAAATGTTCTGAATTGCTACCTTGTCTTATTGAAGGGACTTGTGTACCTCAATGAAGCTGTGTACTATACCATGTAGGGTCACCCAAGATGGGCAGGTCATAACAGAGAGGTCAGACAAATTGCGGTCCACTGGAGAAGGAACTCCAGTATCTTTGCCACGAAAACCATATAGATAAGCACAACCAGTAACAGACAGCTGAGCATGGTGCGCTGTGATCCATATGGTCACCGAGAGTCGAACACGACTGAAGGACTGAACAAGAACAGTACCTACTAAAATAAAAAATGTAAATTAAATTATTTTCAGTCCACAGCTTACACATCTGATAGTGTTAAAGTTTTACAAACATTTGAGTTTTTTCCATAAAGTGGTCCTTTAAAACGTTTATATAAAACAGACAAAACATTTCCCAAAGGGTTCCTTAAAAAACCTGTGGCTTACAGAGGCCCTGCCATGTTTGAGATAACATGTTATATTCGCCGAGTAACCGGTGTTAATATAATTTTCACATTTAAAATTACCTCTGAACATTGCCATTAGCATAATAATCCAATATCTTGTTCTGAACTAAAATAATTCTCTGTTAAAAAGTGAGAATATATTTTAGGCTTTAATTAAAGAAATAAAATATAATTTTAACATTTACTATTTTGAAGAACTATACTTGAAAATATGTAAATGTTTTTGGAATGCAACCTGCCCTGCATCCAGGTCATACATATAAGCATGGTCCACCTGACCTCATCATTTACACTACTTATCAAAGGACCATGGTAGTTCAAGAAAAATGGCACTTGTTTGTCAACCAAACTAACAACACTAACAACTGTTTAGGCAATAGACATAAAAAAAAAATTGGAAAAAAATCAGATTTTTGAATATTCTGTTTTTGAGAACAAAATTAATTTTGTAGTTGTTACATCACATGCTGATTTCTGGATGAAGCGGGGGCTGTTTTATAGCTGTCTGTGGACAAATAGGTGGGGTGGAGGGAACAGGCAGATTAGATACATTTCTTAGATAAATGGAAAAGATAGAAATTGGCACCACACCCTTCCACCTCACTGGCCCAGAAGCAGGAATTTGCAACAACAGATGCAACCTCAGTTCTCCAGAAATGTAAAAACCCCTCTCCCACACTCAACTTCCACCAATGTCTCATTGAGTCCTTCAAGGTGCTGCAGAGGCATCAAAATGTCTTATTTTTTTTAAATAAAAAAATAGTTTTATGACTTTTTTCCTGTTATTATGCTGTTTGTCAGACTCAAAATTTTCAAACATAGCATATTTCTAATTGTACAGTGGACCTAAGGTACCACTGTATTTAGAGGGTGCTCTTTTGAAGAGTTTGACATGATATTTTAAAATTGGCTTTGAATGCAAATACAATCTGGTCACAGTATCGTGGAACTTAACAGTAGATTCAAATAGAAGTCTAACTCACAATAAATGTACCCTCCCCTCAGGTTCTAGGCCAAAAAAAGAGTACCCTAGACTTCCAATATGGTTTTCTGCTGATGGTTTACCCGTTATTGTAGTTAGTCTGATACATACTTCACAAACATATGAAGTATTTCCTACACTATTGTATGACGCGGAGGCTGCACAGGCTTCCTGGGTCAGCACGTAGTGTCGTGTGACCCAGCGGAGCCTGTGAGGCCTGTCAGCCAATCAGCTGCCTCGGGGGCGTGTTGGCAGTCCGCGTTTTGCCCCGTTACACAGCAGCGCGGTCTCCCAACTGAAATCCCACCCACCCACCCTGTTATTTGGTTGTAAAAATGTAAGATGTAATTATTATATTTAATTTAAAAAAAAGTGAGGATGTTTTGTATTTAAGGAATTTTGGAGAAGTGGCAAAAAATGTTGTATTTTGATAAATGAGGGCTTGGTGGGAGGTGAGTTGCCTGGCCTAAGTGGGCGTTGCCCCTACCTCACGGGGCGTGCTTAAGATAAGCATTGGGGCTTTGGGCAAGGCTCAAAGCGTGAGGTCACTGTCCGTGGCCAGGCTCCTCCCCCAGTAAAAGGTTAAAATAGTTCATGTAAATAAAGTTAAGTGTTGTTGTTTACAATTGTTATAATAAAGCTGTGGCCCGTTGTTCTCCCAAATTTCAGTTGTCGTGTCTTTTATTTATCACCCTAGCCTAAATGGATCATGCATGGGTCAAGCAATCCTTTAAGTGCTCTGCTCTCACTTCTTCATCAAGTATAAAGATGTTGATAGGTTACATTTTGGTTGGTCATATGTCACATGTTTGCTCCATTTCAAAGGCAATGAATGTATAGGGAACATGGGGTAAAGAAATAGAAGTCAGCCTTAGGTGTGGGAAAAACTGTTTACCAGATTTACATATTAAGCCCATGGAGTTAGTAATAGAGGGGTGCACAGAATGGAGAGGTAACATGTAACTATAACTAACACACCCTAATTTGTTATCACCACATTGAAAAATAAGTGCATGTGGTTCAGTGCAAAAATATTCTGATGCTTGGAGACCTCATACAGATGTAGAACAATATGTTGGGGTTTATTTTAAAACTTGGTAGAATGTGGGGTTACGCTTGATTACATAGGTTATAATGGGTTAAGAAGGGTTAAATGGGGACATCAGGATTAAATATCTTCACTATTTATTTTTACTTGATGTGTGAAAGACATTTCCCTTTGCAACAAACTTTTGCTGTAGGGGCAACCTATGAACTCCCAAATGTTGTACTTTATATTTAAAATATAACTGTACTCCTATATTCACAATATGCTTTTTGAAGAATTATGCGGGATACACAGCGTGAAACTTATAAGTTACAGGGGAAAATCTGGTTACCTCCATAGTTGCAAACAATAGAGAATGTTGCCACCTAGCTTACCTGGTACAATCAACATCAAACAGTCAACTTCAACCCTCTTAAGACAAACAAGAATAAAGAGCATGTTGTAGAAATATGCAAAATATGTCAATATACCCTGACAGTCCTACCAGCCATAATGCTTTACATCTGAGAACTTCTCCTGTACTAGATGTTCATCACAGTTCCAAAGTAGGAACTGAGATCTCAGTTAAATATTGAGAATTTGCAGTAATAGCTCTCTTTCTCTACATGAGTGGGCCATGTCTCTTCTTCTAAGATGGAAGACAACCTTTATTTGTACTCCCTTACCCCATATATAGCCAGTTCCTGGTTCTTTTTCATTTACTGTGTAAAATATATTATTATTTGGGTGTTCCTGGCCAAGCTTTTTGCATTATTGTGATTCCAACCTCTAAACTTTGGCTTGAAAGGCCTATGACTTCAGATCTACGTATGACTATTCTAATGGTAACTAAACATGGATCCAAATGATTTGCTATATCTCAGTTCCATTGGCCCTGTTCTACTTGGACAACAATAATTATTAAACCATCTATTTCTTAATATTGGTATACACCTACATATTTGTGCTCGTGCTTAGGAGTTACTTTATATATGGGTTAGTATTCTTATCAGTATTGTTTTATTTTTCACACAGCCATAAATGATTTAATAAAGTTTGGATGTAAAGCTCATAAAAAGAAAAAATACAAGAAGTAATATAGAAACACAGTAAAGGAATTCAAACATGCCCTAAGGCCATCTTAAGGATGTATAAGGCCATCCTGAGGATGTATAAGGCCACCCTGAGGATGAATTATTTTTTTTTAAATTGGATAAAATTGGCATAGTTGTTAGTAATTACATACCATCACATTTTGGTCTATCTGTTTAGAATTTTAGATAAAAAAACAATACAGATGACAGATTTTGAGATTTATAGTCCAAAAGCTGATTTAATCTTTCAATAGCTGAAATAAAGCACATCCATAACCAGCTCTTAATGCTGTATATATTAACTGAATACACATTTAATCAAAGACAACATATGGATGCCACATAAACAAAAGCCCTAATGAAATAGATTGATTAGATATGTTCTAAAATACTCACTAAGGGAAACAGGACTTTTCCTTTCTCTGAAGTAATTGAAGATCGATACATTAGATGCATCAGCCTTGCAGAGAGTATTGTCTGGTATCTGAAATTACTCTGAGCTTTAAACCTCCCAAGTCTACAATAGCAAAATGTGCAATAATAATGAATCTACCTCTAAGCTCCAGGTAAATGTTTGTAGCTGATGTATCCATGTATTGCTTTAACATTCCTCATGATTTTCAGACAGGCCAAAAGAATTATGTTACTTACAATTCATTGCGAGCAAGAAATATATTAATATTTTGTAGTACGACAGTTAAATTGATCGTTACGTGTTCAGGTTATGGTGCATTGATCTGTCACAAAAGCACAGAATCTCTGTGCAAGCATAATGTACATTGAGTAAAAAAAAACATTTAAATGGTCTTGGTAGTTCATCAGGCTTTACAATTGTCATGTTAGTAAAGATCAACAAAAATAAAGGAATAATAAATTTGATAAGAACCAAAAAGCTCCATCTAGTCTGTCCATTTTATCTACCTAATACTTGCCATAATTATGCCTCAAGATGTTGTTATGCTTTTGCCAGGCATGCTCAATTTGTTTAATGTTAGGGAAATATTACCCTGCAGAAGATGTGAGACACAATAAACACACACGGGTATAGTGATTAAAATGGTCTCTGCTTTATTGATTTGTTCTTCACTGCTTTATATCTGTCCTGTTGGCCAGGAATCAGGGACACAAAAAAGAAACTGTGGTTGTCTGTCATAGATGTGAGCAGACAGTATATTTTGCAAACAAAGTTATTTTTGCAATCCCAGCACTTACAAAGATAATCTCTTAATTCGTTTTTTTTTAACATGTGGATATACTGTAATCCAAGAAGGGCAACTACAGAACATTCTGTAAAATGTCATGTATTAGCAGGTGGTTTAACTCTAGGCATATATGGGATTTCCCCTCATACTTAACTGTGTTTGATCCTATCACTTCCACTGGAAAGTAATTTCTGTAATACAGGTAGCGGGTTAAAGGGACATGGAGGTTTTCTGTATTTCACTAGGAATATACTATACCTTATTAAGACATGCTTAAAAGCTCTGTTTGTTTTCTGCCTAGAATTATACAATGTGTACCTGTTTTGGGCCTGCAGTCTGTAGCTCATGCAACCCAAGAATACACAGCCTGTGAAGTGCAGTGTTTCAAATTAGCCTGTCAGTGACCTCTCTCCAGCCACATGTTGTAGAATGTTGCCACTGAGAGACTCTACACTCTGTGAGACTCTACATACCAGGTACTTAAAACTAGTAGTTTTCATGAGCTGAAGAAACAAATTCTTAACTATATGTAAGATTTTAGGCAGAAAATACAGAGCTTTTTCTTTAAAAAAAAAAAATAAGAGGGCAGGAGGCCCAAGAGTTTCAGGGTGGTTATGTTTGGGCCTGAGGAGGGCAGAAGAAATGGACTGGGAAACTTCCCCCCACTGCCTCCCCCTAACACTAGCTTTTTCCATTTTCTTCCTACTACCCTGCCATCCTTATGCCAGCTCCCTGTCCTACCTCCCCAGCCTGGGCTCCCCCCCCCCCCCCCTCTCCACTGCCCCCTGTACCTGGCTCCCTGTGTCCCTTGCCTCTCTCAGAGCTGTGGTGGTCCAGAGGCTTCGTAATGGCAGTGAGAATGGCCATTGGGGTAATGTTAGGTGCCCTCAGGACTTCCATAGCTATAGTTAGAAACTCTATAGGGACCCCATGGGACTAATGAGCACAATGGTAGGGGGAAGAAGGGCCTGATGGACGGATTCCATGACTGATAGGGAATAGCATGGCATTATTAACTTTTTGTTATTTATTTCCTTCCCTGTCACATATATACAGGAATATGAGAGTATATCAGGGCTAGTGTAGTGTGCTTATGTTAGTGATTACTATCCTGTAGCATTGCTATGAAGACTGCTGACACTTAGACTCAGAGTCTCCTACAGGTATACTCTAGGCATTCTGCGAGCACATGTTAGAGTTAGACTGCTACGGGCAAAAGCCCCTGGGTCCGAGTCAGTAAGTGTTACAGAATCTTGTATTACGCAAATCATGTAATAGCTCAGACAAATGTACTCTTAAAAATCTCCTGTAGCTACGAGTCAGCCTTACGGGAGTTCTTGTGGGACCCATGTAATTAATCTCTGAAACATATTAAGACGATGAAGTATGTCCTTATAAGTCTTTCCTTTCACTTTTAAACTGGAATTGCTCCCATCTCACTCTACAACAATGCCAAGCAATTTGTAAAAGATCCAAGCCTCAAGATGAGGGGGGGGGGGGGGTGAGCTACCATCAATGCAAGTTTTTTCATAAACGAATAGCTTTTTTTAACTACAATAAAGTTGCCTATAGGGATCTTTACTACCCAAATGGTATGAAAACAGAACATTGCAATGCCCATTCAGAGGGTGCTCAAATAATTCTTATAAATAGATGAACAAGATGAATTGTACACAGAAATAGTTAATTGAAGGTACTCACTTCAAAAAGTTTAAATTAGGGGCTATATTTACTAAATTCCAAAATTGGACTGACTCATACTTTTATGGAGTTGTGAGTGTCTCTGTTTTTACAAGTGACTGTCTCTAATTCTTTTTAAAAATAGACTTTTTCTAAGTAAATTCTCAGCTTCCATTACAGTATATATCATTTGGCCCTTTTAAAACAAACCTAGGAAAGTTTGATTATCAACAATTGATTCTCAAAGCTCTGTTAAAAAAACAGTGTGGTCAGTTTATTTTTATATGGTTTTTTTTGGAGGAATTACATTTAAAAACAGTCAACATGTTGAGAAAATAATACAGACTATAATGTATTACCATTAATATGCAATTATTCTGCACATTACGGTGGGCGATGAAATTGAATGAACCAAAGAATCTACCCTTTTGGTCAATAGGACTGATGGGAAGGTCATTAATATGTAAAGACATATCCTCCTGAGAAAGATAATGTCATAAGAGAATAATTAATTACAACATTTTAAAATGGTAATACTATTTTTTTTTATTTTGCTTTTTTATCTCTTTTCCATTCTTCTAACATTTCTATATTTTGGTGATTATCTATAATCCTATTAACCTGTCTATAAGTTTATGTTACCCCTAAATATATTTAAACAATTCTTTTTATCTCTATGTATGTGCATAAGCCGTTAGTGGTGTCTAATTAGTGGAGTTATAATAGTATGCCTCATTGTATGGATTAGCTGTTACATATTACTGTGTTATACAGCTTCTTATCTCTGGACCATATTTCACAGTTATCATTTAGAACTTCAAAAAATAAAATTCAGTACATTTTACTGAATTATTCAGAATATTCTCCACTATTAATAAAAGTGTTTGATTTGTTTAAATCATATGCAGCCTAACACATTTCTTCAATATATCTAATGTATGCCATTTTTTATAAACCATTTATATTTTTTTTCCAGTAAATCCTACGACTAATGAGTGAAATTTTGCATGTGTAAAATGTTATAAATCTTGTGAAATTACATTTCAATTCAGCAATATCAAAATAATCTCCAATTTAAAGACAGAAATAAAACACATCCATAAATTATGTTTTAGATTAAGATGTGTATATTATATATTGATTGATTCTTGTATAAAACAAAGAAATGGCAATGTGACTTTTCAATCAAAGGAACACTATAAACCAAATTATGGTTCATATCTACACTTAAATTAAAATTAATTTGACTGGTAAAAGCCAGTATCAATGAAGATGAAACTATTGAGGTAAATCAAGTAAACTAAACGTAATAATGCATTGTATTTACCTGTGAAGATGAGTAAAGGGTCTATGCTAGTTCAAGGGATTTATAAAACCTGTATTCTTAAACAGTAAACCCAATATAAGACAGGGACGGCATTTAGCATCTTCTGTGAGACTGATAGCGCAATTAGAAACTTTAATATAACAATTAAGTTACAAAAAACCAATAGAATGAGCACGGCAAATGTCTAATGAGGATAATTTGCACTACTAAGAGTGTTTTAAATTCTCACATTATTGGCACCTACATACCATGCATTTAGTTAGAACAATAATATATTAAAGAAATTAGAACACAATTTACTTTTTAAACATTTGGAAAGAAATATTGTGCACTTTCCTTGAAATTAATGGGATATAATTATAGTTTCTCACTAGGGATTCCTAACAAAATGGACATATTTGCAGTCTCATAGTGAAAATAAATTATACATGGGAGATACATTATTTAGAGAAATTATTTGAGATTAAATGACCACAATAGTTTGGGAGAAATTACACATATTGGTGTGATGCATATAACAGACTAAGACCGATAGCAGCTGTGTAACAAATATAATAAAAACAATTTTTAGAGCAAATGTTAATTTTTGGAGATTGTACATGTGTTTAGAAATGTCACTCTACAGCACTTCAAAAATGGCATGGAGCCTAAAAGGATGGGTTCTTCTTTTCAGCAGCGGAGGGCGGAGTGGGGGAGAAGGAAGAGTGTTGGGGAAGACTAATACTGGATGAGGATTTATATTATTGAAGATTTTCAAATATGTCCTTTGTACTGTTTGGATACTTTTGCATGTAGGTTTTGTGTCAATAAAATAATATTCACTTGTGGTCCCTCGCTGGTGACTAATGAGGGTAAAAGAGAAAGCAATGGCCACACCGGCAACACCATAATTGTATAAAAGTTAATACATTAAATTATATGTTATCGTTTTCTAGTAACCAGGTAGCTCATCTTGGGCTATTAAGATCCACTACTGTTGGGGAAATGTATGGGATACTGCCACCTCCACAGCCATTTCTTTCTGCAGTATATCATTCCAGAGATATTCAGGAATCATTATATGGCTTATTTATGCTAATGTGACCTCAGCGCTTGATAAGGGTGTGGGGGGTTATAGCTGCATGATAACATTGGGAACATTATTTTGACAACACAAAGACAGCCAAGAAGACTAATGAGTAGATCAAAGCAGTTAATTAAAATGTGGGAAAAACACATCATATATAATCCTGAATACCTCAGGAATTATTCATTTTAGAAAAAATCCATCATTATGGAATTCTATTTTCAATACACTGTGGATTCATTTTGAATAACGCCAAGCTCCTTTTAAGGTTGATGTCTCCTATAACAACGTAATGAGTATTATGCTATAATATTCTTAATATTAATAACATATTCTTAAATGGACTCTATCACCAAAAATCTGTTGTTTTTTAGTTTTTTCATTAAGAGCACGAATGATATGAATTGGCTATATGTCGTGTTATCTATTTATTTCTAAAGTGAATCACATCCTGGAAATTCCATGTTTTTGGTGCTGTACTTATATGCAAATAACAGGCTCCCGAATATTAGTCAGCTGTTTTGATGTGCTAATTACGATTACAATTTGCTTATCTGTCTATGGTGGCCAAAATAAATACCTGCAATGTAATCTGGCAGTTAGACCCCTCTCCCAACCTTATAAAGTACTATGAGCCACATATTAGCATACTGAGCCACACATTAACATAAAGAAGAAGCAAAATCAACTCTATAGAAATTATTTACTACTAGCGAATTGCCCGTCAAAAAATGACAGCAATGAAATTGTAAGGTAGCTAAATTAGTAAATGAATATAGTGTACCTATTTTGAAGCATTGTGATGAAGAGCTGGCAATCTGTGTTGATGTTGCTGCAGCATTAGTGGTGTGGAGCTGCTGTATAAGCATGCTGAATGTGTGCAGTGTAACACTGTGCGTGCGCGAGACCAAACCGTTAGCGTAGTCGTGTACTTCCGCATTGGTGTAAAATGGCGAGTAATGTGTGGTATAGGTCTGTATCGGAATATCCGTAGGTGTTTTGTGGTGTTTTGCGAGTTTAGAGTGCTGTAGCCTCGTTTTCGTTTTGTTCGGCGGCCATTTTTTCTGTCGCTTACATTTTTTTTTAGTCTCTAAACTGTTTTATTTGGAGTAAAATCGAGGTGTAAGTTGCATTTTTGAGGTCCTGGGTGCTCCCTCTTGGTGTAGGTAAGTTTTTTATGTATGTGCTGTGTGTATGTATTGTGTTTTAAATGTTTGTATGTCGGCGTGTTGCGTCCGATGTTTGCGAGGTCGTAATGTGTGGTAACGTGTTTCGTACGTTGTTTGCGTGCCTCGTAAAATTTAGCGAGTGTCGTAATTTGTGTGTCGTGTTTTTTGAGTAGCGACGTGAATTTTGCGAGGGTTTGAGGCCCTTGCCCAGTGACCTCGCCAGCAACTGAGTCCCTCGCTTCGCGAGGGGCCTCAGTTGCTGGCATGGAGCGCCTTCGGCGCTCCATGCCAGCAACTGAGGCCCTTGCCCAGTGACCTCGCCAGCAACTGAGGCCCTCGCTTCGCGAGGGGCCTCAGTTGCTGACATGGAGCGCCTTCGGCGCTCCATGCCAGCAACTGAGACCCGTGCCCAGTGACCTCGCCAGCAACTGAGGCCCTCGCTTCGCGAGGGGCCTCAGTTGCTGGCATGGAGCGCCTTCGGCGCTCCATGCCAGCAACTGAGGCCCTTGCCCAGTGACCTCGCTTCGCGAGGGCCGCGGGCTCGCTACGCAAGCCCGCAAGCGTGAGCAACGACTCGTACGCTCACAACTATATATGTGATAGAGAAAATCTGCTAGTACAATATATAGCCAGTTTTTAATGCACTTTAAAATTAAATGAACTTCATGTAGGGGTGACAGAGTCCCTTTAACTTATTGTAAGTAGTGGATTTCCATTACTAAATTTACCTTCAGGACAAAAGTGGTGCATGCACAGTTGCAGAAGTGGGTGGAAATTTGGTGAGCATATTGTAGACCTCATTTATATAAATTAATGTTGGTTTATGGTGTTAAAGCTTCTGCTGCCATAAGCTGTGATTTATCTCAGCTCATTCTATTAATAAACTAAGCATTTTGCTTATTTCACACTGAGTACAATTTAAAATTCACTGTAACTAAAAAAAAAAAAAGGATCTTTCAGGACAAAATGTAAAAATAAAATAATTCTGTATCCTGCTCCTCCCATCTTTTGCATAGTCCTTGTTATTGGTGATACTGCCAGACAGCTTTAATATTAACATATATTGATATTCCAGCTTTTAAAGTGCAGTAGCACAATGCAGATATTTGTGCTATATTATAATAACAATCTTAAACTTAAACTTTTTTTTCACTTACAATATATGTAAATGTTACGTATGCATATGTTTAGTACTGAAATATATGCATTGCTAAAGTTATGTTGATCCATTAATATATGAAAATAATGCAAAGTTATATAGTAGAAAGTTGTAAAATGTTCTACAATATAAAACAAATTTATAACTAAATAAAATAACAAAGCAAAAATTAGCAGTACATAAATAAATAATCATGTTACTGAGAAACACAGTTTTTATCACATGGAAAAACAAAGGTGTTTCTACAATAATTGTTCACTCTGAATATATGCAATCAGAATTTTTCTGTCACCCACAGTTTTTGTGTGATGATGCTTTTTTATTAATAAATATATTAAAAGATTATTTTGTCACAATTAGTTAAATATGTTTTTTTTTCAAAATAATATCTATTTGCTATTTTATGTATCTGCAGGCAGTTGGTAGACAGACTGGGAGCCAGGTGCAGGTAGGTGGCAGCCAAACAGACTGGCAGACGTGTGATGCATAGGGTCGCGTCATGAACACAGCACTAGTGTGATAAATCCATGCCATGAATAAGCTGGCAGTCACTGTGTATGCATTGTTGTAGCTTGGGTTCTTGTGTGTCTTTGTTCTTGTTCAGCTCTTCAGTCGTGTCTGACTCTCAGTCACCATATGGATGCAGCACACCAGGCACATCTGTCTGTTTCTCTGGTTGTGCTTATCCATATAGTTTTCATGACAAAGATACTGTAGTGGGTTGCCAGTTTATTCTCCAGTAAACCGTGGTTTGTCTGATGTCTCTGCTATAAACCTACATGGTATAGCTCACAGCTTCATTGAGGTAGACCCTTAACCAAGGTAGTGATCCAGTGACTAGTTTATTGTGCAGCTGTGTTGAGGTTGAAACTGTGTCATTATGTCAAGGATGTGTTTAAATCCTCAAGATACTTTCTGTTATGTTTGAGGGGAATTGACATTTACAGCTGAATGACTAAATGTCCCTCGACCTTTTAAAACATGTTATGAGCAATCATTTGGTTGCAAAGTAGTCTACCAAAGTAAGAACTGGACCCACCATATTTGCTGTGTTAACTGTGTTAGGCTTCTGACAGAATGGGAAAATGATTCCTGACAAATACTTTTTGTAGCTCCCATTGTTTGGATGGAACCCAAAGATCATTCATCAGATTGTTATTTTTGCCTAACAAACATCACAGGAATAACATTTAAAACGAAACGCAAAGTGAAATTCCTAAATTTGCATTTTGCTATCAGGCCAGTGTGGTAACTTGTCTTCCTTGCATGGTAATTCAGGACCTCCTTAAACAGGTCTAGGTGGGAGGGCTGGGAGTCTTTGCTTCCCTCCCACAATTGCTGGAGGAAGTGATGCAACTAAGGGTATATCCAGGCAGGAAACTGCTGTTGCTTCCTGTTTTCTTTCTTGGAGGTGAAGGTGATGGTGATGGTGATGGCGATGGTCTAACCGTGGGTGAGATAAAGCGTTTGGCGAAGGGGATTACTATATAGGTAGATAGATTTAAAAAGGGTTGTTGCTCCGTGGGTCTGGGCTGTGTGTTTGTGATACATTTATAGTATTGTGTTGTTGCCTTTTAATAAATACCTTTTAATGTAGACGAACCTTGTGTAATATATATATATATTAATTTGGTGATACACCACATTTGGCGACCACGAATTTTAGACTTCTACAAAGGTTATTTATGAGGTAATATCACATTAATAGATAGTCAGATTTATTTTTTTGGGGAAGGAAAAAAAAGTACTTTGTCTAATTATCCTCTGCATGGGAAATCAAGTGCTGATTGTGTGTGTAGTCTAGGTTGGGCCTCCATTTTTAATATACAAGCTTGGGCATCAGGCCTCAATTATTATTTTTAATCCTTTATATCGTTCTAGCTTCTGAGTTGAGTTTTGTTCGTACTAGCTTATTTTGCCACATAAAACAAAGATATCATACAGGTTGTTTTTGTGGGTTTATCTGAGTTGAGTTTTGTTGTGCTTTTGACTATCAAAGTACAGGCCTAGCCCTGCATTTGAATACAATATAGTAGGCTCCATGCGGCTTCTTGTGGTATTTGAATGCTGATTTGATTCCTAGTTTGGCCTACATTTTAATATACAAGCTTGGGCATCAGGCCTCAATTTTTATTTTTAATCCTTTATATCGTACTAGCTTCTGAGTTGAGTTTTGTTCGTACTAGCTTATTTTGCCACATAAAACAAAGATATCATACAGGTTGTTTTTGGTGGGTTTATCTGAGTTGAGTTTTGTTGTGCTTTTGACTATCAAAGTACAGGCCTAGCCCTGCATTTGAATACAATATAGTAGGCTCCATGCGGCTTCTTGTGGTATTTGAATGCTGATTTGATTCCTAGTTTGGCCTACATTTTAATATACAAGCTTGGGCATCAGGCCACAATTAGTTTTGTTGTGTGTTTCAAATACCTGAGTTTGTTAATACTATTATTTTTGTTTTGTTTTTGTGAAAAAAAAAACAAAAAAAAAAAATTATCTTCTTTCTTTTTCTTTCTCTAATCCTTTATCATAGTACAGGCCTGGAGAAAAATAAATAAATAAACCATTTTAAATCTTATATATATATATATATATATATATATATATATATATATAATTTAATTATTTCAGGCGTGCATTTTAATACACTATAGGCTTCCATACCTTATACTTTTTGGGTGTCTTGCATATCCTAGTTCAGGTATATCTCCTACCCTGCAGGCCTTGCTATTATATTTTAAGTTAATTAGCAAGTATTACCTTCACCATACTAAGGTAAGTATAATTTGCATTGTGGGTACTAGTCTATTTTTCTACATATTACACCTGGCCTACTGAATAGTCATCAACTATTGTTGGCTACTCAGAAGCATGCTACTTTAGTCGCAAATTGATTTGGATTCTTACTTGGGTGAGTAAAAGAGTAGGAATGTTTTTTCAAGGGGCCAAATACTTTCCCACAGAAGTGCGTGAGTACTTTAGGAAACATATTCAAAAACATGATGGTCCATATGAGCTTCCAGAGCCAGCAAACCCAGACAGTGAAAAAGAGGAGAGATTAATGGATGTTCTAACACAAATTGTAAATAACAAAAAGTATAGAACAAAGAAGAGAAAAAGTTTGGTCACACAAGCTGTTGTAGCCACAATAGGAGGCCTAATAGACTTAGTTGTAGAATTACGGCAGCATAATTTGGAAACAACAAATAAAATGGAGGAAGCAATGGACAAAAGGGATTGTTTAAAAATTGCAGCTTTGAGAACAACTACAATTGTTGGGGAACTAGAAAGGGAGTTAAGGGAAATAGAAGAGCAGAGGGATGCTTATGGAGTAAAAATAACAGAACTTCAAAACATAATAATGGACTATAAAAATAAAACAAAGTTAGAAGGGATAAAAGGAGTCAGAGACATTGCCAAAATATATCCAGATCTGGATATGTTCGTGGCACAAAATAAAGAACCAGTGCCGAAAATGAACCAAGATAGAAAAGAGTTCTTATGTTATTCTGTTCCACAAGTAGATACCATACCACAAGCACCAGTTATTGTTTCAGAATTATTTAATGCAAGGCAAACACCTACAGGATTTTCTATGCAGACTCGACCGATGTCTATGGCAGATAAAGACAATTTCCAGAAATGGTGGGGAAGTATGCCAACTAACAACTTTAATACGTTTACACATTGGTTTATGAGGGGAGCAGATAGAGCTAAAAAAGGAGGTCTTAACTTAGAGGAATGGACAGAACTGTTAGAATACTCTATGGGTCCTTTGGCTAGTAGACTATTGGGATTTAATAACAGTGTGTCTGATCAGGCAGGAAGAATTGCTGCAACTAATTTCTATTTACTTAGCATAGAGAAAGAAATAGCAAATATTTCCATGAGGCCAACAGATGGTCCTAGAGAGGTAGCTCAAAGGATATTTTTTTGGTATACTCTACGACAACCTCAACAGCCTCTAGTGCTGGGCTCACCAGAACATATAGCAAAAGTAATGGAAGCCCTTCCCTGGGAGTGTCAAGAATTTGTCAGGCTTTTTGATCCAACACCAACAGACTTGGAAATGGTACTAACTAGAGCTGATAAGTGGTGGATCAAGCATCCATTCACAGAACAGGCCTGCTCTGTTTCAGCTGTAAGAACATTTAAGGTCGAGTCTGGTAGAGATATAGATGGTAAATGGAGAAACCAGACGTGGGATGTACCCCAGAACAAGAAGGATGATCAAAACTGGAGACCAAAACAGAACTTTGACAAAAGATGGAGAGATCCACCTAGGGACTATAGGAATAGGGATGGCAGCAACTGGAGGGCTAATCAGGAGGGAGAGAGAAACGGTAACATGGGCTATTGGGAACTCAGGAGACAGAAGGATAGGATAGAAGAGGAAAATCACATACTTAAAAACAAGGTAGCTGAGTCAGAGAGGAAATTGAAGGAAAATGAGGCAAAGATGATAAAAGAGGGACAGAGTAGAAGTGAGTCACAATGACAAATCCCAACCCCTGCGCCTCAGCATCTCATTCACTCAGCTAATTTAACCATGGATGAGGCAGGTCGGCCTACCAGTTATACAGTCATCGCAGGGGTAGGGAAAAATATGTTGGTAGATACAGGAGCAGCAGTTACAATGACCAACAGGGTCAAAAATGGGGATTCTTCAGTAAGTATTATGGGAGTTACTGGGAATCCACAGGAGGTTAGAGCAGGTCCAATTGATGTAGCAGTTGGAGAAAAAACAATATAAGTAGAAGCAATAGTGGGTTGGCCAGAGGAAATATTGGGAATAGAAGCTTTAAAAAAAGGAAATTTCATTGTAGATCTTGCCAATTTTTGTTTGTGGAAGACAGAAAAGGTGAATCAGGTAAGTACAGAGTTGACGAAAGGGGTTGTGCTCCCAATGGCATATATTGTCTCTCCGATAAAAAGTCTGAAAAAAAACAAACTGAAACTAGACGGACAACCAGAATGGCTGCAGAAGCTAATCCAAGACATACCTGTTTGGGCTACAGATAAATTAGACTGTGGAAGAATGAAAGGAATGGTCTTGTTGGAAGGAGGAGACCCACAATGGCAAAAGTAATATCCAGTCCCAAGAGAATCAGTGGCATCAATCACCGAGATGATAGAAATACTGGAGAGACGTGGAATAATTAAATCTGGAAATGGGTATGCATGTAACGCACCATGTTGGCCTGTGAGAAAAGCTGTGTTAAAAGGGAATGGTGATGAAAAAGCAGCCTCATCATGGAGACTTACCATTGATTACAGGGCCGTGAACAAACTTGCAAAAAGATATTTTTTATTTTTTTGTTTGTGTATGTATATGTCTCTAATGCTGTTTTTATTTTTTATGTATATGTTTCTAATGATGGAATCTAGTGTTCCCACAGAGCAAGGCTGTATAAGAATGAAGATGCGTGTCAACAGAAGATTGTGGTGGATCCTTGTTATAGGATGCATAAGTATAAGCTGTATCACAGTAGGAATGGGGAGACAGGCAATAAGGCCAGAAGATACCGCAAATAAGGGAAAGAGTTTGAAAAGATTGGAGTTACATTATGTTCAAGCAGATAGATTTATTTGGCCCAGGGAATTGGAAGTAAAAGAGGGTGGAGGGTTACAAGTAAACATTATTTTGCCACATAATAGTACCAGGGGATTAGCTCTTAGAGCTCCAATAAAAAGTATAGAGGGACATAACTGGGAATGGGTTATAAGATATGGACAGATAATGAATACAGGAAACTTTAAAGGAAGGACTAAAATAACAACAAAGGTACAAGGGAGGGTTACAAATATTACAGTAGTAGTGAGTAACTTAACATTAGAAGAAGGTGGAGAATGGGACGCTGCAGTTATAGCTGCCCAGCCTGACCTAGAGGAATTCTGCAATTTTGATACTGGAAAGGGGTGTGTTCTAACAATAGATGAAGTATTTGTCTCTGTAAAGGAGCTGCAACGTTGTAAAGATCAGAAGAAGGTACCATGGCCAATAGGCGGATTGGTGGTGGTACCAACACATGAAACAGTTGTGCAAGGGGTTGGGTGGACTTACTACCCAATAATTCTAAATTTTAATGATTTTTCTATTCCTCCAAAGTGCCCGGAATCACAGCGGCAGTGGTTTAAGCAAAGTATACAAGAGACCATCATTGAGTGGACCGGAGCAGGGAGTCGAGAAAAACGGGACACACTTGCAGCCCTTTTAGGAGGAGTCGGAACTGGATTGGGAGTATGGAATTCAGCAGACATCACTGGACTGAACAGCAGGATAAACTCCCTTACTGATGGCATGGGACATGCTATGAAAACAGGTGGAGTAGCTGACTCCCTTATAGTGAGTAGACTGGCAGACAATGTTGATGACATACACACCATTGCCAACAACCTGCATCTAGTTGAGGAAAATATTGCTTCCATTGCTAACAGCATTAAGAATGAAATAGTAGGAACTGCCATTTTCTGTTCTATGATTGGAGGAAAGCTGTTGGCAGACTTAAAGGAAACTATTAAAGACATCCAGGAAAACAAGTGGGCAAGACAAATCAATGCAACAAGGATTATCACGTCATTGAAAAGAAAAGGAGTGGACATCACTGAGGACAATCTTAAATACAGCTATATTGAAGGCCCAGATCAATGGATGCCACATGGACTACAATCTGGGACAATAGGACTAATCCTGGCAATTCCCCGTTGGGAGGGGCAGGCAGAGCAACTGAACTTTATACATAGCATTGGCACGTTAAGTGATGGAATCTACAAGCAAAACTTCCCATCAAAAAGACTGGCCACTATTACAGGATTGGAGATGGATGAAAGCTGTTGCAGGAAATCTCAACACCGATGGCTGTGCAGTTGTGTTTGGGACAAAGGAGCTGAGGAGGATGGCTGGGTGCAGTTGATAAAAGAAAACCTGGTGCAAGAGGTGATCCGCATAGGGGACATTGCATGCTTTATCGGCCACTCTGAATATAGGACAGTTGATGAAATATGTTTGGTGGAAGAAGGGTCTTGTATCATGGTAACCACTACTATACATGTAGGAACTCATACACTATTTCCATCAAGAAACCTTACTCCTGAAATGATCAATTTTACTGCAAATGCAGATTGGACAAATTTGACAATGAAGCTTTTTCCCCCAATTCCAAAGCTTACCTTGGAACTTCATGAGTTAGTAAAACAACAACTACACCCCATCAGCTTACTGCTGGAACAACAGAAAAAGGAAATATAAATTACTACAAAAAACGTTGAGCATCCCTGGTGGGGAATTCTTACCAATGCAGAGACACATCCAGTCCTACGAACACTGTCGCTGGTACTCATGTTCATTCAAGTATTAACGACAATTATAATAATATACTTTTGTGTGGCAATGAAACAAATGAGGAAGAAACTTGCAAGGAGGATATATAATAATGAAATTTAAATGTTTTTTTTTTTTTTTGTCTTTTTCCTCTTCTTTCTCTCTCTCATACATTCTTCAATAAAGTTTTACATTGCACAAACATAAACATTTATCACACACTCTCACCTAAATTCTATAAGATCTGTTTCTGTGTAATATGTGGATTGACACCCATAGGAAAGTACAGGAGAACTTATGTCGCTGAGGGAACTATTCCGGAGGGACGGTGGGTTGAATTTCTCCTGTATATCAGGTTTTTGCTCCCACTAGGTTCTCCTGTACTAGAGGGATAACTAGAAAACTGAGCAACATAGAAGAAGAAAAAGTGAGGGAATGTGGTAACTTGTCTTCCTTGCATGGTAATTCAGGACCTTCTTAAACAGGTCTAGGTGGGAGGGCTGGGAGTCTTTGCTTCCCTCCCACAATTGCTGGAGGAAGTGATGCAACTAAGGGTATATCCAGGCAGGAAACTGCTGTTGCTTCCTGTTTTCTTTCTTGGAGGTGAAGGTGATGGTGATGGTCTAACCGTGGGGGAGATAAAGCGTTTGGCGAAGGGGATTACTATATAGGTAGATAGATTTAAAAAGGGTTGTTGCTCCGTGGGTCTGGGCTGTGTGTTTGTGATACATTTATAGTATTGTGTTGTTGCCTTTTAATAAATACCTTTTAATGTAGACGAACCTTGTGTAATATATATATATATATATTAATTTGGTGATACACCACAGCCAGTTCCTCACAGTGAGGAATTATCATACCACAGCTTCCAAAAATGTGGCTTCCCACCAGTAAACCTTAAAAGCATTTGTAACCCGTACTCCATATAAAATTAGGTATTATTAAAACTTTGTTAAGGCCATTGATAAAAATGGTATTGGGTTTGTTTCATATGATGGGGAAGGTTGTAAAAAAAATCACATATGAGCATGCGGGTTGTTGCTATTACGACCTCGCAAAAATACGACTTTACCGCCCGAAACCCGCGCACATGAAAACATGAAAAACATCATAAATACACACAAGAAAATACGCACAGAGGACCTTGAAAAGTGAAGTTATACCTCAATTTGACTCGAAATACAAGAGTTTAGACACCCGAAAATCCCCTAAGCGAGAGAAAAAATGGCCACCGAAAAAAAACTAAACGAGGCTCCAGGACTCTAAAGACGCAAAACACCACCAAACACCTACGAATTTGCCGAAAAAGACCTACAGACGAGGTCCACGAACAAGTACGCCAAATCAGCCACAGACGCATAACACACATTAGGCGCCATTTTACTAACTAAAAAATTATTTTAGGTAACATTTCATTAGACACCAGGGGTGTTCTCTTAATTGTTATTAAATATTCCAGAGTAGAAGAAGTGAGGAGGAAGAGGGATTTGTTGATTTGTTAGTGGATTTAGTTATGATTGCACCATCCCTCCCATAGGCTCAACAGAGCCAGCTTGCAAGTATACTTTTAATCCTCTTTAACTTCTCCCCTTTTACCTTAAAATTAAAGTATGACTATATTTGCACCTTCCATGCACTAGCAGCGTCTTTTGAAATACTTTTTTTCTCTTACACATGTGCTAATGTTGTTTGCTTATTGCAAAACCATGTGAAACAATTGCTAATCTACAGTGGCCATTTAAAATACCCAACTTTCAACCTCATTGTTCTAACAATTACAATCGATATAATTGCAATAACATTTATTTATCTGTGTACTTTTGATTTCTTGGACCACTGCTGTGTCATTTACAGATCAATCTGATGGAGAGAGAGTGGACATTAAACACATTTCTGTTTGTGTTTCAAGTTAGCCATTTACTGATATTGCCTTTTGACTTTGTCTGTGTGTCCTTTCTCTTTACCTAATGATAAATTTGGTTATTATAATAAATAATATATGTAGTAATAAGCTGGAACCAATTAACGTAATAGTCTTGCTCATATCATATTCAGCTCTCTCTTTTTATTACTGCAGTGGAATGTTTTGGATACTTTTATAGTGTGACTATTAAGGTAATGATCCTTTCAATTTGTTTGAATGTGCAGGCAATGCTATTGTGGTAACAACCTTAAGTTTCAGTTGTTTTCAGCTTAAAACAAATGTGCTGAAAGTCGCAGTCACATCTCATGAACCGGAAAAAGCTATAATAATGCTAATCATCAACAGTACATTGGTTAATTGGTTCTTCTGAGTGCTAGATCCTTTCTATCTAGGATTTTAGGAATTTTATAATTTAAAAAGGCAGAATAATTTCAGCAAAACCATAATGTTTGATCTTATTTAAAGGACAACTGTGGTCAGTTTCTTTCTATATGGTATTTTGAGTAGCTAAACTTAATTGGCAAAGCGTGTTTAGAAAATAATACATAGCCTTTGGATTTTTATCTGTTATTTGATTTATTGTTACTGCCAGGATCCATTTTCTTTTCTGTCTGATACTTTTTGCAGTTGGGCGTGTTCTAAACTACTTAGCTATCCATTAGACCTTATGAAATCATTGGCAGTTGTAGAAACGTCCTGTGCCTTCAAAGACGCATCCAACCTCAAGAAGTTGATCTTAGATTAGAATAATGATACACCCACAGTAGCAAAATTGCACATAAAAGTAATATATTAGTGGATATATTATTTTATTTTATATTCTATATTTTTATGTGTAGCTCTTCAAAATAATATATTTTAAATATAGGATATAATGGGGATCTGCCATTTCTTAAATAAATCTATAGATTTTTTTGTAGAGTTAGGTTAGTAGATCAGCACTGGACAGCTCCCACTTTCATACAAACACAAGGTGAAAGCTGGATAGGCACCGACATGTAGTAATGGTGGCACCTTCACTTCAACCCTTGCCTCCAGATATGAAACTGAAAATGGAGGACAGTATCCTCAATGCATATCTTTGAAAAGGGTCTGTTTACATTTTTAGAAATATCACCTAAGGTTATGAATATTAAGAAAAGCTAGGTAGAATATTGATTTAGAAAGGATTTACTTTTTTCCCAAAACAATACAAAAATAAATATTTCAGTAGGACTTTTCTTGTCTTTCTTTGGGTTATTTATCATAAAAAATAGAAAAAAGGTATCACATTTTAAGACTTGATGGGCTTTATTCTTTTCAGAAATATGAATTCATAAGAAATTGTTTTCTAAAATATGGAGAAAAGATGCCATTTAACAAATTTAAGTGAAATAAAAATGGAATAAAAAAGGGTCATCTTGGAGGTACAAAGTGGTGTTCTGCAAATGCTATATGATGTACAGATATTGGTTAAATATAATAGGCTAGGGAAAACATACTGAATTACTATTTGTGAATTTTTATGAAACAAAGCAATTTTGGAAGCAAAATGTTTGGGTGCATTTTGAGCAATAATGCTAAATATTTAGCATCCTTTGAAATCTTACAATTGTGGAATTTACATTAGAGAAAGCTACAACATAAGGTCAATACATTGTATTGTTAAAATTGCCAGGAAAACCTATTGGTGAGATAGAATGGATTTCCCATACTGCCCAGAATATGTAACTCTTGGTTTATATAGATATAAGTAAAAAGGACAATGCTTTTATTAGTCCATGTGCTGGTACAAACAGCAGCTAGGTGGCAGATAGCTTCAGAAGCAGAGTACTGTAGTAGCATAGAGGAGTAGAGGTCCTCAGAAGCAGAGTAGTTGGTGCAGATAGAACCTAAGAACCCTGAACAGGGCTAGCAGTAGTGAGGATTCAGCAACCGTTGGGATCAGAGCTCAGGATTTGGTGCAGGAGCATACAGTAGAAACACAGTCAGGGGCTGTAGCAGTAAGATAAGTGACAGATTAGCTTGAAGCAGACAGGTAATGCAGCAGATGTCTATTGTAGCATTAGACACTGGTAGCACAGGTCCTCAGAAGCAGATTGGAACAGAAGGCAGGAACCAGAATCAAGGAGGAGATGAATGCTGGAAAGTGTGCAGAATAGTAGGTGCAAGAAGAACCTGCCTAATAGGAACAGGAGCTAGCATCAGTGTTGCATACCGCAGCTACAACAATGTAACAAGAAGACCAAAGACAGGATAGTCTTACAGCTGGCACTTTGCTCTGAACTTATCCAGATTTAAAGCTCTTACTCTATATGGATTGGCAGAGCCCTAGCATCTGTCAGGGGAGGACGTAAGTCACACATGAGCAGACCCATATTCCCTATGCCTCCCTTGTGGCCTACTCAGTCAGTGAATGGCAGGAACAATCACCAGGTCCTTCCATTGCCTACCTCACAGCCCTACCAAAACATGAACATCCAATAGTATCAATATATGTTTGGTTGCATGAGTCAATAACCTTTATGCATTACTATTATTTACTAATATTTTGCATTATGGTGGCAATAAAACTGAGATCAAATAAAGCATCTCAGTGTCCACTTACCATATCAATTTTTAACATAACATATATATAAAAGAGAATACAGAAACATCAGTATTACCATTTATGTATACTTTTTACATTTTCCAAGAGTAAAGTATAGTGGATACAATAAACAAATTACAACGGTAAAATAAATTATATGATATGGATGTATACATCTTTAATACAATACAATAAGACAACAGGCAATTTTTTTGTAACAGGGTTGAGGTCTGATGGCAATAATCAAGGCAATAGGCTGTAGGTGTTGGAGGTGGCTGTGTGTACAGTTGTGAGATTGAGTCAATTGGGCAGCAAGGCAATCAGAATAATGCAAATAATATACAAAATTTGATATGTTTATGTGGAGTTAATAAATATATTTTAAGGTATCATATCCAGTCTATATTAGAGGCAGTATTTGAGCTTTTTTAGCACTTTCATGTGGATATATATAAAGTACCCCAAACCTTTATAAAATCAGTTAGAACCCATCACATATTATAATTGTCAAACTGCGAGACGTTGTCACGCTTTGCGAGTTCGTGAAGCGAGCTTGCAAGAACTGTGTTCCTTTCTTCGTGAGGGACGCAGTTCTGGCCCCAAATGCGGACCCTCGCAAAGCGAAAGGCCGCATTTGAGGAGGTGGAGGCTCCAATGTCGGCTGCAATGAGCCGAAGACTCATTGCAGGCTGCAAATGCGGACCCTCGCAAAGTGAGGGTCCACATTTGCCGAGATGGAGGCTCTATGGCACCTCACTCTGTTACAAACCCTCCACAAAAGAGTTAACTCATAGCACTTAGTCCTCTCCCTCCCCTGTGTATCTTCCCCTACTCCTCTTCTTACCCTGTATCTCTCTTCCCCTCCACTCCTTACCCTGTGTCTCTTCCTCTCCTTACCCTGTGTCTCTCTTCGCCTCTTCCACTCCATACTGTGTGTCTCTCTTCCCCTCCACCTCTCCATATCCTGTGCCTCTCTTTACCTCCTCCTCTACTTATCCTGTGTCTCTCTTCCCCTCCTCCTCTCCTTACCCTGTGTCTCTCTTCTCCTCCTCCTCTCCATACCGTGTGTCTCTCTTCCCCTCCAACTCTCCTTTCCCTGTGTCTCTCTTCCCCTCCTCCTCTCCTTACCCTGTGTCTCTCTTCCCCTCCTCCTCTCCATACCGTGTGGCTCTCTTCCTCTTCTCCTCTCCTTATCCTGTGTCTCTCTTCCTCTCCTTACTCTGTATCTCTCTTCCCCTCCTCATCTCTTTACCCTGTGTCTCTCTTTCCCTCTTCCTCTCCCTCCCCTGTGTCTCTCTTCCCCTCCTCCTCTCCCTCATTGCCTGCAAGCCAACATTCCAAGACACAGGAATTAGAAAAAAAAATACCTGAGGTCGCAAAACCACGAAAAACATACTGATAAATACAATAATCGAAAATAAACACTTACCCACTCACCCAGGACAACTGGAAGTGAGGTTACACGCCAATTAAACCCGAAATTCCCCAGTTCTGGCACTCGAAAATCGACTATGCAAGAAAAAAAATGTCAGCTGGAAAAAATGAAAACGAGGCTTCACGACTTCGGACTGCGCAAAACACTGCCACAGACATAACAGATCCAAGATAAGCTCGGAACCCCACATTAACCCCTTGCTACAGGGGTCTGATCGGACCCCCGATGTGTGCCAACATTAACCCCATGCTGGGGGACCCCACACATTAACCCCATGCTGGGGCATTGTCCCGACATTAACCCTTGCAGTGGGGGTCGCAATTGTGTCCCATACTGCATTTAAAAGGTGCCAAGTCCCTGCCGCAGGTCGTTAAAGGGCCTGCGGCACACAAACAGTACCTCCACCGGCACCTAAAATTGAGCCCCCAATGCTGGCGGTCCCCACATTAACCCCACATTAACCCTCACAGTGGGGGTCTCAGATCGCACGCGATCGAGACCTCTGCTGCAATCAAAATTTGAATTTCCCACCTTGCATATCCTTAAAGGGGCATAAAGGTCCTTAAAGGGCCCGCAATAACAAAACTAACCCTATCACTCATGGGGTTCTATACAGACCCCATAATCCCTTAATTAACCCTGGAACACATGGGGGTCAATATAGACCCCCATAATCCCTTCATTAACCCTGTCTCTCATGGGGGTCAATACAGACCCCCATCAGCCCTTAATTAACCCTGTTACTCATGGGGGTCAATGAAGACACCCCATAACCCCTTAATTAACCCTGTCACTCATGGGGTTTAATACACCCGACAAAAAAATCCTTATTTAATTCTGTCACTCATGGGGGTCAATACAGACCCCCATAATCCCTTAACCCTTTCACTCATGGGGCTCAATACAGACCCTCATAAATCCTTAATTAACCCTGTGACGCATGGGGGTCAATACAGACCCCCATGAACCCCTAGTTACCCTGTGACTTATGGGGGTCAATACAGACCCCACATAATCCTTTAATTAACCCTGACACTCATGGGGTTCAATACAGACAAACATCAGCCGTTAATTAACCCTGTCACTCATGGGGGTCAATACAGACCCCCATTATCCCATAATAAATCCTGTCACTCATGGGGGTCAATACAGGCCCCTATACGCCCTTAATTAACCCTGTCACTCATGGGGGTCAAAACAGATCCCCATAATCCCTTAATTAACCCTGTCACTCATAGGGGTCAATCCAAACCCCCATAAACCCTTAATTAACCTGTCACTCATGGGGGTCAATACAGACCCCCATAATCCCTTAATTAACCCTGTCACTCATGGGAGTCAATACAGAGCCCCATAAACCCTTAATTAACCCTGTCACTACTGGGTCTATTGAACCCTAACTGGGCCTATTTAACCCCATCGAAGCCTATTTAACACATTCTCTTATGGGGGTCTATACAGACCCTCATAAGCCTCTATTTAACCACATCAGTCCCATAACGGTATATATAGACCCTTATGGGGCAGTTACCCTTACATTAACCCCATAAGTGCCATGACGGTCCTCAAGGAACCTCATGAGACTAAGTACAAACACTACACTGCACTATACCCCCCAATAAACCATAAAATCTAAGCTAACCCCCCTCTACCCTAACCTAATAACACCTATACTACCTACCTACACTACCTACCTACGCACTAATAAACCCCCCCCCACTAATTACAGAAAATAATAAAACTTTACTCACAAAAAATAATAAAACCTGAGTCACAGAAAATAAAAAATCGACATTACAGAAAATAAAAAAACTTACATTACAATGCCCCCACTAAATAAATATTACACACCTGAAAAGGAAATACATACAAAATATATACAACTCAATACTATACAAATAAAATAAAATACAATACCCCTCCCTAAAATACCCACATACCCCCTTTCTAAAATACATTAAATCCTATCTAAAATACATACATACCCCTTATCTAAAATACATTAAATCCTATCTAAAATACACACATACCCCTCTATTTAAAATACATTAAATCCTATCTAAAATACATACATACCCCTATTTAAAATACATTAAAACCTATCTAAAAAACATACATACCCCTCTATCTAAAATACATTAAATCCTATCTAAAATATAAACATACCCCCATCTAAAATACATTAAATCTAATCTAAAATACATACATACCCCTCTATCTAAAATACATTAAATCCTATCTAAAATACATACATGCCCCTCTATCTAAAATAAATTAAATCCTATCTACATACACAAACCCTTTATCTAACCTAAAATACAATCAATAAGACCACTTACCTTTGCAGATGTCCCTTCTGATCGGCCCCCTAGGGAAAAAAAACAACAAAAAAAACAAATTAGTACAACACAGAACATAGAGTAAATAAACATTCTAAATATTCTACTCACCTTTCCAGTATGTCCCAGTCCTTCTTATTTTCTTCTCCGGCGTGGCACCTGTTAAAAATAAACATTAGATTATTACTAAATACATACACACAAAATAAAATACAATAAACATAATATACATTGAACTTACTTTGGCGCAATGTCCCCTTGCTGCTCCTCTTCTGCTCCGGCTGGGCCCTGAAAGAATCCGCGCTCTAAAAAACAAAAACAAAAAAACTATTGGAGCTCTGCACTCGCGAAGCTCCCTGGCGCTAATGAGGCCCCTAGAGCCTTTTCCAGAAGAAAATTGGCAATGGCGCCTTTTTGATTGGCTGAAAACGCTGTCAATAAAATTTCTGATTGGCTAATGCACCTGTCAATTTTTTTTAAACCAATCAGAAGCCTTTATTGCCTTCAGCCAATCACAATGGGATACACCTGTAATGTACCTTTTTTTATTTTTTGTAGTGTAGAATTTTTTGTTTTCTGTAATGTAGCTTTTTTATTTTCTGTGAATTAGGCTTTTTTATTTTATGTGACTTAGGTTTTATTACTTTTGGTGAGTTATGTTGTATTATTTTCTGTAATTAGTAGGGTGGGGGGTTTATTAGCGGGTAGGTAGGTAGTGTAGGTAGTTAGTGTAGGTGTTAATAGGTTAATAGGTGTTAATAGGTTAGTGTAGAGGGGGTATGGTTTAGATTTATTGGTTTATTGGGGGGGTATAGTGCAGTGTAGTATTTGTACTTAGTGTCATGAGGGTCCTGGAGGACCCTCATAGCACTTATGGGGTTAAAGTTAGGCTTCTAACTGTCCCATGAGGGTCTTTATATACCCTTATGGGACTATTGGGGTTAAATAGAGGCTTATGAGGGTCTGTATAGACACTCATAAGAGACCGGTTAAAATAGTGTAGGGCTTACACTTTGTGTCATGAGGGTCCTGGATGACCCTCATGGCACTTATAGTGTTATTACATGGGTTCCTTAGTGTGCTATAGTGGTCTATAAAGTTGAGGCACCCAGTACACGCACATTGTGTGAAAAACAGCCTTTCAACACGTTTTTATTGCCCCATCATTTTTGACAGGCAAGTCGCTAGTATATAATATAATGCAACTATCATCCACAATAATATATATTCAGTATTCATGTGGAGTGTATTATAGTCCTGCAGTAGATCAATATGATTTAAAAGTATATAACACTGTATATAGTACTAGCCACGGAAGAAAAAGGAAATGCCCAAACCAAGATGGACTTATGAACTATGGGCTAAAATGAAATGTTATTTATTTTTATTTTGTTGTTATAGTCTACTGAGATAATCCAGTAATACAGAGTTATATTATATAGTTATGCTGTATGGGGAATAAACACTCAAATACTGTAGCATACCCAAAGAAATCTGAACTTTGTCTCAAGGTTGTGATCCACTTCATTCGACAAGAATATGTTACAGGTGCCATGGTGATTTCAATTGCACGTTTAAAATATCTTTATGATCCCAGGTTCTTAGGGCTACCCAGCCAGCTAACTAGTATATTTTCCATTTATTCTGGCATGTGTTGGATAACCTTTGCCCAATTCGGGTACCTAACCCAGTTCAGTACAGTGCCTCCATTCAGGATTGACTATGAGCTATGTTTTCTGTTATTGTTATTATTATTATCATCATTATTCTTTATTTATAAAGCACCAACATATTCCACAGTGCTAAGTACTGGGGATACAAGGAGTACATATGACAAATGTGATAAAAGTTACATATTGGTACATAAAGTATATTGGGCCCTCCTCTCGTAAGAGCTGAAAATATAAGTATGTTAAGGGTATTAGACACAAAAGTAAAAGGTGTTGCTTGTCTATTGTCCAGTGAACCAGCAGGATCCAAGCTCATGAGGTTAAAACTCAGTTAAAACGTAATCTTGTTTTTGCCTAAATATGTAAATTTTGCTTAACTTGCCTTCGCTGCCTTAGATACTGCATCTTCAAATAGTATACAAGTTAAAATACAGTAACCTGTTGTAGCAGAGGTTGTGAGCACTTTCCTGACCGGTGATTACTGTTAAAGCATCGTCCCTGGTCCAGCTCACATCTGTCAAGCATCTTTCTCTAAGTATGTGTGGCCAGTAATCTTTCAGCCGCTATAAGCCTGTACAGCAATCTCTTACAATGAATTAGTGAGCTATGACATGTATTTTCATGCACCACCAGACTCACAGTTTTTAATGGCCTTTGTACTACATTGCTGATATTATTCAGTAGGACAGAGCTTTAAATCTTTGAAAAGGATGGCAACAATTTCCTGAGACAAGTTTAAGCCTATATTTAAATTGCACCAATACATTATGCCTTGTTCAATAGTATTGCCTTAATGTTACAATAAGAGAAACACATATCATTTTCTCCTAATGTCTTTTTGATGCTTTTTAAATTATACTATTCATAGTTACAAAATGTACCTAAACCACCCTGCAAGGAATAATGAGTAATTCAGTTCTGAAAATGATGTGAGAGATCAAATAAAAATTATTTTTTTCTGCCTAAACATTTTGAAGCTACTTTCAGAATCCCTGAACATCATAACACACCAAAGAATGGAAAGAAAAAACACTCAGGTTCTGCAACTCGGATGTCTTGTAATTTCACTAAAATACATTTAAATAACATAACAATAATTTAATCTGGTAATCATTATTGCAGCACAAAAACACTATTAGATGAACACTGAACTTTTGTATTTGAAATCACTCATTTAAATAACCACTAATAATACAAGACAACCTGCACATTTGTGAAGAATCTAACAAACTAATAACATTAGCAGCTGTGTAAAAGATTTTTAAAGAAAATCATAATTTTGAAGACTGTTTATATGTGAAAGGTTAAAATTTCTGTAGTTGCAATTTTTCGTGACAGCTTCAAGGCTGAGAAGTATGCTCAGTGGCGCAGCTAGAGCTATTGCCACCCGGGGCGCCCCCAGTATTTGACAATCGCCCCACACTAGAGATGTCGCGAACAGTTCGCCCGCGGACTATTCGCATCGATTTTGGCATGTTCGCGTTCGCATCGAACGGCGAACACATGCGCTTTTCGGTTCGCCTCCGATTCTTTATCATTGAGGAAACTTTGACCCTGCACCTCACAGTCAGCAGACACATTCCAGCCAATCAGCAGCATACACTCCCTTCCAGGGCCTTCCATCTGAAGGACAGCATACCTTTTAGAATCATTCTGAAGCTGCATTCGTTGTGAGAGGACAGATAGTGTAGCTGCTGGAGATTACATTGAAAACAAGCATTTTTTTCCTGTAATCTAATTTCAGTTGCCTGCCTGTGTCAGGCTCACAGCTTATATTGTGCTCAGTGAAATAAAACAACACTTTTTTGACTGTAATATATTGAATAGCAATTGCCTGCCTACAGGCGTGTGTGTGAAGCCTATTGCATCTACTCTGCCAACTTTTGCCAGTGCACAGTGACACTCATATCTGGTGGCACCTTAGATTGCACGCGCAGTGCCCCAAATTTGAAGTAGGAGGTCCGACCAAGCATCTTTTTCCATCTCCCTGTTCCAAAAATCAATGCCATATACACGTCCCCTAATAGTGGACGTAACAGGGATTAAACCGATAGGAATAGTACTACTTAACAGTACACACCTTATAATAACGCAGACAGAGGCAACGCAGAGAGAGGAGTCTGAAGAAGAGGAGTCAGAGGAGGAAGGTGGCTTTGAGGAGGTGGAAGACCAAACACAGCAGGCGTCCCAAGGGGTTTGTTGTCACCTTTCGGGGACCCTTGGTGGCTGGGTGGAGGAAGAGACCTTCAATGACATCAGTGAGTACAAGGTATCCAACCTTGTGCAAATGGGGAGTTTGCGGTTGTGCAAAGGGACTGTTTGCGGTTGTTTGCGGTGCATTAAACGGGGAGATTGGTCTGTTACTGTGAAGCGGGTGTAACCCTTACACTACCTGATCGATGCATCATCATACCTGATGTTTTAAAGCATGTTATTCCAAACAATTTAGGAATGTTAGGTGATTTATGCCCTTTATGGCTATAAACCAGACTCTGCATCAACTATGTAATTTTCCGAGGGAGTTTTGCCATGGATCCCCCTCCGGCATGCCACAGTCCAGGTGTTAGTCCCCGTGAAACAGCTTTCCCATCACTATTGTGGGTATTGAAATTCGCCTGCCCATTGAAGTCTATGGCGGTTTGCCCGTTCGCGAACATTTGATGGAAGTTTGCAACCACTGTTCGCGAACCTAAAATTTGATGTTCGCGACATCACTACCCCCCTCAGATGATGAGCTTTTTATTGCAAAGTTGAAAATTAAACTGAAGAAAAAAGGGAAAACCATCAGACCAAATAGATACAAAATAAATAATATCCCTTGTGAATACACAGTGGAAGTAAAGAATAGATTTAAGGAACAAGACATGGAAGATAGAATGCCTGAAGAACCGAAGTTTGCAACATAATCCAGGAAACAGCAAGAAAGAATATCCCTAAAAGAAAGAAAAGTAAGAAGTCAAACTGGCTGTCTGATGAGGCTTTGAAAGTAGCCCAGGAAAGAAGGAAAGCGAAAGGTAGTGGAGATAAGAAAAGATTTGTCCAACTGAATGCAGAATTCCAGAGGATAGCAAGAAAAGACAAGGAAACATTCTACAATGAGCGATGTAAAGAGATTGAAGAAGATAACTGAATGGGTAAATCAAGAGATCTCTTCAAGAAAATTGGGAACCTAAAAGGCACCTTTCATGCAAAAGTGGGGTGATAAAAGACAAAAATGGTAGGGACTTAACAGAAGTAGATTAGATAAAGAAGAGGTGAATGGAATACACTGAAGATCTACAATATATAGGAAGAATCTTAACAGCAGTGATGTCCTCAATAATTTGTCCAATGAGTTGGAGCCAGACATCTTGGAGAGTGAAGTGAGATGGGCCCAAGGATGTCTTGCTGATAATAAGGCTGCAGGAGATGATGGAATCTCAATTGAACTATTCAAAATGCTACAGTTATGCCAACACATTTGGTAAACTCAACAATGGCCAATAGACTGGAAAAGGTCAGTCTATATCCCAATCCCAAAAAGGGCAGTGCCAAAGAGTGCTCCAATTATCGAACAATTGCACTCATGTCACATGCCAGCAAGGTAATGCTAAAGATTCTACAAGCTCGACTCCAAAAATATATGGACCAGGAACTACCAGATGTGCCTGTCGGGTTCCACAGAGTAACAGGCACAAGAGATCAAATTGCCAATATCCGCTGGAAAATAGAGAAAGCAAGAGAGTTCCAAAAAAACATTTACTTCTGCTTCATAGACTATTCTAAAGCCTTTGTCAGTGTGTATAACAACAAACTGTGGCATGTCCTTAAAGAGATCGAAAGACCAGATCATCTCATCCTCCTCCTAAAGAATCTGTATGTCGTCCAAGAAGCCACGGTCAGAACCGAACATGGGACAACAGAATGGTTCAAGATCAGAAAAGGAGTGTGACAAGGTTGTATATTGTCACCTTATTTATTGAACTTATATGCAGAATACATCATGCATAAGGCTGGACTGGGCTTGACTGGATGAATCCAAAGCTGGAATCGATATTGCTGGAAGGAATATCAACAACCTCAGAAACACAGATGATACTACTCTGATGGCTGAAAGTGAGGATGAACCAAAGGACTTATTGAGGAGGATAAAAGAAGAGAGTGCAAAAGTTGGCCTGCTGCTCAACGTTAAAAAGACGAGGGTCATGTCAAACGGCAATCTCACTTCGTTGCAAATAGATGGGGAAGAAGTGGAGGCAGTGACAGATTTTATTTTCCTTGGATCCAAAATTTCTGCAGATGGTGACTGTAGTCATGAAATTAAAAGACATTTGCTTCTGGGGAGGAAAAATATGGCAAGCTTGAACAAGCTATTAAAATGTAAAGATATTAAACTATCAACAAAGGACAGCATAGTTAGAACTATGGTATTCCCAGTAGTAACATACGGATGTGAGAGCTGGACCATAAAGAAATCTGATCTAAGTAGAATTGACACCTTTGAATTGTGGTGTTGGAGAAGACTGCTTAGAGTCCCTTGGACTGCAAGAAGATCCAATAAATAAGTACTTCAGGAAATCAAGACAAACTGTTCACTGGAAGGTATGATCATGAGGCTGAAGCTCAAATATTTTGTCCATATTATGATATGGCAGGATTCCCTAGAAAAGACTGTAATGCTGGGAAAGATTGAAGGCACAAGAAGAAGGGGACGACAGAGGCGAAGATGGATAGATGAGGTTACTGAACTTGATGGAGCTCAGAGGGGCAGTGACTGAGAGATGCACCTGGCGTGCTGTGGTCCATAGAGTCACGGAGAGCCGAACGTGACTGAACAATTAAACAAAAACAAATATATATATATGTATATATAAAAGGAACTATGTATATATGTATAAATATAAGGAGTCACAAAATATTCTCCTCTGCTGAGTCCCCCTCTGGTGCAAACATATACAGTATCTCACAAAAGTGAGTACATCCCTCACATTTTTGTAAATATATGATTATATCTTTTCATGTGACAACACTGAAGAAATTACACTCTGCTACAATGTAAAGTAGTAAGTGTACAGCCTGTATAACATTGTAAATTTGCTGTCCCCTCAAAATAACACATAGCCATTAATGTCTAAACTGTTGGCAACAAAAGTGAGTACACCCTTAAGTGGAAATGTTCAATTTGGGTCCAAAGTGTCAATATATTTGTGTGGCGACCATTATTTTCCAGCACTGCCTTAATCCTCATGGGCACAGAGTTCACCAGAGCTTCACAGGTTGCCACTGGAGTCCTTTTCCACTCCTCCATGATGACATCATGGAGATGGTGGATGTTAGAGACCTTGCCTTCCCACACCTTCCGTTTGAGGATACTCCGCAGATGCTCAATAGGGTTTAGGTCTGGAGACATGATTGGTCAGTCCATCACCTTTACCTTCAGCTTCTTTAGCAAGGCAGTGGTCATCTTGGAGGTGTGTTTGGGGTCGTTATCATGTTGGAATACTGCCCTGCGGCCCAGTCCCCAAAGGTAGGGGATCATGCTCTGCTTCAGTATGTCACAGTACATGTTGGCATTCATGGTTCCCTCAATGAACTGTAGCTCCCCAGTGCACTCATACAGGCCCAGACCATGACACTCCCACCACCATGCTTTACTGTAGGTAAGACACACATGTCTTTGTACTCCTCACCTGGTTGCCACCACACACGCTTGACACCATCTGAACCAAATAAGTTTATCTTGGTCTTGGTCCCATTATCTCTACCCCTCACTATATTTCTCTCTCTCCCCCCACCCTCTCTCCCTATTTATCTCCCTCTCCTCTCTTTCTCTCCATCCTTCTCTCTCTCCTTCCCTCACTCCTTCACTCACTCCTTTTCTCTCTCTTTCTCCTTCACTCTCCTTTTCTCTCTCTCATTTACACTCTCCTCTTCTCTCTCCTTCACACTCTCTCTTCTTCACACTCTCACTTCTTCACAATCTATCTCTCCTTCTCTTTCTCCCTACCCCTCTGTCTCCTTCACTACCTTTCTCTCCTTCACTCTCTCCTTCTGTCTCTCTCCTTCACACTCTACTTCACTCTCCCTCCCTCCTTTACTCTCTTAATTCTCTCTCTCTCTTTTTCTGTCTCCTTCACTCTCTCTACTTATCTCTCTCCCTCCTGCTCTCTCACCATCTCTCTCTCTGTTTCTCTCCTTCCCACTCTCTCTCCCTCCTTCACTCTCTCTCACTCTCTCTATCCCCCTCTGTCTTTCTCTCTCTCTTTCCCTCTCTCTCACTACCCCCTCTCTCTCTCTCCCTAATTCTCTCCCCTCCCTATCTTTCTCTCCTTCTCCCTCCTCTCCCTCACTCCCTCCCCCACTGTCTCTCTCTCTCTTTCTCTCCCCCTCTCTCTTTCCTTATTTCTCTTTCTCATTCTCCCCTCTCCTTTCCCTCTCTTTCTCCCCCTCTCTTTTCCTATTTCTCTCTCCCCCTCTGTTTCTCTCAATCTCTCTCTCCATTCTCTCTCCTTCACAATCTACTTATGTCTCTCTCCCTCCTTCACACTCTACTTCAGTCTCTCCTTCTCTCTCCGCTCTCCTTCTCTCTCTCTACTTCTCTCTCTCTCTTTCTTCATCTCTCTCTCCTTCTCTCTCTGTTTCTCTCCTTCACACTCTCTCTCCCTCTCTATCACTGTCCCCCTCTCTCTCTCCATCTCCCCCTCCCTCTATTTCTCTCCCTCTCTCCCTTCCTCCAATACTATCTCTCCTTCTCTTTCTCTCCCTCTCCATCTTTCCCTATTTCTGTATCTCACTCATCTCTCTCCCCCCCCTCTCCCTTCCCCTCTATTTCTCTCAATCTCTCTCTCTCTTTCTCTCTCTCCCTCCAACTCTCTCTCCCCCTCTTTCGCTCCATTTCTCTCTCGATCTCTCTTCCTCCTTTCTCTCTCACCATCCCCCTTTCTTTCTCTCCATCTCTCCCTCCCTCTCTCTTAATCTCTCTTCCTCTCTCCCCCTCTCGCTCTATGTTTCTCTCTACCCCTCCCCCTTTGTTTCCCTCAATCTATCTCTCTCCCTACAACTCTCTCTCCCCTCTCTTTCCCTCCATCTCTCTCCCTCTCTCTTTCTCCCCTCTGTCTCTCTCCTCCTCTCTCTTTCTCTCCATCTCTCCCCCTTTCTCTCTCTCAGTCTTTCTCTCTCCCCCTCTCTCCCTGTCGCTCTTTTCTCCCCTCTCTTCTCTCTCATCCTCACCTTGTCCCACCCCTTCCCAATCTCCTTACCTGCATGCTCCTGTATCCGGCTGGTCCTCCCCTTGGTGGCTCCTCCCCTTAGTGGCTCCTCCTCCTGGTGGCTCCTCCTCTCCACGGCATTCAGTGGAGAGAACAGTTGCCAGGAAGAAGGATGAGGAGGAAGCCTGGGGAAGGTGGTACATGGGGCAATTCTGCTGCCCCCAAAGAGGTGGCACCCAGGGCGATCAACCCCCCGCGCATCCCCTAGTTATGATATTGAGTATGATTATCTTTATCTACTAGTGGAGAGAGGAGTGGGTAGAATGAATAGAGAGAGGGGAGGATCATTTGTTAAATAATAACTGGAATTGGATGATTTTAGACTTTGACACCATTTTCACAGCACATGGTCAAAATCAGGCAGCTTGAAACAATAACTAGAAGCTTTGACCTGGAGAAATGTAAATGCACCTCTCCATCAAAGTATTATAGATGCCTCCAGGGACCAATAGAGGTATGACTTATTTTTCATTAAAAACTAGCATCCTCATTTTTTTAACCAGAAACGGATTATGAATATGACAAAGGACACATTCTATATGTTGTAATTCAGCTGAATCATATCACTGGGACTTCTGACTGTATTAAATGCCTCAATAACAGAGGCAGCTCTATCAACTTGAACTTAACCTGTCTCAGATTCAGAGCCTACAGCCATTGGTTAGACCATCCTAAGCACATTACCTATGGTTGCATGCTCGGCATTCTTACACCGGTTGTATGATCTCTGTGTGTACTAGGCATGACCCCAGACCAGTTTACTGTTCTGGTGCTATGGAAGCAAGGACAGATCAGACTCACACTGCTCATCACTTTGAATATTTAGTGCTCAAGGAAGTTTCTATTCCATTGTTTCGTCTTTTATTTTTTATATTTGCTTGTGAAAGGGACCTCTCCTGATGGCCACCCACCCTGACAATCTGTTGGTTTTACTGACCACCCTGATTTAAACCTGCCCTAACCTTCGACCTGTTACCATGATCATTTTATTTGTCACCTACCACTGGTGTTGGATACCTATTAGATTAATCAGGACCTCTGTTTGAGGGATGTACTATGGTCTCTGTCTTGTGGTATGGTCTCTTCCTCAGTCCAATGGCTTATTCCTTAGTTGAGCAACCATCAGATGTTCAGTCTATCCCAGTGTCATTAGATAAAGCTTTATTTATGAACCCATGTTTCCATTCATATAGCAAAAACACAATATATATATATATATATATATATATATATATATATATATATATATATATATATATATACAACCTATTGTTACATTACTAAGCAATCTCTTATTCAATATTTTCTTCATCTTTTGTTCAGTTAACCATTTTTTATATTTTCATTCCAAGGAAATTATTCTGTGAATGTTTTGCACATACATATGTACATGCATTTATTTGCATTATTTATTAAAACTGGATACATAATGGCATCCCTAGAGGTTTGCTATTATTTATAATCATTTCCGGCTCATCACAAGGGGCACATTACAAAGGTGGCTTACTGAATACTTTATAATTCATTTTATTTAATATTTGAAGTTTTAAAGCTGTAAAAAAAATATATAATGTCTTGCAATTGAAATGCAGTATATGTTCTAACTAGGAAATCAAGAATTTTGGTTATTTTCTCTAAAGATACAAGTTATTGAACTGTGAATAAAGCTTTTTTTCAATGCATCCCAAGATTGTTATTATAATGTTATGCAATGTCCTCTGCAACTATGTTGCAAGTGAATCTGATTGTACTATGTTACAGATAAAAGTGTTTTTATTGTTCCTTCTCCTTGTGTATAAAATTTGCTATATTCTTAAAATACAGAGCATTAGCTGGAACTGACTTCTGTGGCCAAGCACATCACATTTATAATTCAATACAAAAAATATATATTTCCTCTATCCCCCTCCTAAGCTCATTCCATACACACACTACTCATAGGCCTCCATTCAATTGCAAGCCCACAGTTGCCTTCATACAGGCCATATGTCAGCTTGACAGTTACAGAGTGATTCAATTGAACAAGCCTGCAACTACATGGCCAAAAGCCTAAACTGTATACCATGCACCCGCAAGCAGCATTTCAGAGCATGATCATGATCAATTAAGCAAGGCCATAAGTACCGATCTAGAAACAGCCAATAGTCAATGAGACTGTCATCATGACATCAGTAAAACATGGAGGTTAAACGTCAATCTAATTTTAGAATTTAGGCTTCCGACGTTAGAATTTAGGCTTCCGATATGCGATCAGTCTCGCAATCCAGCAATGTACAAAATAAAACAAATGAATGAGGATACTTTTCTAGTCCATGTGGGTGGCCTTATTAACTCCTTGATTACTGAGATTAATATAACATGTAAAATAAATATTTTTTTTATTGCAGATTTGCAATTCATCCTAATGTCTTCCATCGCTTTCCCCAACTTTTAAAATGCAGTACTGACTTTTTTATTTGCATTTACAGTTCTACGGACAGATGTTTAACCCCCTTGCGAGTCCTATCTGGTACTCATAGGATTTTCTTCTACATTTGTCATTTACGGGTAAGAAAGGCATTTGCGGGCTTGAGAAATTGTAGCAATTGAATAGCGATTTGAGATTGTAACATTTAAAAAGGCTTGCAAGGGTCGGAGTTACGATTTTGACAACCGCAGGGATTTTGAGCTTCTAATCCACAAACCGATTGCGGGTAGCTAAAAGACGCCAATTGAATAGCAAATCATTTTATGGGCTCAATTACTGGCTCTTGTAACTTCAATGTGCTCAATTTAATTGAGGCCATAGGGCCTCATTCAATTGCGATTCGGCCAATTGAATAGGGCTCTAAATAAGCACACAGCATATTTTTTTTAAATAAGTTTTTAGTTTGTGAAGACCTTGCTTTTGGATAGATGTTTACTAACTAAAAACTTCTTTAAAAAAAATATGTTATGTGCTTATTTAGAGCCCTATTCAATTGGCCAAATTGCAATTGAATGAGGGCCATAGTGTTTATAGTTTTCTTCTGCTCCCCTAAAACTCTTACTGATATATATTTTCTACATTTTTCTTTTTCCTGCCAAATCCTGACATACTCACATAAAAACTATTTGATACACATGGATTTATAGTGCAACAATACCTCCGGATCTATTGATAATAACTAACCTAATGGATTGATGCAAAAATAAAGCCATGATGTGATTTTCGGGTCTTAGATATTTCATTGCAGGACTTCAGGTGGATCTTGTAGGGCTCATGGCAGATGTTAGAAATTGACATTAATATTGCAGACTGGATCCATAATAAGACTTCTTTTTATGTTTTAATTTCTATTTTTAATCTTAATTATTTCTTGTAGGTTTTTCATTATTTGTAAATTTTGATAACATTTTGTTTAAGCAGATACTAAATTCTCGTTTCTTAGAAAAAATTTAGGGTTTATTGAGTAAATCATTATGTCTTAGGCTTCAAGATTATGTAAGGGTACGCCAAATGTGTGATGATCCATCATTGGTTATATTGATTCAGGTTCTCTGATCAGTTATCAGTATGGATTTTTAATACTTTAGTTGTCTGGTAATTAGTGTCTGACGTAATAAAATTGATGATTTGTGCTCTATTTGAATTATTGCTATTAAAGAGAGGTAGGCTAGATTTTTTTTACAGTTAGTTTATCTTATTAATGGTATTTAGTTTGATTCAATCATTAAACTAAGTTAAATGTCTTGCCATATGCTCACAATGGCCTGATTTCATAAAGTAAAAAAGTGACTGAAGAAGTGTTAATTTTTGTGGTGGGGACACTTGCATTGATGTTTATCTCAACAAAATCAGAATTTTTGAGAACTCTGTTATAGAAGATTTCATCTTGTCTGGTTTCATAATTTCACAATTACAGAAGTCTGAATGGTGATTTTGTAATCTATTGGTGGAGGCAGGAGTGGGGAGAAGGAAAATGGAAGATGTGAAGGGCATTTGTTATGGAACTGGAAATTGTTGAATTTGACACCTAGCTCCGTGATATAACCAGGCAGCTTGATACAATAAATGCAAGCCCTTCTCACACACACAAACGTTCAACAAAGTATCTTTTTTCTAATTAAAAACTAGCTTTATGACTTTTTTTTAACGGAAATGATGCACAGAGTTTTCAAACATATATTTCTTGCATTGTACAGTAGTCCTTTAACATGGCAGAATGCATTGTTAGTTTGATCATTATATAAAGGGTATATTGATTTGTGGGGTCTAGGCTGGGTTCATTTCATGCATCAGGACTTTTCTTAAGTTATTTCATTGTTCAAGTTCAGTGTTTGGTCTGATTTTATTCCTATGTTATCTTGGAAAGGTGTCTATGGTTTTGCTTATGTGCAAACATTTGATCAATTAATTGGAAAAACATAATTTGTTTCACGTGACGTTCAGATACTGATGATCCCCACCAGCAATTTATTTGAGTACCTTTTTATGAAGTGTGTGGCGGTAAAGGGGCTTGTCCCCTAAGTGCTGTTAGGTGAATTATAAGCTGGCTGTGGCGGATGAGTACAGAACTTATCACAGAGTCATTAAAGGACCACTGATAATAGGATCTAGATGTTTTAACTAAGGTATTGAAAATAAATAAAACTCATAGTTAATGATTTAAAAAAAGAAACATATTGATTTTTTTACTTTATTTTTAATTTCAGATACAACCGCTGTTTTCTCCACCCACTATAAGGTCATTAGAGGAGGCGGCTTTGCATAGCAAGCATTGCTAAATCATCAGACACAAAGCTTTAACAACACAGTACTGTCCATAGACTGGAGACTTGCTATGTTAAAGTGTTTGCCCTTGGCAACAAGCTTTTGCTGTGAGGTAGCCCATGAATGATTGTTTGGCTTCTTATCATATCTTAAGATCTGCCCCTCTTGATTACTTTTTAGGGGTAAGACCAGCAGTTCAACTGGAGATGCTTTAATCTTTGAAAGAGGGCATAATATTAAATATTGCTACCAAAAAAAAAAAATAGACATTTTATTAGTGAACAGTGCATAATTATAGCAAATAACAACTCTTGTTAGAGGCATTACAGTGAACCTTTAAGAACCACAGGTTGCAGCTCACTATTTATTTTCTCAGCAATTATGTTCATTAGTTAAGTTAAGACCTCCCATTCTATAGTTTACTTTTATTTTTTTCTTATTATTATTCAATAACATAATTTATATTATTACTATTAATAAAAATAATAATAAGAATAAAAAAATAAAATTAGTAGTAGTGGTATATTTTATTACCACTCTTCGTTTATTAATGCATTAAATGTCTTTAAAAAACAACTATAGCTTTCTGCCGTTAAACTGTTAAATCTTGCTTTATAGATATATGTTATTCCACAGTTTCTGTGTTTACAATGTCACCAATGTCAAGACACTTGAAACAGATAACCTGCATTTCTCCTCGAGGTTGGTCATCCAGAACTCAAAGATTCATATTTTCAATATTTTTGTACTCCAGAAATAAAAGTTATATTTTAAGTAGAGGGCCTAATAAATTAATATTAACAATGTTGTATTCTTGATGATCGAAGGCTGTGTAGATTTGACCATGTAAAATATAATTATTAGAACTATTCAGGACAGGAGTTATATCTTGCAGAGACCACGATCAGATCCTTTAAGCTTCCTTTCATTTTAAATTGAGCAGTAAACTTGCAGCTGTGTTCTGCTAATGTTCAATAGCCCATGAGATTTAATCTCTGCTCATTTGTCAATTTCTATCACTTGCCACTCAGATAAAACCCAAGGCTATTAACTGTCATTTCTGCTATGATACTGTACAACTTTATACAATAAATGATGGAAACTTCTTTATGACAATTTATTAACACTAACAGAGTTGGTTATATTTTTTGCATTTTTAATCAGATAAATAAACTCTATAAAGTATTGCAAATAAAATAGTCCAAACTTGGGCACAACTGGAATTTATTATTTCCTCATAAAAATAATATTTAATTCCAATAAAATTGCAGTCTGACATCTATCTTTCAGAGAAAAAAAATAATACTTATAGTTGCTTAATATAAATAATAAAATAATACAAATACTCTAACACCAAATAAATAATAAATAGAAAAAATATCCAGGTGGTAAAAAATGCTGCCTTTTCAGGAAACAGAATACAAACTGCATCTATTTAAAAAAGAAAGTAATAAATAAGATACAAAGAACCCTGTAGAGTATTTAGGTAAAAAAGCTCTAAATCAGGCTTCTATGGTCAAAATTAACTAAAGCTCTCTCTTGTCTAAAACAGCTACAGATCACTGAATGATGTCAAAGTGACTGTTCCCATATTATTGACTCATTTTATAAAAGGATGATTGCCACAAGTTGTAATAAAAGTGCTATGCATATTTTTATTAATTTTTTATAAACATCATTTCCTGGTTATTATTTTATTAGTAGGCGTGATTAAGACACATTAAATATAATCCCGTCATTTATGATGGGCAATTGGCTAATAATACAATAATAAAGATAAAAACATAAAGTAACTCAGTTTGTGTTTTTGTGATAAGTTATTATCAAAAGGAAAGAATTTGCAATATTTACATAAGAAAAATGTATTAATTGAATTTACAAAAGTGAATGTTAGCATTATGAACTATATGGCTAAATATGTAAATGACATGTCATGTTATTAAGGAATGGCATAGTGAAGATATTATCCTTTCCATTAATTAAAACATATGTAAGCTAATTGTAAAAAAAAAAAGATGAATTACTTTGACTCTCCATGACCCTAGAGACCCCAGCACACCATCCACGTCTTGTGTCTGGTTGTGCTCATCCATAAGGGTTTCTTGGCAAACATACTGGAGTGGGATTTTAGTTCCTCCTCCAGTGGACCGTGATTTGTCTGAGCTCTCTGCCATGACCTACCCATCTTGGGTGACCCTACATGGTATAGGTCACAGCTTTATTGTTACAAGCCCCTTCACTAAGACAAGGTAGTGATTCAGAAGGGGAGGGGAAAAGTAGTATGTTTCAATTTAGCATTCTAGCTCTACAAAAAAAACATACTATAATGGTAAAAACCTTTTGAAGAAAGTAAAAAACACAAAAACAAACTTTAATTTTAAATACTGTATATCCTGTATATATACTATATATAACTTGGCGTATTGGTGGAGGATGCCATTACTGTTCAATCATTTCGCTGGTCAATAGTGCGAGGATTATAAATTACATTTTTTGCTAAGCTTGCAAACCTTTTGACAAATTTTCAATAATGGCAATCAATACTTTTTTTTTTAAATACAGGGCCCCTTCCCTTGCTCAGGTAACTACACATACAGGCAGCATCCACTACTACACAAACTGCATATCATTTAAGGCCATCTATGCAGTGTAAGCAGCTTCCCTGGTGGTCCAGTGGTTAGCATTTGGTGCTTTCACTGCTGGGACCTGGGTTTAATACTAGTCAGGGAACCAAGTGGTCACACCACCCTAAAGCCATGCAGGGTTGGACCTGTTCAATACTTCGATGGGACACCACCTAGGAATACCATGAGCTGTATGTCCTGGCCCAATGGAGAAGGAATTGGCAACCCACTTCAGTATCTCTGCCATGAAAGCCAAGTGGATCAGCATGCCCATGGACATAAAGATGTGTCTGGTGTGTTACGGTCAGAAACGATTAAACAACGCAAAAATAAGATGCAGTGTAAAGGTTTAAAAAATAATATAAAATTGTAAGGTATAAAATAGGTAAATGTAGACCCCTATTTTTATTCTAGCCACCAGGAATAAAACAAAAAAATCTTCTTCTGCGAAAGCCGGTTGGTATACTATGTTCTACTACAAAGCTTTTATCTTTATGTTCTTTTTGAATTTTACAACACCAGTAAAATTATAGTATTGTTCTACTGTAGTTTGCTAATCTTTATGAATTACTGTAATGTGTAGACATTCATTTAAATAGCTGTCTAACTGAATCCTCCCCAGGCACAGACACCATGAATATCTGAGCATTTTTCCTGAATAAAAGGGACACACACATTTGCTCCTGGCAAGTCTCCAGGCTATAAAACCAACCCATCACTGCCTATCACATCCAATAATGGGAAAGGTTAACAATCTGACACTATAGACCATATAAACTATATAGTTATGTTATTTATGTATACATATTTCACAATACAATTCACAAATAGATACAAATAAATAATGCATTTTCCTTGCCACAGGTGAGTCTTACTAATAATTTAAATTCCAGTATTCAATGGATATTTTTGCATATTTGTTAGATTTTCACATTGGTTTAAAACAATAAAATAAAAGTCAGTTTAATAGAAACTATTTTAAATATAAAAAATAAAAGATATTACGGTAAATTGTTGCTATATTAATCTAATTATTGTAAGAAGAACTCTACCCCTATATTTACATTTTGAAGAACAAATTTCATAATGGGCAACATTTTATAGTAACTAAAAATATGTATAAAGCATTTCTTTTCTGGAATACGCAATTACGTTGCTGTGGGAGTCATTGTTATTTGTTTATGCCGATCTGATTGGGAGGACATCTTGAAGGCACAGAAATGTTAATTTGTTACAATGCAAATCTGGCAATACAAACTGCCAATGTTTTCAGTTTGACTAATGGACATCTCATTAGTTTACAAGGACACGTTATTCTGTGAAAATACTGTAGCTCAAAAAATAGCTGGAAAAGGCAGTGTCCATCCATACAAAAATTATTGCATATAAATAGTTAGTTAATAAAATAACGGCTTTATTTATTTACTTTTGCCCATTCTCAAGTTTAGTTTGGTAAAAGAACACTTTATAAACAAACAGGTAATTTTAACAAACAGATAAAAATCCAATATTTGAATGTATTATATATATCCTCAGGTGCTATATAAATAATATAATGCACTGAATATAAACATGGATCTTACATTGGTGAACCCAAACAAAAACTTCACTTGAGTTTCTATTAAACGCCACAATGAAAACAGTCACTGTGCCCAGGTGCCCCACTTGGACAACATTTGAGCCAAAAAGATAACTCTATACAAATCCTGAATAATCGAAATCCAATTTCAAAACTTCCTAGAAGAGGAAAACATTTGAAATTAAGATGATCATATCCTCCAACACCAAACACGTTCACTTCAAATAATTCTTTGTTTTCCAATGTTTTGTTATTTTATTTCATTTTATTTATTTATTCTCATACTTATGTTTTTGGTCATGGACACATACATGGATACTTAAATTATTTTCTCACCTTATCTGTGACCTTATCCAATAACCCCTAACTCCTCACATATTTTATCAGTAATTATTGTATTTATAATGTCTGCTTATCCTGTCTCTTCTGTCCCATGTGGACCTATTATTTTTCAACATTGTTCTTTTGTTTTTTTTATCACCTTTTGCTTTTTGTTGTAGTTGTTTTATCTCAACTGCATATACATCCTTACTCTAAATGTTTATTAAATAAAAAATAATATATTTTGAAATAAACTTTGTAAATATATATATATATATATATATATATATATATATATATATATATATGTTATATATATATATGTATATATACATTTTTTATATATGTATATATATATATATATATATATATATATATATATATATATATATATACGTATATATATATATATATATATATATATATATATATTATTACATTATTTAAATCTTACTATTTTACACAATAAAATCAGACGCTCAGGGTCTGAAGGAGTAAATAGCTGCCTTACTAATATTCTCTGTTTCCTAAGAACAGAGATGGAAACTTCCTTTCTGCATTTAGAGTCTCCTCTTCTTCAGCCTAATTATATACAATTTGAACCTTGTTATTTTTCAAATGTAATTTTTTTTAAAAGAGTCTATTTTAAAACCTCCCATCACAATGCCATTTTAAGCCAAATTAAAGGACTGTATATTCAAAACTATCCAATGCACCACACAGGCTGAGATGTAAAATTAGGATAAATGTAAGTTTTTCTCATCTTACTAAAACCATACTGACCTGACAAGCTTTGTCTTGGCCTAGAAGGATTCTCATCTCCTTTATGGTGTCATTAAAAGGGAAATCAATTTTGCTGATATATTAGGAAGCTGTAATAAATAAGTAAATATGACCAATAATGACTTGCTTTGAATAGAAATATAAATCTGTCAGAGAAGCAGTAAATGACGTTCTGAAATGATGGGTTTGATATTTTCCAAACCTTTTATTCAAATGACCATGCAACCGTACAAGATCTTGGTGTGGTAATTTCCCTACAATTGCATGCCTCAGTTGACTGGCAGGCTGCTTTATGTTAAATATAGGAGATAATCGCCATATAAACTATTTTCATTGATGTTATTTGAAAATAATTCTGCTATTCTGGATTAATAGCATGCTTCAAATTGCTACTGACATTTGTCAAGGTGATTACATTTATTTTCTTTGAATGGAGAGCATGCAATGCATACAAACCTTTTGCTTGTTATGTTTGATGTGTAGATGTCAACTGAAGTGCAGATTGTAGTAGAGAAATGTTGTATTTTATATACTCTTGTTTCAGTGACTAAATGTAGGTTGATATAGAGCATTAAATACCAAGGCCCTCATTCAATTGCGATTTGGCCAATTGAATAGGGCTCTAAATAAGCACTTAGCATATTTTTTTTAAAGAAGTTTTTAGTTAGTGAAAACCTTGCTTTTGGACAGATGCTTACTAACTAAAAACTTCTTTAAAAAATTTAGGTTATGTGCTTATTTAGAGCCCTATTCAATTGGCCAAATTGCAATTGAATGAGGGTCCAAGTGAGTAACTCCAACGCAAAGCTCGTAACGGCTGCGGGCTTGAAATTTGGCTGAGTTACAGTGCTATTAAATTAGAAAGGCTGCCAGCTACGAGCTGGAAACGCAAAACCGTAAACCCTCTGTCGGCCGTCGGATTTGCGGGCTAGAACGTAATCAATTAAGTAAGCCTGTAGTTATGGGTGTAGATGGAGCCAATGGAAACAGAGATCGTCAGCATTGCATCACAAGAAAATGGAGGATGGATTTCAAAATCTTACAGAGTTCAATTACAAGCTACGAGCGAACCCACATTCCAGTCCAAATGCAATATTAATAAAGCCGCAAATATGATATTCTATTAGATGCAAGTTACAGTATATGTATTAACACATTGATTGCTGGGATCGATATAACACAAAAATGAAACATGAAATGAAGTATTTTTCTGAGCCGATTTGCGGGCTTGAGAATGTTGTGCTATTAATTCTAAGACCTAACATCACTTTCACTTTTAATAAACGTACAGTAGTGTGTTTTTATTTGCATTACAAGTGCTGCTTACTGGATTTTACCCCCCTTGCAGGTCCTCACGAGCATACGTTGGGCTTTGGGCTCCATTTGCGTTTTAACGGGCTTACGTGCGAGTGACACGTAGTGGTTACGGGCTTGACAGGTCAAAGGATTTACGGGCGTCAAGTTGCTCAACAGGTAGGCTTTTTTCTGCCTTGCTTCAGCTTAAACCGCAAGTCGTCTGTGGCCTGCGTTACGGGGCTAATTTAATAGCAAAAAGAACTAAGATCTATGTTATGGGCTACGTTTTAACACGTAGCCCGAAATTAATGTGGATCTAATTAAGCCATTATAAGAGGTTTGCTGTTCAATGGATACATTTGAGTCAAAAGCATTGTGGCTTTGCTATGAAACCAGTATTATTGAACATTTACCAGAGCTTTAAACCATTGAGAGAGATCAATAACCCTATTAAATTTCCTCCAATGTGAAAACAGAGCCCGCTAGACTTACAAGCTATTAAATTGGCCTCCTAAAGCTACTCGCAAATGATCGTTTGCAGGTTACATGCGGAAAATCCCTACGGGCTATAGAAATCGGATCGCTGTTGCCGCAAAGCCTTTGATCTGTCAAATGTTACGTTCGCAAATCGCTAATAAATTGGTACGAATCCACTGATGTTCAAACCTGTAACCCGCAAATGGAGCCAAAACGCCTACAGGCACTAGTGAGGACCCGCAAGGGGTTAAAGTCCTAACCGTAGCACTGTAAATGCCAATATTAACACACTACTATACTTAAAATAAAAGTGAAAGTGACGTTAGCTATTAAAATTTATACCACCAAATTTTTAAGCTCGCAAATCTGCAATATAAAATACTTTTTTTAATGTTTAATTTCTGTGTTATATCGATCTCGGCAATCAATGTGTTAATACATATAATGGAACTCGCATGGACTTGAATATCATATTTACGGATTTATCAATATAGCATTATTTCTGGAATGCGGGTCAGATTGTAACTCGTAATTGAAACCCGTAAGGGATTGAAATCTAACCTCCATTTTTCAGTGATGATAATCTCTTTTTCCATTGGCTCCATCCAAACCCGTAACTACTATTGACTAATTGATCATGTTCACGGCCATACATCAAAGTGAGCAAGAATGGTTTACGGGTTTGCGTCTCCGGCCCGTTGGTCGCGGCATGGTTGAATGTAATAGCTGTGTAACTCCAGTGAATTTCAAGCTTGCAGACTTTGCGGGATGTACCGTTGTCACTACGGTCTTGGAATTTAATGTGGCTGCAAGTATTTTCAAAAACCATAGACCAATGTGGAGTGGCCAATGCAACTAACAGACAATAGGCAGACTATACTAAAGACTGATGTTTATTAGGTGATTGCAAGATTTGTTGCTTGTAGTTGTCGGGTTGTAAAACCTGTTGCAATCATAGGTTAGTGAAATTGCATATCATGACTACCCATTCACCACTAAATTGAAATTTAGTACAAGATGTCCATTGTTTTAAAAGGTGCATTGTTACAAATGTTACATTGGACAAAAAGAAAATGTATTGTAAACACGCTGCTGAATTAAGGAATAATGCAGCTGTGGACTACATGTGCTAAAGTTTGACATCTGCGTTTCTTAATCTTTATATTACTTATTTAACATGACATAGAAATACATGTTTTCTTTGTTACATCAGAACAAGTGTATTTGATTATGTGTCACAGTATGTTTTCTTTTTTTTAAAAATATATTGCATTTTAAATGTATTTTTTACAATTCTTTATAGAAAATGTTAAACTAGAGTTAAAGGTCCATTTACCTCACTATACGTGTTCTTCATGGTGTGAAAGAGTACAATATTGTATGTTATAATGATCTATTTTTTAATTACACTAATAACAGCATGTGTTGTGTGAGTCTCTATGGTGAAGGCTATGATTGATAGTGCAGGTTCCCCTGGACTCAGGATATACTTGACTGACCAGTTAACCCATAACTGTCCTGTTTTAGATTAGCCCAGCATTCCATGCCTGTACAGATGGATTTGTTAAGATTTTGTTGTTGTTGTTTTGATCACTACGTGGAACTGCATGGAGCAACAAAGCTGAGCACAGGCCTGCACTGCTCATATTCCATAGAGCAATAACCTGAATTTTCTGCAATAAGAAAGAAATACACCCTTCAAACATAAAAAAATGTAAGCAGTCTGACAAACATCTTACCAATGACTTGAATTGGGGTACACACCTTTGCAATTTGATTGTTTGCAGTAATGCAGAAGAGTGTGGGCAGTCTGTTATACATGTAAACACAGAATTTATTTTATTAGATTTCTCAGTGAAAAATGTATGTATTTCAAAAATAAAAAAAAAGAATATCAACACGCTTTTAGGAAATCTTTACTGTGACTTGGTCCAAACTGTGCTGAATTAAGTGGCCCTTTAAATAATGAGTGTGGTCAAAAATGAAAAATCACAGATTTTGAACAACTGTACTTGAAAATAAAAGCCTGTTGAATGTAGAATTTAAGCTCTAATTCATTACTTGAGATATGCAATTATGCTACGTTGGAATATACCATTTTAGTTATTAATGGTCTAGTTCCTGAGGTCAGAGGAGACTTTGAATATATAGGAAATATGTGTCTGCACAGTGGGAAGGTGCCAGTTCTCTCATTAGTTCTAATGGAAAGCATCTCACTTTACAAGGACACAACATACATCCTGTTGAGACAGAAGCTACAAGAAGCAGGCTTAGTAAAGAAAATGGAAGCCTTCGGTATAATAAATGCATATAAAAGTTACAAATGTAAAGTAAATAAAAAATAAACATAACCTTTGCATTTTTATCTTTTTTACCAAATAATTTTTTACTGCATATCCATTTTCTTTTCCAGTGGAAGTGGTGGGGTTAAAGGGCCACTTAAGTGTTCTTATAAAGGGCTCTCTAAAAATGGTTTGTTAGGGACTGATAATTAAGAAGCCTTTATTAAACGTTTACTGTGTTTTAACCATGCCTCCATACAGTATGAGCTCCTTATCTCTGCACCCCATGAATGATGTATTGTCACTGCAGTGGAAGCCTCCCACAGGGCAATTCTCTACAAACAGACATAGTGTACTTGCAGTATGATAGAGGGAGGTGACTAGAAAGTGTATTTGAGTACATTGCTAGCAGATCATATTACACTACTGCCTGCTACTAATGTGTGTTTTATAGAGTGGTATCAAATATTATCAATGTCGAACTTCCCCCTGAGCAGGTCCCACTCGAGAAACAATACATAATTCAAAAGATGGAGAGATCTGGACCCTTTACAGCCCAGGACATGATTTAAAAAAAGTTATTCCTTTTGTTTTTTTGTTTTTTTTTTATCAACAAGAGATCTTTTCAAAGGTATATCCAAATTGTTCTGTTTTTAACTTTTTCTGATCTGGTCTTACCCATGGAAACACTGCATTCAGTTGTGATTTTTAACTAATCTTCAAGCCAGCAGCAGCACAGTACAGGAATCCACAGAGAAATGTCTGAGCTCCTCGTTGCTTCCTTGTGCAGGGGAAAAACAAGACTACACATTCCATGATGCTTTGCTGCACAAATTGACTTTATGGATTGAAACAATGTTATAGCTGCCTGTGATTGGCCAAAATAAATTATGAATGCTATGATAATTTTAGCAGGGATTTAGCAGGGATTTTCAGGGGTGTTTAACTCTCAAAATCAACTGCTAGCAAACAGAGATTTAGCAAACTTTAGAGATTTAGCAAACTTTAGTTTAATAATGTTTATGTTGGTATTTTTTCATGCAAAAAAAATGTTTCCATACGCTACTGATTCTCTTCTATCAGATGCTTTCATAACTCATAAAACTTAAATTTGCCTTTAAGACCATTAAAGTTGTCCTGTTACAGTAAATAAGTGTATCATAAGGCTTAATTAAGCCAAGCCTTGCAGGTTCATGGAACAGAACAGTAGACATGCTTTCTTTATCTGCTGTGAAATCCATGTTTTAACAGCACAATAGATAAATACATGAAGTCTCTGTCCCTTTATTATTTTAGGAACGTTCTCTTTAATTATATTGACTATCTAAAATTAGAAACTGGGCCATGCAATGTCTTTTGACAAGACCCCCAGCCATTATTTTATGGGTTATTTGGCTTGTTCAGATACACATCTATGCTTTGAAGTTTTCTCGACTCGCAGTACTGCAAACCTGACCTGACTACATAAAAGATTTCTGATCACATAGATCCCTTTAGGTAATGTGTTAATGTCTTAATTGCCTTTATTTTACATGCTTTTATTCTAGTGGCAAAGGAACTTGTGGAATACAAATGTTCTCCTGTAGGTTAAACAGGACCCCAGGGTTCACAGAACCTTTTTCTATCGTTAAAAAAAAACTTCAAAACAGAGGGCGCCAGAGGATTTGGATTTTGACGTTTTTACTTTAGACATTATTATCTGTGATGTTATGTTGTACTCAATTAATGTAAAAATATTTTATTGTGGATAAGTTTTAGAAATTACTCGTTGCCTGGAGAGAAAAGTGCTCACTCATATTCAGTCATCAATTATCACGTTGTATAATTTATGACAGTAAATTATCACTTTTGTCAGTTTTAAAGTCTGATTAACATTTTCAGATAGGCAGCCTGGGAGAGCACTGTTTAGAATTTTTTTGGTATTTCAGTAAAAGAGTCTCATTTTTATAGGCAACTTTTTCCAGTGTTGCTGTACTGAAAATATAGATGGGTTAAAACATTCTCACCTTTACTGTACTTTTCTACTGGATTAAGTAAATATTTTGTTATGCCTTTCAACTAAACTTATTGAGAATCATAATGCAAGAAAAACATAGTGATATATATATATATATATATATATATATATAAATAAATTATACATACATGTATATTTTGTGTATTATATTTGGATATACAGAGTTTTATATAACTATAATATAATACATAAATATATCTGTTTAGTGAGTATGTGATATAAGTATATATAGGCTTGGCTTTGCAAAAAAAATATTTAAGAGGGGTGTCCACATCTACAGGCTCTTAGGTGGCTGAGGAGGCCAATGCGGGACAGGCAGACTCGACCACAGTGGTTGCACGGGAAGGTTTGTTCTTGGTTGGGTGCTGTAGTGACACCATTTTTTCTACATTTCCTCTTGTCCTCAAGACCAGTCCTGCGTGTGGTCTCGAAAGAGGAGACAGACTGGTGAATGATACTTCTCCATGCCTTTCTGAAGCTAAGGTGGACCATTGACTATGGTCAATATGACAGGCATCAAGAGACTGTTTCAGTGAGTCCTTGTACCTCTTCTTTGGCACTCCTCTGTCACGATTGCCAGAGGTGAGCTCACCATATAGCACAATGTTTAGAAGTCGATCATCCTCCATCCTAGAGATGTATCCTGACCAGAGTAACTGCTTCTTCAAGAGTATGGCATCAATGGTGATTCCTGCCTGTTATAGGACTTCAGTGTTGGGGATGTGGTCATTCCAGTGAATGTTGAGGATGGTGCGGAGGCAGTGTTGATGAAAGCACACAAGAAGTTGTAGGTGGTGGCGGTAGGTAACCCAAGACTCGGAACCGTACAGAAGGGTAGTTAGCCCAATAGAGGTCTGCAGGATGCTGGTTTTGAGATGTTCCCATAGAGCATCTGAGGATGGATCCGTGAAGCATCTGCTATCTTCTAGTCTTAACTGTAGATTTGCCTGGAAGGTGGCCTTTACTTCACTTGACTGGAGGTTATCGATCTGTAATTTCATCTTTGGGGCTCCTTTCCTCTTTGGTTTTCGAATTGAAGTGGAGTCGAAGTTTGCAGTGCACCAGATGGTGGCCCATATAAGATTCTGCACTGGGCATCACTCGGGTGAGCAGGACATCTTGAAGGTCTCGCTGGTGCACCAGAATATAGTCTATAAGATGCCAGTGCTTGGACCGAGGATGCATCCAGGTTGTCTTTAGTCTGTCTTTCTACTGGAAAACTGTATTGGTGATGGTGAGTTTCTGCTCAGTGCAAAACTCTAGCAGAAGGCGCCCATTGTCATTGTAGTTTCCAACAAGTACACCTTTCCAAGCTTCTGAATCCTTGCCTACTCTGGCATTGTAGTCGCCGAGGATGATGACCTTTTCGTCTGCAGGGACGTTTTGTACAAGATTGCACAGGTCTGTGTAAAACCTGTCCTTTTTTGCAGGATCCGCTTGAAGAGTTGAGACAAAGACACTGAAAATTGTAGCATGCTGTGTGTTTTGAAGTGGGAGGAGCATAAAAATTATAAGGTCAGAGTGACCCTTTGGTGGTTTATCAAGTTTTGAGGCGATATGGTTCCTGAACATGAAGCCAACACCAGTGAGACATTTCTAATTTTCTGGCTTCCCTGTTCATGACGGCTATCTTCCTCTGGGAGGCGGACTTCACTCAGGGCAGCAATGTCAATAGCCAGCCTTGATAGTTCGTGGGCCAGTAGAGCAGTGCGTTGTTCTGGGCGACTGCTGTCTGTTGTGTCAAGCATAGTTCTGATGTTCCAACATGTGAGTTTTAGTCCAAGTACACCTTGTGAGGCAGGTGTGAGCCTTTTCTTTTTTACTGAGTTTTGACCGCATTTGGAGATGCCCTTTGACCACGGCTAGCCAACTGGGTGAATAAGAGACACGTTTTCTTTAGGCCACCTTTTCTAGGCCCCTCTCCATGTGGAGCAAGCAGTCCAGTCCATAGAGAAGGCTGCTTGGTCGTTCAGGGTGCTGCGAATGATGCCATCGTCTCCTGGGTCAGCATCAGGCGACCTATACACCTGAACCGCCTGCATACAGGATTGAGACTGCAGCTTCCAGTGACATCTTCCTCCTGCCATTTTGCCCCTTTCCCATTGCTGTAGGGCTTTAAAATGTTGATTATTCTAGATGTAGACGTCCTCTCTTGGGCCTGAGCAATGGAGTTTTTCGGTGAGATGTAGTTTACGCAGTACTGGTCCCACCCTTAACACTCAGGGTTTATCTGTCATGGCCTAGCAAGCTTGGACGGCGACAGTAAGGTCCTTGAGTCGAAGGTGTTATATAGGAGTGTCTTTCTCCTAGATGGATGGCCTTACAGAGCTAAAAACTGCATCTGCCCGGGTTTTAAATCAGACTTTTCCTTCTCCTAGGCTGGCTGCCATAACGTAGCAAGCTCTGTGAAAACGGGGGGCACCAACGAGAAGGTGTTGCCACGGGCACAGTAATGTAGGAGAGGCAATATGCAATGACCTCCTGATTGGCAAGCCAGCCAGTGGTCATGCAACAATCACTATACCGGAAATGAAGAGGCGATGTATTGCGCATACACTTTCCCTGGGCGAGTGGGCCATGCAGCTCAGGTCACCCACCCCACTCTACTACTACTCACATATATAGGCACATAAATACACAAAGGAATCTTCAGCTAATATCCTGAATAACCGATGTGTGCAGCACAGGCAGAAGACAGCGTGGTAGTGAGTCAATAAGATGCTGGGAGCTTGGCAAGGATATATGGAGCCATGCAGACAGCAGTGCATCTGACAGCTGCTGAAGGGAGAGTGGTGAAGGATCCATACAGTGAACACGGAGATCAAGGTAGTCGCAAGAGTGCTCAATGAGGTTCAAGTCCAGGGAATCTGGAGCCCAGGAAGTAATTTGAAGTCTTCACGTGCTCCTTCAACCACTCCTTGACAATTCTGGCCAAACATATTGCATTGACCTGCTGGACGATCCCATCCTCTCCAGGGACAGTCAACATGTACGGTGTACTTGATCTGCAATGATGGATAGATAACCACATCGGTTGAGAGTTCCTTCCAAAAAAATATTCCCAGACCATAATGCTGCTGCCACCAGCTTGTGTTCTTCCAACAATGGTTGCAGAGTGTTTGTTCTCTGAGGCTTTGCTCCTGGCACGCCAACGTCCATCCAGTCGTTGGAGCAGAAAACGTGACTCATCAGAGAAGGCAATCAGAAGAGGTTCAATCTCAGTACTTTCATGCCGATTAAAGCAGTTTCTAAGAATGAACCCTTGTCAGCATGGGTGCAGTGACAAGCAGTTTGCTTCTGAGTCCCATATGCAACAGGGTACGCTGTAGTGTTGTTTTAGACACATGTCTGGTGCTACCTGGTTGGTTTGGATGGTGAGTTGCTCAACTGTAGCATGTTGTTTGACCCTCACACACCTTCACAGCCAACGTTCACCTCTGACATCATTGGCACATGGTGCTCTGCAGTTTCCAATCCATTTATTCACAATGATGCCATTTGTCCAGTCACGGTATACTTTAACCAAAGCAGCATGCTAACTGTTCAGAAACTGCACTGTTTCAGAAATCCTGCCACCCTTGGCCTGAAAGCCAATGGCAATCCCCTTTACAAAGTCAGATAAATCACATGTTTTACTCATGACAGCAATGGTTGATATGTTTGCAGAATGCCTACATGTCACCTTATATACCCACCAAGCCAGCTAACGACATGTGCTATATTTCATTGGCTACACTCTGGTAATATCAAATGTGGTTGGTGGTCATAGTAATGAGAATCAACCCTGTGGAAACACAGAAACATAACTTTGTGCAGCCTCTTGTATGATTACATTTTTGTGTATCACTCCTTACAAGCGGTGGTTCCCGTAATCTACTACACTCTCTGTAAAGTAGTATATATGCACCCTGAATTTGTAATCCTCCAACTACACACCACAACCTCTTGTTCTTGTACTATTTTTCTGATAGATACTTCCTTCCTGAAATGTCATAAATCACTTAATGTATTTGAAGGTGATCATGTTAAACACTTCATGATTATATTTGTAATAGCTCTATACAAGGGTAAGTTCAAGTCAAAACAATTATAACACAATGCAAAAAAAAATAGGGGGCCCTGTCTTCCAGCTTAAATCCAACGCATACGGTGCTTTCCCTAAACCACTTAGCAAGATTGAAATCTTGCAAACAGTAGTAACTGTTTTTCTTCTTTTTTTTAAATATTTTTGGAAAACTATATAATTTAATCAAAATAGGGTAAACAATTAGGCTACTTAAAGGTTAGGTGGCTTTGGAAGGAGGCTGATAAACAAAAGTTTGGAATATCTGTTTGTTTAGAGAGTGTGAAATTGGGGGTCCCTTAATTAGACGTGTAATGGGCTCAAATAATTCATGTCATTAAGTTTTTCTTTTAATTGTTATCTTGTAGACCATGCACAATTTTAGTTGTTCTTCTTTAAATTGTTTCTAATTTATTTTGTCCTTTTGGATATATAAAAAGTCTCCAAAGTAATGTCTCCAGAGAAGGACACAGAATCTAAGTGAGGTCTAACTAGAGATATATAGAGTATTATTAATACCTCTTTTTCTCTGCTGTTGAGAAATACAGCAGCTTTTGTCGCTAATATGAGTCTCAGTAAGCTATTTTTATGGCTCAAACTACTTGATAAGGGTAGGGGTGGGGTGGTTTAACAGAATGACAACATTTGGGGATATTGTCTCGCCACCACAGGGTGTGATATAATAACTCCCTTCTTCAAATTACCATTAAGTAAACATTTAGCTTTTTGGTTGTTGTGGCCTAAATGCCTAAATGTGAATTTATTGGTGTTAGATTTTAGAACTCACATACTTGACCACTGCTTTAGTTTTATTAAAGCAGTTCTTATCCACATTTTACCTCCTGGAATGTCTACATTAGACACTTTAGCCCCCATTCAATTGAGCTTTTGGGAGATCCAGAGGCCGGTAAGTGAGGTTGCAAGCTATTTTGCTATTCAATTGGTGTCTTTTTGTGGGCTCAGAATGGCTTACGAGTTACAGGCTTGAAAAAAAGGGTGCTAGTTAACCTTGCAACTTACAGCCTCCAGAAGCCTTTGATCTTTCACTTTCAAAAGGCTAAAATCACAAATCTCTATTCAATTGCTCAATTTCCCCAAGCCCGCAAATGTTTTTACAACCGTAAACAGCAAATGAAGGAGAAAATCCTACGAGTGCTAAAGAGGATCCGCGGGGTTAAACACCTATTCGTAAGACTGTAAATGCAAATAAAAAATGACTAATGCACTGTAAATAACGGGGAAAGTGATGATAGACATTCAAATTAATTGCACAACAGTCTCAAGCCCGCAAATCGGCAGGAAATAAAAGTTATTTATATGTGTCATTTCGGTCTCGGGTATCAATTAGTTAATACATATCAGGCCACCATATGGACTAGAACAGTATTGGCATTCTTTTTCATAATTCTTTATTTTGGGGATTTGCAAGTCTGATCGCATATCGAACCCCCAAACCTAATTGAATGACATGTAACCTCCATGTTTTACTGCCATAATTATATCAGTCTAATTTTCTATTGGCTGATTCAAAATGGGTGGTTACGTGCTAGCTGAATTGATCATGTTCCCGCCCTGAAGTGCTCCGAACCAGTGCCAGGTTTATGGTTTTGGCTTGGGGCCTATAACTTGCGGCCATGAGCAATTGAATAGCATTGCAATCGGAGACCAACGCGACCCTGCAACAAACCTGCAGACATTAGGGTGTCTGCGATTGAGTTGTGGGCTTGCAATTGAATATGACCCTTTGTGTCGCTCTATGATGACAATGGCTCCTACCCCACTGGTAACAAAGAGGAATTGAAGATAAAACCTCCTTGCAGCTGCTCCATTGGTTTGCCCTGTGACTCCACTTTTTATTGTAGCCCCATCCCCTTTGCTGAGCATGATTATCTAAACCAGATCCTAGACTGGTAAGACTTTTATTTTAGTCCAGGCCCCAGGCGGACCACTCCCTCTGACAGACACCAAAAGGTGGAGAGAAGCAGCTTTGCGTAAAGGGGAATCTGACAAATGTAAAAAAAAACAAAAAAACTCTTATTTATTTAACTGCCTACTGTTTTTAATAGTCTATGCCCAATAAACAAACATAAGCATTGCTTGTAAATACATTACAGTGGTCCTTTAAGTTTAACTATTCCTTGCTTAGTTCTACTCTTCTACTTGTGTTATATTTCTTTACTGATTGTACATTTTCTGCGTGGGCTTTTGTACATCTGATAACCTATTTTGCCTGACTCTGTTTGGTTTTATATACTTCTCTATCCTTCTCCGAGTCTGTTTGTATCTTCTATGAACTTATTTTCCTTTCTTTTTTTTTACAAATGGCTGCCACCTTTAGAGTACCAGATTGTTTTTCTTTTACTTTTCTGAGTATACCTTATGTTGTGTGAGGTACTATGATTGTTTCAGATGTTGCCAATGTTCCTGTACTCCATTAAAATGTTTTGTTCTGCCAAGGAATTACTTAAGTATTTTTCCAGGTTAGAAAAGTCAGCCCTTAAGACTTGTGTTTCTGTATTGTTATGCACAGCCTTTACTTTTATACTAATTCATACTGACTGGTGATCACTAGACCCTAATCTTTCACCTACAGATACATCTGAAACTTTACCACTTTTTGTGTTAAATCTTATATATGTTCCTTGCAAGTAGGCTCAATATCTAATTGTGTAAGTAATGCTTTTTCAGGAAAAATACATTTTAATTACACCTGGCTAATCCAGCAGTAAGAATATTTCGGGTAAAGTGTGGTAAATTTAAATCTCCCATTACTATTACCTTATGCTTCAGTGTTATTTATAATTTTAATGATCTGTCTAATACCTATTCTTATCCTGAAGTGCTATAAATGCCTTCTATTCAAAAAGTTTGCCTCTCTCTTTCTATAAGTTACCCAAATTCTGAAATAATGTGGCTTTAATATTTTATTTTACATAAAGAGCAACACCTCCTACCCTACCATTTTGCCAATGCTGACTTTCCATTATAGCCCTTAAATTCAATTGCCTCAGCATTATTAAAATTAGCTCTGACATTTTATTTTGAAGACTATGAGCATTTGTTTACAGAGAAGAAAGGCACATGTATAATGGGAAAAGTTTGCACATATATAATGTGAAGAGCTGATTAGTATGGCTGATTACACTGAGAATATTAACTAAAGACTGGAAAAGCAAACTGTGAAAAATGTGCATATAGAAACACAGATTAACAGCCTTATTAAATTGTGATTTGGCCAATTGAATAATATATAAGCACATAGCATATTTTTTTACAGAAGTTTTTAGTTAGTGAACTTCTATCGAAAAGCAAGGTCTTCACAAACTAAAGACTTCTGTAAAAAAAATATGCTCTGTGCTTTTATAGAGCCCTTTTCAATTGGCCGAATCGCAATTTAATATTGGTTGGTATTTATTGGAGATGCAAGAAAGAAACCCCAAAAGGTGTTTACTAAAGAAGATACAGAAGATACAGAAGTGTGGAGCTGATGAGCAAGCCACAGAAGAAAAATGGCATTTTGAACTATAAAGAATATAGACCAGTCACTGAATTCAAAATATTGGGCTGTGAGATTAGTATTTGCTCCCTCCAGGTTTAGCTGGATGGGAACTCTGTTAGTTAGGGATCTGTCTAACAGTAAAGGTAGTGCTGTAGTGGGAGTTAAGCATGTTATTTTCTTTTATTTGTTTCTGGTGTATCATTAAGTATTATTGGTGAAATATATAAAAGTAAAGTTTGAAAACAGTATTTAAAGCCTCCTGCAATTCCTATATCAAAGGTGCCAGAAACCAGGCCACAGACTCAATGGGAGACAGATAGTTTGTCTCAACACTTAAAAGAGGGAAACAAAGTAACATGACCATATTTAGGTTTTATGTTGTTCTAGGCCATTCAGACTCGACTGGTGTCCAATAAACTGAGGAACATCCTCGAATATTCAGATTCTGAGAAGGATCTTGTCGAGTTTTGCATGTGCTGACAGAGCAGTTAATACTGAGTTTTTGTATTTGTCATTATTTAATTGTTTAAGGACTCATATTGCTAGTAATTATTAATATGGCCAAGGGAGCATGACATTGTTACATTGTGATTATGTATTATTGTGTGTGTTATATGTTGCCTGTACATGGTTATTATATATTCTAGTTATTATTTATTATAAGAGAGAAAATGTGTTATAGAACATATGTGGAAATGGTAAAAAATGGTCTGCACAGAGGTTAGCTGCAGATCATTGCGCCCTCACCCTTGATGAACAGCAGCCAAGACAGATGCATGTACTTCAAGTAGTCCTAAGCAAACACTTGAGATTAACATCGAGGTTGGTTTACTAGTGAGCTATAGATATCTGGTGAATTTGATCTCAAGAGTTTTTATGTTAACCAAGGCGACAAGGCAGATGTGTGACATCAGACACATACACAAATGTACACAAGGGTGTGGTATTGGAGAGTATAAATATGTTGATGCCATAATTTAATAAAGGTTCAGATATAGTTTTCACATATCCACAGTGTGAGACTATTTATGTGTGTTGTATCCTGACTTGGGGAGTGGTCTTGCCTTAGTCCACTAGTAACCTGTATGCAGTTTTCTCTGCCTGTATCTTGTGGACCTTGCCCTCTTCAAAAGCCATCTTTTGTGCCACAGAGAACAGGAACTACACGATTCTGCTGGGGTAGGTTTGAACTAGGTTCATATCAAGCCCCATTGAAGAAGCAGATCGTGACAGTCTTCTTTTGGATTGAGCCAGGAGAATTTCAACTAAGTAAAGATGCACTCGGATTTCCTATTTCTAAATTCTGGCCATGAGGGAAACCATTTGAAACCTAGGACAAGTTAAATACAACTTGAGTGTTTTTCTTAAATTATTTTTTGTATTATTATTTTTTCTATATTGTGGGGTAACACTGTTGATGTTGACATTTGCCGCAGTCTTTCTCTATGTATACATCAGAATGACTGCTCTGACCAGCTTGTCAAGAGGGAGGGGAATGAGAGGGTAACTGTGGTAATATCATCACTGGCATATAGATTTGTCATAGTTTAAAGTTTGTAAAGATTATTATGTTATGAGGTCATTGTCAGTTGATGATCACAAAACACAAAATGCTCACTGAATACAAATTAAAAAGTCCAAACTAAAAAATAACTCTACTTCAAATGCACTCTAGATCTCCTGGATCCCTGGCAGATTTGTTACATTCTCATATCTCTAAAATAATTGGTCATATCAGCATTTTCACTAATGAATTTTCTTATCCTATGAAAATTAAAGCTGTCAGCGCTGGTGAGATAATATTAGCCTTTCGATTCACCATTCAACTTGAGTGAAACAAAATTATTACTTGTAACCAACTACTGTATAAACTGTGTTCTGTTTATTCTTTTGTATTAATCCCAGCATTTGCAAATGTATAATTTAAACAATTATTACAGTTAAATGATTTCCCTATGTTATATAATACCCACTAAATAAGAGACTAACACAAATTAAAATATTTCCACTCCTGCAAACAAGAGTATCCAATTAATATCACCAACCCTCTAATTAAGATGCCATGGAAATGCTATATGTAGTGTTTTTTGTGTCAAAGCTTCATCTTTTGTGCTGTACGTGAAAGAACACACCAATTCTCTGAACTGCTACAACTAGGATGTGATGTTAATCAAGAGGTTTGAAATTTACAGCCCACAAACCTTTAAAATTTGAAGTAGATAAGGCTTCCAGTGAATTTACATAATGGTATAATTAAAGCATTCCCCTGATCAGAATCTATGAGTAACAACAATAAATATTCTTATAAAATGTTCCCAGACTAAAAAATGCATCTGGCTTATTTGGTTTATGATGTGGGGTTCAGCATTGGTTGAATTTATACAATGATCTAGGGAGTTAAACATAGTCTATATTTATGACAGCTCATGCAGGACTTTCAAAGACTGTACACTAAAGACATTTTTATTCCCTCAAGTGCAGAATGAGATATTCAATATATATGAAGAGATATCACAGTCCTCCTATTAAAACAGATCATTGCCGTATATAAGTTTGACAGAGGTAAAGAAAAAATTATGGTGGAAGAGATGTACCATTAAACTGATACTGTAAAAAAATCCATTTTATACCCAACACTCAGTGTAAGATGTGCAAGGCAATGTGGAGGTATCTCTGGGTACAGATGTAAGAAATCACTCTCTAAATAAGAAATAGATTCTGAGGATAAACAAGATTAAAAAGAATTAAAAGCCTGCAGACAGTCGGAAACATTGGCAATACATAAGTGATTCTTTCTCAAGTGGAGCTCTTGTATGCTCACAAGATGTGTGTAAGGATGCATTTGTCCAGCTTCCATCAATATGTGGAAAATGAGCTTTAAAGCAGAGAGAGACAGACAGTCACAAAGTTTCTAGTAACATTTTTATTTAACATGGGTAAGGGATTTTATAGCACTGTGGCAATAATGATACAAGTCAACACACGACAGTTAAGTGTATCTGATAGAAGCCAACATGCTGGGAAAGAGTTAAACTTTGATAAATAGAAAAAGCTATATTTTAAGACACAAATGAGATACGCAGTAATGTTAAAACAAAGTTTTGATGAAAAAATAAAATTGGAATAGAATAAATTTCAATATTAGTTTATGGTTGTTGAATAGCAATCAGCTTCCTGCTTTTAACTATTTGTATACTATAGTTTATGAAGCGTTTCCCATTTTCCATCAAATATTACTATTATTATCATGATTTACATAGAATATACACATTACAAAAGCATGTTGCCTAGGAACACACACTCTAATGTATTGTCTATAAATATATCACATTTTAACACAAAGTAAACACGTGTTTATTTATTGAACCTATAAATACAATTGTCAAATCTTTTTAAGATCAAAACTTAATAATAAATAAAAAGCAATTACTATATACATGCAAATGAGAATACAATGTACCACACTCTTTCAATCCAAAAATAGCAATTTTATATCCCGCCTTTTATACATGCAAATGGGCTTATTAATGTATTATTCATTTTCTGTGGAGAGCTTTTCTCACTGAAGTGCTCACCATACACTAAATGATTGTTGTGTATATATATTGTAACAGGGCGCCCCCTTCAGGCGGGGTTTGCGTCCTGCACTTTCTTATCTTTTCTTTATACAGGGAGGAAGACACAGCAGGCTTGTTCAAAGTTGAGTTGTACTGCTATTTTATTCATAGCACAAAAATAACAAAAACAGTGCTTGTATTCAGCAAATAAAATAAAACCCTGCATAAACGTGCTGACTAAACTCTGCAACGCCCTGACTATATCCGGCCAGCTTCTCTGGCTCCGGAGAGTGCCACCTTGTGGCCAGGGAACAAACAGTCTCTTGTTTGCGTTATATCGTCACCTTGTGGCCAGGAAACAAAACAGTCTTTGGATGTCTTTTCCTCTATGGCTTCTGCCAATAGTGGGTGAAGCATAGGGCCCACCCTTCTCTCCCTTGCTTCACCCCAGGGACCCTTGACACCTTCTTGTTTTGAGGGAAGGTTATGCTTACTTAGCACACTCTTCTCCCTGGGGCATTTGTAATCCTTTTTCGGGTGTGCTCAAAATACATGTAGGTGGCACCAACCTTGTATCCCTTATTGCATCCAGCTTCCTAGGGATGGGGTCTTTGGATAATCCTTCCTCGGGGGAATATTTCTGATACCTCCGAAGTCCTCTCTGTGGACACACGCTGGAATATAATAGTCTTCCTGACTGTCTCGCTCCAGCACAAATCCCAGCTCTCTGGATCCCAGAGGCAGCTGAGCTGTTCAGGGCTTCCTGCTGCAACACACACAGCCCACGGCTCTTAGGCCCAAGCCTAAGTAAGAGAAAGTCCACCCATCTCTCTGCTGCTTTTAAAGGCAGTATCCAGCTGGGTTTCCATTTAGCCTCTGATAACTGTCTGGATTTAACTCTTTCCATCCTCTTACAGAGCTCTCTTGTGACCCCTAGTGGCACTCCATCACATATCCTCCCCCTCAGCTCAACACCATGTAGTTGAGCTACATGAGCCGAGAGGCCGTAAACGCTCACTCGTAACTTTATCCTCCTCTTGTCTTCTCGTTTAAGGGGCTCATCCTTATAGGGCATAATATTCCCTGGTGCAACTATGCAGTATGGGCTTGGGTCTTGCTCTATTCTCTTGAGCTCAACAGCACGCGTACTTCCATGCGCCAGGAGAACTTTCCCTTCTTCAATTGCTCCATCAATTTTGACGAAGCAAGGCTTGAGATACCCCTCGAATAGACGACCATGGATTTCGTCCACCGCATCATCTATGGGGAACACACTGTTTTGTTCGCCACATGGCACCTCTGGACCTGGTTGGACACTGACAGTATCTCCAAACCACACCTTTAGGTTGTTACACACAAACCTGATCTTCTCATCTAGGTAAGTGTCATCTGTACGACCTTTGTACGCAGTTTTCTGTCTCTTCTTTCTTTTCAGAAGAACAGGTTTTCCTTGGTCCAACAGAAGCTCATCCTTCTGGACCGGAGTCATCGACATCACTTTCTCTTCATTGCTTTGTTTTTCTTCAATTTCTTTTTCTGTTTTCTGGGCAGTAGGTTTGTTTGAATCGGTCTTACGCAGCTCTTCTTTTGAAAGTACTTTTTGGTTTGATTTTTCAAGAGATGCAGTAATGTGATCATTTCCAAGATCTGGGGATTTTTCTAAATTCTCTGAGCTTGAAAGCTTACTGTTCTCTTTGAGGTTATGTAGACTTTGGTTTACGTCACTCTCTAAGAGATCTTTCAGATTTTTCACAGTCTCTTCCATAGCAAGCAATTGTTCTTTTAGGTGAAGGATTTCTTCTGTCATTACCTCCTTCCCAGAGATTCTCTGTCCATAAAGCCGTAACCGGTTGTCCTTCTCAATTAATTGTGTCTTTATAGACTCCATTGTGGCTGCGTGAGTCTTACTTTGCGCCTCATTCTCAGTGTACAGATTCTGGCATTTAGCAATTAGATCAAGGATGGTTGCATCCCGTTCTTGCACTTTAGCTGCCAACTCTGATTTTTCCTTTTTTAGCTCCTCGGATGTGGCCAAACTTGATTGAAGACCTTTCTCCAGAATCTCAACAGCTTGGTTTAACGAGTTTAATTCTTGTTCATTTGTGGATTTGTACTCATTAAACACATTAAGAGTTGACTCTCTCTCACTAATCACCTTATTGTGCTCTTCCCTTAACTGAACCATCTGCTGGGCCTCGCTCTCCAGTTTTCTGGTGAACTTTGCAAGCTTGTCCTCAGTTTGCTTCAATATACTGCTTAGATTGTCCACTTGGTGGTTGAGTCCAGCTATGTTTTGTCTTGATGACTCTTCATTTATTTGCATGTCTTCAATCACCTGCTCCTTCTGCCTCTTCTCATCTTCCACCCGATATTGGAGTCCCTCAAGCTCCTTGTCCTTTTGCATTAATACTGTTTTCAGCTTGGAGATTTCCAGTTTCAACGTGGTTATTTGACAAATCAGCTGCTCCTCTTGAGTTTGAGCCGCTTGGTCTTGTCTCTCCTTCTGTACAGTGTTCTCTGAAAGGGATGTCTGCAGATTGGTAATTATTCCCTCTAGCTGCAGTTTCTCAGAATCAAACCGGGCTCTCTGGGTTTCTAGTTCTGCATTGGTGGAGCTCTTCTCTTGTTCTAGCTTGGTGATCTGTACTTGGAGGGCTGTACACCTAGCAGTGATTTCAGCTACTTCCTGGGTCAATCCTTCCATCTTCAGGATGTCCCCCATGTTTTCCAGCTTAGACTTGGGAGGTTTCTTCCTCTGCTCCCAAATTGGCATCAGTTTCTCATTCCTGTAGGACACTCTGTAGTCCTCAAATGCAGGCATCCTCCGCCATTCAGGAATATAGTCTGGCATCACCTTTACCTCTCGCCGGTCTGGTTTGGTATGACACATCTCCAGGCTCTGCATCATATGTCCTGTCTGGGACAGTGTGTACTCCTTGAGTTTTTCCGCATTGCGGTCAGCCCGTTTCTTTTCTCTGTTATAAGCAGCTTCCACTTCTCTGAACTGTTTTTTTATCATCTCTAAGTCGGATGCACTTTGCGAGTAGCTGGCCTTTTCCACTTGAAGTGAAGACTCAAGGTCCAGGATCCGCAACTGGATAACTTCAGAGTTAACCTTAGACTCCCGATGGGCTGCTCTTTCCGATTCTATATCTTCTTCCAGTCTTTTTACTGTTTGTGCTGCTGTCTCCAGTTCCAGAATCAGTCTTTCCTCTCTCTCACGACTGTATTCCAGCTCATTCTTCTGACGTGAGAAGTTATCCATGCAGACATTTTTCTCTGCTTCCATTTCATGTAGCTGCTTATGCAACTCTTGAACCTTCCTGTTTTGGGACTGGATAACAGATTCCATTTCTTTCTTCATTTCCTGCTCTCTCATCTGAAGCTCCTCAATCTGGACTTTAAATTGTCCTTGGAGCCTTAAAGAATGCCGTTTCTCTTCCTCTAAGGCCATTCTGTCTGCACTAGCAGGCTCTTTTGCTTTCTCAGCAATATCTGTCACTGTCTCTGCAGTTTCTTCTGTGCACTCTGCATTCTCATCAGCAGCTCCTGCCGTCTCTGTGGCGGCTCCTGCCGTCTCTGTGGCGGCTCCTGCCGTCTCTGTGGCGGCTCCTGCCGTCTCTGTGGCGGCTCCTCTGTCAGCCCGCCAGTTCCTTGCTTGTCTATCTTTGACAATATCACCAAATGACTTCTCAACGCCAAGCTCCAATGGGGTGTCCATAATATTTGGATGGAAATCTCTCCTTGTCATGCCAGTCGCACCTTTCTCGTGTGGTTGAAGTATAGGAGCACTTCTCCGGCTAGCTTGTTGCACCCCCAACGCCTTTATGCTGGCTGTAAAGTACGCCTTCTGTTCATTCTGGGTACTGATTCTCTGTGCTCTGACATCCCGGGTAACTCCAACTCTGGCAAGGATCTCAGCTTTGAGGTCATCATAGTTTTCTTTCTTTTCTTCATTCAAGCTCAGATAAGCTTTCTGAGCTTCGCCCGTCAAATACGGGGCAATGAGGCTGGCCCAGTACCGTTTGTGCCACGCCTCCCTAATGGCTGTTCGCTCAAAAATGGTGAGGTATATGATAACATCATCATCCTCTGTCAGCTCCCAAAGAATTTCATTGGCTCTGACTCTGGCCGCATCTTTACTATTTTTTTCCAGTATAGCTTCATTCTGGGCTAGCTGGATGGCCCACTTCCTAGTGAACTCTTGATGAGCAGCTGTGGCCTCTCTCATGTAGATTGTTTCCTCCTCTGCTTGTCGCTGCTGTTCCTGCTGCAGTTGCTGCTGCAGTTGCTGCTGGTGCTGTTGCAGTTGCTGCTGCAGTTGCTGCTGTTGCTGCTGATGCTGCTGTTGCTGCTGATGCTGCTGTTGCAGCAAGGCCTTCAGTATATCCTCCATCACTGTACTGTACTGTGGGCTGTCTTCTTGCACTCAGACACTTCACTATCCCACCACTGCCACCAGTGTAACAGGGCGCCCCCTTCAGGCGGGGTTTGCGTCCTGCACTTTCTTATCTTTTCTTTATACAGGGAGGAAGACACAGCAGGCTTGTTCAAAGTTGAGTTGTACTGCTATTTTATTCATAGCACAAAAATAACAAAAACAGTGCTTGTATTCAGCAAATAAAATAAAACCCTGCATAAACGTGCTGACTAAACTCTGCAACGCCCTGACTATATCCGGCCAGCTTCTCTGGCTCCGGAGAGTGCCACCTTGTGGCCAGGGAACAAACAGTCTCTTGTTTGCGTTATATCGTCACCTTGTGGCCAGGAAACAAAACAGTCTTTGGATGTCTTTTCCTCTATGGCTTCTGCCAATAGTGGGTGAAGCATAGGGCCCACCCTTCTCTCCCTTGCTTCACCCCAGGGACCCTTGACACCTTCTTGTTTTGAGGGAAGGTTATGCTTACTTAGCACACTCTTCTCCCTGGGGCATTTGTAATCCTTTTTCGGGTGTGCTCAAAATACATGTAGGTGGCACCAACCTTGTATCCCTTATTGCATCCAGCTTCCTAGGGATGGGGTCTTTGGATAATCCTTCCTCGGGGGAATATTTCTGATACCTCCGAAGTCCTCTCTGTGGACACACGCTGGAATATAATAGTCTTCCTGACTGTCTCGCTCCAGCACAAATCCCAGCTCTCTGGATCCCAGAGGCAGCTGAGCTGTTCAGGGCTTCCTGCTGCAACACACACAGCCCACGGCTCTTAGGCCCAAGCCTAAGTAAGAGAAAGTCCACCCATCTCTCTGCTGCTTTTAAAGGCAGTATCCAGCTGGGTTTCCATTTAGCCTCTGATAACTGTCTGGATTTAACTCTTTCCATCCTCTTACAGAGCTCTCTTGTGACCCCTAGTGGCACTCCATCACATATCCTCCCCCTCAGCTCAACACCATGTAGTTGAGCTACATGAGCCGAGAGGCCGTAAACGCTCACTCGTAACTTTATCCTCCTCTTGTCTTCTCGTTTAAGGGGCTCATCCTTATAGGGCATAATATTCCCTGGTGCAACTATGCAGTATGGGCTTGGGTCTTGCTCTATTCTCTTGAGCTCAACAGCACGCGTACTTCCATGCGCCAGGAGAACTTTCCCTTCTTCAATTGCTCCATCAATTTTGACGAAGCAAGGCTTGAGATACCCCTCGAATAGACGACCATGGATTTCGTCCACCGCATCATCTATGGGGAACACACTGTTTTGTTCGCCACATGGCACCTCTGGACCTGGTTGGACACTGACAGTATCTCCAAACCACACCTTTAGGTTGTTACACACAAACCTGATCTTCTCATCTAGGTAAGTGTCATCTGTACGACCTTTGTACGCAGTTTTCTGTCTCTTCTTTCTTTTCAGAAGAACAGGTTTTCCTTGGTCCAACAGAAGCTCATCCTTCTGGACCGGAGTCATCGACATCACTTTCTCTTCATTGCTTTGTTTTTCTTCAATTTCTTTTTCTGTTTTCTGGGCAGTAGGTTTGTTTGAATCGGTCTTACGCAGCTCTTCTTTTGAAAGTACTTTTTGGTTTGATTTTTCAAGAGATGCAGTAATGTGATCATTTCCAAGATCTGGGGATTTTTCTAAATTCTCTGAGCTTGAAAGCTTACTGTTCTCTTTGAGGTTATGTAGACTTTGGTTTACGTCACTCTCTAAGAGATCTTTCAGATTTTTCACAGTCTCTTCCATAGCAAGCAATTGTTCTTTTAGGTGAAGGATTTCTTCTGTCATTACCTCCTTCCCAGAGATTCTCTGTCCATAAAGCCGTAACCGGTTGTCCTTCTCAATTAATTGTGTCTTTATAGACTCCATTGTGGCTGCGTGAGTCTTACTTTGCGCCTCATTCTCAGTGTACAGATTCTGGCATTTAGCAATTAGATCAAGGATGGTTGCATCCCGTTCTTGCACTTTAGCTGCCAACTCTGATTTTTCCTTTTTTAGCTCCTCGGATGTGGCCAAACTTGATTGAAGACCTTTCTCCAGAATCTCAACAGCTTGGTTTAACGAGTTTAATTCTTGTTCATTTGTGGATTTGTACTCATTAAACACATTAAGAGTTGACTCTCTCTCACTAATCACCTTATTGTGCTCTTCCCTTAACTGAACCATCTGCTGGGCCTCGCTCTCCAGTTTTCTGGTGAACTTTGCAAGCTTGTCCTCAGTTTGCTTCAATATACTGCTTAGATTGTCCACTTGGTGGTTGAGTCCAGCTATGTTTTGTCTTGATGACTCTTCATTTATTTGCATGTCTTCAATCACCTGCTCCTTCTGCCTCTTCTCATCTTCCACCCGATATTGGAGTCCCTCAAGCTCCTTGTCCTTTTGCATTAATACTGTTTTCAGCTTGGAGATTTCCAGTTTCAACGTGGTTATTTGACAAATCAGCTGCTCCTCTTGAGTTTGAGCCGCTTGGTCTTGTCTCTCCTTCTGTACAGTGTTCTCTGAAAGGGATGTCTGCAGATTGGTAATTATTCCCTCTAGCTGCAGTTTCTCAGAATCAAACCGGGCTCTCTGGGTTTCTAGTTCTGCATTGGTGGAGCTCTTCTCTTGTTCTAGCTTGGTGATCTGTACTTGGAGGGCTGTACACCTAGCAGTGATTTCAGCTACTTCCTGGGTCAATCCTTCCATCTTCAGGATGTCCCCCATGTTTTCCAGCTTAGACTTGGGAGGTTTCTTCCTCTGCTCCCAAATTGGCATCAGTTTCTCATTCCTGTAGGACACTCTGTAGTCCTCAAATGCAGGCATCCTCCGCCATTCAGGAATATAGTCTGGCATCACCTTTACCTCTCGCCGGTCTGGTTTGGTATGACACATCTCCAGGCTCTGCATCATATGTCCTGTCTGGGACAGTGTGTACTCCTTGAGTTTTTCCGCATTGCGGTCAGCCCGTTTCTTTTCTCTGTTATAAGCAGCTTCCACTTCTCTGAACTGTTTTTTTATCATCTCTAAGTCGGATGCACTTTGCGAGTAGCTGGCCTTTTCCACTTGAAGTGAAGACTCAAGGTCCAGGATCCGCAACTGGATAACTTCAGAGTTAACCTTAGACTCCCGATGGGCTGCTCTTTCCGATTCTATATCTTCTTCCAGTCTTTTTACTGTTTGTGCTGCTGTCTCCAGTTCCAGAATCAGTCTTTCCTCTCTCTCACGACTGTATTCCAGCTCATTCTTCTGACGTGAGAAGTTATCCATGCAGACATTTTTCTCTGCTTCCATTTCATGTAGCTGCTTATGCAACTCTTGAACCTTCCTGTTTTGGGACTGGATAACAGATTCCATTTCTTTCTTCATTTCCTGCTCTCTCATCTGAAGCTCCTCAATCTGGACTTTAAATTGTCCTTGGAGCCTTAAAGAATGCCGTTTCTCTTCCTCTAAGGCCATTCTGTCTGCACTAGCAGGCTCTTTTGCTTTCTCAGCAATATCTGTCACTGTCTCTGCAGTTTCTTCTGTGCACTCTGCATTCTCATCAGCAGCTCCTGCCGTCTCTGTGGCGGCTCCTGCCGTCTCTGTGGCGGCTCCTGCCGTCTCTGTGGCGGCTCCTGCCGTCTCTGTGGCGGCTCCTCTGTCAGCCCGCCAGTTCCTTGCTTGTCTATCTTTGACAATATCACCAAATGACTTCTCAACGCCAAGCTCCAATGGGGTGTCCATAATATTTGGATGGAAATCTCTCCTTGTCATGCCAGTCGCACCTTTCTCGTGTGGTTGAAGTATAGGAGCACTTCTCCGGCTAGCTTGTTGCACCCCCAACGCCTTTATGCTGGCTGTAAAGTACGCCTTCTGTTCATTCTGGGTACTGATTCTCTGTGCTCTGACATCCCGGGTAACTCCAACTCTGGCAAGGATCTCAGCTTTGAGGTCATCATAGTTTTCTTTCTTTTCTTCATTCAAGCTCAGATAAGCTTTCTGAGCTTCGCCCGTCAAATACGGGGCAATGAGGCTGGCCCAGTACCGTTTGTGCCACGCCTCCCTAATGGCTGTTCGCTCAAAAATGGTGAGGTATATGATAACATCATCATCCTCTGTCAGCTCCCAAAGAATTTCATTGGCTCTGACTCTGGCCGCATCTTTACTATTTTTTTCCAGTATAGCTTCATTCTGGGCTAGCTGGATGGCCCACTTCCTAGTGAACTCTTGATGAGCAGCTGTGGCCTCTCTCATGTAGATTGTTTCCTCCTCTGCTTGTCGCTGCTGTTCCTGCTGCAGTTGCTGCTGCAGTTGCTGCTGGTGCTGTTGCAGTTGCTGCTGCAGTTGCTGCTGTTGCTGCTGATGCTGCTGTTGCTGCTGATGCTGCTGTTGCAGCAAGGCCTTCAGTATATCCTCCATCACTGTACTGTACTGTGGGCTGTCTTCTTGCACTCAGACACTTCACTATCCCACCACTGCCACCAGTGTAACAGGGCGCCCCCTTCAGGCGGGGTTTGCGTCCTGCACTTTCTTATCTTTTCTTTATACAGGGAGGAAGACACAGCAGGCTTGTTCAAAGTTGAGTTGTACTGCTATTTTATTCATAGCACAAAAATAACAAAAACAGTGCTTGTATTCAGCAAATAAAATAAAACCCTGCATAAACGTGCTGACTAAACTCTGCAACGCCCTGACTATATCCGGCCAGCTTCTCTGGCTCCGGAGAGTGCCACCTTGTGGCCAGGGAACAAACAGTCTCTTGTTTGCGTTATATCGTCACCTTGTGGCCAGGAAACAAAACAGTCTTTGGATGTCTTTTCCTCTATGGCTTCTGCCAATAGTGGGTGAAGCATAGGGCCCACCCTTCTCTCCCTTGCTTCACCCCAGGGACCCTTGACACCTTCTTGTTTTGAGGGAAGGTTATGCTTACTTAGCACACTCTTCTCCCTGGGGCATTTGTAATCCTTTTTCGGGTGTGCTCAAAATACATGTAGGTGGCACCAACCTTGTATCCCTTATTGCATCCAGCTTCCTAGGGATGGGGTCTTTGGATAATCCTTCCTCGGGGGAATATTTCTGATACCTCCGAAGTCCTCTCTGTGGACACACGCTGGAATATAATAGTCTTCCTGACTGTCTCGCTCCAGCACAAATCCCAGCTCTCTGGATCCCAGAGGCAGCTGAGCTGTTCAGGGCTTCCTGCTGCAACACACACAGCCCACGGCTCTTAGGCCCAAGCCTAAGTAAGAGAAAGTCCACCCATCTCTCTGCTGCTTTTAAAGGCAGTATCCAGCTGGGTTTCCATTTAGCCTCTGATAACTGTCTGGATTTAACTCTTTCCATCCTCTTACAGAGCTCTCTTGTGACCCCTAGTGGCACTCCATCACAATATATATACATATATATATATATATATATACAGTATATATATATATGTGTGTGTTTCTTTGTAGCAGCCCAGTTCAGCCTAGTTACAGCAGCTGCAACTGCACTTCCCACTCATTATAAGATTTATGACGTTCACATTTCCTATTGGCTCCTAGGAACGTCTCATCCGTAAAGCTTGGCTTGACTGCTCCCTGCACAGATATCTGTTGCGGCTACAAAGCTGGATTTAGGGCTGTGCACTGAGTGCTATAATCTGGAGGCATCAAAGATTTACATTACTGTAGAAGTTAAGGGAAAAAAACTCCCACAGTCAAATGACAGCAATGCCCTAACTTAGAGCACCTGATTTACATAGGGCTCCTACTTGGTAGAGTTACACCATTAAAAAGTGGTCGGTAACTTTACTTAGCTATCCACTTGACCCTTTTTTTCACAATTGCGAGTGAGCTACTTATAATGGTCTAGAGTAAACCTTACTCGCAAATTAAGGGATATTTTCCCATTGATTTGTTGACATTGTAATAATAAGAGAGACTCTTAATTTTACACAAAATCTGTATTCAATCGAGACTTTACTGATCACTCACAAATTAATTATTTGAAGGTAAATTTACTGTTACTAAACAGCCGCAGCAGTTAAAGATACAGTAAACCACTAAAAATCAAGGGAAAAAAAAGAATGCAAGTTCATCAGAATTTGACGCTTAACATTCCCATAGGCACATATATGGAATTTAGCAATAGGATCTTTTTATCATTATGTTCATGTCATTATACAAAATCCAGAGTAACACAACAAAGTACTTAAGAGGCAAATACATATCAGGAAACCCACATGGGCTAGAAACAGATGCTCTAATGCATTGTCTACTGAAGGGCTAGCCCTATCTGAAAATGTACCTATCTACTCACAAAATGCCTATTCTTTATAGGTTCTTATTCATACTCATGTTACTTATATAAACAATATCATGGAGTTCTCATTTTCTATTGGTTCCTTGAGCTGCGTCTCAACAGTGCTCCATTTAATTTTCTTTCCTGCTGCTGCCGTTACTTTCTCAGATGGGTGTGTCTTTGTAAACTAATTAACTTCTGTTACTGCCACATTCCCATTGCACAAACAGACCTTGTTTATTCAAAGTCTCCTCCCTCCTCTGCTATTTCATCTCAAAATGGTAAATTCCAAAGCAGCATAATTGCATTTACAAGATAAGAAATTAGCGGCTGTAATATTTATTTAACATTTTAAAAACCTGTTGCAGAAATCACATGACAAATATAAAACAATAACAATGTATTGCTGAGGGTTTTGTAGGTGTCTGTTAAGATTTTTAACTTAAAATAATGCTATACATTTGTAAAAAAAAAACACTATACATATGGAAAAAATGTTCTACAGGTCCAACATCAATAATCGTGCAGGCTCCATTCCAGGAGCATGCCAGATTCATGGTTTTGCTGGAGCAGCATTGGTAAATCAGGTTAATTAGATAAAGCAACCAGATCCCTCACTGCCTCCCTTAACCCTGTGTGCTCTTGTAGCAACACCAGGGCAAGAGGAGAGGTGTGAGGCTGTGCGGGGCTGCAGGGGAATTCTCTGGGCACTGACTGATGGGCTTCTGCTGCCAATTCAGTACAGGAGGGAGGCTGCCGAATTACAGGGGTGCCGCATTATATGATGCTGGATAATCGTTGCTCATCCTGTATGTTTGTGAAGGTTATAACTAATTAACAACATGAGCTGCAATTTAAGCTGTGGGCTAAAAACATTTCCCCCATCTTGTCTGATATAAATGCTTGTAGCATTAAACTGGACATTAAAGGGAATTGTGGGGAGGAGGGCTGTAGGATAAGGGAGGAGGACTGGGAATTTGTTAAATCATTGAAGGTTTGTTATGTGACAACAAAGCTCTTCCCCCATTATAACTGCGTCCAGCTCTTATACACACAGTTTTCACCAAAGTACCCCCATGGACCAGCTTTAAGACATATTTTTTGCCTAATTATGTTCTTAGACTAAACTTTTTCAAACTTATATACTTTTGATAATTTGTTGTTTCTCCAAACAGTTCAAATGAGATCGAACCATGAATCTTTTATAGATATTGTCAGAGAGTTCTCCATACCACAAGATAAACAAGGAGAAGCATTTTTATATAGAAAAGAGATTCCAGCAGACTAAAAAGTTAAAGGACCACAATACAATGGAAAAAATATCACTGGTGGAAAACTTTGAGCTTGATTAACTGCCTAATTAGGGAAAAATCATAAAGCTAGTTTTTAATTAGAAAAAAAAAATGTTGATGCCTCTGCTGGACCTTGGAGGCATTCATGATAATTTGGTGGATGCTGGGACCTATCCAGTATTATGATAGCACAATATGTGCATGCGCGCGTCCCCCTAGCGCAATTCAGCACCATATAGTGTACAAAATTAGGTAGTGCCATTATGTGATGCTAATATAATGTGTGATTCTTTTAATAAACAATTATTGTTTTTATTAAACTTATTGTTGGGTCTTTATTTTTGCAGGTTGCTTTATGATAATTTATAATATTTTTACATGCGCTTTGCCCAGCAGGGTAGCACATGAGCAATGCGCAAATGCGCAACTGGGGAGGGGGAAAGGAGACACAGGGGAGGGAAATAAGGGAAAAAATACCACAGGGCAGGGAGAGGCAAAGAGACAGTGGGAGGGAGAGAGGGGGAAACATCATTGCGGACCTCGTGATGAGCGCCGAAGGACCAGGGGTAGAGATGGCAGGATACTGAGCGACCAGGCGTAGAGATGGCAGGATACAGAGCGACCAGGCGTAGAGATGGCAAAATTCAGAGGGGCCAGGGATAGAGATGGCAGGATACAGAGGGACCAGGGATAGAAATGGGAGGATACAGAGTGACCAGGGGTAGAGATGACAGGATACAGCGAGACCAGGCATAGAGATGGCAGGATACAGAGAGACCAGGCGTAGAGATGGCAGGATTCAGAGGGGTCAGGGAGGGAGATGGCAGGATACAGAGGGGCCAGGGATAGAGATGTCAGGATACAGAGCGACCAGGCATAGAGATGTCAGGACACAGAGGGGCAACGGATAGAGATGGCAGGATTCAGAGGGGTCAGGGATAGAGATGGCAGGGTACAGAGCGACCAGGCATAGAGATGGCAGGATACAGAGAGACCAGGCATAGAGATGGCAGGACACAGAGGGGCCACGGATAGAGATGGCAGGAGACAGAGAGACCAGGGGTAGAGACAGCAGGATTCAGAGGGGCCAGGGATAGAGATGGCAGGATACAGAGCGACCAGGCATAGAGATGGCAGGATACAGAGAGACCAGGTGTAGAGACAGCAGGATTCAGAGGGGCCAGGGATAGAGATGGCAGGATACAGAGCGACCAGGCATAGAGATGGCAGGATACAGAGAGACCAGGTGTAGAGATGGCAGGATTCAGTGGGGTCAGGGATAGGGGTGGCAGAATACAGAGCAACCAGGCGTACAGATGGCAGGATACAGAGCGACCAGGGGTAGAGATGGCAGGATTCAGAGGGGCCAGGGATAGAGATGGCAGTATACAGAGAGACCAAGCATAGAGATGGCAGGATACAGAGAGACCAGGGCTAGAGATGGTAGGATTCAGAGGGGCCATTGACAGAGATGGCAGGATACAGGGAGACCAGGCGTAGAAATGGCAGGATACAGAGCAACCAGGGGTAGAGATGGCAGGATTCAAAGGGGCCAGGGATAGAGATAGTAAAATACAGAGAGGCGAGGCGCAGAGATGGCAGGATGCAGAGAGACCAGACGTAGAGATGGCAGGATACAGAGCAACCAGGCGTAGAGATGGCAGGATTCAAAGGGGCCAGTGATATAGATGGCAGGATACAGAGAGACCAGCGATAAAGATTGCAGTATACAGAGAGACCAGGGATAGAGATGGCAGTATACAGAGAGACCAGGCGTAGAGATGGCAGGATACAGAGTGTCCAACCCGTAACTTTCGGTCCCCTTGTTTCCTGCCATCTCTACTCCTGGTCCCTCTGTATCTGCCACCTCTATCCCTGGCCCCTCTGAATCCTGCCATCTCTACTCCTGGTCCCTCTGTATCTGCCACCTCTATCCCTGGCCCCTCTGAATCATGTCATCTCTACTCCTGGTTTCTCTGTATCCTGCCATCTCTATTCTTGGCCCCTTTGAATCCTGCCATCTCTATCCCTGGCCTTTCTGTATCCTGCCACCCCTATCCCTGACCCCACTGAATCCTGCCATCTCTACACCTGGTCTCTCTGTTGTATTCTGCCATCTCTACGCCTGGTTGCTCTGTATCCTGCCATCTCTACCCCTGGCCCCTCTGTATCTGCCACCTTTATCCCTGGCCCCTCTGAATCCTGCCATCTCTACTCCTGGTCCCTCTGTATCTGCCACCTCTATCCCTGGCCCCACTGAATCCTGCCATCTCTACACCTGGTCTCTCTGTATTCTGCCATCTCTACGCCTGGTTGCTCTGTATCCTGCCATCTCTACCCCTGGCCCCTCTGTATCCTGCCATCTCTACGCCTGGTCGCTCTGTATCCTGCCATCTCTACACCTGGTCGCTCTGTATCCTGCCATCTCTACCACTGGTCCTTCGGCGCTCATCGCAAGGTCGGCAATGAACTCCTTATTCAGGCGCAGAGATGGCAGGATGCAGAGAGACCAGACGTAGAGATGGCAGGATACAGAGCAACCAGGCGTAGAGATGGCAGGATTCAAAGGGGCCAGTGATATAGATGGCAGGATACAGAGAGACCAGCGATAAAGATTGCAGTATACAGAGAGACCAGGGATAGAGATGGCAGTATACAGAGAGACCAGGTGTAGAGATGGCAGGATACAGAGTGTCCAACCCGTAACTTTCAGTCCCCTTGTTTCCTGCCATCTCTACTCCTGGTCCCTCTGTATCTGCCACCTCTATCCCTGGCCCCTCTGAATCCTGCCATCTCTACACCTGGTCCCTCTGTATCTGCCACCTCTATCCCTGGCCCCTCTGAATCATGTCATCTCTACTCCTGGTCTCTCTGTATCCTGCCATCTCTATTCTTGGCCCCTTTGAATCCTGCCGTCTCTATCCCTGGCCTCTCTGTATCCTGCCACCCCTATCCCTGACCCCACTGAATCCTGCCATCTCTACACCTGGTCTCTCTGTTGTATTCTGCCATCTCTACACCTGGTCTCTCTGTTGTATTCTGCCATCTCTACGCCTGGTTGCTCTGTATCCTGCCATCTCTACCCCTGGCCCCTCTGTATCTGCCACCTCTATCCCTGGCCCCACTGAATCCTGCCATCTCTACACCTGGTCTCTCTGTATTCTGCCATCTCTACGCCTGGTTGCTCTGTATCCTGCCATCTCTACCCCTGGCCCCTCTGTATCCTGCCATGTCTACGCCTGGTCGCTCTGTATCCTGCCATCTCTACCCCTGGCCCCTCTGTATCCTGCCATCTCTACGCCTGGTCGCTCTGTATCCTGCCATCTCTACACCTGGTCGCTCTGTATCCTGCCATCTCTACCACTGGTCCTTCAGCGCTCATCGCAAGGTCGGCAATGAACTCCTTATTCACGCCACGCAATGCGCATGCGCTACCCGCCACTCTGTGTGCATTTGTGGCAATTATGTTTATGGAGAGCTGTGCTTGTATATATTGATGCAAGGTACATCCTTCTGGATCTGTGAGAAGGAAAGGGTGTGTGTCAATTTCAAATGGATACAATTATGTAACAAATACTCTCACTCTGACCTCTCATTCCCCCCTCAACCAATAAATTGAAAACACACCCTCTTGATCCAGCTCCCAGGAAGTTATGAAAAAATACAAGATGGTATCCTCTTTTCATATACAGTCTTCAAACATTCTTATTTTGTCTAAAAACTTTTACATGCCTCTTAAACAAGTGCTGTTTTTCTTGAACAACTGAGGTCCTTCTATACATCATTATTTTATGTGGTTAGTACAGAGGGATTGGAGTTCTATCAACCTGCTTTTAAAAAGGATAGACAGCTTGATGAGTTTGTGCGGCATATTATCACTGCCCAGAGGGTTAACCTGAGATGAGTATCATGATCTCATCATATTGCTAATAAACATGTCTGGAAGGCAACTCACAGCCAAGCGCGAGGATGCAGTTGTAGGGTGACACGAGGGTCATCCGCACGCCTTTCAAAATCATTCTGAATAACATAACAAGTTGTACACATCTATTTATAAAACTTATTATTCTTGTTCTTTGCTCAAATACGATTCTTCCCTGTCTTTACCTCTGTGCCATGGAGAATTAATGAAAAACAGGATATCTGAAAACTTTCAAATGCCAACAGAATAAACATTGTACAGCTGCAGGAACCCTAAAAAATGAACATACAGTAATCTCCCTGTTATCCGGCATCCACAGGGACTCCCTATTGCCGGATAAGTGTAGTTGCTGGTTCATCTGGAGTCCCCGAAAAAAAAGGTCTAAATAACCCATAAACCTCCCAAAATGCTTTTATAAAGTCATTAGCACCTAAACTGGGCCATTTAGGCCCAGAAAAAAAATATTTAGAAAAAAAGTAAGTATTTTTTTTAGGCAGTCTTGAACTGCCAGATAGTGCCGGTTATGCCGGTTTAGCGAGAGTTTCTGTAGAATGGGGAATTTATGCCGGTGCCGGTTGCTTCAGAGTGCCGGTTGGTTAGGAGCCGGATAACCAGGCTTTTACTGTAATCCCAATAACCAGCAAATAGTTTAAGTAAAAAATAAATAGACCATAAACCATATTTGTCTTTGTAAAGTGGAAAGTTTTAGAATAAAAAATGTCAGTGATAAATTGAATGCTTCCATAGCACTTATATAGTTTAGTTTAGATAAGAGACATTGAAAGATAGTTTTCTAAATTGCATCTAAAAGATGGTTTTTGATAATGTAACACTTTTTTAATTGATGCTCTCAAAGCAGAAAATACTGATTCAAATATTGAACTGACTTGGGAACTAGCCCCTGTCAGCAATTATATAAATGTATGAGGCAAACTTCTGAATGTAATCAATAAATGCTCTGTGAACTTCTAGTAAGTTTTAATGTAGTTTGTACTTTTTTCACACAATTCACCACTTTCATAATGCATAAAAAAAATTGTCTTTCCTGTACATTTAAGAAAAACACTGTAGTTTGGTGGGAGGGGAGTCCTGGTTATGAGTTATGTAGCAAACTAATAATATTTTAAGGAGCATAAAAGCACTTTTAGAGATAACCTTTAACTACTGGAATACACCCATTCTTCCTTTTACAGCCAAAAAAATGTCTGGAAAAGGGAGACAGAGGAAATTCAGGTAGATACAGGCACAAACAAAATACCATAACATAAAAAATCTCAAAGCTGCTTATTCAGTTCACAATATAATGTATGATTCCTCTTACAGATAAGGGCAAGAGAACCATTGTTTTACTTAATAACCAGATATGAGTCGGTGGAATCCTGGTTCACGCTCACTTCATTCTCTTTCCCCCTCCCTTAAACAAAGAACATGTTCATGACAACTGGTTAGAGAAGGCAGGTGTCTGTGTGAAACATAAAAAAACTGAAATCTAAATGTATATTTATGTAATTGAGGCACCCCTTCCCAGGAGGCGCTCCTAGGCGATTGTCTAGTGTGCCTAGTTATAAATCTGGCCATGGAGGTAATACTGCCGAATAGTCTTTGGCATAGGTTTTACACTGCCTCCATTTCCATTGCTACATCCCATTTACTAGGTGTTTACAGAGTTACATAGTTACATAGTAATTAAGGTTGAAAAAAGACTTTCAGTCCATCAAGTTCAACCTTTTAAGAACTCCTCTGATCTGCAATATGCGGATTAAATATTAATTAATTAGTTGTTAATTAATTATTAATCAATTATTTAATTATTTATTTTTTATTATATTTTTGATTATTAATTAATCCAGAGGAAGGCAAACAGAAAAAAAAACCCAAGTGAGGCTTAGCCAATCATCTCAAAGTAAAAAAAAAACATTAATTCCTTCCTGACCCCAGATACTGGCGATCGGATTTCTCCCTGGATCAATACTCCCTCTCTAATTATCCAGGATAACCCTGAATTCCCTTTTTAATTAGAAATAAATCCAGTCCCCTTTTAAAGCTATCTATCGAATCCAATGTCACCACCTCCTCTGGTAGAGAATTCCACAGATTAACCACCCTTACTGTGAGGAACCCTTTTCTTTCTTTACGGTGGAATCTTTTTACTTCTAACCTCAAGGGATGTCCTCTTGTCAGTTGAAAACCTCTTGGCACAAAAAGCTCCCTTGACAAATCTGTATACTGACCCTGGATGTATTTATATAAGGTAATGATATCTCCTCTTAGATGCCTTTTTTCTAGAGAAAATAAGTTTAATTTGGTTAGTCTTTCTTCATAACTTAGCCCCTCCATTCCCCTTATTAGTTTTGTAGCCCTCCTCTGTACCTTTTCCAGCTCTAAAATGTCCTTTTTATGCCGTGTTGCCCAAAATTGTACTCCATATTCCAAATGAGGGCGTACTAGAGATTTGTATAGTGGCAGAATTATATTTGCTTCCCTTGCTTCTATACCCTTCTTAATACATGTGTGTGTGTGTTTATATATTTATACAGTGTATTTGGACATGCAGATACACTTACAGACAGCAAAGCCACTGTATGGAGCCATTTTGGGGCATATATACAAATTATTCCATGGCACTACTATCTTCAATCATCCTGAAAATGTACTACCCTAAGCCTGTGCCATGTGGGCCTAGACAGAAACACACTAATAGTGCATATCATTTTAAGAATATAACTCTTTTTCGTTTTTAAATCTTCTCAGAATGTTAAATTTCATTGATTTCAATAAGACATTTTATATTTTTTTCATATGTTAGATTTTGTACCTGCTTTGCAGTCAGGAAATTTCAGTGAATAGACATTTATATATAAAACAAACTGTGTGGCACTCAAGAGTAATTCACAATATTCACAATGTACCTGGTTATCCTTTACAGACAAATAAAGGTGGTTTCCAAAGCAAGAAATCACACATCCCATGAGCATTCTGGGACCAGCAAGTGAGAATACAGACATATTTTGTGAGAATAAAGCAGAATATTACTTTTATTAAATGTACGCTGGGCTCTTTTAATTCTGAAATAACTTAAAAAATGTGATGTGCTATTAATAATTGTCCATGTTTGCTTTGTACTTTTTAAAAACAGCAAAAAGAGTGAGAAATACTATAAGTCTCTTGTGTTAAAGGGGAAGTTTCACTAACTACGAGTTGCTCTTACATGAAAGAGTTCATTTATATAATTTTAAATAAGTATGTAAAAATGCTAGCCATTTCCTTTTATTGTTACAAGAGGAATACAGCTTAGAACTACGCTACAGTCTGATTGGCTCTTGAGCAAACTCATTATCTTTTGACCCAATCAGCTAACAGAGCTCACTGAGATTGACTGAGTCTTCTGAGTTTGAAATTTAAAGCTGGAGTGCATAAGACTTGTATACATAACTCAATTTAAATATCTTGAGTAGTCCAGGCACATCCTGCATTTCTCTTAAGATCTGCATGGTTTGCAAATTAGTGAAATTCTAATGCGGACAAATGTCATTGTAAAGGAATTCAGTGCTATGAACGGATATATGAGGCGGTCATCTGCTGAGTGAGCATTGCATACAGAGCTTAGCCGGTTGCTCGTTTGGTGAATAGGCTCAAGAAAAGAACATAGCATTTGTTGTACAAAGAAAAAATATATTTGGCTTAAAGTACTGAGTCTGGCTCAAAGTCAAGGACTAAAGTTTGTTTTATATATAAAAAAAACAACTAAATGTGATGTCACTGCTGGATCGTGGATTAATCCATGATATGAAGATGGGAGTTATGTGAGAGAGGGACATTTACATTCCTGGAGATCTGTAGTTGCATTTCTTGAAGCTAGGCGTCTAAGTCTGAGCCCATGATGTGGAAAGGATGTGGTATCAATTTCAATCTTATTCAGTTATCTTAACAAAGGCTCTCTGTTACCTATTTTTACCCTCCACTGATAGCTAAAACACATACCTTGAGAAACCAGCTATGAGGAAGTGATGTAATATGAACAAAATGGATTCCTTTACTAAGTAACAGAATCTTCAAAAGTTCAGAATTTCCTCAAAAAATTTACTCCAAGCTTTCACCGCTTTTAATTTTGTTAGTTTGGTACGTTTGACAAATCAGTGTAATTTTCGTGAGCTACAGTGACCCTTTAAAGAATTCAGAGTACAAAAATAAAACTGGAACAACAACTATGTCTAATTGATTAGTTGTGATGATGAACTGGATTATTGAAGAAGCCTCAATTTGTCATTTAAATTTTGAATTGGGGAATTCACTTATAACATTTACCGTAAGTTAAAGTATATACTTGAGTATAAGCTTGAGTATAAGCCGAATTTTTCAGCCCTTTTTTTAAGGCAAAAAAGGTCCCCCTCGGCTTATACTCGAGTAACTCTCCCCCCTGTGTCTCTCTAAACCCCCCCCCCCCGTGTCTCTCTAACCCCCCCCCCCCCGTGTGTCTCTAACCCCCCTGTGTGTCTCTACCCACCCGTGTGTCCCCCCTCCTCAACCTAAACCCCCCTCAACCTAAACCCCCCCTCAACCCCCCTCCTCCACCTAAACCCCCTTAAATTCCTCCCCCCTCTCCCCTCACTTACCTGCTTGTGCTCCGGCCTCCGCTCCTTGACCCGGCACACATGTGACATCACATGCGTGCCGCGTCATTAGCATATAGGGGGAGGTATTTTGGGGGGTTTAGGTGGAGGAGGGGGGTTGAGAGGGGTTTAGGTTGAGGAGGGGGCTTGAGGAGGGGGCTTGGGGTTGAGGGGGATTGAGGGGGGAGGTTGAGGGGGTTGAGGTTGAGGAGGTGGGTTGGGGTTGAGGGGGGTTGAGGTTGAGGAGGGAGGTTGAGGATGGGGGTTGAGGATGAGGATGGGGGGTTGAGGAGGGAGGTTGAGGATGAGGAGGGAGGTTGAGGAGGAAGGGTTGAGGAGGGGGGTTGAGGTTGGGGTTGTGGAGGGGGGTAGAGGATGGGGGGTTGAGGAGAGAGGATGAGGATGGGGGGTTGAGGAGGGGGGTTGAGGATGCAGGGGTTGAGGAGGGAGGATGAGGAGGGGGTTGCAGATGAGGAGGGAGGTTGAGGAGGGGGTTGAGGATGAGGAGGGAGGTTGAGGATGAGGAGGGAGGTTGAGGAGGGGGTTGAGGATGAGGAGGGAGGTTGAGGAGGGGGTTGAGGATGAGGAGGGAGGTTGAGGATGAGGAATGAGGTTGAGGATGAGGAGGGAGGTTAAGGATGAGGAGGAGGGTTGAGGAGTGGGGTTGAAGAGGGTGATAAGGGAGGGGGAAAGAGACACAGGGAAGGGAGAGGTTGGAAGAGACACAGGGAAGGGAGAGGGGAGAAGAGACACAGGAAAGGGAGAGGGGAGAAGAGACACACGGAGAGAGAGGGGGACATAGAGGGCACAAGAGGGACACAGGGGGCAGCACATTTCCCACCCTCGGCTTATACTCGAGTCACTCATTTTACCCAGTATTTTGTGGTAAAATGGGTGCCTCGGCTTATACTCGGGTCGGCTTATACTCGAGTATATTCGGTAATCTTAAAAGATGACATTTGAAAATAAACATGCTTTTAGAATGGAAAAATATTATATGCAAATATGCTGCAGAGGAAGCAGACATTTTAGCTTTCTGAGGTTGGAGGAGACTTTGAATTCATAGAATATCTCTTTTATGACAGCTATATCTACCAGTGCTCTCATTAGAAGTAATGCAAAGCTCATTATCCTACAAGGACGCCCCAGTGCCCATTGAGACAGAAGCTTCATGAAGTAGCCTATTAAAGAAAACAGAAGCCTGCCGAATGAAAACTTTTGTTAGCAATGAGAATAAAACTATTTTAGAGAAAGTCTAACTGGAACACTTCCTGATAGCTCAGAGACTAAAGACGGTTTTATGTCTGCTAAACAGTGGCAGAAGAAATGGGTGGGCAGGAGAGAAAAGGATGGGGGGACTTGATTGTAGCCCTTGGTATTTGACACCTACTCACTGTGTTTAATAAGTTCAGAAACTGGCAGCTTACAAGTATAACTGCAAACTCTGCTCCTGCAGAAATGTAAACACCCTCATGTTTTCAGGATCCAGCAGAACTAATATTTTTTTCTAGTTATAAACTGGCATTTTCATATTTTTCCTGCCTAATTAAACTTTTAACTTTTAGTCAGATTCATATTTATGCAACTATATATTTCAATATGAAACAATGGTCCTCTAACCAAACTATAGGCAATCTAGGCAGCGGTATAGGGAACCATCTTAAATGCAATATTGTACATCTGAAGCTATGTATTATCATAACTAATTACATACAAATGCTTGATCTAATTATCACCATGCTATATGTATTGATTCATTTACCTTTAAGTTTTTCATAAATTATATTTTTGCCATCTTTGTTTTTTCTTTTAAAAATGTATTGTTACTGAGCTATAACGGGGGCTGCAATGAAGCGTGAATGGCGGTGTTAGCATTTTTCTCCACATAGGAAATACAACCTATTGGATACAGTACAGAACATAATAGCCACTGTGATACCTAGTAAATCCCCCTCTTCATTACAGCCCCTTTGATGGGTCTATTAAATATCCCTTAGTACTATCACTAGTTAAATTATTGGGAATTAAGATAAATACCGTATATACTCGAGTATAAGCCGAGTTTTTCAGCCCGTTTTTTAAGGCTAAAAAGGGCCCCCTCGGCTTATACTCGAGTCACTCCCCCCCCCCCCCCCCGTGTCTCTCTAACCCCCCGTGTCTCTCTAACCCCCCCGTGTCTCTCTAACCGCCCCCGTGTCTCTCTAACTTCCCCCGTCTCTTTCTCTCTCCCCCTCCTAATCCTCAACCCCCCTCCTCATTCTAAAGTCCCCCCCCCTCATTCTACCCCTCTAAATACTCCCCCTCTCCCTTTCCCCTCACTTACCTGCATCTGAAGCTTCTGTGCCGGCACCCGGTATATGCTAATGATGTGACGTCACATGCGCGCCACGTCAAGACGCCGGAAGGAGCAGAGACCGGAGCAAAAGCTTCAGATGCAGGTAAGTGAGGGGAAAGGGAGCGGGGGGGGTATTTAGAGGGGTAGAATGAGGAGGGGGGTTTAGAATGAGGAGGGGGATTGAGGAAGAGGAGGGAGGTTGAGGAGGGGGGTTGAGGTTGAGGAGGGGTTGAGGATGGGGGGGTTGAGGAGGGGGGTTGAGGAGGGAGGTTGAGGATGAGGAGGGAGGTTGAGGAGGGAGGTTGAGGATGAGGAGGGAGGATGAGGAGGGGGGTTGAGGATGGGGGGGTTGAGGATGAGGAGGGAGGATGAGGAGGGAGGTTGAGGAGGGAGGTTGAGAATGAGGAGGGGGAAGAGACACAGGGAAGGGAGAGGGGCGGAAGAGACACAGGGAAGGGAGAGGGGGATGAGACACAGGGAAGGGAGAGGGGAGAAGAAACACGGGAGAGAGAGGGGGACACAAGAGGGACCCAGGGGGCAGCACATTTCCCACCCTCGGCTTATACTCAAGTCACTCATTTTACCCAGTATTTTGTGGTAAAATAGGTGCCTCGGCTTATACTCGGGTCGGCTTATACTCGAGTATTTACAGTATATAATTAACATAGAGATAGGTTAAACATTTTTCTTTACTTACTGGGTTATTCAGACATTTATGTATTGCCAATTCAAGTCAATGAAGTTGTCTATAAGGTTTGGGGATATTTACTAAGCCGTCACAGAGGCTCTGATGTGGAGAGATCATTACAAAGCGTTCACAGGTGGGAAGTGCTGTGATGGCAATTTTCTCCCATATTAAATACCATGATTCACATCACAGCTACTGCTTCGTAAATCCCCCTCCTCACCACAGCCGCTATGAAAGCTTAGTAAATATCCTTCAGTGAGATATCATAATGCAGAAAAATTGACAGTACACCCATCTGCACACATGACAGTAATTGCTTTTAAATAATATTATTTGTAATGATATGTTTTAAAAAACATTTTCTACACGCCTACACAATTTTACATCACTCTCCATTCATCAATATGCAAATTCCTATTAATGGTGTTTCTATTTATTCCTTCTTGGTAGTTTTTTAACTAATAGATATCAAACTAAAAATTGTGAATAAAATATTTTAGCAATGTAAGAAATCAATATGTAGGAATCCCTGAGGTAGCAACGACCCTGTCATGAATACAAGATAATCCGTGGACCTGTGAGGTTATCACTCGCTGTAGGGCTGAACATAGAACCTCAGTTACTGCTTGTGCAGCTATCACTTCTTGCCCTCTGTTCCTGCTGTTTAAGAGACTTTATTCCCAGCCCAGAGCAATGATATATACTTACCAGCTATGTGTACACCCTGATACAACTGGATTTAAACTAAAATGTATTATATCATCCAGAGTGTTATTTATACAGTCATTGACTTCTGCTGTACATATTTATTATTAAATAAAACTGACAAATAAACATATTCATAAAAAAAGGCACCTGTTTTTATGTACCAAACTAAAAATATTAGCTGCTGTGTAAGCCATGAGCATAAAAACATATTTTTTGAGGAAAATCAGAATTTTGCATATAGTAATCCATTTTGTGTTTTATATACCTCTCTCTCAGAGTTGGATCATGAGGGTGTGTGTTCAGGCTATTAGTGGAGAGAGAGGTTGGGGAAGAGGGAACCAAGAGCCTTTGTTAAGATAATGTAATTATATATATACTAGCGAATTGCCCGTCAAAAAATGACGGCAATGAAATTGTAAGGTAGCTAATGCTGTTTAGTGTGTAATAATGAAATATATAATACATGAATAAATGAATATACTTTACCTATTTTAAAGCATTGTGTGGAAGAGCTGTGAATGTGTTTTGATGTTGCTGCAGCATTAGTGGTGTGGATCTGCTGTGTAAGCGTGCTGAATGTGTGCAGTGTAACACTGTGCGTGCGCGAGACCAAACCGTTAGCGTAGTCGTGTACTTCCGCATTGGCGTAAAATGGCGAGTAATGTGTGGTATACGTCTGTATCGGAATATCCGTAGGTGTTTTGCGAGTTTCTTGTGGTGTTTTGCGAGTTTAGAGTGCTGTAGCCTCGTTTTCTTTTTGTTCGGCGGCCATTTTTTCTCTCGCTTCGATTTTTTTTTAGTCTCTAAACTGTTTTATTTCGAGTAAAATCGAGGTGTAAGTTGTATTTTTGAGGTCCTGGGTGCTCCCTCTTGGTGTAGGTAAGTTTTTTATGTATGTGCTGTGTGTATGTATTGTGTTTTACATTTTGTAATGTTCGCGAGTTGCGTCCGAGTGTTGCGAGACCGTAATGTGTGTGAACGTGTGTCGTATGTTGTTTGCGAGTGTCGTAATGTGTGTGTCGTGCTGTTTGGTTTGCGAGGTAAAGTTTGCGAGGGTCGCAGTTGCTGGCATGGAGCGCCTTCGGCGCTCCATGCCAGCAACTGCGGCCCTCGCTTTGCGAGGTCCTCAGGTGCTGGCATGGAGCGCCTACGGCGCTCCATGCCAGCAACTGAGACCCTCGGCCACTGCCCTCGCTTCGCGAGGGCCGCGACTCGCGTAGCGAGTCCGCAGCGTTAGCAACAACTCGTACGCTCACAACTATATATGTGATATATATATATATATATATATATATATATATATATATTTGTGTGTAGAAAACAAATGGTACACTTGTGATCCCATTTGAATGTCTAAATATAAGTTAAAAAAGCTGATTTCTGGGTTGTGCAGTAGATTTTGTGGGGAGGTAGTTTACGATAAAAATCATTTGACTTATGGTGGGCAGAAAAGTATATATATATATATATATATATATATATATATATATATATATACATATATATATATATATATATATATATATATATATATACACATACACATATATATATATCCACATATGTATACATATATATATATACATACATATATATATATATACATATATATATATATATATATATATGTATATATATATATGTATGTATATATATATATAAACACATATATATAGTAAATAAATAGTGGATTTTTGATCACATTTCAATTTCTAAAACAAGTGGGGGGAAAAAAATGTGTTTTCTGCTCAGAATTCTGAGAATTACAGTTATTGCACTGCATTCTGGGAAAGTGGACAGGGACATGCAAATGCGCCCACAAAGGTGTTGCTCTTTAATCCAAATACCATTTCAAACATGGCTCTTGTTAAGCATATGCCTGTGTTATTACACAGCTTTAAGCAAAGCCCAGGATGGATAATGTACAAACCAGGAAACCTACCCACAGAAAGCACTATTTCAAGGTTACTGCCTCTCATCAGTGTGGGGTCAGTTCCTAGTGGTGGGCAAAAGAGCGACAGAAGCCCTCCACCGTTCCACTGTACAGTAGTACAGTAAATAAATAGTACATTTGTGTATATATATAGAAACAGCAGAGATTCCAAGTATCTTTTCAATAAAAAGTCCCAAAACATAAAGTAAATAGCAAAACATTAAGTAAATAGCTAGCTACAGTACATAGACATGCTAGCTATACTGCAGGATCACCCTGACTAACCCTGGAGTCACTTCTCAGCTCTCATGTAAAAGAAAAACAGTTATCTTTACACACACCACTTCCAACCATACTTCTTTCCAGGTCTTCTTCCTCAACCACATTCACTGTATTTCCTTACAAGCCAACAGGTGAGGCACTGGCCTGCACTTCTCTCCCAGATACCCGTAACACATTTTTGGTGAGTGCAGTATTCACAGCTACCGACGGTGCTCCAAGGTGCAAAGCAAGGGTACTGTGTTATCCATGGAATAAGCAAAATCAAGCTGGTTGAGTTGGTACATATTAATGACGAACGGTACCATCCATTAAAAGGTATCATCTGAATCAAACTGCTATCTTTTGACATACACTTCAATTTAATGCCTATTTAATGAAAAACATATAATACTCAACTCATAAGCTGCCCATAAAAGGATCAAAAGCTGGGATAATGTATAGTTATCTCGCATAAAACATAGAAAAAAATCAATTTACTGTTGACCTTCTCACTATATAGCAGTAATGGTGAGGTCTTGGAACCACAACTACAGAGAATGCACTAAATGTATATACCATATGAAACACAATTTTACATCTACATTTGATTCTTTGATGATGAAAGAATATTAGCTGTGAAGTTAAGTGTGCACAACTGAAAAAATACAACTTTAATTAATGTCTCTTAGACATGTAGATATAGAAACATATAATTTTAACAAGCTACTATGGTGACTTTAAGAGTGAGTCTAGTGTGATGTCATCAGTAATATCATGGATATATTTTTTTAAATATTATATGTAATGTCATTATCACATATATAGTTGTGAGCGTACGAGTTGTTGCCAACGCTGCAACACTCGGACGCAACTCGCGAACATTACAAAATTAAAAACACAATACATACACACAGCACATACACAAAAACCTTACCTACAGAAACAGGAAGCACCCAGGACCTCAAAAATGCAACTTACAACTTAATTGCACTCAAAATAAAAGAGTTTAGACACTAAATAATTTGCTAAGCGACACAAAAAATGGCCGACGAATAAAACGAAAACGAGGCTACACACGCAAACACCATACGAGACACGTTACCACACATTACGACTTCGCAATCATCGGACTCAACACGCCGACATACAAACATTTAAAACTTAAGAAAGACACACAACAAACACATAAAAAGCTTACCTACAGCAAGAGGAACCATCCAGCACCTCAAAAAAACAAGTTACATCTACATTTAAATCAAAATAAAACACTTTAGACACTAATATCATCGCTAAGCGAGAGAAAAAATGGCCGACGAACAAAACGAAAACTAGGCTTCAGACGTAACTACACTACACTTACTCGCAATAATGAAACACATACTATGCGGAACGTATCACAATCATATTAAACACCATTTTGAACAGTAATACGCAGAAAATGGCGGATGGAACGCAAATTGTAAGCTGGAACGCAAATAGCGCATGCGTATTGCTTTCTAACGGTCTCACTTTCCAGAACTTTCTACAAGTTTATAAATACTGCCTATTTCACACAAAAAAATACATTTCTCCTCAGGTGATGAACGGAGTGACTTCAGAGATAACTGCTGCTTTTACTTGAGAAGACAATTCTTTACTAATTTACTACTTTACATTGTGCAAATTACAACTGAGAGGTAAGCTATAATATATTACATTTTATTATCAGGACAGGTCAAACAAATAAAAAAATAAACTAGGATTTATGTAGTGACATATATGGCACATTTATGTGTATAGGCTCACAAAAAAAATACGGTTCATTTAACAAAACAACAAAAAACCATAATTCAATATTAAACAGAGGTTTATGTATATTGACATGTGACACGCACATATATGTCTATAATGTATAGTGACATCTGACACGCAGATATATGTCTATAATGTATAGTGACATGTGACACGCTCATTTATGTGTATTGCCCCTGCATAGTGACATGTGACACGGACATATATGTGTATAATGTATAGTGACATGTGACACGCACATTTATGTGTATTGCCCCTTCATAGTGACATGTGACACGCACATTTATGTGTATTGCCACTGCAACAAAATTAGCTTAAAACAAAATCAGTAAACAACTACATTTAAATGACATTATTTGTCATGTATACTGATATGTGACACGCACATATATGTGTATCATCTATAGTTACATCTCACACACAGACATTTATGTGTGTTGGAAAAAAAAATATAAGGTTAATTTAACAATTTAAATATGATTCATGTATACTGATATGTCACACGCACACAAAATAATTACATTAAACTATGGAATGTGCTTCATGTATGTGACATATGTGTGTAGCCCCCACCAAAAAATAAGGTCAATTGAAAATAATTACACAAGTATATTTAAATGACATTAATTTACTGCAATTCAATAGATCATATAAAGCTGAATCTTTCTATTTCTTTTAATATTCAAACAGACTCTGCATCAACAGCGTCACTCAACAATTTGCACCGTGCACTGTGAAGCACAATCCCTTTTAAAGAACACCAACAAAGAAGAAGAGGTAAGATACAACAAGACATTACATGCTCAAAAGGCCATGCTTTGCTAGATGAAAAATTATAAATATACAAATAACTATTTCACTTTCTTTTTCAAACAGACACTACAAGAAGACCGGTGGATTAAGATTGGCAGGAGGGGACCGTCTGTCATTCGACACTTCAATCAAGGTAAAGTATTAAGTATAAAAAAGAAAGAACCATGAGCCTTATTCAATTGCGACTTGCTCAATTGAATAGGGCTCTATATAAGCACATAACATATTTTTTATACAGAACTTTTTAGTTACTGAACTTCTAACCACAATCAAGGTCTTCAATAACTAAAAACTTGGCTCAATAAATATGTTATGTGCTTATATAGAGCCCTCTTCAATTGCCAAAATTGCAATTCAATGAGGACCTATATATGTTTAATGGCCAAGAGCCTCACTCAAATGTGATTTGCCCATTTCAATAGGGCTCTATATAAGCACAGAGCATATTTTTTAAAGGAACTTTTTATTTAGTGAACACGTTGCTTTTGGATACAAGTTCACTAAATACAAAATTCGGTAAAAAAATATGCTCTGTGGTGATATTGAGCCCTATTCCATTGGCCAAAACACAATTGAATGAGGAGCTGACAATATAACAAATGCAGTAACCAAAGGCCCTCATTCAATTGCTATTTTGGACAATTTAATATGGCTATAAATAAGCACTTTTAGGCCCTTATTCAATTGCCATTTTGCTAATTCTATAGGGATCCAAATAATCACATAACATATATTTTTTAAATAACTTTTTCGTTAGTGAAAACCTTGCTTTTGGATAGATGCTTAATAACTAAAAACTTCTTTAACAAATATATGTGATGTGCTTATTTAGAACTCTATTCAATTTTCAAAATTGCAATTCAATGACGGCCTTAGAGTACTATTACATTGTAAAAAATGCAATTGAATGAGGGGCAAACTATGCAACATATGGTACACACAAAGGCCCTCATTCAATTGCAATTTGCCCAATTGAATAGGGCTCTAAATAAGAACATAACATTTTTTTTAAAGAAGTTTTTAGTTACTAAAAATCTATCCAAAAGAAAGTTTTTCACTGACTAAAAAAATATGCTATGTGCTTATTTAGGGCACGATTCAATTAGCCAAATCGCAATTGAATGAGATCCAAACTGCTACACACAAATCAGAATTTCTTATTCAATGTTTAACAACCTATAAGCCTTACAAAGAAGCCAAAATAAGAATAACAAAAGTGTTGCGCACCTAATAGCATTGTACAAAAAATCACACAAACACATAGGAAACTACATTAACATTCTTCTTTAATGTTTAACAACCTATAACCAGTACAATCAAGAATAAATAACTTTTGCACAAGTGGTGCGCACAAAACAGGATTGTAAAAAACTAACACAAACACATAGCAAACTACATTAATTATATTATTTCATGTTTCACTAACTATAACCATTCCAATAAAGTTTAAATAAGTAAACCACACGTGGTGCGCACAAAACAGGATTGTACAAAAACTAACATAAACACATAGCAAAATAAATTCATATTCTTATTTAATATATCACAACCCACAAGCCTTACTAAGAACCTTAAATAAGAATAACAAAAGTCGTGGGATTGTACAGAAAGTAAAAAAAAAAAATAGAAAAAAATAACCATAACTGATACAATACAGCCAAATTCATACATTTTTTACTTATTTAAAAGACATTTCACTCAAACAACATTTTCTATTTTATATTACAACAGATACTGCGTGAAGACAATCGGACGAGGACTTTCTCCACAGGACCAGACCATCGGACGAGGACTTTCAACACAGGACCAGACCATCGGACGAGGACTTTCACCAAAGGACCACAACATCGGACGAGGGCTATCGCCACAGGACCACAACATCGGACGAGGGCTATCGCCACAGGACCACACCATCGGACCAGAACTTTCAACAGAGGACCAGACCATAGGACCAGGATTTTACACATAGGACCACACCATCGGACGAGGACTTCCAACAGAGGACCACACCATTGGACAATGATTTTGAACCGAGGACCAACAAACATTCGGATTTAAATCACACTTCAACCAAGGTACAGTATAAGTACTAAAGTAGAAAACTAAAGAAACTGCTTTCAGTTGCATCCGTGTCAACAGAAAAATAAAAAAAATAATTTACTATCTCCCTTATTCTATTTAAATTGCTACTATGCAATACATAGCTCAATAACCACATCAATTTTTTTTTTAGCAAGAAGTTTTGCAGTGGTAAATATCTATCCACAAACAACGTTTTTAAAAAATAAAACCATTATTTTAAAAAAATATGTTACATGCTTATTTACAGCAGTATTCCATTGGCCAAATTCTTAGCCAGTGAGGACAGGAATTATAATTTTAACTAAATATAACTGATACATTAATGATTTGCCTTTTATTTCACCAATTGTGCACAAGAATCTTTAACAGGAATTACAAATTAAAATATACACAATTACATTTATTTTTTTTCCTTTACAGATTAATATGGCTGATAACGAGACCAAAGAAGAGAAGAAAAGACGTAAAACTAGAGAAAGACAAGAGAGATGGGCCGCCCAGCAGACACCGGAGGAGAAAGAAATTCGACGAGAAAAAGAACGCAAAAGACTTGCAAATAAAAGAATATCAGCTGCAAAAATGAAAGATACAACCAAAAAAAATAAAAAGATAATAAAGCATTTACAAACTGTTCCTAAAACATCAGATGACATTTTACAAGATACCAGTCAAGACAGACCAAAAAAAGCAACTACAAAAACAAAGCATTTACAAACTCTTACTAAAAACTTACAGGACATTTCAACCAAACAAGGACAACATATACCAAGAAAATCCACGAAAAAAAACAAACATTTAGAACCTGTTGTTGAAACATTTCATGACTTTTCACCTGATGAATATGAAAGTCAACATCCAATATGCTTTGCAAATTGTCCTTTACTCAAGTCTTTAGCAGTAGAGGTTCATAGTTGTGGGGACATGAGTACTCAATGTCAATTTTGTGAGGCTTATTATTTTAAACAGGAGAGACCCAGAGATGGACAATTTATTAGTTGTTGTCAAAAAGGAAAGTTCAAACTTCCAGAAAGGAAACAATTTCCAACCTATTTACAAAATATTATGACTGACCCTACTTTTCCAAATTACAAAAATTTTAAGACAAACATAAGATCCTACAATAGTGCCATATCATTTGCATCTATGGGGGCAACATTGGCTGCTAATGTACCAGGACATGGTCCTTACTGTTTTAAAGTCCAAGGACAAATTTATCATCGGACTTCACATTTACATCCAGAGGAAGGAGAGCAAAGAAAATTCGCTCAACTATATGTCCTAGATACAATGGAAGCTGTTGACCAACGTATGCAGATGGAAGAAAATAAAAAATGCTTACCCAGTGTTTTTATAGAGCTAAATAACATTATGGACAACAATCCCTACAGTAAAGCTTACAAAAAATTGGCAGAAGTAGAAAATGAACAATTACTTCATGCACAAAGACATCAATTACCCATGCCAAAGGTTAATATGGTGCTTAAAAGAGACAGACATACTGATAAACGTCGTTATAACTTGCCAACATCAAATGAGGTTGCAATGGTCTTTCAGAATGATGAAGGAGAACCACCATTTCAAAGAGACATTAGAGTATATCCCAGAAATGAGGAGCAACCATTTATTAATATTAATATCTTAAGTCCAAATTTAGATCCAATGACATATCCCATCTTTTTCCCACATGGAGAAGCAGGTTGGCAACCAAAATTAACCCTTCCCAGTTACCCAAATGCTAAAGCCAGAATCCGAAATAATGTTTCTATGCTTGAATTTAAAGTTGCTCAAATTGCCATTAGAGATGAATTTAATCCAATTTTATGTGGTGGAAAACTAACACAACAATGGATTATTGATTCATATTTGCAAGTTGAGGCAAATAATTTAAACTTTATAAAATATCAACAAGATAAACTACGTGTAGAACAATATTGTGGACTCATGGACTATGTTGCTGACGTGGCTACAAGCAGAGACATGACAGCTGGCAAAGCCATCATTTTACCATCTTCTTTTCAAGGATCTCCTCGAAATATGAGAGAAAGATACAATGATGCTATGGCTATTGTGACAAAATTTGGAAAACCAGATTTATTTGTGACATTTACCGTATTTTTCGCCGTATAAGACGCACTTTTTCTTCCCCAAAACTGGGGGAGGAAAGTTGGTGCGTCTTATACGGCGAATATGCCTTTTCAAACTGCCTCTGTCCTCTTATTCTCACCCCAGCGCTTCCTACCAGCATCGCGTCGGCCGGTGCGTCCTAGTGACGTCACACACGCAACGCTGCAGTACACGAGGAGTGCTGGTAGGAAGCGCTGGGGTGAGATCAAGATGGCAGAGATCAGAAGAAAGGTGAGGATCAGGGGGGTCAGGGAGGATCAGGACGGTCAGGGAGGGTCAGGGAGGGTCAAGGGCTCCCAAATGCTGTCAAATGCTGCAGTATATGGATATGTATGTGTATGTGTGTATGTGTATGTATGTGTGTGTATGTGTGTGTATGTGTGCATGTATGTGTGTGTATATATGTATGTATGTGTATGTATATTTATGTGTGCATGTATATGTATGTATGTGTATCTATCTATATATATATATATATATATATACATATATATATATATATATATATATATATATATATACACATATATATATATATATATATATATATATATATATATTTTGTGTGTAATGTAGGTGTGTATCTGTGTGTAAAGTGTATTTGTGTTTGATTCAGATTTTTTTTTTCTTGTTTTCCTCCTCTAAAAACTAGGTGCGTCTTATCTGCCGGTGCGTCTTATAGGGCGAAAAATACGGTACATGTAATCCACAATGGCCAGAAATTAATCAAAATCTACTTATTGGACAAAGTGCTTCAGATCGACTAGATTTAGTAGCCAGAGTTTTTAAGATCAAATTAAATAAATTAATACGTGACTTCACTATAAATCAGTTATTTGGCAAAAGTCTTGCTTATGTATATACCATTGAATTTCAAAAAAGAGGCCTTCCACATGCACATCTTCTCATAATACTTCAAGAGAAAGATAAATTAGATACTTCGGACAAAGTGGATGCAGTCATAGTTGCTGAACTACCAGATCCAGAACTATATGGTAGACTATATGAGATTGTTACTCATCGCATGATTCATGGACCCTGTGGAGACCTTAATCCACAATCACCATGTATGGAAAATAATCAATGTTCAAAAGATTTTCCAAAAGATTATAGAGACAAAACATATGCAAATTGTGATGGATATCCACTTTATAAAAGAAGAGAAGGAGATAGTGCCATTATTCATGGAAAAAAGTGGACAATAGATATGTAGTACCCTACAATCCACATTTACTCATGAAGTACAACGCCCACATCAACGTAGAAGCCTGCACTTCCATCAAATCCATTAAATATGTCTACAAATATATTTACAAAGGTTACGATGCAGCTACTGTAGTCGTCAAAAGTGCAGACAACCCTGAAAGTAGTGAGTTAGTACATGATGAACTTGCATCTCATGTAGATGCTCGCTATGTCAGTGCGCCAGAAGCTATGTGGCGGCTTTTAAAATTTGAAATGCATGATAGATCACATGCAGTATATAGGTTAGCAGTACATTTGCCACAACGACATTTAGTCTATTTCCATGCTGGAAATGAAATGAATGCATTGGCCCAAAGTGAAGATCGTCACACTACACTAACTGCATGGTTTGCATTAAATTCCACTGATGCTCAAGCAACACAATACTTATATATTGAAATTCCATATCACTATGTTTTTGTGAATGGATTATGGAGAGCAAGAAAAACCAGAGGCAATAAAATAATTCCACGAATTTACACAGCCAGTCCAAGAGATGTTGAACGTTTTTGCTTACGGATATTACTTTTAAATGTTCCAGGAGCACAAAGTTTTGAACAATTAAGAACTGTTAATGACATTGTATATGAATCCTTCCATTTAGCTGCAAGACATAGAAACGTACTCGCTGATGATACAGAGTGGGAAAGATGTTTAGAATAAGCAGCACAATGTCAAATGCCACGACAGATGAGAGAACAATTTGCTTTTATTTGTATCTTCTCAAATGCTCCAAATGCATTAGCTTTGTGGGAGACTTTTAAAAGTAATATGGCTGAAGACTTTATGCGACGATACAATGAACCCATTGCACACTTAAAAGCGTTAATGGAAATTCAAGAAGTCTTTTTAACTCATGGATTAAGTTGTGCAAGTTTTAATTTGCCTGATCCAGGTCTAATAGATGACATTAACTTTGAAGACTATGACATTCAACTACAAGCAGAAAGAACAGAAGAAAGACTTGCAACTTTAAATACACTACAATTGCAAGCATTTCATGCCATTAAAAATGCTATAGATGATGACATGGTGACAGAGCGTTATTTCTATCTTGATGGACCTGGCGGATCAGGGAAAATATATTTGTACAATTTATTAATGAGTTCAGTACGAGCACAAGGAAAAATAGCAATGGTGTTTGCCACTACTGGAATTGCTGCACTTTTATTAGAAGGTGGAAGAACTGTTCATAGTGGATTTAAACTGCCAGTGCCTATTTTAGAAAATTCTGTGTCAGATATTCGCATGACATCCTTACAAGCAAAGAAATTGAAGAAATGTAAATTAATTATAATACATGAGGCCACAATGATGTCATGCTATGCCCTCCAATGTATTGACCGTTTGCTTCGTGAAGTCATGGATAATATTTTTCCATTTGGTGGAAAGGTAATGTTGGGTGGCGATTTTAGACAAACATTACCTGTCGTTGTACATGGAAATCGAACAGACATTATTGAAACATGTATAAAGTCAAGTACAGTATGGAAACATTTTACCCATCTTCAACTGTAACAAAATATGAGATCAGAAGGCCAAACTGATTTCAATGATTGGCTTATTAAAATTGGAGAAGGCAGAACAGAAAAAATACTACATTTACCTGACGACACTGTAGAGATCCCACCTCATATGATTTGTCAACAAGATATTATATCGGCTATATTTGAAGGGAGCATAAATAACGAAGAATATTCCGAGCTTGCCAACCAAGTTATACTGACGTGTAAAAATAAAGATGCATTAATACTCAATAATGAAATCTTAAAAAAAAATTATGCACCACAAAGAAATTATCACAGTGCTGATTCTGTACTTGCTGATGACAATGAAAGTCAGGCAAACTTTTCAACTGAATTCATTAACTCTTTAACTCCTTCTGGAATGCCACCACATATTTTGCAGCTAAAGAAAGGTGCAATTATCATGTTACTGCGAAATATGAACCCCAAAAAAGGCCTATGCAATGGCACAAGATTAATTGTTCAACAATTAAAGGACCATTTTATAGATGCTGAAATTTTAACTGGGACCCATAAAGGAGAGAGAGTTTTCATACCAAGAATAGATTTAGCACCAAGTGAAAGTAGTCTCCCTTTTATACTTCAAAGAAGACAATTTCCCATTATTATGGCATTTGCCATGACCATTAATAAATCACAAGGTCAAACTTTCAAATCTGTGGGTATTTTTTTGGAAGAACCAGTATTTGCACATGGTCAATTGTACGTTGCATTGTCACGGTGCAAAAATCCACAGGCTATTAAAGTTTACATTGAAAAAAATGAAAGTCAAGGTGATTTATTAGAAGATGGACGTATTTTTACTAAAAACATTGTCTACTATGAAGTACTATAACTTTGCAGGATACAAATTAAAGATGCCAACATTTTTTTAAAGCATTCCAAAATACATAACAATTGGTTGTTTAATTCAGTCATAATTAATGGAAGTACTGTTTATGAATGATTCGCCTCACAAAATACTTGCCTTGCATTGTTAGTAAAAATTATGTTAAAATGTTAAGTCACTATGTTAATGTTTCTAATGTTAAAAGTTTAAAAAATATATTTTCAAGTTATTTCATTCAACAGATTACAAAGTGGATGTTAAGAGGTCAAGCACCTTTTAAGTCACAATGTAAATATTGTCTGTTATCTTAAGATTACTATCTACATTAATGTTTATCGCCAGTTTATGTGCTCAGTAATGAATTACTTTAATTACGTACGTTTTAAGAAGAGTTTTATTGTATGCCTTCCTCTACATTCAATGTATATTCAAGTTAACAATTATTGTGATAGAAATTGCATTTTAATACTGATTAATTTAAAGGTCAATTGTTTTTACATTCAAATGTTAATACTTTTAATAAAGAATTAGGTTACAAAATGTATTCACTATGTTCCTGTTTATAATGTTCAAAATTATACCAATGTTTTGTCAACTTCTAAACTTACATAAAAAATAAAGTTCAAGTTTAAAAATATATACTTTGAAGGTTATTGCTTACATATATTTTAAACTTCATGTTAAAATTTGCGACGTTTAAAGAAGGCTTTTTACTTTTTGCTTTCCTATTCATTCAATGTATATTAAAGTTAACAATTCTTCAGATACAAATTACATTTTAAAAAACCATTACATCAACATTTTACAAAAATACACGTTCATATTAAAATAATTACAAGTGACAAAAATATATGTTAATAACTAAACAACTTGACAAACATATACATCACATTGCCGTCATTTTTTGACTGGCAAGTCGCTAGTATATATATAAATTTGAGATGTCATGAATGATGTTATAGATGATATCATGAATAATAAAGCTTTGCAAGGGGAAAGAGGGCTGTTAATGTTGCATGCTAGCTTCCCAATTTCCTGCGTTTATTCCTGAGCTGCAACCTTAACTATATTTTATCTCAGTTTTTGCCAATATATTTCTTTTTTTTTCTCAGTTTTTAATTTAATTTATTATTTATCAATGTATTATTTTATTATTTAAAGTTGATAGGAGGAAAAACGTTTACATTTCTTAAACAACTGTAAGACAATGCCTTTTAAAGTCCTATAAGGTCTGGCTACCAGGGATATGAAAAGTAAATGTGGAATTATTTAAAAGAATTCTCATATACACAGTTGTTTTTGATGGAAAAAAAAAGACTTACTTACAGTACCATCACAGCATGGGGGTAACCATTAGTGTGTTGCAGGTCCTTTAAGGACCTGTGGCAGGAAATTTGAATTTTTAGATGCAGCAGGGGTCCTGATTGGGACACCTGCTGCAAGGGTTAATGTAGGGACACTGTGGGGGTTCCAATGGGGACCCACAGAATTGGGCGGGTTAATTTTAGGTGCCGGGGATTACTGGAAGTCCTTATCTGGGCCCATGTGGCGAGGGTTAATTCAGTGAGGCTGCGGGGGTCCCGATTGGGACCCCTGCAGCATGGGGATGTATTGGGGGAGCAGGGGGAGCTTTAGGGGCCGGAAGGAGGTTCGGGGGCCACAGCGGGGGTCTCTTCTGCTTACGCAGCAAAATGTAAGGGCTGTTGCAGCCTTTGTGAGTCCTCTACAGCACTTGTTGGGCTTTGGGCTTTGTTGGCTTGTTACAGGCTAGCTCGCGGGGGACTTCTTGGCAATTTAATAGCATGATTGGAACTTAGTGGGACAGATCAAAGGGTTGTGTGCTGCGATGTTGCACTAAGCGTAGGCATTTTTCAGCCGTCCTGCGTTCTAACACGCAGGTCGCCAACGTAGAGGTTTACAAGGCTAATTTAATAGCCTCCAGCCCTACTTTTTTTACTACGGGCTACTTTTTAAAACAAAGCTGGATGACATTTTAAGGTCCTCTAAGTCCTTTAAAGAAACACAGACAGCTCCATGCATATAACAGTATTGTATTTCCTCTTTTTAACAAAATCAAACTTATTTATGCATGGAAAGTATGGCTGGCTACCAAGGATAGGAAAATTGCATGTGGAATTAGTTAAAAAGAATTCTGTTAATATTAGGTGACATGGTTAACGGTTAATGGTAGGTGCCATGGGGGTCCATAGGAGTCCCCATAGTAATAACATAAGGGTCTGTAGGGTCCCTCATATTATAACGGTTAATGTTAGATGCCATAGGGGTCAATAGGGACCCCCAGGGAAACAGGCTCATTTCCAGTGGGGTCAGTAGGGACCCCATGGTAATGGGCTAATGCTAGGTGCCAGGCACCCTCCCCCACCCTACCCCAAAGCAGAAGATGTTTGGCACTATGTCAATAATGATGTGTAACAACAAACTCAGCAATATGATACCATGCCTGTGTATGGTCAGTTGACAATCTATCTAAATAACCAGAGGTGGTCATGAATGCCCGGCCTCAAAAATGGTAACTAACTAGTGTAGTGTGTTAACTTTAGATAGATCGTCAACTGACCATGTACAGGCATGGTATCATATTGCTGCGTTTGTTGTTACACATCATTATGTACATATTGCAAACCATTTGCAGGTTTGCCAACCAATATGGCACCTGGGGGATGTTTCTGCATAGTCCCATAAGTCCCAGGCTTTGGGCAGTACATTTTCAGGAGAAAGCAGTACATATAAATATGTGTGTATGTGCAAATAAATGTCTATATGCAGTGATATTTCTGTCTATAAGTGTACTTGTTTACATATGCCATATATATACAGTATATATATTTATATATATATATATATATATATATATATATATATATATATATAGTACAAATAAGGAATAGTACATTAGTGACTTTATGAGGTTAAGTGACCTGGTTTGTGAAAAATCCATCCCTTGCTATGCCTAAAACTGTGAAATACAGTAAGCATATGCTTAAAAGGAGCCATGTCCCACCCAGTTTTCCCAGACTGCAGTGAATATACTTTATTTCTTAAAAATTTGAGCAGGAAATAAGTTTCCTACAACTTATTTTTAGACATTCAAATAGAATCACTAATGTACTATTCCTTATCTGTACTACTTTGTACGGTGGAGGGCTTCTATCACTCTTAGCCCACCATATGTGAAACAATTAATATATATATATATATATATATATATATATATATATATATATATATAAAAATATATATATATATATATATATATATATATATAAATATATATACAGTATATATATATATATATATATATATATATATATTGTGACAGGGTCACTACCACTTGCGGGGTCAGTGCCCTACTTTAACCTACTCTTTAGATTTATCGAAGAAGGCACCGGAGGCTTTTCATTCCACTCCATGTTTTATTAAGATCCAGTCTCCACACTCATGCAAGGGGGTTTTGCAAGGTGGGTGGCCAGCTGTGCAGAATATTGCAATTAAACTACCCAGCCCAGCCAGCTGGCATGTCCTTCAGTCAAGTGCTATGTCAACACTCTTGAGATAGTGACAGAGCAGATGCTGTCTTGCACATATACCTGAGATGCTCTGTTTGACATGTATTCCTAAGGCAACTAAGAATGCACAGTGTCCTGATTGGGATTCTTAATTTACATGTAGGTTTACAACCACTGGTTACCAAAAATGCACAATTCTCTGAATAGTTGTATAAATATGTCCATAGTTCATAATAGGTTCAGGTCTGGTTTTCACATAAACAACGTGTGTGACTATTTACTGTGTGCCTGTATCCTGAGTGGGGAGTTGTCCTATTCTGACATCAATGATATCCTGCCTGTATTATCATCTGCACATATGCTTGGGTGTTGTCTCTATCCTGAAGCCATCTTTTGTGCCAGAGCTAACAAGAACTACACGGTTTGAACTAGGTTTTTATCAAGCCCCATTAAAGAATCAGGTTGTGACAATCATGTATTTAGAATTTCCTTTTTATACCAGACTTCTATAACTATAAAAATATTTTATATGTGTCTTAGAAATCTATTTTCACTTTATAGAGGCTCTGAATGTATTACATATCTTAGCTCATGCAATCCTCATACAACATGCTTTGTTTAATCAGTATGGAGAAGAGAGTTCCTTAATGGATTAGGTTTGCAGAATTAAGTCTTGATATATAGCACGCTGACTTCAATGGGATACAAGGTGAAGTTCTTTCATGTATGTCGGAATGGTATATTGAGGGCAGATTGCCCTGAAAATGTATAAATGTGCGCAATATCACTTCATATCTGCGGCTTCCATCAAGCCATTTTCTATGAAAGCTTTTAAGGTGGACCTGGCTTCACACAATATTACATTTTTAAAAATGAGATGGAATGTAGAAGTGCCATTGAAATGCCATCAGGCTGTGCATATGAAATTCAAGGACAAACTAAACTAATCTGCTATACTGTATATCAGACAATATATTAGGGAGTGTATTAAATATATGTTCCCCTGAAAATACACACACATTACCCACATATTATATCATTTTTTCATGAGCTTATAACTTTGCATTGGTTTGAAGTATCTGTTCTATTTCTTGTGAATTTCCAACCAAATAATAAGCTGATTTATGTTGAATTCAGGGGTGATGACATGATGTTTTTCCCATCAGTAATTTACTGGGTGATGTGTCACTTACCCCTCTTTGTGACCAAATTATTTCCATAGTGACTGTGGCCTCTGAGGTACTGCCCTTTAAGCCAGGAGACCCATATGCCCACCTCCTGTTTTTCCCCCTTTCAACCCGCCAAAAAAATCCCAAATCGGTTAGTGGCACTGCCGCTCTAGCCCAAACTCTTGCAGAAACACCAAAGGGAGTTAATCAGGCAGTATATTCTCGTGGGGACTAACAACCTGTCTAGTCATCCAATTGAGCGACTGTTGTGGGAAATTGCAGAGGTTAATGAGGGTTAAGTGTTGTAACTGATACCACTTTGATTTATTATCTATTAACTTCATGCGGTCCGCCTGGAGGATTCAACCCGGTGGCCACGGACGCATACACAAAACATCTTTGTTCGCAGATGATATGGTGATATCAGTGGAGAATCCGCTTGGTTCTCTGGGGTCTCTCCATAAATTGAATGAAGAATTTAGTAATATTTCTAATTACAAAATTAATATTTTGAAATCTGAAGCTTTGCCTATCAATTTATCCTTAGCCGAAATAGACAGCCTGAAAGAAAACTTTCACTATAAATGGCAGAATAAGATCAAACATCTGGGTATTGATATACTTCTTGTTGGCCTACCCACCACCCGACTGTCTCCACTTCAATCCATTATGAATGCCTCTGCTAGACTTATCTTCCATACACAACATTCAGTGTCGGCATCACCTCTCTGTCAATCACTCCACTGGCTTCTCTTAGCCTCAAGAATACAATTTTAAATTATGACCCTAACTTACAAAGCCCTCAACAATAACTCTCCCCCTTACATCTCTGCTCTCATCCCAAATACTCCCCCACCCACCCTCTTTGTTCTGCTAATTACCTTCTTCTTTCTACAACTCTTGTCACCTCCTCTCACTCCCGCCTCCAGGACTTTTCTTGTGCTGCCCCTAGTCTCTGGAACCCCTTGCCTCGCTCCACCAGATTATCCTCTTGCCTCAAAACATTTAAAACTTCACTTAAAACGCATCTCTTTAAAGAATCATATCACCTTCCACCCTAACACACTTATCACCTCTCTCTCCCGCTTTTACCACTCACTATACCTTAGATTGTAAGTCTGTGAGTTTCTATCCTAAGTACTTTGGGAATGCACCATGGACATTGGATTCCTAGCTCAAAGACAGGGCCATCCTTCCTTTGCTAAATGTTAATTTGTATTTATCTGTGTCTGAACCAAATTTATGTACAGTGCTACAGATATGTTGGCGAGTTATAAATAAACTATAATAATAATAATAATAATAATAATAATAATAATAATAATAAAGATGTGTATTTTGCCAAAAATTACCTATTTGATGCTTGATTTTACTGCTTAATATGATGGCCAACAACCTAAACAAGACAAATTTGTATTTTGCCCTTTTTAAGTTAATGGTAGACACTTCGCACGTTTATGTACCTAAAGGAAAATTATAGATGATTGAATGTGACATTTTCTTTTTCTCTTTCTCAGATGTAAAGGTTAATACTTATTTTCACCTGATTATATTCGCATCTCCTGAATTTTCCAAGTCAGGGACACTGTCTCAATGGTGCATATTGGACTTTTACTACTATTTCTTGTGTGTTGTTGGAACTTGTATCAATGTCTTGTTTTTTTTTTACATTTAATAAAAATAAAAATAAAGATAAAAAAAGAATATGGGGAGCTGAACAAAGAAGTATGTCCTGTTGGAGATACATCAAGTCTTGTGTGTCTTCATTGGGGAAACTGCTTAACAGGATAGATATAACTTATTGTCCTCTTGAAGAGCGGATACCCTGAATGCAGGAGATGGGACCTTGGTTGGGACCTGAGTCTGCGCTCTGTTTTTAAAGGACAAGTGTTGCTTGGTGCCTCGGGTTTGTGACAGGTTGCTTAGCTGTGAGATCTCTGTGACACAATGATGAATAATCTTCCAGGATGAGCGATTATAAAGAGATTACCACAGCAGAGCTGAGGGAGCAGATTAAAGCTTTCCGAGGGGAGATTTTGGGATCCGTGAACCAGCGTAGATCTAGGAGCTGAGAAGGTTGGATAAGGTGAGTCTGCAAATGGTTTATACAAATACAGCCAGCTGATGGGTGCGACTCAGATCGGAGTATGTCAGCTGAAGTTGCTCTCTGAGAAATGAATATGAGTGTTAACTGAAATTAATAACATAGAATATTTTTATCTAACAGCATAGATTCTTTAATTGTGTGAAACATAAATTGTCATATAAATGAAATACAGGATTGACATGATAAAACTATAATATACACATTATAAGTAAAATATATATATTTTTAAATTAACCATTACTTACAATTGATTAGCATGATGTGATTTAAAACAAACAATTATGTGCATCCAATCTTTGTAATAATTCACAAATTGCTCCTATTTTTTAGATCTATTAATCAGGGATAGACTACTTAAGTCAATGAGTCTGAACTTTTCTGTGGTCAGGGGAGATGCCTTTCCTCATTGGCTAACATGTGATGTCATCTTTGTGGGATAAGAATAATCACATATAAAGTTGTGAGCATGCGGGCTGTTGCTAACGCTGTGGGCTCGAAGGCGCTCCTTGCCAGCAACTGCGGACCTTGCTAAATTTACGGAGTTATGAAACAAAAATACGACACGCGTTACAACCTATTACGACCTCGAAAAAAACGCCTGAATCCCGCGCGCATGAAAACATGAAAAACACAATAAATGCACACAAATACATAAAAAGCTTACCTACAGCAAGGGGGGGGGGCACCCAGGACCTCGTAAACTGAAGCTACACCTCAATGTAACTCAAAATAAAAGAGTTCAGACACACGAAAATCCCCTAAGCAAGAGAAAAAATGGCCGCCGAAAAAAAACGAAAACGAGGCTACAGCACTCTAAAGATGCAAAACACCACCAAACACCTACGGATTTTCCGAAAAAGATGTACGAGATCCGAAAACAAGGAGGCAACCTGCGCGACCCGAAAAACATTAGAAACACAATAAATACACGCAATAAATACACACAACAAATACATAAAAAGCTTACCCACAGCAAAACACCACCAAACACCTACGGATTTTCCAAAAAAGTCTGACGACATCCGAAAACAAGGACGCAAAATCAGTCACAGCCGCATACCACACATTAGGCGCCATTTTAGAACATTAACTTATACAATCCGGAAGTACACAGCTACCCTTACGGATTTGCCTCGCGCACGCACACTATTACACTACACACTGCCACATTGCTGACACTTACACAGCAGCTCCACAGCACTGATGCTGCAGCAACATGAAAACAGATTGCCAGCTCTTCAACATAATGCTGCATATATTACTTCACAATAGGTAAAGTATATTAATTTGTTATTTTATTAATTATTCATTGCCATACCAAAAAAAACACCAACGCTGCTCATAGCACACAAACAACCAAGAGCCTTGCAATGAGCGCCTTGTGAGCCACGAGGCTTGCAATGAGCGCCGAAGGATCTTAAAACACCAACAAAATTAATTTCGCACACAAACAACATTACCTGCCTTACAATCTTATTGCCGTCATTTTTTGACGGGCAAGTCGCTAGTATTAATAATAATAGGGGCATAAGCATTTTTGGGCAAAGCATTTAGGAGTGAATTGAGTCAAGATGGTCTCTACATATTAACATATGGGGATCTTTAATTTGTTTAATTAACTGGTGACTTTGAATTGATAACATAATTGATACTAAAAAGGAATATTGTTTGCTAGATTTTTTAGGACTAGAAAACCAGTTGAATGTGATATATTCTTGAATCACTTGATTTCCTTTTCTAAGTATAGTATGTTATACACCAGAAATACTAAGAAAATATAATTATAAGGTGATGACAAGGGTTATTTGCATTTCTTTTAAATCTTATCGTTTTGAGAACAAATGTAGTTCGAATTACCAACCCATTTATACTATATATTGAGTTTCAGAAACCAAGTTATCTGTGTATTATTTAACAGTGAGCACAACATTTTTCATTATATGGCATGCCAGTATGGGGGCCGTTGTATCTTCTGGAATTCTAGGAATGGGAATAGAACAGGGAGAAAATGTCTGTGGTGCCCTATAGCTTAGAGTTTTGGGATAAGCTGAATTACTTTCCTGCATTATAAGAATTACTAAAACTTTCTTTTTAACTTTGAATTATATTATGTTTCCAGCAATTTGGGATATATTTTGTTCTCTATTAGCAATTTTCTACTAAGTAGAGATCATAAGGATTTAATATTACAAAATCAAGATTCAAGTTGATTATTAAAAGTTACGTTTTTTGGTCATTGGATAGATATAAAAGGAAGTGCCTACTACTTTATGTCTTTTTATCTCCTTTGCTTTTAACTATTAATATCATACAAGAAGCAAACTCCCAGGATAACATTTTTAACTTAGAGCAGCGATTCTCCCATTTTTAGATTCTTTTGCTGATTCCATGGTGAGAAAATAAGTCCCATTAACTTTTGGAATGAAAAGGCATTGGTATATTTATTCATGAAGGCGCTTTGAATGAAACATTTGTATTCTGGAGCACATTTGACCACACCAAACAACCCACAAAGTTTTCCTCACAGCATACAAGGACCCCTTTCTCTCTGTTCCCTATAGGTGCAGGGATACACAGACAATGGAAGTAAAGTAGACTCTCATTTAGCCTGCACCCACAGGGATTGGTAGATGCTGCATAAATGTAGTTTCTGGTTGCTTAAGAGTTACTATTAATAGAGGCCTAGATGAGCTCCACATAGGATGATCGGCTAAGTATATGTGTCAGTGAGGGCTGTTCTAGCAGCAGCAGCTTTCACTCTTCACTTACACACAGGTATTTTTGGCTGGAGGGTGCGGTGCTGAACCTGGGAAGTGTAACACCAACACTGCACTGCCTCAGTCACTCATGCCTGTCTGCTTGCACAACCTGGCTCCTAGCATTTGTTGAGCCCTTTAAATTTACATTTTTATTCAAGTTACAGTATTACATTTTGTTCTGTTTGCTTGAGTTCTGCATAACCGAGAGTCTACTGTATATGTTTTATCTGTACTCATAATCAGCATAAACCTGGAGATTTAAAAATATATACTTTGATTTAACTGCTGGGAACCTCAAGCTTACTAAATCATTGATAGTATCAATACTCTCAATGGGACAGTTCTTTCATAGGCTGATTAGTCATCCTAGGTTATTTGACAAGAGGCATGTACAGAATATTAACTTTTTACTATTACAGTCATAGAGAGGCCATTTTATTATGAGTTTTCCACAGGTTAAGGACGAGATACATTTCTGACAAAACATCTTTATGTCGGATTAATATGTAATAGGGTCCCTGATAAATAATAATAAAAACAATGCTGTAATGGCTCATATGTGGTAATTGCAATACAGTGTAATAATGTAGTAATAATAATAATACCCCTGTACTATAATAATAAGTTACAGTATCCATTGTGCTCTTTTTTTTTTAATCAAACAAAACATAAAAACATTTTTATACAAAACACTTTGGGAGACCATTCTTAAGCATGGGTCGTCTGTAAGTCAGGCCGTCTGTAAAATGGAAACCACATGTATGTTTTCTTTCTTTTAAAAATTAAAATAAATCATGTTAAATCATTAAAAGCTTATGATTATGTAAAAATATGTCATATTCTCATTGTCCCTTTACAGAGCCACTGTTTTGGTTATTGTGACGATCCTGCTATAGACTACAGGTTATCTACCCATAAGGAACGTTGGGTTCTTTGAAATCTCGGCCCAGCACCCTGATATCTGGCTTCTGTATCAGTCATAGTCTCTCCATCAGGAATCAGCATTTCCAGGAGTTCCAGTAACCTTCCTGTGGTAGTGACTAGGACAGGTTACTTAGAGGGTGGAGATAGGTTCAGTATCGCAGCTACCAGGAACAGAATCAGAGATACACAATTTCTATGTATCTCCAAGTGAACTGATTTATTTTTGAAAATCACAGTAGTATTTATAGCAGTTAGACACAGAGGGGGTATGGCAGACAATCACAGGAGATTACCCCACATCCTGAGATCAATAGGATTATCTCCAATACACATCCTGCCATCTCTAGTACATGTCAGACGTGATTAACTTAATCTGACTTAAACTGGCAGACAATGGAACAAAGCAGGTTTGCAAATACAATAGGGGTCCATGCAGATATTCCAATGGCGGAGCCAAAAAGTCTGTGCTTTTATGAACTTAATGGGCCAACACCCAGTCTGGGGAAAAGGGGTCCGTGACAGTTATACTGTCAGATTTCATGTTTATTTAGTAATTTAGTAACAATTTGATGAAAACAGATTCAATGAAGCTTTTATAACTAGTATTTGGGATTTAGTTTTTAAGGACTGGCAGAACAAGGTACAAGGTGAGGGTTTATCCTGGGGATAGAGACACATTTTTTTCTAGCCGTTTAGCTTTGCTTGCAGGGAAGGAAGTAGATATACTGTAGACTCCTATCATGGCAGCCGCCTGGGCAGATTGTCTCCCAACCCTTGACACTTGAGGAGTGGAGAGAAGCCCATGTGCTGAAGGCTGAAATACCAACATTCAAATGTATGTTTTAAAAGCTACGTTGAATTGTTTTATTAAGATACTAATTTCATATACAAATATTCTATTGAGAACCCTACTGTATGAGCGCTATATTTGTCCTGACGATCCATCTCTGCCCACCTCAGAGTGTGTGCCCATCACATTCTCTTGGGACATTTTTACTCTAGTCCTCTTTCTACATTGAACTCTACATCCCTAAGCTATGGCCCTGATTTATATACAGATTGCGTGAGTGTGTGTGTGTTTTTTTTTTCTTTCTTTGCTTTGAGAATAAGAAAAACCAAAAGCAGACGTCATGGCCATTTTATTGACTTAACTAATGTGACAGTTTTTCTTATTACACAAATGCTGCTTTGGTTTGCATTAATGGTTGGCCTTTAACTCACTCATCTAGACAACAATGGGAGGTTTTACATCCTTCCAAGGCTGTTGGATAAAGCAGAGAGAAAGCTTTGTTTGCCTTTGCCGGATGTCTTGAATCAAAAACTAAACTCCACAAAAGGTAGTCTTGACATTACCAGTCCGTCAGATATGCAGCTCAAAGCGCTGGGACATTGTGAACACTTAATCTGATCATCAGACTTGATAACTTAAAGTATTGATTCTGTCCTAAAAGCCTGAAGATTAGACAGGGGACATCAGAAAACACTCAAATAGATCTTCAGCAGATTTTTCAAATAAATTGCTTAAGCTTATGCACACGGGCCCCGTCACTTCATCAGTAAAGTAAAGGTCACACAAACAAGGGAATGTGCTAATCGTCTAGGCAGACAAATAAAGTTACATTTGTCAGTGCTATCACCTCTGCTGCAAGCAAATTTAAAATAAATTAGAATCTGGCATCAATGAAAAGGTTCAATTAATTGAATCTTTTGGAGCAGTGTGGGGAAACAGTTTAATTACAGAAAGCAGTCATGAAAGTAATTTATTTTGGATGTTATCTCGAGTTAAGCAAATATTTTCTAAACTTTCAACTTTCCATGCTCAAAGCCGACTTCCAGTGTTGGGCAAATCATGGTATTTATAGGATTCGTCTGATAGACCTGTTATTCTGAGTTTTCATTCAGTTGAAGGCTTCTGATTTTATATTAGCAAGCAGACTGAGTTATGCAGCATTATTAATTTGCCATTTAGAGCAAAGTATTTTTTTCATGTTCAATAAATGATTTAAAGCATCACTGTAGTTCAAGAAAATATTAACAAACTAACATTAGCAGCTATATGATCCATGAACATGAAAGCATTTTTAGTAAAAATCTGAATTTTTGTATACACTATTTAAAAGAAAATATTGTCTTAGTTTCAAGATTTCCTGAGAGATCACTGGAGGGATAGGTGGGGTAAGATGTAGGGAGGATTTCCTCTTAGAAGTATGCAAGCTTGCATCAATAAATACAAACCCTGTTCTGCAGAATTATAAATGCTCATCTCAAATAACACAATGTCACCAAAAGTATCATAGATACAGTACCTCCATGGATCAGTAGAGATATCAGATGATTATTCTAATTAAAAACTAGCATTGTTTTTTTTTCCTGCCTAAGTAGGCTCTTAGTTATACTCAAAGGCCCCTATTCCATTGAGCAATTGTAACATACTGGAGCCCGTAATGGAGCCCGTAAACTAATTTGCTATTTAATTGGAGTCCTTTAGAGAGCCACAAACGATTTGCGGGCTACAGGCTGTAAATTCCTGCAGTTGTCAAAATCGTAACTTACACCCCATCTAAGCCTTTGATCTTTCAAGCCTGCAAAGGTTACAAGCGTTAAAATCGTAAATCGCTATTCAATTGCTACACATCCTCAAGCCCTGTAATCGGTAAATGTAGAAGAAAATCCAACGAGTATCAGATAGGATTTGCTAGGGGGTTAAACACCTGATCGTAGCACTGTAAATGCACTTTAAAAGATAGGGAAAGCGATGACAGACATTAGAACTAATTGCCCAACAATCTCAAGCTCGCAAATCTGCAACATTTATTTTTTATTTTTTATTTCAGTGTCATATCAATCACAGCAATTAATGAGTTAATACATATCAGGCCACCCACAGGACTAAAACATTTCCTTCATTCATTTTTAATATTTTGTACATTCACGAATTGCGAGTCTGATCGGATATGGGACCTCTAAACGCTAATTGATTCATGTGTAACCTCTATGTTTTGCTGATGTAATGATGACGCTCTCATTTACTATTGGCTGTTTCTAAATCGACAGTTATGGTCTTGCTTAATTGGTCATGATCATGCTCTGAAATGCTACTTACGATTGCATTGTTTACGGCTTTTGGCCTGTAACTTGCGGGCTTGTTCAATTAAATTGCTCTGTAATTGTAGGAAATTTCAAGCCCGCAGATATATGGCCCGTATAACGTAATCTGTTGGCTTGCAATTGAATAGGGGCCAAAGTTTTTAAACGTAAATGTATTATTTAATTTTACAGTGGTCCTTTAAACCAGTGTTTCCCAACTTCAGTCCTCAAGGACCACCATCAGGTCACATTTTAGGCATATCTCTGCTTGCACAAAGCTGAGCTAATCAGAGGCTCAGTGATTTTGCTAAACTACCTGGATTTATATAATGAGTTCACCAGTGCCCCAAGAAGGGTTATGCATAAAATGTGACCTGTTAGTGGTCCCTGAGGACTGGAATTGGGAATCACTGCTTTAAACAGATGAGGAATATAAAAGAAGCAAAAATAAGGATTACTTTATGAGTAATCTTAGCCATCTAGGCTCAGTAGATGAAAGGATCATTGTATCCCTAAATAAGGCCCTCATTCAATTGCAGTTTGGCCAATTGAATAGGGCTCTAAATAAGCAGATAACATATTTTTTTTAATACGTTTTTAGTTAGTAAACATCTATCCAAAAGCAAGGCTTCACTAACTAAAAACTTCTTTAAAAAAATATATATATGTGCTTATTAAGAACCCTATTCAATTGGCCAAATCGCAATTGAATGAGGGCCTAAGTTAGCAAGTGGCATTCCTTTTGCATATGGCTTCTGGGGTATCAACTTGGCTGTTCACAATTTGATACTTAAGATGTCATATGCAAAAGGAAGCTGTTAATCCAGGCAGCAATTCATCAGTCATAAGGTATTTAGGTAATGAAAACAAGCTAATGGAAGTTTCTGTTGTGCTGGTAACAGCTAAAATATAGTAAATCCAATGCTGTTTTTCTACTTCTAAAGAACATTTTTTAAAATGACTTCCATCTGCAAATATTTATATTTTATTGGTACTTTACTATCCTACTATAATTAGGATGTCTGATGTGGACCTTTAAGGTGGAGGTAAATGGAGCTTCTTTTACCAGTTGGAGTGGAGCTAAATGTTTATTACAAAATGACATTTTATTTTTTGGGCACAGCTAAACTATTGGTAAGGCATCGCAGGAACTCTTCTGTGATGACATGTTTTTCAGGTGGCCCTGGATACTGTGTCATATAATTTGATATGACAGAAATATTACAATGTTTGTGATTTAATAAAGTTTATTGAGTTCAATAATCAGTTTATAGACAAGTATACGCTTTGTACAGAATGATTTTTATTGGGATAATAGTAAAATCAAGAATAAACAATTGTAGGTATTTAAACTTGGTAACTTTGATTTTTAGTTAGATCACAATATACAATATATAGGATATCTATTACAATCTCTTGGGAATAATTGGATAACAATTAATTTTAACATATTTTATATTCTGTTAGTACAATATAGAAATCAATAAGAAGTGTATAAATTCTTATCAAGTTTGGTTAGCAATCTATCTGGTAACTGTATATATTTGTTAATTCAATGTATCGAATATTACAATCCTTAAACAATCTTTTAAGACAATCAATATTTTGTTAGTTCAATCTATGAATCAATAAACAGCGTATATAAACTTATTAAACTTGGTTAACAATTTATCTTATAGCAATAATATTTGGCTAGTTCAATAAAGAGATGATAAGCAGAGCATAAAGTCTTATCACACTTGGTTAAACCATCAAATGTCTATTCTATGCAGTATATGTGGTATTAATACTATAATATGTTACCCCATGAATAGCAAACTCAGGTTTAAAACCTAAAGAGATGAAGCAGGATACTACGATGTTCATGTATCTATAGCAGGCTAAATAACTTTTGTACATTGGTATTAGGGTATTAAATTTGTGTTAAAGCGTGTTTCTATATATGTAATCAACAACTGATATAAAACAGTTTTGTTGATTGTGTTATTAAAGAAAGTATGTGTTGAGAATTGCTAAGTAACTTTTGAGTATATGTGTATTTTAATAATTGGTTTTGTAATAGAGTTAAATGGCTATATATTGAATAAAGTCAATCAGACTGTTGTAGGGAATATGGCACATATTGAAATATATTGATTAACATTTATAGTCCGGAATGCAGGTGCTAATTAGTCTTTGTTCTGTGACCACTCCCAAAAAGGTAACAGAAGGATTGTGGTATATTGGACTATTTTAACTCTTCTACAAATTAGAAAGTTAAACAATTTTATACATTACCGTGTATAGGATTTCAGGGTAACATCTGTCTCATCTGTTTCAGGGTAACATCTGTCTCATCTGTTTTAGGATCCCTTCTCAAGATAGACTGAAGTAATCCCTTTTTGTGTATTTGGTTCTTTTCTTTTTAGGAAGAGTTGGGACAGAGTTTGGATATAGACATAAATTAGCCCAGAGAAATAGACCAGAAAAGACCCAGACAACCAGGAAAGCCTAAAAAAGACCACGGTCCTTCTCTCTGCCTATTAGATAAACTATTTCTTCCCCATCATCGAATGTATAGGCATAATTATGATGTATTTGCATAATATGGTGAATGAAAATATGGTGGAGTGGTGTTTGATGTTCACCCTGCCAGAGAGCAGTCTGGGTACATGTATTAAAATTATTTTATTATGAACTATATGTGACCTGTGTCCCATATTGTGTCTGCCAACATGTTTGGTTAGAGACTAGGCCATTGTGCATTTATCTACACCATTTGTGATAGCAGTTTCAGTTAGAACAACTGGGAATTGTAATTAGATGAATATGTCTTAGCACACATTATATTAATGTTTCATATTGAAGGCCTTCTCCTCAATGTATTTTGGAGTGGCTCGAGTCTGGTTTGCTAGAACATGCTTATCAGACTCAGAAGTTTTTTTTATAAACTCAAAACTTATTTTCTGAAAAAGAAGAATGGTTAACTCTTCATATGTTAAAATAATATACCATAAGTGTATCTGTTTGTTTAAATCAAAACAACAAACAATCATATAATGTAAGCAGTAGATGTTTGTGCTCTTTTTACCCAGAAAAGCCATGACAACTGCAATGTTGGGACCAGCTGATAAAGGAACAATATGTTATATACTCAGTCCAAAAGCAGAGGAAGTGGCAGAGATAAACACACATTGTCAAACCAGTGCTTATATAAATGTACCTCTAATATTGTTGTTTAATTTTCCACCACTGGAAGGACATCTGTGAGCATTGGAAGGTAAAATGAGAGCTGGCTGGTGACCTTCTAATGTTTATTGGTGACTTCCTCTGAGCACTTGAACCTTTTGAACTGAATGATACTAAGTGACACTCTAAATGTTCTATCTAGTCTTGACTTACATTTTCATTAAAGATACGTTCACCAATAATCAATCTATATATATAAGACTCGTCCTTCTTTGTCACTGAGGACCAGCAGAAAATGTTTCAGGCACTGGCACATCCTAGCACCAGCAACTGAGAACAACTGGTGTACAGTATTAGAAAGAGACTGATCTATAATTCTATAGTCCTAGAGATGGCAGTATAGTTAAGAGAGCACATATACAGTATAGTATCCAAGTATTCTCTTTGCTTGTGAAGACATGTCATCAATGATTGTCCATGGGTATGCATCTTATAGACCTTACACCAATGACCTAACAAAAGGAGTAAAAGAGATGCGCTTTTCAAAGTCTAGCCTTATGCAGTAATATCTAGCCCCCCTTCCATTATACACCCTAGATATTAGGATTGCTGTATTATGTTGAATATCTAAAATTAATGTACTAACATCTAGAGCAGAGGATCAAAACTATTGTCTGAGGGATACCAAGGACCCAAGAGCTCCATTTAGGTGGTCCACTATAAATATCGGATTACACAAAAGTATAAAAAAAAAGAGAGAAAACAAAGGTGTATAGACATCCATTAGATACTAGAAGTTACAGGTTTTAGGCACACAAGCTGTATTCAACTCTAGTATACAGCAACATCATAGTTAAGAAATAGGCAGCTAAATTAGTCTGTGGTCATGAAGACTCTCACTAGTATTCAAGTGCCCCTCCAAGACTCTGGTCTTTGTGGACCACAAAAGAAAAATGGAACCACTGATCTTGAGTAATTAAAAATATAAGTAAAAATATAGCAATCCTGGATAAGTATCTATACACAAGCTTTTCTTGTTACTCTGTTATTAATTTATATCTGTGTTAATTGTTCTTTTTGCTTAGATGTGTTAATAATATTCGCTGTGTTGATATAAATGCCTGAAGGCATCATAACATTTCATTTATAGCTCTATCACCTTTATGGATATTATGAGATTGATTGAGTGATTAGCTAATTTGTTGTAATTACTGTGATGTGGTAACAAGTCAACTGATTGACAGAGTTTTACATTTAGATATTTAAGTCACATACAGTATACATGTTATGTTACAAAATACATATTTTTCACAGATTAAAGTGACACTGCAATTTAATTTACCAACAAATGTTGGATTGTTGCAAGACTTGTTAGAAATGTATCCAAATGTTTCCCATCATTTACAAACCACTGTTCATAATGTGTGTAAAAAAAAAAAAAAAAAAGCGGGTATGCAAGCTGTGAGCATAATTTTTTTTTAGAGAGAATAACAATTTTAGCATTATCTACTTTTGCTTGTGCGCGTCCACATTAAACTTTTAGAACTCCTATTTCTGGATGGAGCCTATGAAGGAGAGTGATTCTACTGGGAGTTGCACTTCTATTTAATCGTATTATTAAGTCCCAGCACACTGCAGAGGCCTTTTTAAAATAACTGCATATAAAAAAAAAAATCTGCAACCAAATGCAAATGTTGGTCACCACATAACAAAACTGTACACAGAAGTCAAATACTGCACATTTTTAAGTTTACATACATTTAAACTTAAGCTGTTACTTTTACCTATGAAGTATAGATAACATACCTTTTTTATAGGTGGTGTGGCCGAGATTTTCTTAAAGTTCATAGGATTAGGGTTGGGTTAATGTTAGGGTTAGATTTAGGGGTTAAGGGTTAGAGTTTAGGGTTTAGGGTTTTGGAAGTGGCAGATGATAAGCCACTACCCTAAACCCTAACCCTAAGCCCTAACCCTAAACCTACACCCTAAATATAACACTTACACCATATCAAGAAATTGAATGAAATCTTGGCCACGCCACCAAGTGGCCCCTGGCCACCTCTGCTGGCAGACAGAAAACATTACAGATCCAGGATAACTACTTCCTTACAGTAAAATAATCTTCCCATAGGTTTTACTCACCTAGTAAAGGTTGTGTTCGCATAAGGGAGATTCTAAGACAAAATTATACATTTTTACATCACACAAGAACATTTCAAGCTGATAAAATGTAAGGTATTTTTCTTATTATTTGGACATAATATTACTAGCTCATAACCCAATATGTCACTGTAAAACTGGTAATTCTGGGTTGTCCTCTTTTAACTTCTTAGAAATATTCCTTTTTCAATATTTAACAGCTCAGTGAGAACAATTAGACGATAATCTTGACCAAACTGTAAAACCATCTGCTGTAGCACCAGATGTTAGTAAATTAGTATTTATTTACTATGCAGTTCATAGCCCGGTCGGGATACAATATATAACAGATATATTTTAAGAAAAGGGTTTAATATACTTAATTGCTCTGCAAAAATGGAAAAATGGTCCATCAACACAGGTCTTTAAAAATAGAATATTCAGTTTATGCGATATCTTAGAATAGATTTTTTTTCTGTAGCAGCTGTGGTATAAAAAGATAAAATGAATACAAGATTTGGTATAAAAACTATAAGCTGTAGGCCATTGTGTGGTTCTTGTTGCTTGGTGACGTCATATAATTAAAGGAATATGGTCACTTTTTACAATGTCTCTCTTAAATGTTCACTATATTCAAAAGGGTTTCATTTGTTTATTTAATAACTAATCAGCAAAACTATCTGAAGAAATAAACATTATATAACTTTTAAAAGTAGGTATTTTTGTCTCCACCCTCTATGAGGTGTCAAGGAGAGGGAAAAACCCCTTCATCATGACAAGGAAGCAATCCAGAAGGGGCATGACAATGAATTACTACATAAAGAAAATAAAGCCTTTTTATGACCCTTTAATGGGTCATGGGAAGTAGACTGTAAGTCCTAATGAGGTCAGACCCCTCATCTCCTCCTGTATCAATGTGTATCTACAAATGTGTTAAAGTTTAACAAATATATAAATATAATTTTAAGGAGAACTGTTGGGCAATTTAGCTTGAAAGTTAGGTGTTTTAAACATAAGTTGCCTAATAAGATGTTTCTTCTCTGTAATTATCTTTATCTAGGGTGAAGTTAAGGGGCCACTTAAATAAGCACAATTTGGACCATAAAACAGTAAAGATCTCCTAAAATCATGTTGATATACTTTTTTTTAAATACATGCATTTTTCCCTGAGAGATCAAATAAAATAAAGTCTGTGTTTACATGTGTTACTGACTACCCACTGCCAGACCTGCATCTACAGATCTTTGTAGCGAGCAAAGAAAAAAAAAAGTTAATCTTTAATAAATCTATCTGTGCAGAAAATGGAATGCTGGAATCGCCTTAAGGGTTAACTGGTCAGTGCAATCCTGAGTTCAGGAAAAAACTGCTATCAATTATCACATGGCTTGGCTATCTGTTATTACTCATGTGACAGCGAGTAGGCAGGAGATAATTTGTATATAATAAACAGGCTCAAAAGGGTAATTTTATTAGCTTTTATTAGTGTAATTAAAAAAAATAGATCATCTTAATATAAATTGTATGCTCTATCACACCATGAAGTGCACTTACAGTGAGGTAAATGTCCCTTTAAAGGGGACAATCTAGGTTGTAAACTCTGTAAGGAAAGACTTCACAATCTGAATATGTGTAACTTAAGGGACAGAAGAGAGAGGGGAGATATAGAAACCCTTAAATATACAGGGAATACAAGAAGAAGAGGTTATGATTTGAAGGTGAATGGTGGAAGCTTTAATGGTAATGACAGAAAGCAGTACTTCACAGAAAGAGTAATAGGTAAGTGGAACAGCCTTCAAGTGGAGTCAACACAGTTAAGAAGCTTAAAGGGCCATTTCCCTCACTATAAGTGTTCTACATTGTGTTAAAGAGCACAAGATTGTAGGTTCAAATTATCTATTTTTTTAATAACACTAATAATAGCAAAACAAATCTAAAGTTTTAAGTTGTTTACAAACACAGTCTTTCCTGCCTACTGGTTGTTGCATGATTAATGACAGACAGCCAAGCCGCACGACAAGAACACTGATTGATAGCAGTTTTCCCTGGACTTAGGACTGCACTGACCAGTTAACTCATAACTGACCTGTTTAGCTGATTGCAGCATTCCATGCTCTACACTGATTGGTTTGTTTAGGGTGATCTATTTTTTTTTTCTTTTGCGCACTACACAGAGCTGGAGCTCTGTGTCTGGGAGTGGGCAGCCAGCAACACATGCAAACACAGACTTTATTATCTTTTTATTATCATTTATTTGTAAGGCGCCAATATATTCGACAGCGAGATACATGGGTGCTGAATTAAGTGGCCCTTTAAGCATACCTGGGATAAGCAGGAAAAAGTTATCCTGAGGCTTAATTAATCAAAACTTTTTGTTAGATAGAATGGGCAGAACGGAAGGGCCTTTTTGATTCTTATCTATCAGGAAATATATGTTTTATGTTTCTATGATTAAGTAAATCTTTATCCAGTATGATAAGGTAGAAAAGCATACTCATTTGATAATTCACAATGGTCACAGAGATTTTTAAGTTTTAAGGCTTGTGTCATTCTCTATATTTATGCCAAATGAACAGCTAGTCCTGTGTATCACCCCACTTTAAAAGATAATTAAAGGGCCACTTACTCATCCCAATTTGGACCACATCACCACATAAAGATCTCCACAAACACTTTTTGAATTTTTGAAATACATTCATATATAAAGTAAAAACTGTGTTTACATGAGTCACTGACTGCCCACCCCCAGACCCACAGCCACAGCTCTGTGTAGTAAGCAAAATAAAAAAAGAGTACCCTCAACAAATCAATCAGTGCAGAGGATGGAATGCTGGAATCACCTAAACAGGTTATGGGTTAACTGGTCTGTGAATTCCCGAGTTCATGGAAAAAATGCTATCAATCACTCTCCTCACTGTGTGCCTTGGCTATCTATAACACTGGTCAACAAAGGGTTGTGCTATATGTAATTTATCCCACTGATTTCGAATGTTCTCAGAATTGTTCTATCACCCATAGTATTAAAGTTCCATCCTCTTTAATATAATATATTGTGCTATATAACATTTTTGTTGTTGTACCTGTGTCAGACTTCTCACGAGTTGGTCAATGGGTTCTCGGCACATGAACTTTGCTGTTCCAATGATTTGGCGAGAACAAAATGATTACTCCACAGATTACTGTTACTTTTGTCTTACAAACATTTGAGACATCAGTTCTAAATCAAAACACAGTGTGATATATCCAAATTTACAATCTGCAATCACGCCAGTGCAGCATAGTGAAGAATTGCCTGTGCCAACGCCTCAACCCCTTTGTTCCCCCTCAGCCTCCTGTGTTGCCCCTTGCAGACCTCTGCGGCCTCCCTCAGCCCCCTGTGTTCCCCCTCAGCCTCCTGTGGCCTATTTCAGACCTCTGTGGCCTACCTGAGCCCCCTGTGTTCCCCTTCAGCCCTCTGTGGCCCCACGAAGCCCCCTGTGGCCTCCCTCAGCCCCTTGTGTTCCCCTTCAGCCCTCTGTGGAACTCCAGGAAGTGGAGTGCAGCATTGAGCAGGTGAGAAAGTATTTATATTGTTGTATATATATATATATATATATATATATCACATATAATAGTTGTCAAACTGCGATTCGTCGACACGTTTGCAACAAATCGCAGTTTGACAACTGTGCATTGCGCACCGGCCCGCGCATGCGCATGCTGCGGCGTAGGCATTGTGCAGCGAGTAAGCCGCGCATGCGCATTGTGCAACGGGCCGTGCATGCGCATTGCACGCCGAAGAGGAGGGTAGACACACAGGAAAGGAGGGTAAAGACAGAGGAGAGGGGGGAGATCCACAGGGCAAGGAGGGGAGTGGGGACAAGCACAGGGCAGGGAGAGGAGGGGGGAAGAGACACAGAGGAGGGGCGGAGAGACACAGGGTAATGAGAGGGGAGAGAGACACAGAGGAGGGGGAGAGACACAGGGGAGTGAGAGGAGGAGGCGAGGAGAGACACAAATGAGCGAGAGGAGGGGGGAAAAGACAGCGGACTGAGAGGAGGGGGAGAAACACAGGGGAGTGAGAGGAGGGGGGAGAGACACAAAGGGGTGAGGGGGGAGAGACACAGGGAAGGGAGATAAGGGGGGAAGAGACACAGAAGAAGGGGGGAGACACACAGGGGTGGGAAAGGTTGGGGTTAGGCACACAGGGGAGGGGGGAAAGACACAGAGGGGGGAGAGACACAGTGGACGGGGGAGAGGCACAGTGGAAGGAGAGGGGGTGAGACACAGAGGAGGGGGGAGATCCACAGGGCAGTGAGAGGAGGGGGGAAGAGACACATGGGAGTGAGAGGATGGGGGGGAGACACAGGGGAGTGAGAGGGGGAGACACACAGAGGGGGAGACACAGGGGAGTGAGAGGGGGAGAGACTCAGAGGAGGGTGTAAAGAGAAACAGTGGGGAGAGACACAGGGGAGTGAGAGGAGGGGGGATACACAGGGGAGTGAGAGGAGTGGGGGAGAGACACAGGGGAATGAGAGGGGGAGAGACACAGGGGGGGAGAAACACAGAGTAGGGGGGTAGAGACAGGGGAGTGAGAGGAGGGGGGAAGAGACACAGGGGAGTAAGAGGAGGGGGAAGAGACACAGGGGAGTGAGGGGAGGGGGTAAGAGACACAGGGGAGTGAGAGGAGGGGGTAAGAGACACAGGGGAGTGAGAGGAGGGGGTAAGAGACACAGGGGAGTGAGAGAAGGGGAAGAGACACAGGGGAGTGAGAGGAGGGGGGAAGAGGCACAGGGGAGTGAAAGGAGGGGGGAGAGACACAGGGGAGTGAGAGGAGGGGGAAAGAGACACAGAGGAGTGAGAGGAGGGGGGGAAGAGACACAGGGGAGTGAGAGGAGGTGGGAGACACAAAGGAGTGAGAGGAGGTGGGGAGAGACACAGGGGAGTGAGAGGGGGAAGAGACAAAAAGGAGTGAGAGGATGGGGAAGAGACACAGAGGAGGAGGAGACACACAGGGGAGGGAGAGAAGGGAAAAGAGACAAAGGGGAGGGGGAGACACATAGGCATGGGAGAGGAGGGGTAGACACACAGGGCAGGGAGAGGAGGGGAGAGACATGGGGGAGGAGGGGGAGAGACACAGGGGAGGGAAATGGGGGAGAATAGACATGAGGGAGGGGGAAGAGACATGGGGGAAAGAGACACAGGGGGGAAAAAGAGACACAGGGGAGGGAGAGGGGGAAAGAGACACAGGGGGTCAGGGGGGAAAAGGAGTAAAAACATGGGGGGGAAGGAGACAGAAGGGAGGGAGCGCTCATCGCGACGCCAGTAGAGTAAAGAGGAGAGGCTCCCATTTTGTGGCAAACAGCATTGCCAGGATTCACATTTTATTGCCGTAATTTTTGCTAGTATATATATATATATATATATATATATATATATATATGTATATATGTAATATATGTACTGCGTTGATGTTGGAGGGGATTCTAGAAGTGCAAGAAAAATTGTGTCTGCCCCCTCCTGGGGAGTGGGGGCGGGGGCAATTTTTCTTTTTGCACCGGGCCGCCTATGCACTAGCACCGCCACTGCCTCTAATCATAGAACAAGAGGGACACATCTCTTCAGTCTTGTGCAGTACAGTGACAGCTCTCTTTAGCTCTCCAGTCTTTCTTAGGCTGGAAGAAGGAATAAGATGTGTAGTGTCAGTCAATTGTTATATGTTATGATAAATATATATTTTGTTTTTGATTGCTAAGTCATTGAAATGAAATGTCTCGCGAAATTGTACATCATAAAAAATCTTCTACATGAAATAGCACTTTCCAGATTCAGACAGCCTGGCGGCTCGACAGATCTTATTCATTTTAGCATGATCTTCTGTCAGATGTCAGTGATGAGTGAATTTATTCACATCTCATAATTCTCATAAATCAATTTATGTTTATAAATTAGCAGTTAAAAGCAAGCAAGGATATCTACCAATGTTTCTGCTATGTATCTCTGCAACATCAACTTTGTTCAGATAATATTCACATCAGCCTGTAAATATGTGTTGATTTCCCAACTAGTTTCTCAACTAGGAATCATGATATATTTTTTTTATTCAAATCTAGCTTTTTGACCATTTCCATGCCTCATTACACTGAAAATTGTCAAACATATAATAAACTACATATAAGTAGTTCCTTAAAAGTTGGAAGATTTCTCAGAAGAAATGTTTTTTGTTGTTCAGTCCTTTAGTCGAGTCCGACTCTTGGTGACCATATGAAGGCAGCACGCCAGGCACATCTGTCTGTGTTTCTCGTCGCGCTTATTTATATGTTTTTCTTGACAAATATACTGGAGTGGGTTGCCAGTTCCTTCTCCAGTTGACCGCAATTTGTCAGTAGGAATGCAATATACCTATATATCTCTTGAATTTTATTTACCGTATATACTCGAGTATAAGCCAACCTGAGTATAAGCCGAGGCACCTAATTTACCACAAAATACTGGGTAAAATGAGTGACTCGAGTATAAGCCGAGGGTGGGAAATATGCTGCCCCCTGTGTCCCTCTTGTGACCTCTGTATCCCCCCTCTCTCTCCCGTGTCACTTCTCCCCTCTCCCTTCCCTGTGTCTCTTCCCCCTCCCTTATCACCCTCCTCAACCCCCTCCTCATTCTCAACCTCCCTCCTCAACCCCACTCCTCATCCTTAACCTACCTCCTCATCCTCCTTCCTCATCCTCCCTCCTCAACCCCCTCATCCTCAACCCCCACCTCAACCCCCCTTTCCTCAACCCCCCGTCCTCAAACACTCCTCAACCACAACCCCCTCCTTATCCTCAACCTCCCTCCTCATCCTCCCTCCTCATTCTCAACCTCCCTCCTCAACCCCCTCATCCTCAAACCCCTCCTCAACCCCCTAATCCTCAACCCCCCCTCCTCAACCCCCTCCTCGACCTCAACCCCTCTCCTCATCCTCAACCCCCTCCTCAACCCCCCTCCTCATCCTCAACCTCCCTCCTCATCCTCAACCCCCCCTCAACCTCCCTCCTCAACCTCCCTCCTCATCCTCCCTATATACCACCCGGTATATGCTAATGATGTGACGTCACATGTGACGTCACATGCACGCTGGGTCAAGAAGGAGAGGAGGCCGGAGCAGAAGCAGGTAAGTGAGGGGAAAGGGAAAGGTGGAGGCATTTAGGGGGGTTTAGAATGAGGAGGGGATTTTAGAATGAGGAGGGGGTTTAGAATGAGGAGGGGGGGTTGAGGATGAGGAGGGGGAGGGAAAGAGACACGGGGGGTTAGAGAGACACAGGGGGGTAGAGAGACACGGGGGGTAGAGAGACATGGGGGGGTTAGAGAAACACAGGGGGGTAGAGAGACACTGGGGGGTAGAGAGACACGGGGGTGTTAGAGAGACACGGGGGGTTAGAGAGACACGGGGGGGAGAGTGACTCGAGTATAAGCCGAGGGGGCCCTTTTTAGCCTTAAAAAAGGTCTGAAAAACTTGGCTTATACTCGAGTATATACGGTACTTTATTTTAATAAATAGTTCATAAAATCTGTTTCTTCTGCCTAAATCTTACCAATAGCTCCTAATTGTTTTCTCTTATTTGCCGCTCGTGAAGATAGTGGTCTAAGAAGTATGGGATGTGTAGTGCCTCAGTGGCAACCTTCTGTAACTCGTTGCTTGAGAGAGGTTACTGATTGGCTAATTTGAAACATTGCACTTAACAGTGTGTATTAATGAGCAGCAGAGATCAGACCCAAATGGTACAAACTGTATGATTTTAGAAAGAAAAAACAGAGCTTTTAAGCACTCCTTAGTTAAAAAAATATATATATATATTTATATATATATATATATATATATATATATATATATATATATATATATATAAAAGTAAATAGAAACATAGGTATGTTATATCCATAGTGAAATCCCAAAACCTTCCATGTCACTTTAACGCACAGTCCTAGTTTGTTTTCGAGTAGTGGCTCCCAAATTTTTATTTCAATGATCACTTAAAAGTTGACTACTTGGAGCCCTATTCAGTTGCCCAAATCACAATTACTGGAGGCTGTAATGGAGCCTGTAGGTACTAATATTCAGTTGGCTACTTTTGGCTATTTGCATTCCAGTTGCGAGTTACAGGCTCAAAGTCCCTGCGGTTGTCAAAAACGTAACTCCCTCTTATCTCCTCCATTGATGTTTCAAGCCAACAAATGTTACCAGTGCTAAAGACGCAAAATCCATATTCAGTTACACAAATTCAACAAGCTTGCAATTGCCTTCAAACCCGTAAATGGCAAATGTATCAAAAAATTCTATGAGGACTAAATAGGGTTAAACACCTGTCCATAACACTGCAAAAGCAAATAAACACACAATACTGTAATTTTAAATACTGGTAAAGCAATTAAAGGCATCACAATTAATTAGAATTATTTGCACAACAGTCTCAAGCTTCCAAAATTGCAATAAAATATCATTTCTATGTTAATACATATCATGCCACCCACATGGACTTTTTTCTTGAGTGCAACCCGACAAACATTGCTTTTTTGCAGGAATAATGCTTAGTCTACAATTGCAGGTTAATTGTAATCTCCATGTTTTACTGACGCCATGATGACGGTCTTATTTACTATTGGTTCTGTCTAAAATGTAACTTACATGCTTGCTTAATGATTGCCAGATCACATGATGATGCCTTGTGAAATCCCGAATTCTGAAGTTCCTCAAAATAGCAAATTTTAAAAGCACAGTAGACTCTCAGTTAATCGGAACTCAATAAAAAAAATGTAATACTGTACTTCAACTAAAGATTTAAATTTACAGGGCTCAACAAATACCAGGAGCAGGGTTTGTCGTTCCACAAAATGCTTACAAGCGCCTAAATTGCATCCACTGTATGTCTCTGCCATTCAATTTTACCTGGAAGAAGACAGGTATGAGTGACTGAGCCAGGGCAGTGTTGGCGTTACATTCAGCACCGCACCCTCCAGCCGAACGTGCCTGTGTGTAAGTGAGGAGTGAAAGCTGCTGCTGCTGCTAGAACAGCCCTCACTGATAAATATACTTAGTAGAGCATCCTATGTGCAGCCAAACTAGGCCTCTTTTAATGGTAATGCTCAAGCAACCAGAAACTACATGTTACACCTGCCAGATTTGGGGGACTACGTTCACCCCAAGTCTCTCTCTCTACGGGTCGCAACTTTTTGTTCAGATCTCGACACTTCAGCAGACACTTCAGATGACAGCATCATTTCTGAAGAGACAGGCACCATGAAACCCCTTTTCTTAGGATGAAAGTATCACACACCATGCACCTTTTATTAGTACAAGCATACTCCGACACCACCTTTGTTTAGTGTGTCCAAAATCAGACTGACACTTCTTTATTTTTCAAAACACATTTTCAGATAACACCAAACACCATCCTCCTAGGCAAATAGCTTGCTACGCCCTCACCCACATGGCTTTCTTGTTCTCATTACACATTTTTTCCCCTCTTACAGAGCCATAAAAATAGCTCCCCCCTTCATGACTAAAGCCAGAGCCTTCAAACGTGGCCGATCACAGGGCCATATAAGTTCTTTAAAATCTTTAACCCTTTGTCACATAAGTGACTGCATTAACTTTATTATTTAAGCATAGCCCACTATCCTATTTCTAACACAGATACAGTATTCCAATGTTAATCAATGACAGCACCACATACACCCACCACACTGATGATACAACTGCCAAGCAAGTCGCCAGCACCCTCCAATCACACATATAACAAACGATTAACCCCAAACAGTCCAGTGGGCCCTTCTATGCATAACACTACATTTATCTGTTATTTACCCCGTGGATGCCAGATAACTGAGAGTCTACTTTATGACTACAGACAGGGGCGTAGGAACTGGGGGGAGGGGACAAAGCCCCCCAGATTTTTCTCGATTTTTACGCCCTTGACCACAGAGTTCCTTTAGGTGGCAGCTTATACAATAATGGTAGTTTTCAGTCAGAATTTCAAGTAAATAAATGTAAATTTAAAGTAAAGTAATTAACTGGATGCTGCGGCTTCACAAAACAGAAAAATCAGCAAAGCAAACATAGGAGAGTGTGTTATCCAATATGGGACCCAGGAATCAACAGGAGCAAAATGTTTAATTTACTGGATAGTGAAGTTCAAAACTAAATGTCCTCACCTTGTAACTCCTCTGCCTGGCCCCTGGTGATAAAATGTGTTAATGTATAAAATATATATTAAAGAAAACTTAATTTAATCCCGTCCCCGATCAATTATGTTTTAAAACAGGGTTGATGTTCTAAATTAAAAAAAAATATATATATATATATATCAGAGTTGCCTAATATTAATTTGTGTGCAATGATCTCAAAGGAAAACTAACTCCCAAAGTTCTATCATGAATTTAAAAGAGCATGTTTTAAACATTTAACAAGTTTTGGGGATTTTAGCATGTAAAAGGAATTATTTGAAGTTTAAAAGTTTTAAGGTAAAGAGAGGCAAAAATAACTGAAACTTAAATATTTTATAAGAAATATGGAAAAATACATATGTTTTAATGAAACAAAAAATATATACATATTTTATGAAAGAGAATTTTAATTTTTTATTAAAATGTCCTGGATCACAACTGTTTTAACTGTAACTATTCAAGGGCAATGCTTTTTTATTGTCCTATTAATATTATTTCCTTTATTTGTAACGGGCCAATATATATTCATTAATGCTAAACAGGGGTAAGTTCAAGTCAAAATAATATTAACACAATAAAAAAAACGTATCTTCTGTGTTTTCGTCACTGACACTGTTTTAAATTTGCAGCTGTATTCTGAATTTCTTTAAACACCGAGTCAACCAGGATAAGGTTTTGAACTGAAATCAGTATTTTTTGTCCATTGTTAACAAATCATTTAAACTACCTTCTCTTACATAAATGTTTCATGAAACTATAAACCCTCTTAAAATAAGGGCAGTCTACATAAAAAGTGATTTTTCTACATAATTATAACAAGAAATTATATGTAAGACTGCATGTTTAGAATGTACAATAAAGGGAGAAAAGGGAAAGAAGGACAAATAAATACAGAAAGGAGAAAGCAGAAGGGGAAAGAGAGAGAAAAGGCAGAGACGAGAGCAGAGAGAGAGAGAGGATAGGGAGAGAAGCAGAAACAGTGAGTTAATATTCATGATAAAACAAGGCTCAGAGAAATGTAAACTTACATTAAAGTTCATATTTTTTATCTTTTGCTCTACCCACCAAGCTTGTGATGTTATTTATTTCTACAGGGTGATGTCAATAAAAAGGACAAGTAAGGTGGCTCTAAGCATTGAGCCCAGGAACGTTTGATATGATAGGGTGCTACCAGGGATCCATAATGTAATGTATAATGGTAAAGAAAAGGAAAGAAAATCCCTTTGTAGTGGTGGACTCTACTATAATCAATAGTAGCCAATAAAACTTAGCTTTTAATAGTTATTATAAAACCAATGAAAGTCATAAAAAACTAAAAACACAACGCTACAGCTGCTAAATAATAAATATATTAATACCTCTACTGGCTAAACTGCATTAATCATAACAACCACCAGAAGATTGGATACAACGATGAAGAAAAAATAGTCAAAAAGTGCTAAGTGCTAGAGCTATTACTAAAGTGAATTAGGACCCAAAAGAGTCCTATTATACAAATAAACTGTGAATTGATCAGTGTAAAGTGACTAAGTGTTACATGGGGATCTTCCCACAATGATAAGGTGCTAAAATGCTTAATATGCGTTGCTTGGGGATTTTCCCACAAAGATAAGGTGCTAAAAGTGCTTAATATTGCAGTATTGATAATTTATATGAAATTAAAGTCCATACACATAATTGTTGTTTATATAAAAATCCAAAAATTGAGGAAGTCACAAGGATAGTACTAATGCTAATATAAAGTCTGCTGCTCCATGAATATATCCCTCTCTAATAAGTATTTCATAGATGGGTATTAACAAAGTTGATGCAGATAATCACAATAAAGCTATCCTAATGGAACTTGGCGTTCACGTGTGCTGCCTAGTAGCTCTGTAATGACGTCATCGGCCAGCGACTAAGGGAGCGTGGACAGCACTACAAAGGGATTTTCTTTCCTTTTCTTTACCATTATACAGGGTGATGGCTGCTAATCATTGCTAGTTTTGACATAATGCCTACAATTTATGAGCCCTATTCTATTAAAATCCTGCAAATGCCTCTAACCCATAACTTTGGCTGCAGGTGTTTTTTTCTCTAAATGTTTAGATGTGATCTATTGATTCAAGTACACAATTTACCTCCTCAAGTCTAAATACGTAAATCCTGCCTTTGTAAGCAGAATTTCAGGGGGCGTTATCATATGATCTGACAATATTTAAGCAAGCCCGGAATTTACTTCTTAGACACAGCAATAGTAAATGAGTCCGTCATCATGACGTCAGTAAAAGATGGAAGTTACACATAATCTGCAATCGGAAGCTAAGAATTAATTAGTGAAAAAAAGTAATATTTGCTGACCGGGCTCGCAATCAAGCAATCTATGAAATGCATTAGATCATCTGTTCTAGTCCATGTGAGCTTCATGATATGTATTAAACCCCTTGAGTCTCCAAATCATTATTACTCAGAAATCACATTTAAAAAAATATATATTTTTTAATTGCATATTTGTGGGTTTGAGTTCTGCAATTAATTCTAATGCCTTTCCATGCCTTCCAGTGCTTATCCAGTATTATGTGTTTAATTGCTGCTACGGCTCTAATAAGTATTTGAAAAAGCCCTATTTAGTACTCGTAGTATTTCTGAAAGAAACTTGATACGTTTTCAGCTGTGGGTTAGATTTTATTTGCAAACTAGAGCTACAGGTTTAATAGAATATCGATTTTTTGAAACTTTAATTATTTAGCTCTCGTAATATTTGAGGTGTGCTAATACCAATGGAGTTCTAAGGGTGGCGCGTAGTGATTGTGGGCAAGTAACTCGTAATTAGATTGCGAGTAACTAATATAATACATATCAATATTAAGAATGATTTTAAGTGTGTGTAAATGTATTAATTGGGCAATAGAATACGGCCCATTGTTTTCAGTGTAAATTTTATCTGTGCTCATAGATATGGGCATGTGCATATTTCATAAAGTAAATAGCAATGATTACCCTGTAAACAACACCATACACTGTGGCTTTAATACTTTTGGTACAGCAGGTGCAAAGCCCTGGGGCCATTACAGGTTATTATTATTATTATTATTGTTTATTTATAACGCGCCAACATATTCCGTAGAGCTGTACATAAGATATGTTCAAGACAAAGATACATACAAATTAACACATAGTAAAACAAGGAGGGCCCTGTCTTTGATTTTGGAGTCCAGTGTCCATGGTGCTTTCCCTAAAACACCTTGTAGGATTGAAACTCGCAGACTTACATCCTAAAGGTATTGTGTGAGGAAAAGGAGGGAGAGAGATATGAGAGTGAGTTAGGGTGGAAGGTGATACGCTTCTTTAAAGAGATGTGTTTTTACAGAGGATTTGAATGTTTTGAGGTTGGAGGATAATCTGGTGGAGCGAGGCAAGGAGTTCCAGAGAATAGGGGCAGCACGAGAAAAGTCCTGAAGGCGAGAGTGAGAAGAGGTGACAAGAGTTGTGGAAAGAAGAAGGTCATTAGCAGAGCGAAGAGGGCGTGTGGGGGAGTATTTGGAGATGAGACCAGAAATGTATGGGGGAGTGTTCTTGTTGAGGGCTTTGAAAGTTAGGGTCAGGATTTTAAATTTTATTCTGGAGGCTATGGGAAGCCAGTGGAGAGATTGACAGAGAGGTGATGCGGACACTGAACGTTGTGTACGGAAGACGAGTCTAGCAGAGGCATTCATAATGGATTGAAGTGGAGATAGTCGGGTGGTGGGGAGGCCAGCAAGAAGCGAGTTGCAGTAGTCCAGTCGAGAGATGATGAGAGAGTGTATAAGGATTTTAGTTGTGTCTTGTGTAAGAAAGTGGCGAATTCTGGAGATGTTTTTTAGATGGAGAAGACAAGATTTAGTTAGTGATTGTATGTGAGGGATGAAGGACAGGGCGGGGTCCAATAGAACCCCAAGACAACGGGCTTGGGAGGAAGGGGTTATAAAGTCATTATTGACAGTTAGAGAGATGTGAGGAATTGACGCTGTGGGAGGGAAGATTAGGAGTTCAGTTTTAGACATGTTGAGTTTGAGATGGTGGGTGGACATCCAAGAGGATATACTAGAGAGGCAGTTGGAGACATGTGTTAGAAGAGAGGGGGATAGATCTGGTGCTGAGAGGTAGATTTGGGTGTCATCTGCATAGAGATGATATTGCAGTCCAAAAGAGTTTATAAGGGTACCAAGTGAGGAAGTGTAGATGGAGAAGAGGAGCGGGCCTAGGACAGATCCTTGGGGTACGCCAACACACAGGGGGTAGGTAGAAGAAGAGCTGTCAGAGAAGGAGATACTGAATGAACGATTTTGTAGGTATGATGAGAACCACGAGAGAGCGGTGTCTCGAATACCGAGGGAGGAGAGGATATGGAGTAGAAGTGGATGGTCAACAGTGTCAAAGGCAGCAGAGAGATCTAGAAGAAGGAAAATAGAAAAGTGACCTTTTGACTTGGCAGTAAGCAGGTCATTGGTGACTTTAGTGAGAGCTGTCTCAGTGGAATGTTGGGGCCGAAAGACGGATTGGAAGGTGTCAAGAAAGGAGTTAGAGGAAATAAAGCTGGTAAGGCGGTTATAGACGAGCCGCTCGAGCAGTTTGGAAGCCAGAGGAAGTAGAGAAATAGGGCGGTAGTTAGAAGCAATGTCAGAGTCAGATGAGTACTTTTTGAGGATGGGTGTAATTGTGGCGTGTTTTAGACAAGATGGAAAGTTGCTGGTAGTTAGGGAAAGGTTGAAAATGTGTGTGAGAGCTGGGATTAGTGTGGTAGAGAGGGGAGGGATGAGCTGAGATGGAATAGGGTCCTGGGGACATGTAGTGAGGCGAGTGGATGATAGCAGGCTAGCGACTTCATCCTCTGTAGCTGGGGCAAAGCAGTTCAAAGTGGCTGTTGGATTGGGGGAGGGAGAAGAGTGGGTGTGGTTGGATAGTTGAGACGGTAGAGTGAGTGAGCCACTGTGAGATGAGAGTTCATTGCGGATATTTTCGATTTTATGAATAAAGTGGTTGGCAAAGTCTTCAGCTGTGAGAGAGGAAGGGATGGGAGGAGGTGGTGGGTGGAGGAGAGTTTTGAATGTTGCGAACAGACGCTTTGGGTTAGAGGATAGGGTTGATATTAGTGAAGTGAAGTAGTGTTGTTTGGCGAGGTTGAGGGCAGAGGAGTAGAAGCTTAACATAAATTTGTAGTGGAGGAAATCTGCAGAAGTGGTGATTTCCTCCAGAGCCGTTCAGCGGTGCGGGAGCACTTCTGGATGTATCGTGTTTGAGTTGTGTGCCAAGGTTGTGGAAGAGAACGAGGGCATCTTCGTGTGGTTAGCAATCTTCTGCTACTGGCAGGACCCTGGAGTAAAGGGTATTCTTAATTTTTTTGGGAAGAAGGGCATATCATTTTAGAAAGTTTAGAAATGACCTAAGAGTAATTTGATTACTTACATGTATTTTTTACTTTTTATTGACGTACTGGCATCTAGCTTGCATAGAGAAGTTGCAAGGGACCCGAAATTATTTTACACCAGCTACCATTATTTATTATTTTTATCTAAGCTAAAATATATCTTGAGATATTCCTGCGTTTCTCAGAGTGGCACAGTAGGGTAATTAGTGGTGCAGTGTGCTTGATTATTGTGGGGAAGGGGATCTTAAAGGCAACACATTGATAGATCCTTTTTGTCCATAGCAAAATTAATCAGCGAGTGAGGCAGTGAAAGAAAGAGCAAGGCAGAGGCTGAGAAGGAGAAAAATGAAAAATCCAAGACAGACAGAAACTGAAGGCATTATAAGACTTAGGGGAGAGTAAGGCAAATAGATGACATGATAGAACAGGATAAAGAGACAGAAGTAGTTAGTAAAAGGGACACTCACTTGTTCTAATGACTGCAACTGGCATCACTAAAAGAGTTGATATTGCTGGGTATGAAAATAAAATGTTTATTGTGTGTTAATGGGAGAAAAATAGATTAGATGGTACTGGTACTTTAAGGTAGCATTACCCTGCCCGGTCCTGTTCCCAGCATTATAATTTAGATGTAAAATGCCTCTGCCTCTGTAGCTGAATTTCCCTGGGAGGTTATGGGAATGATACAGGTGATTATGATCATGACACTGGTTGTCTAGACAAGGTGGATTGGCTTGGGATTTTTTTTTTTGCTAATTAATGGAGTGTTGTTGGAAACTGCAGAGGTTACGGAGGGTTAAGTTGTGTAACTGATACCCCTTTGATCCTTTGCATTCGGTTAACCACAAAATTTGCATAGCTTCCTATGCCGGTCTATTGGTTTAAACTACCTATGATCAGCTATACAAAATCATGTAAATGATTGTGGCAAGCTAGGGAAAAGCAGGGGCAGAGGCTAGGAAACAATATAGATAAAGATATCGATAAAGATATTGGGACCCCAAAAAAGAAAGGTCAGGTCGACCCAGATTGCAAGGGTATTCATATCAGAACAGGATCTCAGGGGTAGGAGGTTAGGAAATGGGTTACACTTTCTCAACCATGCTAGCAGACTGACAGATTGTGGCCATCATGTGTCACTGGCCTGACCCTGCAAAGCAAGTCGTCATCTGTAATCACTAAATTGCCATATCAATTGCTCACATAAACCATCCTTGTACCGAGGAAGACTACCTGGCGCAGAACCACCCCTTAGACAACTTTACTGCTCCCTGAGCTTTGAATTAAACCAATCAGGTAAGCTCAGATCGTTCACTGATTGGGGTACCTATAGGTAGCTGACTAATAGGAAAATAGCCTACAATATCTCTTTCTTATTGGATAGGAGGGAAATGCAAATTTGACTGGTGGCTAAACCGACAAAAGTTGTTTGTTTTTCTGTTAAAAATGCTTATGTCACAGTTGTGTCTTTACTGAAGATATTGCTTGCTGTACTTTAATCTGGATACTAATATTGTTTCCCGAGTGAAGGAATCCACAAACCTTATAGAACCCGAGGCTTGGTAAAGAAGGAGCTGTGTCTGTGAGATCTGCTAACAGTAATCCTATGACCCTGGGGTTATCAGACCACATACATATATTTCTTGGCTCTTTATTGACCCCAATGGGCACCTACCTTTTAGTTGGGAAGCCAATCATTAGCTCCTGCTCTGCTTGAAGGATAGGATGGAGAATGGAGATAAAATCATATAAAAATCAGTTAAGGAAGCAGCTAATGAAACCTCTGCAAACCATAGCAACTTTAAAATTTAAATAATTTTGTGTGATGGCAAATCTTCTCTATACTTTCGTGCCTGGGGTAAGTCCCATGTCTTATGCCAGAAATGCAGTGCAAGAGCTTTGATTCAAGAATGCCCTTTTGTTTTGAAGGTATTTCCCTTTTCCTCCTGGAGGGTTAATACAGAAAAAGGAGAAAGCTAAGATATAAACATCAGAAATCCTACGCAATGCCTCAGTAAGACCACAGTGTTTCTCCTTAATGGAACATTTTGTAGTTCTGAGAATTTTCTGATTCACCTCAAGTGTCCTCATTATGAATGTCAAATAACAGTAGTTGTTCATTATACGTAAAAAAATAAATAGTGCTGTAAGAGCAGCAGAAATGAAAAACTTTGATGTTCATTTAAACATACTTAGATTGATAGTTACAAAATATTGTTTTTGATTTTTTTTTCTAATTATAGTTATGCAGCAGCACTGAAAGACCACTATGGTCAAGTTTTTTCTATGTGGTCCTTTGACTAAACTTGATAATACGTAAATGTTTTATAAAATAAAAAAAATACACACCCTGTAATTCTTTTCATATTTCCATGCAATTATTCAATACTGCTGGCTTCCATTTTCTTTACTAGGTTGCTTCTGAACAGGTTGCATCCTAATAAAACAATGAACTCTGCATTAGTCCTAAAATGAGTACTGGCAGTTTTAGCTGCCACACTCCCTTGGTGCTGATACAAGTTCCCTATCTGCATTCAAAGTCTACTCCTACCTCAGGAAGTTGATAAGTTAAACTAAAATGGCAATTTCCACTACAGCATAATTACATATATAGGCGGTCCCAAGGTTAAGGATGAGCTGCGTTCTTGAGAACATCTTTGGGTTGGGTTTCTATGTAACTTTGATCCCAGAATGCTAATAATAATAATAATACTATAATGGCTCATATGTGGTAATAATACTACAGTGTAATACTGTAATAATATTAATAATAAACATAATATTACCACTGTACAGTAATAATAATTTACAGAAATGATTGTGTTTTTTTTGTTAATTCAAACAAATAGAACATAAAACAAACTCATACAAAAAGCCTTGGGAGCTGTTCTTAAGTTTGGGTCGTCTTTAAGTTGGGTCGTCTGTAACCCAGGGACCTCCTGTAAATGAATACATTTTCCTCTCCATAATGTTTGTTAACATGGTGAAAACATTAAGACTATTTTCATTTGTAGTTCTTGAGAAGTGGATATTTTAAATATAGGACCACAGTGGTTCTATAAGAAAAAATCTACTATATAAGAATAGATGTGCTTGCAAACTGTAATTTTAGAGCAGTACCCGAGTCACCAGTTATTAGGATTCCAGTTGTTCGACTCACCTCATCGTAATTCTTGAAGTTACATACTTCAGTATCAGAGCAGTGGGGAGCCTGCTCTATTTATCTTTCAAAAAGACAGCCAGAATTTTATGTCGAGCTAATGTATTTAACCCTTAACTCTGTCTTCAGGCAAAAGAAAATGTGCAAGTTGCAATTCTGCAGCGTTCACATGTCAAGGAAGTTGACCTATCGGTAATGATTTTTAAAAACGTTGTACAGGGCCAGTGACGATGATAGATCTGTTAGTTATCATAAATGAGGAGATTTCCCATCTACAACATACGATGAACATTTATTTTCTACAAGATCCTGACTGTGGGAAATATATTGCACACATGTGCAGCAATTTCATCGTTTAATGAGGCTACGAGTCCTCTATGAAAGGCAAGAAATACATGTATTGATGTATGAATTGACACCCATTCACCCAAAAAGTTTTATGCGCACTCTGATGCTCAAAATCACCTGCTACATGGGGAATTGGTTTTATGTTGCAGTTGGATGGGTGCTGGCGGTACCATCTTTCATTTCATAAATGAAAATGAATGCGGGAGAAACGGACAAGTTGCACACAGCTTCTGACTTCAAAGGTTTCATTGTCTTTTAGATTAGACAGCAGGTAAAGTACACAGGATCCAGCATAAACTGTTTGAGCAAAAAAAAAAAAAAATTATATAAATGTTTTAAGGATCAACTTACAAGGAAAAAATACAATAATATATAACTACACAAATTACGAAGCAATGAACGTGCACTTGATGGAGATCAGAGGGGCCTGGCATGTTGGCCTGGACTGACAGATATGCCTGGTGTGCTGTGGTCCATAGGGCCATAGAGAATCAAACACAGCTTAACAACTTAACAACATTATAATTTTCTAAGGGGCCCACAGAGAATGTGAAGCATGTATTCCTTGCTGGCATGGGATAAGAAGCACATGCTGACAGTTGAGAAGGCAAGATGTATCCATTGCTAGAGCGGCAGGTCTTATAGACACAAATGGAGTTGGGAATTCTGCATATATAATAGACAATCCCTCTCTGGATCACTGCCTTGTCATGGTGCAGGGGCTTGTGTACCTTAGTGAAATTGTGAGTTATACCATGTAGGCTTACCCAAGATGGGCAGGTCATAGCAGACAAATTGTTGTTCACTGGAGATGGAACTGGCAACCCACTCCTGTATATTTGCCATGAAAAACTTACGGATTGACACAACCAGACACAAGATGTGACTGGCGTGCTGCAGGCCATAGGGTCAGGGGGAGTCAGACACGACTGATGGATGGAACAACAACAACAACAATAGACACCATTTTTTTATGTTGTCCATTATCTATTCAATTACTTCAAAAAAAACATAATGTAATTGCAATGTGTCTGTGTCCCTTTAAAGGCCCATCTAATGTTTGATAACACATAACAATCTTGTAAGAGTTTCTGATGGTGTTTCATTAGTTTTAATTCTGTCGCTAGTAACTCTACGTCCCACTATAAAATAACCTCACAAACATTACACACAAGGACGCTCTGCAATAAATTACTGCACATGCCTCTGTTCTAAGCATTCTTATTAGGATCATTACTCGTACAGCTCCCACGCTGCTGTAAAGCAATACAAACCAGTCCTAGCCAAATATTCCATTAATTGTATGGAGGGCTATTATTGCACAAATTACCGTGATGCACAACCATAGAAAAATATTTAGTTCAAGAAAAAGATCACATGTTTGTGAAGTATGTAGCAAACTAACATTATTAGCAGCTGTGTAAGCCATTTTGAGAGAAAATATAAGTCATTAAATTCTTATAAAGAAAGTTTCATCTTGTTTAGATTCAAAACAAGATGAAACTTTCTTATCTGCAAATGGAAGGAAGACTGGAAATGGAGGAAAGAGGGAGACGGGAGTGGTTCATGCTATTATCTGAGTTATTCGTTTTTGATACCTACCCATGCTGACACAAATGCCCAGAAGCAGCCAGCTTGCAAGTATAATTGCAAGTCCTTCTCTCCAGAAATGTAAATACCCCTCTTACACATGCAACCTTGACCAAAATTGAATTGGTTCCTCCAAGGACTAGAAGAATCATCAGCATTTGTTTGTTTTTTTCTAATAAAAGTTTTTGGCATTTTCACTGCTGAATTATGTCCTTAGTCAGATTATACATTTTCAAGCATATTCAAAACATTTTAAATTACTTCATTCAATATATAATGTAATTATTTTATTCAAGCTCATAGTTAAATGGCTATATTTGATAATGAAGAAGTTATATAAGATGTGTTGGTTAGGAGAGGGTTAATAGCTCTGAAACATTTTTATATATTATATTGCCCTTATAAGGGCATGTATGATTATTGGATTTTTACATTTTTACACCATTAGATCCCTCAATCAATTTTGTGCTAGAATCCAATCTTCAGTCTACTTTTATCTTTATATATATATATATATATATATATATATATATATATATATATATATATATATAACACTTTTGCAGACGTGTAAAGCTGCATCATACATGCAATTTTCACCAGAGTAGCTCTTACAATTATTGATGCAAGCTGCCTTCTTCTGAACATGTGCAGGGGAAGTGACTTGGCATCAGTTACCAAAATCTCATATAATTTTCCAAATTTCCCACCCTTCTCTCCAGTATTCACTAGATAAGTACTTACCCGCAGGAGGCACTTAATTCAGACAAAATGGAAACATATGCAAACAGAATCTTCAAAAATGTTGATTGCGAGTTTGTTACATACTTCAAAATCAGTTAAGAATTTTTTTAGCCATGTATTGAACAACAGAAATCAATTTATTTACAACAAAAGTGAATGCCTGAAGTCATATAATCTTATTATTTTTACCTGCAGCATAGCAACACTCTCCCTCAATCTGACCCAAATCTGGTGTTTTACTTTTTATTCTTTCTTTTGGAACCTGTATAACTTGTCAATTACCAGCTGCATTTTTTGTTTCCAGTATATGGTATGGATGATTTTTAATCGGCACTTGTTAATTATGTTCTGCTCAAGACATCTATTTCTGGCAAGATTAAAGCAAAACTGGTGGATTTATACAAATGATAGAAAATATGGCACTTAAAGGGACACTGTGGTTAATAGGCTTGATGATGGCCAAAAATGTTTTAATGTTTTATGACAAATTATTCTTTACGTCAAGAATACGTTTTCTTTAGTCAGCTGACTCTATCATTTATTTTCTCAAGAGGATGTGCCCATGCAAACTAATTAGTTGAAAGCTTTTATTAAGACATTGGAATACAAGATAAAACAAATAAAAGGGCAACAGAGATATTTTAGGACTAAAACCTTATAAGGTATTAAATTTCTTAGGTACTACTTTTCTTTTCTTTATTTTTTTAAAAGCCTCTGATTCTCTCCACAGAAAGAGTTCTGTATTTCAGTCAATGACAGCCTTTTGTGAAAAGGTAACATTAAAGTAAAATTACTTTTCAGAATGAACTACTGAGCTTGTGGAAGGTGATATTTAAATGAAACTTTTACATTTAAATATCTATCTATGTGCTTTTAAATGTAAATCTGCATTCTCAGGAATACAACAGTGACCGATTCTACACTTGAATCTATCTGCTTGCAGAAATTGAGAAAATTGAATATTAATTTGTATATGTCACATATTACCTCTTCTGGATTGCTACCTTGTCATGGCGAAGAGGCTTGTGTACTTCAATGAAGATGTGAGCTATAGCATGTAGGGTCACCCAAGATGGGCAGATCATAGCAGAGAGGCCAGACAAATGTCCACTGGAAAGGATCTGGCAGACCACTTCAGTCTTTTTGCCAAGAAAACCATATGGATAAGCACAACCAGACACAAGATGTGCCTGGCGTGCTGGGGTCCATAGGGTCACGGAGAGTCGGGCAAGACAGAATGACTAAACAACATAATACCAGAAGGAGTCTGGTGACACAATAAATACATGACATGGTATAATTAAGATAGGTTTGATAATCATTTCAGATCAACAGTACTCACATTTAAGCACAAGTTAAACTGCATAGGTGTACCTGTAACAGGTATGGAAAAGTCTAGCCACATAGCAATACATTTAAATAACATTTTGGTGATTAACGCCCAATCGTAAAGTATTTCAACAAGAGAAAAATAAAAAAAGCTTTATTTGATATCCACACAAAAAATGCTGCAATTAAAATCAAGGGTGAAATATGACAGAAATTGTTGGGAATGAAGGTATATGGGCATTAGTATCATTCATCCATCCGCCATGAGCGCTGAAGATACAGCATTCCCAGCCTTAACATTTTATTCTTGTCATTTTTAACGGGCAAGTAGCTAGTATATATATATATATATATATATATATATATATACATATATATATATATATATATATATATATATACATATATATATATATATATACATATATGTGTGTGTATATATTTCTATGTATATATATATTGCTTATAAAAAAGGTTTGAAATCTTTAACACTGCTTTGAAGTCCTATCATTTCTTGCCGCATTCATTGACTTCTCACTTTTTTTCCTAAATTAAAATGTCACACTAGGCAACTTAAATCGTATATTTTCTCTGATTTCAAGGACACCATCAGTAAACGCCTAAGAATTTCCATGCATCTTTTCCGGGTCACATAGCACAAGTTGCTGGGTTAACTCGAACCATTTATTCTCAGAGGCTATTTAAGGTGACAGGATCTATTTACCCCGTGGTCAGTGAAGTACTAAGGATTTTAAGTGATGTAACATGCAAGCTCGGTGATGCAATAAAGCGAGGTTAAGGAGTGTTGGGTACCACTTCAACCATGGTTTGCTCTGAGGAAGGCGAGATTCAAACTGATAGCAAGAAAGTTGAGATTTATCAAATGCTCAGAAAACTTTATAGCATGAAATCTCACATTTGTATGGATACAAACTAAGTGGCCTCTATATCTATTATTAAATTATCTATAAAATCTATTATTAAAGCACAATTACAGTGCTATATTTAAAATAAAAAAGTTGTGCAAAATTATAGTTGAAGACAGGCAACATGTTTCTAGAATTGAAATAATAATGTAATGTTTAATTTTTATATGCAATTATACCTGGAATCAAACAATTTGGCCTTTGCTATGAGAATGTGGCCACAAAAAGGTCAGTGTTTTTAACAGGACTAATGGAAAATGAATTAGTTTACAAGGTCACATTATTGTGAAAAAGTAGCTTATCATGCATGATCAGCTTGTAAAAGAATATAGTAATTTAAATAATAATTCCATAGTGATGTCTGATGATGTCCCATATTTGCTGGCTGTTTTCCTAGTCATTCTAAGGGCTTTTCATGTTAAAATATTTTTAGTTCACCATTAATTTAAATAAAAAAATGCATGTACAGATGCAAATTGTTATCTAGAAAATATACAGTCATTTAAAAACACAGTTTACCTCATTAATGGTCACTGTTGTACCCCTCCCCACATTTCTAATTGCCCTAAACAAGTAAAATATTTTATTTAATACTTACCAAGACTAATCATTATTATCTTAGTTGAAATCTTTCACTGTTATTCAGCAGTGCTCAGTATAATGAGAAAGATGGGGAGGGCTACAGCAAAGGCCAATAATGAGGTAAAATGTGCTTTTTAAAGTATATTTTCTGGATAAAGTTTTTTTTGCTGCAGTTTGCACATGTATTTGTAATGTTAATTAATGGTGAAATAAAAATAGGTTTAACATGAAGTGTGTACACTGCCATTTAACTATAGAAATACAAATTCTGTCTTCCTAGTTACACTTTTGCATATATATATATATATATATATATATATATATATATATATATATATATATATATATTCCTGTGCTTCAATCATTTGGTCAGGAGAATGTTGACATTTTTGCAGTCTTAGGTTTGTTTAAAGACACACTGCAGACTGCCCCATGATTTACAGAATCTGCCGACAATGGACTTCCAAGCTCAGTGAACAGGAGGAATGATGGTTTTAGTCTCTTTCAGGAATGTAATCAGCCATCAGTTAACCCACAAATAACATATTGAGTATTTCCCTGCACAGAGGAATTTGGAAAGGGTTAACCCTCTTTCCGATCTGCTCTCTGCACACAGCACTTGCTGTCAGTCTCTCTGGAAGCATGTCTAATTCTCATGTAAACAAAACTTAATTTATGGTTTTTTATGTGAAATTAAAAAAAATTCTAAAAGTATTTCAAGATATTTTTAGGAGTACATTACAGTGGTGTGCCCCAAATTGTGCTGAATTAACTGGCCCTTTAAGCACTGCACGGGCGATGATGCATTGTCCTACAGGATGTGAAGTCAGTTTCCATTCATGGGTCCTGAGATAACTTAGTGAATCTGCCCACTGATATAGATAGACAGACGAATAGATAGACAAACCAATACGGGGAGACAGACAGATACATTTAGTTAAATATGCATAGACAGACAGATGTATATACATATAGATAGACGCATATAGATAGGCAGGCACATATAGATAACTAGAGATAAACAGAGACATATTGATGTACAGAGATATATAGAGACGGAGATACATATGGATAGACAGACCCATGGAGAAATATAGATAAATGGACAGTCAGACAGATAGACACATATAGATAAATATAGTCAAACATAAAGATGGAGATGGGAACAGACAGATGGATAGAGACAGGTTCATATAGATATAGCCAGATGGAGGGACAGACAGAAGGAGATAGATAGATAGATAGATAGATAGATAGATAGATAGATAGATAGATAGACATTTAGGCAGACATAGATAGTCATATAAACAGACAGATAACCTTATAGACAGACAGACATAGAAAGATAGACAGATAGACAAATGATAGACAGACAAACATAGAAAGATAGATCAGGTGTTATTTCAACATGAAGTTTACAGCACATATTTTGTTAAGAATACATGACAAAAAAGATTTTTCAAAGACAACTATCCTAATAAATGAGAAATTCTAGATAATAAATAATACAAATCATTAATGTATTGACTGTAAAAGTCTGAATCCTGATACTCTCATTCCTGTACATATGTAGAGAGGGTTTGTGAGCAGTGATGTGAGCAGGTTGTGATTATCTTGGAATAAATTCCCAGTAATAGTAACTAGCCTATAACCATCAGACCTATGAATTTCACACCACGACATGAATAGTTCTATTTTGTGCAGTTTGCTAAAACAAAGCAAAATGGACAATTTTGAAAAATGCAGAGCATAAAATAACACATTAGTTATCAAGGGAAATACTCAATTTTCTAGTAGAATATGTTTTTTTGACACTGTGCTATGGTACATATTTAGCAATTGGTGCTGCAAGTTGTGCATAATATGCACGACTGTTTGCAGGCAATCGGTCACCCGGGGTGAAAAAAAGTAACACATGTCACGCTGCTCCTCTATTCTGATGTATGGTGTCCATTAAGGGGACAGAATAATCCATATATGTAAAAAATATATATTTTTCTTATCTAAAGGTAAGCCACATGGATACTTGTGTGTTTGTTTTGCATTTTTTAGTCGTGTCCAACTCTTTGTGACCTCACGGACCACAACACACCATGTGGATCATGACAGAGACACTGAAGTGGGTTGCCAGTTCCTTCTCCAGTGGACCACAGCATACAGCTCATGGTATTCCTAGGTGATCTCCTACCCCAGTACTGACCAGGCCCAACCATGCATGGCTTCAGGGTGGTGTGACCTCTTTGTGTCTTGACTGGAATCGAAACCCAGGATGCACCAAATCCTAACCACTGAACCACCAGGGAAACCACAGACAGACATATATGCACATAAATATTATTATTCCGATTAAAGAATTTACACTCTACTCTAGCAGCAATAGTGGGGAAAAATGACTATACAAGTTCTACTTTGGGACAAATATCACACCTACATTATACCACCTTCACTGACCCGCCAAGTGATATATAACATGCGGTATATAAAAAACATATTTACAAGGTATAAAGGGTCTTATTGGTTTCTGTTTTGGGAAATAGTTGTTTAAATCAATCATATGTGTTCTTAAAAAAAGAGAAAAGGCCTATCTTCCATTTCTTTTTGTACTCTAAGAGGAAATGATTAACAGAACAGTGAGCCTTTAATAAGTATGGTGTTAAACTACCCTCAACCTTATCTCACGTGGGCACATCCCACCAGTACTAACTGTTGTCTACATTCTCTTCAGTTGTGCAGTGTTAAAGGGCCACTTAATTCAGCACAATTTGGACCACATCACCGTAAAGATCTCCTGAAAGCATGCTAAAATATTTTTTAAATACCATCATTTTTCAATAAAGTAAAAACTGTGTTTACATGTGTCACTGACTGCCCCCTTCCAGACTCACTGCTATAACTCTGTGTAGTGATCAAAAGCAAAATAGAGTTAAACCTCAACCAATCAATCTGTCTAAAGTATGGCATGCTGGAATCACCTAAACAGGTCAGTTGTGGGTTAACTTTTGAGTGCATTCCTGAGTTCAGGGGAATTTGCTATCAATCACAGTACTCACCACACGCTGTCTGTTATTACTCGTGCAACTGCCAGTAGGCAGGATAGTTTATAACCAGACTTAAAACTTTGGATTGTTTAGTTGTTATTAGTGTAATTATAAAATAGATAACTTTAACATACAATCTTGTGCTCTTTCACAACATGAAGAGCACTTACAATGAGGTAAATCGCCTTTTAATTTCTTCAACTGCTATCACATTGTTATACATACTGTTGTCACACACAGATATGTGTTTTCAATCAAGTTAAGAGTTTAATTGTACTGTATTATACAACCCATCTTCTCCAGCCATTTTACATCAGCCATTGCCCTGTCAGCTGGTCCTTATGACATATCTGTGTAATAACAAATACATATATGTTACTGTAATGCTTTTTATATAAAGACTCTTTTCTAGGATTTATTATTATTATTAACTTTTATTTGTAATGCACCAACATATTTCGTAGCTCTATACAGGGTAAAAGGACAAGAAAGAATACAATAATAAAGGGAATGGAAGAGGCAGAAACCTGGGGAGTAGCAGATAGGGAATAGCAAGGGTTAGGATGGAGGTGAATGTTTGCTTAGGTGGGAAGGTGTGCAAAGTTAGAAAGGTCTGCTAGATAGAAGGGGTCTGATAGAAAGCAATTTGAGGTGAATGGCTCTAATATGTAATGGTGGTCAGATCATATAACATGCAATTCAGGAAGTCAGGTGGGTTCTTGACTCAGGAGGAAGATAGTTATGGAAGATTTCTCTTAAAGAAAAGTTGTTGCTGTATTCAGGAACTATCAAAAAAGCTTGATATGTCTGAGTGAGGTCTCTGGAGAAAAGGAAGGAGAGAGCCTCGTAGATAGGGTTGTATCAAAGTATTACCTTCATACATTTTTTTACATAAAGGCATATGATAATTTTTTTCATTTTAAATATGAAGGGATATTATTCAAGAGAAACAGGAGATGGTTACCAGTTGACTTTAACCCTCTTCTGCCATGTTGACCTATGCTGCATTATAAAGCCATGTTTTCCTGGTAATCTAAAGGTTGATTCCAGATTTATCTTGTTTAAGGTTCACACAACACAACTAGTTTTACTAAAGCTGTACTTATTAATACTGAGTTACAAACTATGACTGAAGAGTCATATTTATAGTAAGCCACCTTAAAGAACTTGATAAACATTAAAAAAAAACACACACCCCAGTACAGTGGATAATTATAGAAGTGGGTTACTTCAAAGGAGCACTGCTGCTCTATATTTAAAGTGTGCTCTTTTAAGGAACTTTTAAAAATCCACAAAACAGATATAAACATATATAAATACAACCCTCAATTTATTACTGTTTGCATTGGATGTAATTATGCTGCTGTGGAAGATGACATTTTAGTCTATACTGATCTACTTCCTGATGTGGGAATAGACCTGGCATGCAGTGGATGGTTTTATTTGTATAATGGAAATGTGTAAACTAAAACATGGTTTTGAATTGGACAAATTGAAAGTGAATTAGTTTGCAACACAACCTGATCCCTACCGCTTACTAGTGGGAGATTCAAGTTGTCATGGTGGTTGGCGAGGTAATCGCTAGGAGGTGTATTATTATTATCATTATAGTTCATTCATAACGAGCCAACATATTCCTTAGCGCTGTACATAAGTGAAGTAACACACCTGGGACCCATAGCCCCAGGCTTGGCTGGTTGGAGAGCTGGTGAGAGAGCCTAGGGACAGCAGTCAGGACTGGATCACTATCTAGTAAGTATAGGGCAATACATAGCTTGGGTCATATGCTTTATTTTATTCCCAAAGCCTGGACACAGGATAGCGGCCTAATTCGCTCAGCTCATCCAGATCCTATTTTAACTCCCTTCATGAAATTTTGAGGTGGAGCATTGAAATTCCATATCAGTGATGAAGCTGTCACCAGATATAGCAAAACGCGTTAGATTTTAAATACAATTGCCTAATAAACCATTTTTAGTTTATTAAGTCTATCAAGTTTGGTCCTTCTTTGCCGGTCCTACCCCGGCGGTACCTCATAGTAGACCAGGCGCTGTGCTTATCCCCCACTAAGCCTCCCCTACCAAGATACTCGCTGAGCCCACTTAAATACAGCACTTCGCGATTCTGAATATCGGAAGAGTCCACAGACACTCGTGCCAAGTAGGACACTAACAGGAGCATCTTACTTCAGATACACGATTTGAGTGCTTTCAATACCTCATTCCGTTGAGGTCCGACCAGGTGAGAGTCTTACAGCTTGAGCCTTCCGTTACCTCCAATCACCATCATTGAAATAATCTGGACCAGGAGATCCTTGCGCTTTCTCTCCTACCCCTTGATATTTCATACGATTTATGTAACCAAAAATGAGAGAGGGTAAATGGGGTTACTGCGGCACCGGTGGGCGGTAATAAAATGTTACCATAAAAAGTGGGCGATAAGTATTAAAAGTTTGATGATCCTTGGTTTTCAAGGACATTTCTCCTGAGACAGAAGCACACCAGCAAAGAAAATGTCACTCCACAATGAAGAATAATTGAACGGGAAATAAAAAGGCTGTGCAGTAAATAAAGGGGCTATAATTGTCCTTTAAGGTAATGTCAGTAGATTCCAAGGTATATTCATTTTAGATAAAATGGTGATACATTTATCCAGTGTTATGTGATCTGGCCTTAAGTTAGTTATTATGCATAAACACATGCAGCATGGAAGTCTAACATGTACTCAATAAACCCAAGAGCATTCAGAAGTCTACACAGAGAATTCATTTTGGGTGACGATCGGCTCTGCACAAATTTATATGGCTTGCCCATACAGTGGGAAGAAGCCAATTTGATCAGATTGAAGGCTATAGTCATTTGAACTCATGCAATATATTTTACAGGTGCGGTGATGGCGAACCGTGGGGATCTGCTGCCCTCTAGTGGCGCCAGGTAGAAAATTGCATTTTTTATTTATTTATGTATGTGCCCTGATGCTAAATATTTCTGTTAATAGCGGTTAACCTAAGCATGAATATTTAAACATTTTTTATATTAAATCCGTCTGTCACTATTTGTTAATAAAATTGTGATTTTCTGTAAGTTGAGACTGTTTATTTATTTATAAGTGAATTTTTAAATTAGCGTGGGTGTAAGAAGATAAGAATTATAGAAGTATAAGATAATATTTGAATAGCTAACAGAAATCTCAAGCCAATATAAGAATATTATGTGTAACAGATGATTTTATTAAAAATTTATTTTTTATCATGGAAAAGACAAAACTTGTAAGAAAAGACTTCATGAACCTAATATGACTAGCTCAGAAGACAGAAGGGAGAGGGGAGTTCTGATAGAAAACCTTCAAATATATCAAATGATTTTATATAGTTTATGGAGAAACATCTTCCAGAAAAAGAGGAAGGCAAGAACAAGAAGTCATGATTTGAAGTTGGAAGATGTAAGATTACGGGGTAAAGGTGTTACTTTTCAAAATGTGATAACTAGAACAGCTTTGCAGTGGAAGTGTTCCCATCAGACACAGTTAATTAATTTAAGGAAGGCTGGCATAAGCATGGTGGTTTCATTAAGCCAAGCTTTTAAGTAGCTATAATAGGCAAATGAGATGGGCCTTTAAGGTTCTTATTTGCTATTAAATCTCTGTTACTATGCTTCTGTGTTAGATAGTGATCGATGGTGCTCAAAGGCTTAAAAATAAAGTAAAATTCATAAAATACACTCTATAGTTCTCCTTAATAGGAGTGGTACCTCGGCACTCGTCGTCTTTGAAACTCAGCAAATTCGGTATTCATGGCATTTTGATGAGGAAAAATTAGTTGGCACTCGTTGCGCCTGCTAAAACCTGGATAAGGTTTTATCTCGTCTCTCTGGAAGAAACAAAGAGTAGCTCGGTACTCGTCATTTTCACCACTCGTCGTGCCTTCTGGAACCAATTAACGACGAGTACTGACGTGCCACTATATATGCTTTGTAACTGAACTTAAAGGACCAATGCAAGTGCCAGAAAAATGGGCATTAGTTCAATAACCATATGTTTATAAAATCTATAATAAAGCCATCTGTAAATAAATTAGTTTTTTGATCATACTAACCTGCCAGAGGTGCTTGTTTTTTTCCACTGCCCTTGTATAGAAGTTATCTGGCAGCTGTTTATCTAATCAGGATTTGTTAACTAGGTATTCCTTTAATCTGTTTAGTTAACTATTGTTTGGAAAATCAGGTAGCAATAAAAGCATTGCCATCACTAATGACATCAAGAACGACATGGCATAAATGTACACAGCACATAGATAGGAGGAGATCAGTCATAAATACGGAATAAATAAACAGATGCCATGTGACTTCAGTGGCTTCCAGATAAATAAAGGTAAGTCATATGACAGGACAGATTAGAAAACAATTCCCAGGATTATATCCCGTACCCTACACGTCGACTAGCTACTGAAAATGGAAGCAAAGTCAGCAAAATTAAAGATTTTATGAAAAAAAAATAGGATCTATCCTGTTATGTTGTTGGGACAGGTACGCCACTGCAGTGCGGCCTCCAACCGCTAGATGGCGGTGCCAATATTTTGCTGCACTGCCGATATGTGAGAGAAGTTCTAAGCTTAAAATGTTAGCCTAACCCTCACCCTAACCATCACACTAACAGTTTACCTAAGCCTTGACTCTATGATATGCCACTGGCATATTGGCAGCGCCATCTAGCGGATGGATGCCACTGCTGCTGCCTTGTGCTGCACTAGCATAACAGGATAGGATCAAAAATATTCTTAAATCTTACATAGCTGCTAATGTTCCTGGTTTCCTATTGTTATAACATTGGTAACTGGAACAAGGCTGAAAGGCAGTAGCATAGTGCAGTGGTTCTCAGACCTCTCCTCAGGCCATGATTTAGGTGAAAACTGTGTGAACAAAGGTGAAGCAACAAGAAATCAAAAGAAGGTGCAGCCTCAAATTGATTCACCTGTGAATTCACATAGTGTTTAACCTAAACCATGCCCTGTCTGGTGGGTCCTGAGGAGAGTTTTGAGAACCACTGGCATAGAGGATAGCCAATGATGTGCTGATGTACAAGCACAATTATAGAGTAAGGGAACCCAGACAAAAAATTATCCAGAAAACAATAGCAGTGTTATCCAGTTCCAAAGCCAGAGGTCATGGAGCCAATGAGCAGAAAGGTCACTCAATGCGACGGTCAGCAACATAAGGTCAAACAGGTAGCATCACATAAATGGTGCTTATCAGCAGCACAAGGCACAACAACTGAGCACCATCCTCACAGACCAACCAAAGGATTTAAACAGTCCCTAGGAGTTGAATTTATCAGGAGCAGGCATACTCACAATTTGATGCCTTTAGCCAGGGCTCAGAATAACCAGAGGAGGCTACAAGTTAATTTGTTAAAGTCTGCAGATAATTCCTGACACTTACATACTTCATTAACATTTGAAGTTTTTCTCAAGCTACAGTGGTCCTTAAACCAAGTTCTATCTTTTTCTTTTTAGGTACCGTATATACTCGAGCATAAGCCGACTTTTTCACCACATTTCTTTATGCTGAAAAAGCTCCACTCGGCTTATACTCAAGTAAAAAAAAAATCCTCCTCCCCCCTTATCATCTTCCTTCTCCCCCCTTATCATCCTCCTCCACCCCCCTTATCATCCTTCTCCTCCCCCTGTTATCATCTTCCCCCTCTTATCATCATCCTCCTCCTTCTCCTCCTCCCCCTATTATCATCTTCTTTCCCCCATAACCTCCTCCTTACTGCACCCTCTCCAATCCCTATCCCCCTCTCTCTTTACTTGCTACTATGCTTTGATGAGCTGATGCTGATCCTGACGCCGCAGGACACGTCTTCCGTACCGGCATATGTTAATGACGTGACGTCACATGCGCGTCACGTCATTAACATATGCCGGTACGGAAGACGTGCTGCGGCGTCAGGATCAGCATCAGCTCATCAAAGCATAGTAGCAAGTAAAGAGAGAGGGGGATAGGGATTGGAGAGGGTGCAGTAAGGAGGAGGTTGTGGGGGAAAGAAGATGATAATACGGGGGATAAGGAGGAGGAGGAGGATGATAAGGGGGGAAGGAGGAGGAGGATAATAAGGTAGGAAAGGAGGAGGATGATAAGGGGGGAAGGAGGAGGATGATAAGGGGAGGAGGAGGATGATAAGGGGGGAGGAGGAGGAGGATAATAAGGTAGGGAAGGAGGAGGATGATAAGGGGGGAAGGAGGAGGATGATAAGGGGGGGAGGAGGATGATAAGGGGGGGAAGGAGGAGGATGATCAGGGGGGGGAAGGACCCTCTTTTCCACCCTCAGCTTATACTCGAGACAATACGTTTTCCCAGTATTTTGTGGTAAAATAAGGTGCCTCGGCTTATACTCGGGTCGGCTTATACTCAAGTATATACGGTAGATAAAATAGTCAACTAGATGGGCCCAATATCTAGCCACTGATTACACCAGGAGGAGTGACTGTTGAGTTCTTTATTCCATAGAGCAACATTATACAGTATTTACATATCGCAGCAATATCTCTATACAATGCCATTCTAGAAATATTGCACTAAGTATTCCTTTCAGATCTGTACTTTTTGAATAAATATTTCTGGTTACAGAGGAAACAAATTAACCATTTTAAATATAATACATTCATTTACAAGAGAGCAATTAAATCTAAGTCTATAGTAACCTATGTGTTACTAGAAAGATCTGCACAATATCCTAAGCCTGAAAGCCAAGCCTATTTATCACAAGTACTAAACAAGCTAATGTGTTCAGCAATTATTTGAACACAAGTGCAGATTCTGCAGTGCGCCGGCTGATTTGTGGGTGATCAAAATTACTTACAAGGCACTGACCAACAAAGCATGAAAATATTTAATGGTTACAGCCTATTAATTAAACCTAATTAAGACTTTAAATTGTTTTCTGTACATTAGTTAGAGGTTGATGATCCTGCCATTTCAAACAATTAAAACTGTTGATTGGGGGATCTTTACAGTGAATGGGACATCATGCAGATTGCCTCCCCAGTGGGTACACTCATGTAAACATACACAAATATTTTTTTATATTTTAATGCACATTTGTTAACATATATATTTCCAGTTGAACTTGCAAAGTTTTAGCGACAGTAACATTATCATACTTGCTATTAAAAACCTACGTTTTTTTCTTCTCTCCAATTGGAGTTTCATTGCAAGACTTCCACAAAAAAATAATATAAAACTAAATTAATGCCAAAAAATAAATCAGATGAAATACAAAACCTTAACTACAAAGAAGCATCCATTCTAAAAATGAGAGGAAATACACATTATCTACAACTGAAAAAAAATCAAATACTCTGTATCTGTGAGTGTGTGTGTCTGAGTGTGTGTCTAGGAGTGTGTCTGTGCGAGTGTGTCTGTGAGTGTGTGACTGTGTAAGTGTGTGTCGGTGTGAGTGTGTGTCTGTGAGAAAGTGTGGGAATAAGGCTGAGTGTGTATCTGTGTGAGTGTGTGTGTCTGTGAGTGTGTGTCTGTGAGTGTATGTCTGTGTGAGTGTGTGTGTCTGTGAGTGAGCGTAAGTCTGTATGTGTCTGTGAGTGAGTGTGTGTCTTTGTGAGTGTGTCTGTGAGTGTGTGTCTGTGAGAAAGTGTGGGACTGAGAGTGTGTGTGTGTCTGTGTGAGTGAGTGTGTGTGACTGCTTAAGTCTGAGAGTGAGTGTGTGTCTGTGAGTGTGTGTGTGTGTGTGTCTGTGAGTGAGTTTGTCTATGAGTGAGTGTCTATGAGTGAGTGTAAGTCTGTATGTGTCTGTAAGTGAGTGTGTGTCTGTGTTTGCGCTTTTACCAAATAATGTCTGCTTTTGCCTTTTTTTCCCATTTTTCCTTAATGCGTTGGTATTGGTATTTGTGTATTTGTTCATGATGATACTAAAGGACAACTTAAATCTGGAAACTGTTTTACACTGAATCACAGTTAATCTCTTCTATACTTTTTATAATCATTAAGTGGAATATTAGAAATGTTTTTGGCAAATTTAGAGGTGCTCAATCAGAGAACAAATTAACTTTAATAGGTTAGTTCTATGGACATGATAACCCACTCCAGAGATGGACCCCTCACTCACTGTGCCTTAGGGAGTTATCAGCTACACCTCCCTGACAAGTCCCAATCAAGGCTGAAACGTATGTCTGGGGTTTGCTGTTACTCCTGTTCATGGTAGAATTGCCTGGTATTTTGGGGCTGGACCACTCTCGTGAGTGGGAACAGACTGATATACTACAGGATATTTCTCCCTGTGAAGGGTACAAGTGAGCTAAAAGAGTGGATTGTCATATCCATAGAACTCTGATTGAGCACCTCTATTTTTGTTGTTTTATATTATTGTTAATTTCAATCCAATAAAAAAAAATCCATAGTTCAGTTGTCTTCTACGTATGTAGAAGTCTTGTTTTTTTCTCTTCATCTGTCTCTGACCTACTGCATTTAATCACTTTCAATGTATTATTAGATACCATGCCCCTTACCCTTTGGCTCCTGCCCCACATATGTCTACCATTTCTCAGCATTTTCTATTTTTTTCTTGGCCTTTGAGTTGAAGACATCATTTAAAAATTAAAATCAGTATTCTGTTTGACTTCATAAAGAGAGAGATACCTCTTGAAAGCTTACAACAGTAAATAAAAATGTTTTTTTCCAATAAAAAACGATCTCACTATATACTGAGATACACTAATTTTCCATTTGTAATTCTGGACATCTACTCCAATCTTTAGAATCCACAATTAATAAAGATAATCCTTATTTTTTACTCCCAATAAAATATATATTTTTTTATGATAAAATCTTCATAAAAAGGTTAACAATTTCCCTTAAAGGCACTTTGTCGCCCCAAAATCAAGTTGCTTTTTTTTAGGCTATTCTTAAAGAACATGACAATATGGCTATATGTTGTGTTGTGCCATTAAATTCAATGTTTTTTTGCTGCGTTTATATGGAAATGAGTGGCTCATGCATGTGAATAAGCTACTTTGATGTGCTAATTAGGATAACAGTCTGCTTATCTGTCTCTTAGCGGCCAAAATAAAGACCCCCAATGTTATCTCCCACCCATATCAAGCACGTTGAGCCATAGGAGCCACAAAAGTCAGTTCTAAGTATTTCAGAAATTATTTACTGTAGAAAAAAACTACTAGTACCATGTATAAATGAGGCACATACTCAATGGTGAATATCTCAGGAAAGAGTTTTTAATGTGTTTTAAGCTAAAATTGACTTCCTTTTTAGGGGACAGTGTCCTTTTAAGTTTTCTTAATGCCAATTAAAAAGCCACAAATAGATCAGGACGGATTTATACAGCTCATATCACACAACTTTATTTATAAATTGGTAAAGTAACAATCATTCACAATATTGATGCCTAAACTGGCTTTCTGTAATGAATAGATTGATTTTCTCTTATTAAAACAATAAAGTTATATTAACTATTTATGCAGACAATAAATGCATACATAAATCATTAAGTAATGTGGCCTATGCAAGGCTAACCAGAGCCCTTAATCAATAATGGTCTATTGTTTCTTGTTTTATTAAATATTAATGAGGAACAACGAGATTGAATTAGCACAATATGGTGTGTGCATTTATGAAGTGATCTGATTTATTTTCCATTGACACAATGGATTAACGTATAGGTGAAAATATAATTAATGTATAACGTATAGCTTGGAGGTCAAAAGAGTGAGGGGCGATATGAGAGAAACCTTCAAATATTTTAAAGTTCAAGAAGGAAAGGTCCTAGAGAAATATAGGAATGCAAGAATAAGAGGTCATGATTTGAAGTTGGATGGTGGAATGATTTAGGGGTAATATGAGAAAGTGCTGTTTTAAAGAAAGAGTAGTAAATAAGTAGAACAGGTGGGTTCCCTGGTGGCCCAGTGGTTAGGATTCGGTGCTTTCCAGACTGCAACCTGGGTTTGATTCCAGTCAGGGAACTAAGAGGTCATACCACCCCAAGACAAGCAGGGTCGGGCCTGGTCAGTACTTGGATGGGACACCACCTAGGAATTCCAGGAGCTGTATGATGTGGCCCATTGGAGAAAGAACTGGCAACCCACTTCTGTATCTTTGCCATGAATACCAAGTGGATCAGCATGACCATCGACGTAAAGATGTGCCTGGTGTGTTACAGTCCATGAGGTCACAGAGAGTCGGAAACAACTGAATGACGCAAGAAAAAAAAGTTACTAAAATTAGTAATTAAAATCAAACCCAGGTTAGTCATTTAAGAGACTAAATTAAGCCACTCATGTAGTTAAATAGAATGGGCTGATCAGATGGGCTACTTTGGTTCTTATATGCCATCAAATCTATGTTTTACATTTATAAATCAGAAATAAAACAAAGTATTTTGTATTTACATAAAAGTCACACAGAAAGGTTTTGAGCTGTTCCAGAAATGAAAATTACACATATAAATAATATAAATGCAACTGGTTATTCTGAAACATTTCAGCAGAAGTGATAGATAATTGAGCTTAAAGATAAGGTATTTTAAAATAAATGTTCTGTAAAGGACATCTCTCTCTCTTTAAATCTCTTTATCTAGTCATTAAATAGCTCTCACAATGCTGGATATCAAAGGAGAAGACAATGTCCCATTGGTATAGATTAGAAAAATGAAAAAAATGATCAATTAGAAGTCTCTGTGACTATTATCTATCCAACTGTTCATTCTGCTTCATCGCCTTCACTGTGATAGTTAAACACACTAGATAAAGTCACATAGAGAGACAGAGGTTCTTTATAGATAATTTATGCTTAAATATCTAACTTTCATCCAGAATTCCCTAACACTTCTCATAATTTTGTGGTTAGATTTATTATTATGTGTTTTTTTGTAAAATGGAGCTTTTGATGTGTCACTTTAAAGGTCCCCTTTAGTGTTCTTTTAAAGAGCTCTCTAAAAATAATTTGGTAGGGCCTGATAAGAAAGGACCTTTATTAAACTTTTACTGTGCCTTTAACAATTAATTACTATTTTATAACCATACCCCCAGGCAGTATGAACTCGATATTGTATTGTAATGTATTGTCTCTGAAGTGGGAGCCACCCAGAGGGGAATGCTCTCAAAACAGGCATATTGTACTTGCAGTATGATAGTGGGAGGTGACTAGAAAGTGTATTTGTGTACATTGCTAGCAGCTAATATTACACTACTGCTTGCTGCTAATGTTTGTTTTAAAGAGTGGTCACAAAAGGATTAAAATTTGGTACATCCCTCTGGGCGGCTTCCACTCCATAGACAATACATCTTTCAAAGGGTGGAAAGATCTGGTGTGTATAAAACCTGGAGTGTTTTTTCTTATCAAGCTTTACCTAACTATTCTTTAGAGAGCTCTTTATAAGATCACTAAAGTGGAAGTTCCCCTGTTTTCCCCTTTTTCTAATCTAATACATACTGCTTATATCAGAGACACACATTACATTGATTCATTCTATACACACACAGATTTTTTTATGTATTTATTTTTAATTAGTTTCCACACCCCCCAAGCTGCCTAAATGGGCGTCTGGTACCTACCAATAAAAACAATGCAATTGGGTATATTTATTAAAGCTATACTAACCTTCAAGCCAACAGCAGCACACAGCAGAAATCCACATATCAATGTCTGAGATTCTCCCCACTTCCTTGTGCAAGTAAAAAAAAAGACTACACAACCCATGCTGCTTTGCTGCACAAACTGACTTCCCAGAACTGAATCAATGTTATAGCTGCCTGTGATTGGCCAAAACTAATGATATATTTTATGCTAATTTAACTAAACTTTTTAAGGGGGTATTCCTTCTCAAAATCAAGTCCCAGAAGAAATTTGCAATTGTCAGGGTAAGTTTATCAATGATTATTTGGGGATTTTTCATGCAAAAAAATGTTTTCACACACTACTGATTCTTCAGATGCATTCATAATCCAGGAAACTTAAATATGCCTTTAAACTCATTGAAGGACATGTTCACATTGTTCAATTTTGCATTTCTTAAATGGAATTCAAGACATATAACAAGTATTATGATTGGGGAAGAATATTGATATGATACAATGTAAATATTATTCTTGTACAAACTTGATCCAAGAATATTTTCTTAATGCATTGCCTTTTGCTTTGCTATTGGTAATGATTACAAAAGACAATAAATTGATGAACAAGACACAACATGTGCTATATTTTACCTTAAAAATGAATCACCTCTTTGCTGTTAAGTGGACATGTATCCAAATGTATTAAATGCTAGCACAGGCTCATTATGCAGAAAATGTACCAATTTGTATTTGTACTGGAATAAATCTTCAGGTGTGCTTTTACAATGTATTCCATTAGCAAGCAAGGCATAATTTTGGAAGATGGCAAGTTTTCCTGCAAATAGAGATTTCATGCATTAGTATTCTGGATATCAGTGGGAACGTGAAGCAATGTTCTCCGCAGCACCCTAACGGAAACAGAGAGCAGGCTGGAAATCTAATGAAAATGGCTATGCAAGAAAAGTACTTAAATAAAAAGAATACAGGAGCCTGTAAGTAATGAGTAGGATCACTTTGAGATATGTCTGAAAAAGCTAATATGGAATATTAATAATGCAGCTACAAGAAGAATTGCATCTATGTGAAACCGCAAGAGTTACCGGCTGTATTGATACTCATAAGTTTATTTTACAAATGTGTAGGTAATAATAAGCACTTTGGAGCTCTTTTTTATATGTTGTTCGGTCATGTCCGACTCTCATGGACCGTAACACACCCAGCATATCTTTATGTCTATGGTCATGCTGATCCACTTGTTTTTCATGGTAGAGATACTCGAATGGGTTGCCAGTTGCTTCTCCAGTGGGCCACACCATACAGCTCCTGGTATTCTTAGGTGCTCTCCCACCCAAGTTTGGACCAGGCCCAACCCTGCTTGGCTTGTGGTGGTATGACCTCTTAGTTCCCTGACTGGAATGAAACCCAGGTTGCAGTAGTGAAAGCACTGAATCCTAACCACTGGACCACCAGGGAACCCTTCAGAGTAGGGCCCTCATTTCTGTTGCACAGCGTCATTTTCTATTTGCACATACTGTACTTTATTTTTTATTAGCGCTATTTACAAAGTAGAATAACAAGTAATAATAATACTTTCATTATTAAACCATATTTTTTTTCAATGCATTTTTTTACAGGAATCCTTTACTGTGATTTTGCAATTTTTAGAATTGTCCATCAGCCCGACTAATCCTCCCACCAAGGACTGACTGCACTGTTTGTTTAATGAGGGCGTTATTGTCAGCAATTACTGATTACCTCCTGAAGCTCTGAACCTATTGTCTTGAATGAATACTTAGACTGATTAGATAAATCACCCCCTGAGATCTGAGTATGAGCAGCCTTTTATTTTGCACATGACATACTGAAGACAATAGGTTCAGAGATTCAAGAAGTAATTAGTAATTGCTGGTAATAACGGCATCATTAAACAGACAGTGCAGTCAATTCTTGGTGGGTGGGTCAGAAGGGCTGATTGACAGCTAGCCTTTGCAAACTGCAATGTAAGAATGTTTTAAGAAATGTTTTTTTTTTATTTTAAATAACATTCAACTGAGAAAGTACTGTTTATTACCTATAGTTTTATGTTATATCATATTTGGAACCTCCGTTTGTCACTTTAAATAGTTCCACTGAAAATATAATGAATGGGCAATGATCTTGGATATTATATAACATACATTATAAATAATTAACATAACTGTACAAAGCCAATTACTCACTTTTAATGGCTGTTCAACTTATAACTTATACATTCGAACACCTGCCCCCAGTACAGCATAATTGCATATACTAATTAATACATCTTTAAAGGGAACTATACTCTTATGGTAGCGCTGCACAAGGCAGCATCCTCTAGATGGCGCTGCTGATAATCTGGTGTCATATCATAGAGTTAAGGCTTAGGTAAACTGTTAGGGTTGGGGTGAGGGTTTGGGTTAGTTCAAAGGTTAGGCTAACATTATAAGCTTAGAACTTCTCTCACATATCGGCAGCGCTCCAAAATATCGGCAGCGCCATCTAGCGGTTGGAGGCCGCACTGCAGCGGCAGACCTATCCCGACACCATAACAGGACAGATCCAACCTCTGTTTCTGAAATATGTAACAAAATAGTATTAGCATATATGCAAATCAGGAACATTAAATCATTTTAGAGAATAACTCTGATTTAGATTACTCTATTGCAGCATGGAATATTCCACCGCCTGTAGCTTGAGGAGCAGGTTATCCAACGTGGGCTTACTCGTTCATGTAGTTTTATTGGCAAGTGTGCTATTTAGAAAGGACATTTTCAATAGAAATAAACACAGATCTTATCTGCATAATGGATCCATCCTCTCCTCGGGATTTTCTAATCCTTTTAGGCACATAAACAAATTGTCTGTCATTACTAAGGCAAAACTGAATATAAATATTAAATGCTTTAAAAAATATTTTTTAACTGTATAAACAGATCAAATCAAGTACAATCTACACATATGACACTTCAGTGATCTTTTAACCATGAACATAAAATCATTTATAGAAGAATATGCTTAGAATACTGTTTGGGTTATTTTCTGCATTTGGCTACTCGCTCCCACACAGTCAGACTAACAGCCCTATTACATTCCCTCAACGTGTAAAATCGTAGCCCGTAACGTAGCCCGCATGATTTGCGGCTATTAAATTGGCCCTGTAAAGAAACCTGCCAGCAACTTACGGGGTAAGGGCGGGAAAAGGCTACGGGATGTGGAAATTTGAAATGCGTCGCCCACAAATGCTTGGATCTGTAAGGCCACGTTACCAATCATGTGATTAAATTGCAACCAATTCACTGGCGTTCAAGCCCGTAACCGGCAAATGGAGCCAAGAAGGCGACGAGTACTAGAGAGGACCTGCTAGAGGTGTAAAGTCCAATCAGTAGCACTTTAAATGCGAATATACACACACTACTGTACTGTTATTAAAAGGGAAAGTGATGTTAGGTATTGAAATAAATAGCACAACATTCTGAAACTCGCAAATCAACAGTATAAAATTATATTTTTTATGTTTAAATTCTGTATTAAATCGATCCCAGCAATCAATGTTTTAATACATATAATGGAACTCACAGGGACTAGAATATCATATTTACTGCTTTATTAATATTGCATTATTTCTGGAATGTGGGTCCGATTGTAACTCATAATTGAACCCCGTAAGACTTTGAAATCCCACCTCCATTTTTCAGTGCCGTAATTATGACGGGTTTGACTCTTTGATCGAAAAATGTTTTATGGGTTTGTGTCTCAAGCCCGTAACTCGCAGGATGTTCTAATTTAATAGCTATGTAACACAGACGATTTTCAAGCCCGCAGCCCTTGCTTCTAATTTTATAGGGCTGGACCAGATGTTTGTGATCTTGTTTCTTATTTGTTGTTGTTATTGTTCAGTCCTTCAGATATGTCCGACTTTCCATGACCATGTTGATCACAGCACCCACGCACCTCTATTGCAATGGTTTTCTTGGCAAAGATACTGCAATGAGTTGCCAGTTCCTTCTCCAGTGGACCATGATTTGTCTGACTTCTCTGCTATAACCTGCCCACCTTGGGTGAGCCTACACGGTATAGCTCACAGCTTCACTGAGGTACACAAGCCCCTTCACCACGACATGGTAGCCATCCAGAGGGGGAATACATTTATATTCATATATTAATCCTGCAATATTCACCTAACATACAAGACCTCTTCCACTCTCTTTGGTCAGAGGACATAACAAGCCTGCCACCTAGTGGCCTTTAAAGAACATGAACTCTAATGCAGATTTGTTTTTCCTTAACATTAGGCAAGTACCGAATATACAGGGGCACTCAGTGCCTAAAATAGAGGGTGATATTTATTAGTGGGAGCAACGGTGCAAATAATGAATGAAAACTAATAAATCATATTTCTGTGTTAATAAAGCCATTTTCTATAGATATACCCAAAGCCAACATAATCACTCAATATAAAATACTTCTATTTCATTTAAGAATTCTGAGAAGAGACATGCAAATCAGTCTTCTAATTTATCTAACACAGTTTATACATTAATCCCTTAGCAGAGGTAATTCAGTACTTATACAGCTTTTAATACGTAACACAGATAAATGTACAATGCCAGGAAAGCCACTGATGAAAAATCTGTTTCTCCTTTTAATAGCACACATTAGTATCAATTTAATTTCATTATATGGCTGTGCCAAGCTGAGTGGGATCTCAAAGCAATGCACAATACTTACTATATAGATAATGGTTAGTCTAATTAAGCAAAAGGCCACTAATAGTGTTCATGATTTTCCAATAGCAAATGATTATTGTAACAAACTTAGAAAACATACTCTAAAAAGTTTTATTTCACTCCTATCTTTAGGCTCGAAGCATGCAGTCCTAATGAGGAGTTTGTGAGGAATTGTTGGCTCCTGGAGGAGAAATGTAAGATGCTTAAGACAGAATTCTTAGACAAGGTTTCCACCGGTACAATATTTGTTTCCCAAAAAAAAAAAACCTCAGCCATGAATGTACAAACAACGTGCTACTGAATCCATGTTTGAAAGTAGGAAGAAGCTACATAGTGATATGGACCTACTCACAATCATTTGTTGCAGTGGAAGCATTATTTACTATCCTGCGGGAAATATGTCCCGTTCACTAGCTTGGGACACCTTGGTTATTGTTATTGTTATTATTATTATTATTATTATTATTATTATTATTATTATTAACCTTTGTTTGGAATGCGCTGACATATTCAATAGTGCTATACAGGATAGATACAAGTCAAAAACTATTGTAACAAATTACAAAAGAATAGAGGACCCTCAGGGATCGATCTTTTTGGAGCCCCTGGGCAGTGAAGTGGAAGAGCCCCTGTGAGTGAGTAAGCAAGATATGCACAAAGCCATTTTTGCCTTTTCTGTGCATTTAAGTTCCTTTTGCTGTTGTAATTCTCTTGTTCTAGGTGGTTACCCCCTAGTAGCCAGTCTATGAACAGCAACATTTTTTATTTTTTTTAAGCCAGAAACCATTCATTTTTAAAGTGGCACCCCTCACACGGAAGCGCCCTTAGGCAGCTGCCTAGTTGGCCTAATTGGTAATCCCGCCATGAGGACCTTGTTATTGAGTTTAAAGTCAAACATACAAAAGATTTAAAACTCACAAACTTACAGTCTAGACCTTTCTAGTGCAACGATAAAATTTCCCAAGTTGTAGCAACCCCCTAACAGTAAAATTACAGTTAAATTACATTTAATTATATACAATTACAATTTTTTATGGTTTTAGGTGACCCTGGCAAATCGTCATTCGACCACTGAAGGGGTCGCGACCCACAGGTTGGGTATGGGTGAGGTATAGAAATGTCAGGTACAATATATTATATATTAAGGCTGAAGGTGATAAGCTTCTTTAAATAGATGGTCTAATGGGTAATCCGGCCATGAGGACCTTGTTATTGAGTTTAAAGTCAAACATACAAAAGATTTAAAACTCACAAACTTACAGTCTAGAGCAGCGGTTCTCAACCTTTCTAGTGCAGCGACCCTTTGATAAAATTTCCCAAGTTGTGGCAACCCCCTAACAGTAAAATTACAGTTAAATTACATTCAATTACATACAGTTAACATTTTTGATGGTTTTAGGTGACCATGGCAAATCACTGAAGGGGTCATGACCCACAGGTTGGGTATGGGTGAGGTATAGAAAGGTCAGGTACAATATAATATATATTAAGGCTGAAGGTAATAAGCTTCTTTAAATAGATGAGTTTTTAGTGAGGTTTTGAGGGATTTGAGGCAGGGGGAAAATTTAGTGGAGCGAGGCAAAGAGTTCCAAAGAATAAGGGCAGCGCAAGAAAAGTGAGTGAGAAGAGGTGATGAGAGAGGAGGATAGAAGAAGGCCATTAGCAGAGAGGATGGTTGGGGGGGTATTTAGAGACAAGAGCAGAGATGTAAGAGGGAGCATTATAGTTGATTGGTTATGAATGTTATTTTCAAACACCATCATAATGTGAACCTATAAAACATGTCCTATAGTTTTAATGAGTTAACAAAAATTATTAAATACATTTCATAAAATTCATGGATCTATTAATGCCACATTTTGCAACTGCAGTTTAGATTCTTTTGTTACGTATTCTACATAATAAATGTAGGATGAGGGGATAACATCTGCACTCTGTAACTGTAATGAATATACCCCAGAGCCTCCAATCAAATCAATTGCTAAATCAGTGATGATGGTTCAGGTAGGCGGATGGAGAAAGAGTTACTCCATAAAGATATATGAAAGGTTCCCTGTTTTAATGTTTTAATTATTGAATCCTTCCAAATAGTCCCAACAAAGGTCAGTCCCAATCACTCATACACACAATGGGCCATATTCTATTAGCTACTTGCAAATGCCTTGAACTCATAAATTTGGCTTCGGGTGTTTTTTTAAAATAAACGTTTATATGCATTCTATTGATTTAATAATTCATTAGTGCCAATAAATAATATTTGCCAAATATGTATCAATATTAAGATTTTAAGTGTATATAAATTTATGAATTGGGCAATTGAATCGGGCCCAATGCCTCTGTAGTAGTAGATGTAATAGCCAATCACATATTGTCTCTCAGTAGCATGCTGTTGAGAAACAGTCTATACGTGGGTAATACATCTTATACCATTAGAAACACTGTGTGCATGAGCTGTGAGGTGCAGACCTTTGCAGGAACTGTTTGGAAGGTTTTTAAGCATGTGTTAATAAAATGATGTTTAAACTAGTATATATTACTATTAAAAATAGGAAACCTAAGCTTATATTACAGTAAATCTGAATTCAAAATGTTGTGCAAATGAAAGCAATTGTTAGCAGAGTGTCTGTGTGGTCTCCTGATATCGCAGTGCATTACAGACCATTGATGTCTCGTCTTCTCTATACCACTTATCACATCTGCCTTGTTCTGCTAATAGCGTCTGTACCTGAGTTATGAGAGCGCATTCCACTGCTCACGCTGCTTAGTGTATTTCTGCCTCTTACTCTTCCATAATTTGCATCACTGAAGCCCATAGGTGGTTAAACTACAACCTCAGACATCTTTTTTTATTTCTAAGTGTTTATAAAAACAAGAAATAAATTAGGTAAAAAGCGAAGGCGCTCTGTAATCTTCAAATCTTCAAAAAAGCAGATCTGCTTCATACACAGAACAATGGGCATCTCTTCTTGGAAATATCCCCAGCTATACCACATAGTGCTCCAAACACGCAACATTGTGCAATATTCACACAGATTCCTGCATGCCCTGGCCTCTCCATTTTTTGCCTAACTAATATTCTTTTATTTTCCAGTACACTCTGGCCCCCCATTCAATTGAGGTTACTGGAGATCCAGAAGCCCGTAAGTGAGGTCGTAAGCTATTTTGCTATTCAATTGGTGTCTGTTTGTGGGCTCAAAATGGCTTCTGAGTTACGGGCTTGAGAAAATGGTGATGTTAACCTCGTAACTTACAGCCTTTAAAAGCCTTTGATCTGTCACTTTCGCAAGGCTAAAATCACAAATTGCTATTCAATAGCTCAATTCCCTCAAGCTCGCAAATGTTTTCACACCCGTAAATGGCAAATGAAGGAGAAAATCCTATGAGTGCTAGAGAGGACCCGCAAGGGGGTAAACACCTAGGCCCTCATTCAATTGTGATTTGGCCAATTGAATAGGGGTCTAAATAAGCACAAGCTTGCAAATCAGCAGGAAATAAAAATGATTTTTATGTGTCATTTCAGGGTTAAATCGATCTCGGGTATCAATGAGTTAATACATATCAGGCCACCCACATGGACTAGAACAGTATTGGCATTCATTTTCATAATTCTTTATTTTTGGGATTTGCGAGTCTGATCGCATATCGGACCCCCGAACCTAATTGATTGACTCCCAAACCTAATTGATTGACTCCCAAACCTAATTGATTGACATGCAACCTCCATTTTTTACTGCTGTAATAATGAAAGCCTCATTTTCTATTAGCTAAGTTTCCGTCCAGAACTGCTCCGAACGAGTGCATGGTTTACGGTTTTGGCTTGGGGCCCGTAACGTGCGCCCTTGAGCAATTGAATAGCATTGTAATCGGAGACCAACGGGAGCCCGCAACACACTTGCAGACATTTGGCTGCCTGTGATCGAGTTGCGGGCTGGCAATTAAATGTGGCCCTCTGTATCCAATCCAAATTCGTCGATATACTCACCGTCTCATTCTCACCATGTGCTCGGTTCCACTTCTGTTCCTTCTCCCTACTTGCACCTCTCCACTGGAATAAACCCCAACTTCACATTAGGCAGTCTCCAAACCAACCTGCACACCTTCTGATTATCTCTCAAGATTTACATATTTTCTCCTTCCGAACATGATACAGCTTAAGAGCCTTAGTAAATTGTGATTCGGCCAATTGAATAGGGGTCTATATAAGCACACAGCATATTTTTGTTACAGAAGTTTTTAGTTAGTGATCTTCTATCCAAAAGCAAGGTTTTCACTAACTAAAAACTTCTGTAAAAAATATATGCTCTGTCCTTATATAGAGCCCTTTAGAATTGGCCAAAGCGCCATTGAATCATTATTATTATTATTATTGCCTCTTAAAAGGATATGGAAGGTTTCTGGATATCACTATGTATCTATTTTATTTTATATACTTTATTTTTTTAAGAAGTGTTTATTAGCTCTGTTTCCTTTGTCCTAAAATCAAACAATTTTGGGACTGCCCTATCCAGGTCATGCAGCTCATGAATACACTGATTGTGAAATTTAAATGAACTATTTCAAGCAGCATGTTGCCACTGATTGACTTACAAGTACACTATCTTCATGAGCTGTAGAGGGGAGATATGTTAGGAATTATTTGTGAGATTTTAGGTAGAAAGAAACAGAGCTTCTAAACCCATCTTAATAAAATAAAGTACACAAAAGTAAAAAGATAAATAGGTATTATATTCCTAGTGAAATCCATATTCCTTTAATATGTTTTGTTGGCTTGTTCTGTTACTTATATTACATTCAAAAACTAAGAACAGCACGTTTAAATGGCTTAAGGGGTTTATATTTAAAGTGGAGGGAAACAAAAAGCGAATACGCTGAACAAATCATTAGCTTAAAAGTAATACATAGATTGTGAACTCTTTAGAAGATGGATATTACAAGTAATATGAGGGATGAATTCAGAGAAACCTGCTAATCAAACCATTATTACAATCATATTGCAATCTATTTAATTATACAATCACCCTTGAATCACCAATACATTGAATTTGGAGGCTGGAAACTGTGGTGGTAATATGTGGACATGCTACTTTACAGAGGCTCTAGTAGAAGTGGAAGAGACTTCCACTGGATGTGACAGGGACCAACAGAGTAATTTATTAAGCTAACTAGACTAGTTGGTTCATACCTGCCATGACATATATGAAATATAGGTTTCATACTATCAGTGGCGGAGCTAGTGAATGGAGGGCACAGGTGCAAAAAAAAAAAGTGCCCCCCCCCCCCCATGGAGGAGAGGCAAAACATTTTACACTATACACTTTGGGCCTCATTCAATTGCAATTTGGCCAATTGAATAGGGCTCTAAATAAGCACATAACATATTTTTTTAAATACGTTTTTAGTTAGTGAAAACCTTGCTTTTGGATACATTTTTACTAACTAAAAACTTCTTTAAAAAAAATATGTTATGTGCTTATTTAGACCCCTATTCAATTGGCCAAATTGCAATTGAATGAGGGCCTTTTTGTTTTCTTTCTTCTTTAGTGTAATGACCCATTCCCCTCCCCCCAACCCCCTGCCCCATCAGCACACCATTCCCCATCTCCCTTTCTGCCTACCTCCTCTCCACCTTCTCTTACTATAGGCCTCATTCAATTGCAATTTGGCCAATTGAATAGGGCTCTAAATCAGCACAAAACATATTTTTTTAAAGAAGTTTTTAGTTAATGATTGACTTGCTTTTGGATAGATGTTTACTAACTAAAAACTTCTTGAAAACATATATGTTATGTGCTTATTTAGAGCCCTATTCAATTGGCCAAACTGCAATTGAATCAGGGCCTATGTATGTTCGGTATCCTTCCCCTGAGGCATGTCATATGGCCATGTCCGAGAACTCTAATGACGTGACGTGCGTGTGACATCACTCGGGATTCCCGTCCACGGCCAGATAACAAGCCACACATACGCCCTCATTCAATTGCGATTTGGCCAATTGAATAGGGCCCTAAATAAGCACATAGCATTTTTTTAAAGAAGTTTTTAGCTAGTGAAAACCTTGCTTTTGGATAGATGCTCACTAACTAAAAACTTCTTTAAAAAAATATGTTATGTGCTTATTTAGGGCCCTATTCAATTGGCCAAATTGCATTTGAATGAGGCCCATAGTAAGAGAAGTGGGAGAGGTGGAAGGGCAAAGGGATGAGAAATAACAGGGGAGAGGATAACGGAAGTGGGGAGATCGAGAAGGAAGAGGGAGGGAGAAGGAAGGATGAGAGAGAAGGAAGGGGGAGGAAGAAGGAAGCTAGAGGGAGAAGGAAGAGGGGGGAATGGTGCGCATAAGAAATGTAGGCAGCACTGGGCCCCCTCCAGAGCAGAGGCCCTGGTGCATCGCACCGGCTGCACCGGCAGTAGATCAACCCCTGCATACTATACTTTCAACAGAGATGGACTGTCATGATGCCTTTTACATCATGGTGGCCTAAAGGTACATGTTTCTGTGCTCCAAACTTTTGGCAGGAGATTTTTCCACCAAGACTCTCTCTACTTCTTAATCTCACAAACCAAACATCTCTCCTAGATTTTAAACCCTCTACAACAAGGCCCTCCCTAGATTCACTAAGCTTCACTGGGTATATAAAGTACTTCAGTTAAGGCTGAAATGTGGGGAAAAAGCATTTCAATGCCCATGCAAAGCTTAGCAAAATATGGGTTCAACTTGATTACCACGAGTTTCATGTACATAAGTGAGCAAAATATTATGCAAGTAATGAGCAATAATAATTATAATAAAAACTTCAAAATAAATGTACCTTGATATAATAGATTTGTATGCTGCAATAATGAATTTAAATTCTAAACAACATTTTTTTAGTGAAAATAGAATGATACTGTAGAAATACAATAACTTATGGTGTCACATTGTTTGAATTCAGTTATGTTAGAGTACAGCAAATTATTACATATAATTTATAAAGACATTTACATTCTTTTAATTGTGACTTAATTATTCCAGAAAGAAAAAAAAACATCCCATCATACAATCCTCAGCAAGAAATTGAGCAAGAGGAAAACACAATTTTGTGTATTTTTTCATAGCCCATGGAGCATGCATAATGCATGTGAGACTTCTACTATGGGGGATTAAATATTCATTATGGAAGACTGTATTAGTTCCTGTAGCCTAGGGCTAAACCCACACTACTATAACTCATATTCTAATGAGTTACACAGCTTTTACATCTCTGTTCAAGCTTGAAATCTAAGTATGAAAACAAACGTACTGTACTCTAGTGCGCCAATTTGCCCGGCTGTTGTGTTTAGCATTTTATACACAAGTTATTATTATTTGCCAGTAGTGGTTACATTGTTTTATTACCAAGTAAAGGCTAGAATCATTACACAGTGTATGAACAGAACTGCCTGTTCATAAGGTTTTATGAAGTTATCAACGAAACGGATTATGACAGCAGGTAAAGCCACGATCTCTACCATATATATCTGATAGATTTGGGTTTTAAAGCCAATGCAGCTTTGCAATTACATAAAATTATTTTATAACACCAGTATGGGCCTTCGGAAATATGCTTACATAAACAAATTAATAAATAAAGGTATTGTTGTTTAGCCGTTCAGTTGTGCCCAATTCTCTGTGACCCTATGGACTGCAGCACGCCAGGCATATCTATCATTATGTCTCTCGTTGTGTTTATCCATATGGTTTTCTTGACAAAGATACTGGAGTGGGTTGCCAGTTCCTTTTCCAGTGGATCTTGATTTGTCTGACCTCTGTGCCATGACCCGCCCATCTTGGGTGACCCTACATGGTTTAGCTCTTCATTGAAGTACACAATCCCATTCACCACAAGGTAATGATCTAGAAGGGGAAGAAATAAATACAGGCTTATAAAGCTATAATTATTGTAGAAATTAAATGATATGTTCAATTGTTTAGTTAATTAACCTGGAATGTTGAGTTTATGCTCTATAATAGATCCTTTCTCCTGTCTCTCTAACCTATCTCAAGTTATTAACTATTAAAGCAATTGTCCCATTTATTGCCAAAAGGAATAAGCACACATGAAAATAAATATAATTATAATACGTTATGGTTACAACATGTTGAGTGACAGAGTCAGATTATTAAGATGGCTCACTGAGTATAGTATTTTAAACAAAAAATACATGAAAAGATTCTTCTAATGCATGTATCTAAACATATTAATTTCATTTTCATGTAGTAATAAAGTAATTGAGGCTAAAAAAGTCATTTAGTCCATCAAGTTTTACTATTTTCAATCTCCTCTGAGCCTTGAAATTAGTAAATTGTTAAATGTTAATTGGGCAAACAAAAACCCCATTACAACAATGCCAGTTATTATTATTATTATTATTATTATTATTATTATTATTACTAGAATATCGCCTGTCAAAAAATTACGGCAATGCAATTGTAAGTGAGCTAATGCTGTTTGGTGTATGGTAATCAAATAAATAATACATTAATAAATGAATATACTTTACCTATTTTGAAGTAATATATGCAGGAAGCATTGTGTTGAAGAGCTGGCAATCTGTTTTGATGTTGCTGCAGCATACAATGTGTGTTTTCAGTGCTGTGGAGCTGCTGTGTAAGTGTCAGTAATGTGTGCAGTGTGTAGTGTAAATAGTGTGTGTGCGCGAGGGGAAGCCGTTAGGGTAGCTGTGTACTTCCGCATTATGTAAGTTAGTGTTGTAAAATGGCGGCTAATGTGTGGAACGCGGCTGTGGCTGCTTTTGCGTCCGTGTTCATGGACCTCGTCTGGCTTTTTGGGAAAATCTGTATGTGCTTGGAGGTGTTTTGCGTGTTTAGGGTCCTGGAGCCTCGTTTTCGTTTTTTTCGGCCGCCATTTTTTCTCTCGCTTAGGGGATTTTTGTGTCTCTAAACTCTGGAATTTGGACTTAAATGGAGGTGTAACTTCACTTGCAGAGGTCCTGTGTGCCCCCCCCCCCCCCTTGCTGTGGGTATGTTTTTAATGTATTTTTTTGTGTGTATTTATTGTGTTTCTAATGTTTTCAGGGTCGCGGGCGCATCGGCCGTTAAAATCGTATTTTTGCGAGGTCGTAATGTTTTTTTTTTCTAAGTCCCACATGTCGTATTTGTGTGTCGTAAGTCCATAAATGTTGCGAGGTCCGCAGTTGCTGGCAAGGAGCGCCTTTGGCGCTCCATGCCAGCAACTGAGGCCCTCTCTTCTCGAAGGCCGCAGCGTTAGCAACAACTTTTGACAACCTGCACTGATGACAACTATATCTGTGATTATTATTATTATAATTGTTTATTTGTAACGCAACAAATAAAATGAAAAAAAATCCTCCCTGACCCCAAAATAAGTAAATTATATTCCTAGTGAAATCAAGAAACTTTCCATGTCCCTTTAATAAGTATTGTTGGATTGCTCTGTTACTTATATTAAATAAAATAAAAAACAGTATGTATAAATATGGCTTAAGGATTTTATATTTAAAGTGGAGGGAAACAAAAATTTGATACGCTAAACAAATCAGTAGGTTAAAATTAATACATAGACAAGAGTATTACAAGTAATATAAAGGATATATTCAGAGAAACATGCCAATCAAACCAACCATATTAATCATTAAAATGATATTGCAGTCTATTTAACTCCACAATCACCCTTGAATCACCAATACATTGAATCAGATTACTCCCTGGCTAAATTGACCTGCTTCTCTTGTTATCATACATAACCCAGTTTGCTCATTTTTATCCTTTTTATCTATTTATATACAGTTATCTATTGAATTTGCTGTCACACCCCCTATTGGTAGAGAGTTCCACAGTCGAACTGCCTTTACTTTGAAAAACCCTTATCTTTACTTAAGGTAGAATCCTTTATGTCAGGGATGTCCTTTTGTCAATTGAAAAATGTTGCCACAAAATGTTCCCTTGACAAAGCCTTATACTGTTCCTCCATGTATTTATATATATATTAACCATATCCCCTTTTAAGCACATTTTTTTAGAGAAACATAGTTTAATTTTGCTTGTCTTTCTTCATAGTTCTTCCTTTCCCCTTATTGATTGGTGCCCAAAACTATACTCTATATTCCAAATGAGGGCTTACTAGGGATTTGTACAGTGACAGAATTATATTTGCTTCCCTTGCTTCTATACCCTTCTTAATACATGCTAATATTGTACTTGCCTTTGCAGCTGCTGCTTGGCATTGCGCACTGTTACCTAGGTGGTGCACACAAGTACTCCCAAATCCCTTTCAATATCTGATACCCCAAGATTTGCTCCATTATATTATAAATTGCATGACTATTTTTCTTTCCCAAATGCATAACTTTACATTTATTTTTTTGTTATGTCTTATCTGACATTTAGTTGTCTATTCTTCGAATATATGTAAGTCCCTTTGCAGTGAAAGTACATCATTTTCTGATTTAACTACCTTGTACAACTTAGTGTCATCATCAAACATAGAGACAGTACTTTCCAGTCCCACTTCTAAGTATTTAATAAATAAGGGAAAAAGGTGAGGGCCAAATGTTGAACTCTGAGGAATCCCACTTATCAAATAAGCCCAGTCTTTTAGCCAATTCTCAATGCATGTATATATTTTTACTGCAATTCCTGTATCCCTTAGTTTATGCAATAGCCTCCAAGTGGCACTGTATCAAAAGCCTCAAAGAAACTAATTTGATTTGTTTGAAATGACTTACCCCTCATAATTTCATGTTGACACCTACTTATTATTATATCCGCATGGATGTATTCCTGATAGATTTGGGTTTAAAAGACATTAGCATTGTTCTAAAAGATTCCTCGCTACAGAAGTAAGGCTTACAGGTCTGAAGTTCCCTTCATTTGCTCTTGCTGCCTTCTTAAATATAGTTATCACAATTCTTTTCTCCAGTCATCTGGTACCATTCATTCATTTTTCTAGCCTTTTTTGGATTTCTTCTTGCATTAAGCCGTTGCTTAGTGAAGGTAGTGTAGCCCAATTTTCTAACAGCATCCGAACAACTGGTACCTCCCTTGTGCATAAAAAAATAATAATTTATTTAGCTCATCTACCCATTACCAGTCACTATTTATCTGTTTAAGGCTTCAATATTTTCTTTACTAGATATCTTTAGATTAACTTGTCATTTTCTGTTTTAGCCAATATTGCATTTTTTTTGCAATTCTTGTTATATTCCTTACGCACTCGCAATATAAGTAATACATAATAATTACTTTATGACCAGGGCCAACCTAACATCTAAGTATAACCAAGCATGTATTGTATCCAGAACATTTTTTTTTAAACTGTACTTTGTGTTTCAATGGGAATATATCAGCGATGCTTCGGACTTGAAAAAGAGAGATGCGCTATCGAAAGCTATTAATGAAAACTAGGAATATGTTTGTCCAATAAAAAAAAGGTATCACTGTATGCTGCAATACTCTAATTATTCATCTAGATTACTGGACACTCACAGATACCTCACAGATATTTTTTTTACAGAAGTTTTTAGTTAGTGAAGACCTTGCTTTTGGATAGATTTTTACTAACTAAAAACTTCTTTAAAAAAATATGCTGTGTGCTTATTTAGAGCCCTATTCAATTGGCCAAATCGCAATTGAATGAGGCCCATAGACATTTCTGTGCATATACAAACATATTTCAATGTATTGCATCTTCAGGCAGCCTCCTGTCCCCTAAAAATGTGTTGCCTTAGGCCTGGGCTTGTGGGTCTTGGCGGAAACAGACCCCTGTTGTTTTTCCTGACTGAATGTCTGTTTATCTTGGTTGTCTTAGAAACTAATAATTCATAATTAGCATTATGAATCGTCTTGCATAGCAGAGTAGCAAACCAAATCTGGCAATTCTCCTAAATATATTAACATAAACTTATCAAACATTAGGATTCACTGGTATAAATGTAAAAGTGGCATCTAAATATTATGCTTTCAGAAAAAAGTAACAATGAGGACATGTTTTTCAACTGTCAGCTTTATTTTAATGGTTCATTGGCTAATAATAAATAAATAAATAAATGCATAAATAAACCTATACCGCATAAATATCAATAAAAATAGTCTATTTCCATCAACATAAACCAATGCATGACTCTCAGCAACATACAATAAAATGCCTAATTAGACAGTGACATATTTCCCCAAAGAGACAACTCTTATAATTAAACATGTGTACCTTTTAGTGTGTATTGACCAGGAAAGCCTGCAATAATTTAAAGGGCTTGGCTTTAATCTGTACAAATAGCCGAGGAGGCTTTTCAGACACTTTGATTGATATGGCAGGAAGGTTAGTGAATAAATGCACTCTTCAATGACACAGAATTAAAAAAAATCACATTGGATGGGTTTCTAGTGCATTCTGTGTTAATTTAGTTTACACACAATAACACTGGATTGTGTCATCCACATTTTAATGCATATTAGTCATAAATGGATAAGATGAAAATCCTATGTTTATAGAATATTCTTTTTTTTTTAAATGTATTAAAGGCATATGATAGTACATCATTGCATTTCACATACATGAGTTACATAAGCGTCTGTAAATGGTGGGGGGGATATTTTAAAAGTACTTGCTAAGTCATATTGTACTATGCAAATAAAACATTATGTTAATGTATACTTTTTACGACTCGTCTTTTTTCACATTTTTGATTATAACAATAATCGTAACTATAACGAATAAAAGCAATAAATCAGAGAGCTATGAGTGCAAAATATCTAACTCATTGTAATATATTAGTGAAATACATCCTCCCAGTAGGGGAAAAGAAACAAGGAGGGTAATGGAGAAAAAAGAGAAAGAAAAATATAATTTTTTTTTTAAAAAAACTGCTATCTTTTTACCTTAACTTCCCTTTCCGTAGCTCTGGGTAACGTCCCGACTCAGATCCTCTCCGCCTCACATGCCAGATTATGAATATCATATTAGCAAGGAAAGTTATATGAGGGATATACTATAGAATACCCTTTTAAAGAGCCACTGTGGTCAATTTGATTCTATACGGTCTTTTGAATAACTGAGCTTGGTACTGTGAAAACCTGCATTAGAAAGTATATAAACACAACCTTTTCTTTTCTGAGTTGTTTCTGTCTTCTACTTTCCCAGAAGGGTGTGTTCCTGCAAAGGAGTTAACTTTCCATTAGTACTGTTGAAAGTAATGTCTGGTTTAGATGCCACATTCCCATTGTGCAATCACATCCTCTAATACCAATTATACCATTACCCATAACATATTTTTATCTTTATAAGCCTTAGATACATTTATCCATATGTATTAAAGGTGAAAAACTCTGAGTACATGTGTAACATAAAATAACTGCTTTCTTTATTCAGAGTACCAATTTCATGTCATCTAACACCTTATCTACACCCCAGATCCTTCACCATTTTCTTTTATTATAACGGATAACCAAGTGGAGTCTAAGAGCCATATGTAAATCTCAGCAAAGTCAATCACAAGTGCCATAGTGGCTCTAAAAAAATCTACCTAGCTACGTTAATCGCCCACATTACGAGAGAACTGGTCTGGGTCACTACTACGAGTGAACTGCAAGACAAAGGCTAAAAGCAAGACAAAAAATCTCTGAAAATAAGTTAATCCCTGACACTCTGACATTAGTGATGTTGCGAACATAACATTTTTGGTTCGCGAAGCGCGAACGCGAACTGCCGCAAATGTTCGCGAACCGGCGAACCCGGCGAACTGCCATAGACTTCAATGGGCAGGCGGATTTTAAAACCCACAGGGACTCCTTCTGGCCACAATAGTGATGGAAAAGTTGTTTTAAGGGGACTAACACCTGGACTGTGGTATGCCGGAGGGGGATCCATGTCAAAACTCCCATGGAAAATTACATAGTTGATGCAGAGTCTGGTTTTAATCCATAAAGGGCATAAATAACCTAACATCCCCCTCCATCATCATCCTCCCCTGTATCTCTTTACCCCCTCCCTCATCATCCTCCCCTGTGTCTCTTTCCCCCCTTCCTCATCACCCTCCCCGGTGTCTCATCCCCCCTCCCTCATCATCCTCCCACTTCCCTCATCATCCTCCCCTGTATCTCTTTATCCCCTCCCTCATCATCCTCACCTGTGTCTCTTCCCCCCTCCATCATCATCCTCCCCTGTGTCTCTTTCCCCCCTTACTCATCATCCTCCCCTGTGTCTCTTTTCCCCCTCCCTCATCATCTTCCCCTGCGTCTCTTCCCCCCTCCCTCATCATCCTCCCCTGTGTCTCTTTCCCCCCTTCCTCATCACCCTCCCCTGTATCTCTTTACCCCCTCCCTCATCATCCTTCCTTGTGTCTGTTTCCCTCTTCCCTCATCATCCTCCCCTGTGTCTCTTGCCCCCTCCCTCATCATCCTCCCCCCTCCCTTGATGATAAGGGGGGGAAGAGACACAGGGATAAGTGTGAGGGGTGTTAGGGTAAGGGGTGTTAGGGATAAGGGTGAGGGGGTTAGGTGTTAGGGTGAGGGGTGTTAGGGCTAAGTGTGAGGGGTGTTAGGGTGAGGCATGTTAGGAATAAGTGTGAGGGGTGTTAGGTCTTAGGGATAAGTGTAAGAATGTTAGGGTTAGGTGTTAGGTTGATGGGTGTTATGGATAAGTGTGAGGGGTGTTAGGGTTAGGGTAAGGGGTGTTAGGGATAAGTGTGATGGGTGTTAGGGTAAGGGATGTTAGGGTTAGGTGTTAGGGTAAGGGCTGTTAGGGATAAGTGTAAGGGGGTATTAGGGTTAGGTGTTAGGGTGAGGGGTGTGAGGGATAAGTGTGAGGGGTGTTAGGGTTAGGGTGAGGGGTGTTAGGGATAAGTGTGAGGGGTGTTAGGTCTTAGGGATAAGTGTGAGAATGTTAGGGTTAGGTGTTAGGTTGATGGGTGTTATGGATAAATGTGAGGGGTGATAGGGTAAGGGGTGTTAGGGATAAGTGTGAGGGGTGTTAGGGATAGGGTGAGGGGTGTTAGGGATAAGTGTGAGGGGTGTTAGGGTTAGGTGTTAGGGTGAGGGGTATTAGGGATAAGTGTGAGGGGTGTTAGGGTTAGGTGTTAGGGTGAGGGGTGTTAGGGATAAGTGTAAGGGGTGTTAGGGTTAGGTGTTAGGGTGAGGGATGTTAGGGTTAGGTGTTAGGGGTGTTAGGGTTAGGGTGAGGGGTGTTAGGGATAAGTGTGAGGGGTGTTAGGGTTAGGGTGAGGGGTGTTAGGGATAAGTGTGAGGGGTGTTAGGGTTAGGGGTGTGATGGATAAGTGTGAGGGGTGTTAGGGTTAGGGTAAGGGGTGTTAGGGATAAGTGTGAGGGGTGTTAGGGTTAGGGTGAGGGGTGTTAGGGATAAGTGTGAGGGGTGTTAGGGTTAGGTGTTAGGGTGAGGGGTGTTAGGGATAAGTGTGAGGGGTGTTAGTGTTAGGTGTTAGGGTGAGGGGTGTTAGGGATAAGTGTGAGGGGTGTTAGGGTTAGGGTGAGGGGTGTTAGGGATAAGTGTGAGGGGTGTTAGGGTTAGGGTGAGGGGTGTTAGGGATAAGTGTGAGGGGTGTTAGGGTTAGGGTGAGGGGTGTTAGGGATAAGTGTGAGGGGTTTTAGGGTTAGGGTAAGGGGTGTTAGGGATAAGTGTGAGGGGTGTTAGTGTTAGGGTGAGGGGTGTTAGGGATAAGTGTGAGGGGTGTTAGTGTTAGGTGTTAGGGTGAGGGGTGTTAGGGATAAGTGTAAGGGGTGTTAGGGTTAGGGTGAGGGGTGTTAGGGATAAGTGTGAGGGGTGTTAGGGTTAGGGTGAGGGGTGTTAAGTATAAGTGTAAGGGGTGTTAGGGTGAGGCAAGTTAGGAATAAGTGTGAGGGGTGTTAGGTTTTAGGGATAAGTGTGAGGGGTGTTAGGGTTAGGTGTTAGGTTGATGGGTGTTATGGATAAGTGTGAGGGGTGTTAGGGTTAGGGTGAGGGGTGTTAAGGATAAGTGTGAGGGGTGTTAGGGTTAGGTGTTAGGGTGAGGGGTGTTAGGGATAAGTGTAAGGGGTGTTAGGGTTAGGTGTTAGGGTGAGGGATGTTAGGGTTAGGTGTTAGGGATAAGTGTGAGGGGTGTTAGGGTTAGGGTGAGGGGTGTGATGGATAAGTGTGAGGGGTGTTAGGGTTAGGGTAAGGGGTGTTAGGGATAAGTGTGAGGGGTGTTAGGGTTAGGGTGAGGGGTGTGATGGATAAGTGTGAGGGGTGTTAGGGTTAGGGTAAGGGGTGTTAGGGATAAGTGTGAGGGGTGTTAGGGTTAGGGTGAGGGGTGTTAAGGATAAGTGTAAGGGGTGTTAGGGTGAGGCATGTTAGGAATAAGTGTGAGGGGTGTTAGGTCTTAGGGATAAGTGTGAGGGGTGTTATGGTTAGGTGTTAGGTTGATGGGTGTTATGGATAAGTGTGAGGGGGGTTAGGGTTGGGTGCTAATGTGAGGGGAGGATGATGATAAGGGGGGGAAGAGACACAGGGGTGTCCTTGCAGCAGAGATCAAAAGAGTCCTTCAGGACTGTATTGCCCACTGTGTACAGTAGCCTAGCTATGGTTTTCCCTATTGATGCAGTATCACCTACACTCAGCCTCCTCTCAGTAAGACTGCAAGTTAGTTATGATTCTAAAATGGCTGCTGTCCATGAGGTAGAAGGCTCTGAAAGGGAGTGTATGCTGCTGATTGGCTGGAAAGTTTGCTCAATGATAAAGTATAGGGGCGGGTCGAATATCGCATATGTTCGCAGTTCGCCGCAAACGCGAACATGCTATGTTCGCCGGAAACAGTCCGTCGGCGAACTATTCGCGACATCTCTATCCGACACCCAAATACCCTCACTCGCAAACTAAGGCAGTGCCCTAACTCCAAAAAAATGCAGAAAATATTACGGGAACCAAAGACTACCTGTAAAAGTTTTCAAAGCATTTGCTAGATGCCCCAGCAGCATTTAAAGATACTCTGCCCAGCTACACTGGCTACTAAAACTTCAACTCTTGCAAGGTGAGTCCTTAAAGGACCACCACTTGCACCTAAAAGTAACCCCAATGCTGCAGGGGGTACTGATCAGGACCCCCTGCCACCTATCATCAACCAACCCTCTCATATGGCCAAGGAGTCATTATCGAGACTCCCTGGCACCTAAAATGAACTCCTAAGATACAGGGTTCAATTACAACTTACGATCGGACCCACATTCCAGATATAATGCAATATTGAAAAAGCCGTAAATATGATATTCTATTACATGCGAGTTCCATTATATGTATTAACACATTGATTGCCGGGATCGAAGTAACACGGAAAATAAGCATGAAATGAAATATTTTATTTGGCGATTTGCGTGCTTGAGAATGTTGTCCTATTAATTCTGATACCTAACATCACTTTCCCTTGTAATAACAGTCAAGTAGTGTCTGTATATGTGCATTTACAGTACTACAGATTGGATGTTACCCCCCCTTGCGCCTCCTCGCTAGCACTTGTTGGCTTCTTGGCTCCATTTGCGAGTTACAGGGTTGAACGCCAGTGATTTTGATGTAATTTTATAGCGCAATTGGAACGTATCGGTTACGGGCTTGACAGATCAAAGGATCTACTACCCTGCAAGTCATTGGAGGGCTGGTTTCAGAGGCCAATTTAATAGCCGTATGTCTTGCAAGCTACGTTACGTTTTTACACGTAACACAGGGGAATTTAATGGGGTTCTTAGAGTGTTTGATTTACTTGGAGGCCTAAGTGTGTACAGTGGATATAAAAAGTCTACACACCCCTGTTAAAATGTCAGTTTTGGAATGGCCCAGCAAGAGCCCAGACCTGAATCCGATTGAAAATCTGTGGGGTGATCTGAAGAGGGCTGTGCACAGGAGATGCCCTCGCAATCTGACAGATTTGGAGTGTTTTTGCAAAGTAGAGTGGGCAAATCTTGCCATGTCAAAATGTGCCATTCTGATAGACTCATACCCAAAAAGACTGAGTGCTGTAATAAAATCAAAAGGTGCTACAACAAAGTATTAGTTTAAGGGTGTGCATACTTATGCAACCATATTATTTTATTTTTATATATTTTTTTCCCTCTACCTAAAAGATTTCATTTTATTTTTCAATTGAGTTGTACAGTTTATAGGTCACATTAAAGGTGGAAAAAGTTCTGAAATTATTTATCTTTGTCTCATTTTTTTACAGCACAGAAACCTGACATTTTAACAGGGGTGTGTAGACTTTTTATATCCACTGTACATCCTGTTTAGTTGTATAACACCCAACAGTCCAGCATGCATCCACTTAACTAAGAATCATTCATGGTACATCTATACATTAAACCCTGTCGTTTGTAATGCAATATAGGGATGTGTTGTTTTTTTTTAAAAGTGAGTGTTTGAGAAGAATGTTTAAGAAGTACACTGGAAGAAAACTACATGCTGTGAGAACTGGACAAATAAGCATTCATTTTAACATTAATGTAGCTTTGCGCCACCACAATGTTAGCCTGCCCTCCCAATCTCTTCTACCTCTATACTCCTACAAGCACAGCCATTAACCCTCACTACAATAACTCACATAAAGTTCATATTTCATCATCTCTTCTCCAAATCTCTATTCACATGAACTTCTTTCACTTCTCAAAACACTGTCTCCCAAAGAAGGTAAATTTCTCTTAAATGAGAAAAAGCAGACATGCTCCCACACCCAACTCCTCTCATTGTCCCTCAGATAACATGGGATCTCTGCCAAACCCTGACCCCCCAACTATTCCTACACAGTCAAGCCAATGCCTATTCCACTGCCAAACCTGCAGTCTCCTTACTACATCCAAACCCCCATAATCACCAGAGCCTCCAAGATCCTATAGAGAACATACTTTTACTGATTGTCTGCAACTTTCCCAATCACTACAAACACTGCACTCCAAAATAACCACAAGCTGAATGCCATAAATCATACACTATGCAGACTTCCTTCTCTATAATTTAATTCTTCGATCCTACAGTGTTGCTCTTTCCAAGCAAATATAATTCTCATTCCTCATCGACAGCAAATTACTGTGGCCCACTTTAACCCCTATCAGTATTACCTTTGTAGCCCAATACATTGCAAAGCATACTGCACTACAAACTCTCCACTTCTCACAGCCTCCAATTCATTGACCTCCCTCAGCCTCTTCACCCCACTCACAGAGGATAAAGTGGCTTCATTTCTCTCAGCTTCTCATCTACCATGTTCCCTTTACCTTATCCCATCATTATCTCCCTATCAACTACCCTATATCAGAAATACATTTGCTTATGAGATTTTATTTTGAGTCTCATTGTTTTTTCTTATAAAAAAAAAAGAATATGTATATACAACTTTGCGACTTTGCATATATCACAATGATTTAGTGAATGATCGACAACTGCGGAGAACATCGGGTGGGAGATAGTCTGAATGTCTTCTTCGTGTTGCTATGGAAATACTACATTAGGTGGCTTGTTTCAAAGCACAAATCTATCCATGTCTGTTTGGTACATTAAACACGTAGAACTCAAACTATTATTTTATTTTGTTTTTGCTGTCTCAACGGGGTTGCCCTTAAAACATAAATACAATAGCAGCACTGTATGAAACTTTGCCTTCCCTCATATGCTGTATATATTTTTACTTGAGCTGTCACAAGCCATCATGCTCTATCCAGACCCCCTTACACGCTCTCTATAGTCCATGTGATATGTACTGGCTGTCACCAGCTACTGCCACTTACATTGTTCACTCGTTATTTAGCAAGTCCCACCTGCTATCAGCTGTCGTATCAATTCTCATTTAAGCTTTACACTGTTGAGTGCAGTTTTGAGTCCCTTATTTTTAAGAATGATGTATTGTCTCCTGCTCAGAGCTTTACCAGTAAGATATATTGCTAAGAAGAAACCAATGTTGTTTTCTTTCTGTAGAGATGTTTTGCTCTTTATTTTTATTTAGATGAGTCCAGAAAATATAATATACTGTAATGCTGTAAGTACAGCAAAGTCGGCTCTATGAAAGACCAAATATTGAAAACTTTTGCATGTAAAAGGCAATCAGGGTGATTGCCGACCAATTTACCGTAAATACTACTACTGATTTTCACTCACTATACTTGTTAAAGAGAAAGACAAAATGTGTTCTTATCCCCAATGCCAATTGCCTATATCACTATTAAGTGTTAGCTCTGGATACTCCACAAGTACTCGATAAAGTGCAGTGTTTATAATGAGACTTTTGCTGTTTACTTTTAAAATGACCATGTGAAGCTCCTACGCTATATTTTAGTCTATATTAAGATAAACAAATTTACAATATTTTTTTTAATGTAATTTACTTGTATTGTATATTATCTTTGTGTGTATTGTGATATCGCTGCTGTCACACTCAGGGTTCGTGCCCTTGTATCCGGCACCACAATGGAGTACTCAGGAGCCCTTTTTAAAATATCAGCAGTTGTATTTATTTTAGTACAAATAAAAAACAACATAAATGGTGCAAAACAAAAACCTAGCTTCAAATAGAAGCACTGACTAACTCTTGGCTGCAGTTCCCTCACTGTCCAAGATAAAGTCCTAACAAAAACAAAAGTCCAAACAAAAGCTTGCTGGATTTCAAGTCTCCCTTGTAGCAGGGGATTTCCACAGCAGGCTCTGGCGTCCTTTGTCCAGCTCAGACTGAGCTCCCTTCAGCTGGGTGCTAATCGGACCTTTAAAGGTGGAACCCAGCTGGGCCTGCTTGATTAGCCTGCTGTGTTAACCCTGTCATCCCCTACTGAACACAGGGCTCTGCTCAGTCTCTCTCCCACGTATACTCCTTCAATGACTCTGTTACAGTATATAAATCACATATATAGTTGTGGATCTGTGGGACTGTTCGGAACGTTTGCGATGTTGATAATGCACTTGCGGCCCTCGCGAGCACTTACACCAAGGCTTTGGAGCATCGGCCAACATTTGTGTTTTACGGGCTAGCTTGCGTGTGACTTCTTAGCAATTTAATCGCAAGATTGGATTATAAGGGCTGCGTGGATGACAGATCAATGGGTTTTCGGGCTGCAACATTATATGTTGCCTGTCTCTTAGGCATTTCTCGGCTGGCCTGTGTTTTAACACGTAAGTCGGCTGCGTGTCGGGTTAAGAGGTCATTTAATAGCAAGTAGTGCTAGTTATTTCAATACGTGCTAAGATTTTGATCTTAACTCCAATTTAATAGGGCTGTTAATATGTAACTTCACTGAGGAAGTCACCATCTGCCTTAACAGCATTCAATTAGGATTTGCAGTGGGAATAAGAGAATGCCAAGTCGATAAGATAGTAATATTGACCAAGATTTAACAATGAAACTATTGCGTTTGACTGTTATGCCTCTCTTTCACTATTACCATTTTCAGCAGGGCATGCAATTCTTCGTTATTGCCCCCACTACTAAACTTAATTGCTGAGATGGTGGATTTTTATACATAAATGCCAATATTATAGAACTTGCACTTAGAATTTTTATTGCATCCAATTGCAATTATGTTTTTTGTATATGTAACCCAGACATTTTCCGTGTCGGTTTAACTTACTTCTAACTGGTTTAAGTTATTAATGCAATGCAAAGAGTATGCATTTCTTTACAGTTCAGAAATAAATGTTGATTCAAATAGTATTAGACAGATAATATTTTAAGTTGCTGTCCAGGTCCAAAAATAATTATTTTATACAGAAGGCAGCAAGTCTAGTTCAGAATAGATTAGAAGAGGGAGTTAGAAAAAAGTTCTGTACGTATTTTTCTGTCTGATTATGTGGTTTGCGAGTTCACTCAGTTAAAGCCCTGAGCAATAACACAAATGTCACTTAAGATCACTGCTTTAGAGGCACCATGTTCTAAAAACTTTCAGACAAGTAATTCACTACTAATAATTATAAAAAATGTTCAGATTGTCACCATCCAACCATTTGTAAAGATATTTAGTGTATGTATAGAAGGGATAAGATGAAGCATCTGTTTTGGTGCATAATACTAATTGCTAAATGGTAAAGTTGAAGTGTTAAATAAATGAACTTGAAATTAAACAAAAATATCCTTCCTTTCTCCTAATGATTTTAGATCAGTTGTTACAAACATTTTTACTTTCTTTTCTGACTTTTTTTTTTGTTATTATTTTATGGTTTCATAATTTGAAATTAACTTTAAAAACATTTTCATTTGTAACCCAAGTTATTCCATGGATTACCTGAATGGATCCAAACATAATTTATGGATTTATTTTGGAGGTTTCTTCACTAAATTACATATTGAACCCAAACTTTTCTTGATCCTCAAAATTTCTTCCGCAAATGTGTTCTTAAACCTCAAACGTTACTTCCTCAAGTTTTTTTAAACCCAATGTCTAGGTCTACCAGGTTCTTCATGGATGCTGGTAAGTCCAGTTGTAAGGTAGTAGGATTAATGCAGGAATAAATCTTAAAAGGAACAATGTAGCGGGGACCCAGTTTAAGATAAGGCTAACTTTAGAATCTAAGTAGATAACCAAGCCATAACTCTCACTTTGTAGTTGGGTACAGGGGACTTTCACTTATCAACATATTTTTTCTGAAGTTCAGAGGTGCTTTTCAATTTGAAAATGAGGACATGTATGGGCAATTTCAGCCAAGGAAAGAAGTGGAACATTAATCTTGTTGAGAAATATATAGATGGAGGTGGGTTCAGTGTGGGTTCCAGCAATGGTTAGTGTGAAAGGTTCTGATATGTAGGAAACAAACCCAGACCCTAGGAGTTGATAATCCAGGGTGTTAATGAGAATCTCTTTAGAAAGGCTTTTTACAGATATAACCAAGGCATAGGTATCATAAATAACATTTTATCCTACTCCTGAATCAAAGGCTTTGGCTGAGGCAGCGAAACAATCCCATTTTAGGAATACAGGAAACATCAGGCGATTTCCAGGTGCAGATGTGGTATTTGCAACTAGAGCCAGGACCTTCCTCTGGTCTAGATGCAGAAGTTTCCTGGCCAGGTTGGGCACTTCTTTAGAAGGTGACCCTTTAAGCCTAGATAGAGATGTACTCCCATGCTGATTCTCCTATTTATCTTCTCTATATCTTTTGACCACCTGCACAGGATCTTCATGTGTCACCAGATAGATAGACTCTGAAAGTCGCCAATGTGGCACAGATCTCTCTGAGGAGGCTTTGCGAGCATGCTCACAATCTCTGCCCTTAACCATCTGTCTGTCTTGTCGCTTCATTTCTATGTGGATGATTAACTCAAGAAGGGAGACAGTTTCCAGGAGGAGAATTCATCTTGAAGTTTCTTGAAGTTTCTCATAGTTCCACCTGAAAAGCTGAGGAGAGTGCAGCCAGTCAGTTTCTGAGGCCAGGGTTCTGAATTTTATAGTCTCCCACTGAATGGTTGCCCTGTTTGATACACATGAGAGATGATCCAGTGGAGATTGGATTAGCAAGCACATCAAAAGTCTCCCTAAATTATTTAAGGAAGGAATGAAATTCACTGGTAAGTGAGCCTTGTTTCTCCCAGATCAGAGAAGCCCAAACTGTTGTCAAAAACGTAACTCTGTCCTATCTCCTCCTTCTATGTTTCAAGCCCATAAAAGTTTGTGCTAAAGAAGCAAAATCCATATTCAATTACAACAATTCAACAAGCCTGCAATCGCCTTCAAAGCCGTAAATGATAAATACTGGGATAGCAATTCAAGGAATTATAATTAATTACCTCAATTGTCTCAAGCTCACAAATCTGCAATAAAAAAAATGTTTACTTTTTATTTTCGTGTTACATCGATGCCGGGAATCAAGGAGTTAATAAATATCATGGAAACAGCTTGGACTAGGACAGTTGATTTATTGATTCTTATTGATTTCTACATTTCTTGGTTGTGAGTCTGCTTGTAAATTAGACTTCTAAACACTAATTGATTGTATTTTCAACTCCATGTTTTACTGACGTCATGATGATGATCTCATTTACTATTGGCTCTGTCTAAATTGTAGCTTTCAGGCTTGCTTACTTTATCATGAGCATGCACTGAAATACTACGTACGGGTTCATAATTTGCATGCTGGGGCTGTGAGCATGTAATTGCGGGCTTAAGTCAATTAAATACATCTATATATGAAACAACAATGAAATCCATAGCCACAAGTTCAGTTTGAAGGTAATTATGGGCTTGCAATTAAATGGGGGCCAATGTGTAGTTGAATAAGCAAGTCTGAGATATTTTTATGTTATGATGTTTTGTTTATACCTGTATCTATTTAAAAATCCCCATTCTCCCATTTTCCCAGCCTAATACTTCCTTTTCTATCAGAGGCAAGGTACTTTTAGAGAGTTCCTTTCATATGTTCTTTCAATATGCAACCGTACTATATTTTTTTTTTTTAGGAGTTGTTTAAGTTCTTGAAAAGGAAGTATTATGCATAGAACAAAATCTTAATGTACCAAAAGCATGCTACCAACCTGTTACCCTAGCCACATCTATGAGGCAATTCCATTGAAATGTTACTTAATAAAAAAATCATACATTCATTTACTGTTTCTTGTGTGTGAATAAGGTAATTTAGCATGGTATATGCCAGGTGATATAGGAGATGTGTTCATGCTTCCAGGAGGTAACTAATCCAGCTTTGCCTGCACCCTTAATTTGAACATATTTTATGTAAATCCCTGAGAATTTCATAATCTGTTTGTTTCTCAGTGCTGTTCAGAGCTGTCCAAAATGATAGCTGACAAATGAAAAATTGCTGTGAGGGTTCCCATTGGTGTACTTACATTTTGTGCTGCCCCAGTCCTATTCAGAATTATGACCCATCTCACACTCAATCATATGCGTTTATACCATATGTACCCTCTGTACATCAACACAACTATTCCATGTTATCTGCATCTGCAACCTCATGCACCCTGCTGTTCCCTGAAATTGGGCTACTCTAATCCTGGGCCTTATGTGCGTAGGCAGGAACACACATGCGGATTCCAATAAACTGGATGGAGTAGGTATTAATACTTTTGATATAACACTGTGGAAAATTAGAGTTTAACATAAAGACACCGACGAGAGCTCTGTGCAACTTTACTTAAATATGTATCTGTTCAAAAAAACAAAACTGTGAGTTTTAATTTGATAGATCTCTTCATGATAGTTGCGTTCATATACATTTAAAACTTTATATTTTATATGTTTTATGGCATCGGTAATGGGTCAAAATGCATTTAATATCTGTTGTATAGTGGTATAGGATGGTACATGTGTAGTGGTTAGGGTAGTATGCATGCATATATGTGTATTGTATTATAAAAGTATACACCACAAACAATGCATTTAATTATTAGTTTGGATTTAGCATTTGTATATACTGGGGTAAAAAATCCTGTGAGTCTAGGCCTTAAAAATGTTGGTTATATTTATTTACATGTGCTTACCAATCTAGAGATTTTATTGTATTTATTTTTGTTGTTAACTGCGCGGTTTATGGTTTAGGCTTTTGGCCGGGTAGCTGTGGGCTTGTTCAGTTGAATCTTTCTGTAACTGTTGCAAATTTCAAGCCCGTAGACTTATGGCCGGTATGAAGTCAACTACGGCCTTGCAATTGAATGGAGGCCACAGTCTATAGTTTAATTAAATAGTATAAGTAGGAATTCCATACTGCAATAAAGTGACTAGCCCACATTTATAACTCAAAAGTAAAAAAATGGATAAATTGTACATCTCATGTTTACTCTGTTTCATTTTTCCTCAGTCTTTCTACATAATAAAAATGTTGCATTTTTACAAAACAAATCTACAGCACAATACATTTTTTATGTTTTTATTGGGTGTTAATACATTATACAAATAAAAAAAATGGTAACAAAACAAAAATAGATTGCCAAAAACACAAATAGTAAAACATTATTACCAGAAAACAACTCTTGTCTGAATACAACTGTGCACACAATTTACTGTAAAACTGATGTAAGCGTTTCCTTCCTGTGGTGAAATCACTGTATTAAAATAAACCTGCTACAAAAATTATATGAAACAATATTTCAAAGTGTAAAGATCTTCAATAAGGGTCATAGCATAATAACTTGCAAACATTACTATTTCAGTTACATATCAGTGGCGCAATATCTACAGGTTGGGCCAGGCCCTCTCCTAGTATCCTTGCTTTTTTTTCTTAATGTTTAAATTTTTATAATGATTCTTATTTTTTTAGTAAATGTCAACTCTACTGAGTTATAGTTGAATTAAAATCTTTGTTTGTAAGTATAAATATTGTGCCAAACATAACAAAGTTAAAGTGCAATGTCAGTCCCAGTATATTCATCACAGTAGAATATTACTACAATACAGGCATTTTTACTCATAGTGAAACAAAATATATGTCTAAGTAGCGGTAATAAAATAGAAGAATCTAAAATGAATGTTTTTTGCAGCCTGAACATCAAAACATCTTTCCTGACTATATTTACCGCCTATGTGGTAAGAGGCCTCAGAGCCTCTTTAACATACAGGTGGGTCGTTGGTAAAATGTAATGTATTGAACAAACAAAAAAAATAAAAAAATTTGCAGCATGGCACCCCAATTTGATTGCGCACAAGGTAATTGTCCTATTCACCCCCCTCCCCATATGTGGTCTGGTTATAGCAAAGACTAAGAGCCACATTCAATTGGCCGATTTAGAGATCCGGTAGCCCGTAAGTGAGGTGGCAAACGACTGTGCTATTCAATTGGCATCTTTTTGCGGCCGCTGTTCGGGTTATGGCCTTGAAAAACCTACAGCCTTCAGAAGCCTTTGATCTTACACTTTTGCAGGGCTAAATTCGTAAATTGATATTCAATTGCTCCGTTTCCCCAAGCTTGCAAACGTAAACACACTTGTAAATCGCAAATGAAGGAGAAAATCCTACATGTGCTAGAGAGTAAACACCAATTTGTAGCACTGTAAATGCAAATAAAAAATTAACCCTGCACTGCAAATACCGGGGAAAACAATGATAGACATTAAAATGAATTGCACAACAGTCTCAAGCTCGCAAATCTGCAGGAAATAAATATTATTTGTATGTGTCATTTCGGAGTTAAAACGATCTTGGGTATCAATGAGTTAATAAATACCAGGCCACCCATATGGACTAGAACAGTATTGGCATTAATTTTCATAATTCTTTATTTAATATGTTTTGAGTCTGATCGCATATCAGACCCCCGAACCTAATTGAATGACATGTAACCTCAATGTTTTGCTGCCGTAAGTCAGACAGTCTCTTTTTTTATCCTAGTACTATCCCAAGTTATTCTGGAGTGATCCTGTGATTAACAGTTTTACTGACTTAAGACAATATAATTGAACTGGTGCAGTATTGCACCCCTCTTGTAACTACATTTATACTCCTTGTTTATATTCATATTCATATCAATACTTTTGACTAGGATTTATTCTAATCATTGTGAATAATACAAACTACAGTGTTTTTTCATCAATTATTATCTCAATTCCCTCATTAAAATTAAATCATTGTATTCTGAACATAACTCAGCCTCACGCCGCCACCTTCATGCTGTAACAGGGGGTGGAGAGAAATTTTTGAGTGGGAGCTTCTCACACTACATTTCAAAAGTAATTTTCTTACTTACATTTTTTTTTTCCAAATCTTTCATACACAAATCATTACTTACAAAAGCATTACAGTAGCCCTTTAATCCATCCACTAAAAAACCCAAACCTTTAAGGTGCTGTTATAATAAGTATTAGAAATGGCTTTCTTGTTTTGGACATTGGTTTGATTTAGATGAAAATATTCCTGTATTTGTATCAGAATCTATAAACATCAGTTACCGGCCTGTGCTATAATTATGTGGTGTAAATACAATCTGCTCTGTGCTTCATTTAACATAATGCCTGTTCACATTATTGATGGGCTGTAATGACCAGATAAAACATGTAGCTATACAGCAAGCATTTGTGAGAAAACAACTTTAAGGGCAATCTGAAGTTAGAACAAAGGAGCAGAGGTGATTTTCAAATAAATGTATGACATTTTTAGCAAATAAAACATGTTAAAAAGCAAATGTGGAACACGACTAGAGTGATAATTCTAAGGTTTATGGCTTAGGCGCCCAGAATCCTAATAACAGCATCGTTATCGAGCTCAGTTACATTAATTTAATCCGCCTCTGTACTAGTATTTCAACGTCTTTGGGCAAATACAGAACATAATGACTTCATGCAAATTGGATCAGTGCTTGCACCCTCTCATTACAAGTTATATACTTTTGTATTTTTTGGAAAACGTGAAAACACTGCCCTGTTGAATTTAATTGGCCAGCGCTACAGAATATACTGGTACAAAAAAATAAAATTATGCATTATTCCACTATAGTCATATGATCATATGTTCTTTTGAAGTACCAAATCTAACAATTAATTAAAAAAATGTTGCACAGTCTTAACTTATACTATAATTTTTTTTATTTTATAAGCCTCGCAGGTGAGAGTTAACCTTGAATGTACAGATAAGAAAAAAATGAAATTTGCTGTAAAGAAATGCATATAAAAGACAAAAAACATTGTTTTTTAATATTTTTTGTCCTCGCAGCTGCTCATTACTTCACCATGCTGCACATCATAATAAATTACACTATGCTGTGATGATAAGCAAAAGTGGAAGAAGCTACAGCCTAAAGATGGGGGAAGCCAGCTATTTCCATTCAGTCCCCCTTTCTTCCTGTTGTTTCTCATGTAGGTTGCCATGTTTGGTAGACATGACTTATGTCCACACCTACACAGGACGAGCTTCACACTACCAGTCTTTCATGCTTCTGCAATCATACTGCAAACTTGCTGTGTCCAGCAGCATGAGACACTGGCACTGTGAAGCTCATCCTCTGTAGAGCACAGCAGTAAAACAAGGCAGCTTACAGGATAGGAGGAGAATAGGAGGATAGGATAGGAGGAGAGCAGGAAGAAAGGAGAAGGTTCCAGAAGGTTAAAATGTTACTCTGGGGACTCTTTAAAAGTAAGTAATTGTTATATGGCAATTTAATTGAGGAGGATAAAATTAAGTCACCTTGATAAAACACTTTTTTATAATAAAATACCTAAAGAGCCCCTTTTAAAAGTTAAAATGATACTCTAACATTATGAAGCATGAGCGATTGTTCAATACTAGAAGACTCCATTACAGATGGTTGAGCTGACTTTCACCATAATGTACATGGGTTCCCAGTAAGCAGGGGCTGCCTATTATGTTACAATGTTGTTATCTGGGATAACTCACTCAGCCCACCTAAATATAATCAACAGGATGAGATTAATATATGATCTCATCAGAGGTACAGGGTTTTACCAGTAAGCAAAGGGCAGCCTATTATTTAGGGATGGGGCTTACTGATTGGCCAGCCTTTGTGCCAAAAGATTGTAACAAATGTGCCAATTAATAAAGGTATGACAGTGGTATCTGTATTTACATAGACATGGTGTAAGTGTAATTCTGTGCATTAATCCTAATTCTAAGGGATTATATGGTGTTCCTGATATTCTGGTCTGCTGAAGTAAGTTCATGGGCCTGGTTCCAGTGTATGGTCCATCTTCTGCTATCAGAGGTCTGGACTGCATGATTCTGATGGATTGGTTTGAACTAGGTTCTTACCAAGTCCAATGGAAGTAGCAGATTGTGACATAACCGTTAATAAATCTGTGTTACATGAATCACTGGCATGACCCCAGACAACCTACAACTCTGTGCAGTGGTCAAAACCAAATCAAAGAGTTTACCCTTCACACATACATCTGTACAGAGAATGGGCTGCTGGAATCACCTAAACATGACAGTTGTGGGTTAACTGGTCAGTGCAGTCCTGAGTTCAGGGAAAAACTACTATAAATCTTTGTCTTCACTGTGCCTTCACCGCTCAGTTCAGCATATGTTATTAATCATGGACCAGTCAGTAGGCAGGACACACTGTGTTTGTAAAACAAACCTAAAACTTTAGATTTTTTAGATGTTATTAGTGTAATTTAAAAATAAAATAGATCATTTTAACATACAATCTTGTGCACTTTTACACCATGAAGAGCACTTTCAGTGAGGTAAATGGCCCTATAACAAAAGATCAGAAAACGGGTAAATTTCAATGTCAGTTTACTATAAGAAAATGCTATTTTTTAATTAAATTCTACTGATAAAGTATTTTTTTATTGACTATAATTTTAAATTATACATATTTGGAACCTCCACTGTGTCACTTTAAAGGCGTTTGATATATTTTTTTTTTATTACGAGAATATGTCACCACAGGGAAAATCTTTCTATTTTAAGTGGGTGAGAAGTGAGACATTTGTCTGCGACAGCTGCCAATTTACTTGTCTCTCCCATTGGATTCCTATTTGTTAATTATTTGATGTAGCTGGAATTTGGGGACTGAGTTGTAAGTATTTGGAAAACTTGGCCTTTTGTGTGAGATTATTTTGTGCATTTTGTAAAACAGAAACACCCCTTTAAAGCATCCCTGTAATGGTCCAACTTTCATAGCTTTTTAACTACCACCCTTTTGAAGAACTACACTAAAAAACAGTATAAAAAGATTTTTAGAAAGTAAATTAAAATAAATCAGCTTATAATGTATTACCTTTTTTTTTGCAATCATGCTGCAGATGAACAAGTTTGATCTCTGCTGATCAATTTCCTAATATAGGAGTAAACTGAATGATGTGCAAGATTCTATCTGCACAATGTGAAATCTAAAACTGACAATATTTTTACGGGACTAATGGAAAACTTACTAGTTGTGCACACACACACCATCTTGAGAAAATAGCACAACTCCTTAAAAAAATTAAACCCAGCAGTAAAGAATAATTGTAAAGACAAGTTAAACATAAATGTTTGTTTTGATTTTGCTTTCCAAAAACATTTTGCCATTTTCGAGATTTAAATATAAAATTATCACAGTGGTCCTTTAAAGGGACACTGGAGTCACTGTATGCACACTCCATCATCAGATAAAGGATGGAAAAAAACATGTGGAAAAGATGGTTATTTTTTTCCATTTATCAAAAAATGGTTTAGATACTGAACTTCTTAATTATTGCCTGTTCAGTCCCCAAGCTCTCTCGTAAAAAATTGCATAAATAATGACGGCAGGTTGTAAAATTAAATAAATTACAGTTTAATAGACATAGGTTCATGTGGCTCTGTGAGTAAAAGTATCTGTATGTTCTAGGTTCAATTCCCCATTCATCATCTCTCTTCTTTTTTAAATTAATTTTTTTTTTTTATTTAGTTAAAATTATTTTTGAAACAAAATACAACACACTTATTTGTCTCATATGAAACTTGTTTATTTATTTTCAATTATATCTTGTGACCAAAAGAAAATATACTATATAAAAAAGAAAGTTATGGTACAAATCAAATCAATATCTGCCATTTACCATTCCAGGACCATTGGAGTTTGTACAATATAAGTGAGTTTAGAAACATAATGATATTACTATTCAGCATTACAACCCACATTTGTCATATATTACGCCCTTACAGGAAATATATATTTTCAAATTTAGTATTTAAAAAAAAAATGGCTGAGAATGAAATCTGTTTGTATCATCACTTACTCTCCAACTGCTTTACCACTGAGCTATATGTCTACCATATTGTAATTAGTGAAAAATATTAATATATGTAATAAAGATTTAAATATTGAAACTGTAACAATTCCTTCTTTCACCTTCTTAGCTGATTCTAATTTCTTTCACTAGCTGGTGCAGCTTATTGTTTATTAAATTATAAACTGCTTAACACTGCTCATTTCAAACAGTCATATTTCAGTTATTTTAGCAACAACTTTAAAAAAGAAAGCCCTTTTTCCATATGCTTTTCTGCCTTTTATCTGATGGCACATATAGGGACTTCAAGGCCCCTTTAAGCTATAACTTTTAATTCTAATGTGATTAACACGATGCATTTCTCATCTAGGCAAGAACTACTCCCATCTTTTACATGCTGCCTAATTTAATGGCAGCACAGAGCATAAATAAGACGGCTGTAGGGAAGTGGTGGTACACTCTGCCACCACTACTAAGCAGATTGTAAAAAACAAAACCTTAAGTGAAAATAGATTTTATCATTGTAAGTTTTCTCACAAAAGATGAGCTTCTTTTAAATTACAATAAAACATGTTTATGTTGACCTTTGCTACATACAGTTATATTGTCCCTTTAATATTCAGGATAGAATTATTCATATCGCATACATGAAACAGTGAACTTTTGCCTTTTATAGTAAGAAAAGACAGTGAATCAAAATGTTCACTGCTTGAAACATTAAACCTCAAATCCTGCATTAACTTGCTAAGCGTCTAAAATGTGACTGATTTTCTATTTAAAATGTCTGATTTTAGGAAAGCTGCTCATTGAACATTGAATTCAATTTTAATCTGTTTAGTGTAGGTGTAGTAAAATTGCAGTATATGCTGAAATGCAAACAAATATGTAATTATTTCTAGCTAATAAAAAAAACATTCAGATCTAATAATGATTATAGCTTTTCAACTTACTTGCAGCTTTATAATGTCATTGGCTTGAAGTTCTCATGCATACCATGTGCAGATCTTTCATATATTACTGTGGATTAAAATAAAAAATACAGCCTTTAATTATTAATTTCAGTATTCAGTGGACATTTTGTTTTTGTTCCTAGCATGATTAGAAACCCGGGAGCAATTGGATTCAGATAGCATCTCTATTCACTTATGTTAAGGCTACCACTGTAAATTAACTTTTGTTAATAGAGCTCAACAGATCGGGAAACCTTAGAAAGATAACCAACCCCCTCAAGCTACTTACAAACTAGCAGTCCAATATAAAATCTCCCATGACACAAGCAAAGTCAGCTAAATATAAGGTTTTTCTATAAAATGATTGTATGCTCCACCCTTAAAAAGCTGCTAATGGTGTAAGTTTTGGAAATACTTAACATAGTTGTGAAGCATAGCAAAAGCTGCAGCCGTCCTTTAAATTACCATTTTACAGTATTAAATATTAAAGGAAGATTAAAATTATAGATTGACAAAAGTAGTGAGTTTGAAACATGTCCATTCAATTTAATTGCAGAGCGACCATTCTCAAGACTTATAGTAGGCAGGATCTACCATAACACAGCTAGATAAATTACAATGTGTGTCTGTTTTAAAGCTTCCCAACAAATCACAATACATAGCTCACAGAAACATAATTTTTCCTTATCTTGAAATGAAGTCCTATGTTAATCTGGAACAATATTCACTGATAAATATAAGTAACATGAAAACTAATGGTGTTGGCTTCTTTTAGCACCATTAGTAGGGAGTGTTTCCAAAGTCAGCTTGATTATTGGTCCTGTTTTACGGATCTGGAAAGTCCCCGGATGATACCCTTTCAACTTTTGCCTATAAGTCCCCACATACCACTCACCTTTTCATAAAAAGCTTTTGTAATCACTCTCAGTTCATATGTTATAATGTGCCCATTCCTTTTTATCGGTACACCTAAGAGTTGTGTGAAGTGTCTTGAGGGAGAAACTTATTATCAGGCCTTTGGGACTTCAGGGGAGGCGGTATGACTGTGGGGAGGGGGTATGACTGTGGGCTGTGGCCACCTCAAAGGAGGACCACCTTAGATCCCTATGCAACCCACCAAAGAACTATTCTCCTCTACCTCCATAAGAACTTCCCAGCCACACAGTGGTAAGACAGTCCTAGTGCAATGCCCTGCTGAGCCGTCAACAGGAGTCTCTCACACCATCTAGATTGGAGTGGGAACTTTGTTAAGTACCTGCCTAGTTACTCAATTACTCAATCAGGCCCCAGTACTGAAAAGAAGAAGTACTGAAAAGAGTTGGCCGTATGTCTGCAGGTCTACTGCGAGCCCGCAGCGGCCGTAACTTATGGTGCTATTCAATTGGCCGGGATCTCAAGTCCCGGCCCCATAGCGCACATCGCAAACCGTGCTATCAAAAGTAGCATTTGCGAGCTTGAATATGATTGCTGATGCACGGCCGTAACTCGTGGTTAAAAACAGCCAATGGAAACTGGATCCAATCGTGACTGGTGGTTCAAGCCTGTATGACTTTGAAATTCAACCTCGATTTTTCATTGAAGTCCTACGGACTTGAGACCAGAGTCACGATCGGACCCACACAGGCTTGACGTCTGGGAGTCAGGTTGCACGACAATTTAGCCACAATTTGCAGTTTCCCCACATGAAAATCGCCTAAACGAGAAAAAAAAATTTGGCCGAAAAAAACTAAAACGAGGCTACACATCCCCTAAACACGAAGAACACCACCAACCACATAAGACTTTTACACAGACACGTACGAGGTATAAAATACACTATTATGGAGGACGCAAAATGCTCCACACCTGCGTAACGCATAGACAATCGCCGCCATTTTACAACACTAACTTACAATTAATAACATTACCATTATAAATTGCCCAATTACACAGCTACACTGCACACTTCACACATTGCTGACACTCAGGTCAGCAACAGTGCAAATGTACATTGTATGCTGCAGGAAAATCAAAACAGATTGTTAGCTCTTCAGGATATTGATTGCTGGATATATTAATTACAAATAGGTAAAGTATATTCATTTATTATTTCATTAATAAATTAATTGGCATAAAAAAAAAAAAAAACAAAAAAAAAATATATATATATATATATATATATATATATATATATATATATATAAAGGACCACAAAGGCATTTGCAATGAGTCAGAAAGGCATTCAGTGTGGGGCTCACAATGAGCGCTGAGGGTGCTCAGACCACCAAAACTACACAAGCGGAGAGCCTCGCATTGAGCACCGAAGCGCGGGGCTCACAATCAACACACAGGGTGCTCAGAGAACCAAAAGTAGAGCAGAGGGGAGGATCGCAATGAGCGCCAAAGGCGTTCAGCACGGGGCTCACCATGAGCACCCAGAGTGCTCAGAGGAACAAAAGTACACAAGGAAAGAGGCTCGAATGAGCGACAACAGCGATCAGCGCCAAAGGTGCTCACACCACCAAAATTACACAAACGAGAGGCTCGCAATGAGCGCCAAAGGCGCCCAGCACGGGGCTCACAATGAGCATGGAGGCTGCTCAGAGGAGCAAAAGTACACCAGAGGAGAGGTTCGCAATGAGCGCAGACTGCGATCAGCGTGGGGCTTGTAATGAGCGCCAAAAGTGCTCAGACGACCAAAAGCCTTACATTGTGTGCCAAACAGCATTCCCAGCCTTACAATTTTATTGACCGTCATTTTTTGACGAGCAAGTCTCTAGTATATAGTAAGAGCCTGCATTATTCTAATACTTGTGTTTACAATGACACATGATACAATTCTACAAAATACATTGTTTTTCAATTCATAATGTAGAGTACTAGTGATTAATCCATGTCCCTTTAGATTTCCTTTAATTAATTTTCTTTACAATCTTACTCACATCAAATGTATGTATTAAATTATTTTACTGGATCAGAACTTTCAACTTCAAAAACAGCTTTGCGATGTGACTGGTGTTAACTTTTAAATTTACAATATATTTTTTATATCCTTTCCAATCCAATAATGACTTCTCTTCCTCATATCCCTGCTCAAGTTTAAGAGCACTGCAGCTGCAGTAAATAAGAATTATTTGTAAAGCATAATTTCATTTCAGTGGAACCTGCAGTTTTGTTAAATAGTTTTGGAACATTGTTGAACTGCAATGTTTGATTCCTTCTCATATTAAAAGGAAATGTAACTCATCAGTACTGCTCTATATCAAGAAATAGGGCACTGGAAAACAACTGATGCAGTTGTGTGTATATATATATATATATATATATATATATATATATATATATATATATACAGGGAGTGCAGAATTATTAGGCAAGTTGTATTTTTGAGGATTCATTTTATTATTGAACAACAACCATGTTCTCAGTGAACCCAAACAACTCATTAATATCAAAGCTGAATATTTTTGGAAGTAGTTTTTAGTTTGTTTTTAGTTTTAGCTATTTTAGGGGGATATCTGTGTGTGCAGGTGACTATTACTGTGCATAATTATAAGGCAACTTAACAAAAAACAAATATATACCCATTTCAATTATTTATTTTTACCAGTGAAACCAATATAACATCTCAACATTCACAAATATACATTTCTGACATTCAAAAACAAAACAAAAACAAATCAGTGACCAATATAGCCACCTTTCTTTGCAAGGACACTCAAAAGCCTGCCATCCATGGATTCTGTCAGTGTTTTGATCTGTTCACCATCAACATTGCGTGCAGCAGCAACCACAGCCTCCCAGACACTGTTCAGAGAGGTGTACTGTTTTCCCTCCTTGTAAATCTCACATTTGATGATGGACCACAGGTTCTCAATGGGGTTCAGATCAGGTGAACAAGGAGGCCATGTCATTAGATTTTCTTCTTTTATACCCTTTCTTGCCAGCCACGCTGTGGAGTACTTGGACGCGTGTGATGGAGCATTGTCCTGCATGAAAATCATGTTTTTCTTGAAGGATGCAGACTTCTTCCTGTACCACTGCTTGAAGAAGGTGTCTTCCAGGAACTGGCAGTAGGACTGGGAGTTGAGCTTGACTCCATCCTCAACCCGAAAAAGGCCCCACAAGCTCTTCTTTGATGATACCAGCCCAAACCAGTACTCCACCTCCACCTTGCTGGCGTCTGAGTCGGACTGGAGCTCTCTGCCCTTTACCAATCCAGCCACGGGCCCATTTATCTGGCCCATCAAGACTCACTCTCATTTCATCAGTCCATAAAACCTTAGAAAAATCAGTCTTGAGATATTTCTTGGCCCAGTCTTGACGTTTCAGCTTGTGTGTCTTGTTCAGTGGTGGTCGTCTTTCAGCCTTTCTTACCTTGGCCATGTCTCTGAGTATTGCACACCTTGTGCTTTTGGGCACTCCAGTGATGTTGCAGCTCTGAAATATGGCCAAACTGGTGGCAAGTGGCATCATGGCAGCTGCACGCTTGACTTTTCTCAGTTCATGAGCCGTTATTTTGCGCCTTGGTTTTTCCACACGCTTCTTGCGACCCTGTTGACTATTTTGAATGAAACGCTTGATTGTTCGATGATCACGCTTCAGAAGCTTTGCAATTTTAAGAGTGCTGCATCCCTCTGCAAGATATCTCACTATTTTTGACTTTTCTGAGCCTGTCAAGTCCTTCTTTTGACCCATTTTGCCAAAGGAAAGGAAGTTGCCTAATAATTATGCACACCTGATATAGGGTGTTGATGTCATTAGACCACACCCCTTCTCATTACAGAGATGCACATCACCTAATATGCTTAATTGGTAGTAGGCTTTCGAGCCTATACAGCTTGGAGTAAGACAACATGCATAAAGAGGATGATGTGGTCAAAATACTCATTTGCCTAATAATTCTGCACTCCCTGTATATAGAAGAGTGAAGCAGCCGTGAATGTCCAGTAATCTAGTAATTTAGTAATTATTAATCCATATATATACATAGATTAATAATGAGTATTGCAATATAATTTGATACCTTTTGTATTGGACAAACGTCTTATTTATAATGACGAGCTTTCGAGAGGCTTAACCTCCCTTTATCCAGTCTCAAGCAATACTAACATGAGATGGAACCCTCAGTTTGAATAATAACAGCAGGTGCAGATAGAGTGGAAACAGCATCTGACATCATCAGGTAAATACATATATGGGGAATAAACACAACATAGCAAAGGAAACATATATACAAAAAAAATCACATGAAATTCTGATAATGTGTTAGAAAGCCCAAGACTATATTAAGTCCTGTGTTTTTAGAGTTGAAGAATGTGATCATCTTTTTTTCAAATGCTTTTCTCTCTAGGATGCTTTTAAATTTTCCTCTGAGTATTTAGACTTTTAAGTTTTGGATGGAGTGATCATTCTGGCTAAAATGATGTCCTACTGGGCTACAATAACTGTCCTCATTATGGTTTCTTATTGAATGCCTGTGTAAATTCATCCTTAAATGCATTTTTTGGCCGGTTTCTCCAATGTAACAGCCTGTGTCACATAAAATACATTGTATCATATAAACCACATTAGACGATGTACATGAATATGATCCTTTGATGTTATAGGTTTTGTTGTTATGTGTGGCTGTATCATCATTACAAATGTGTTGGCATAATTTACAGGCACGTTTGTTACAAGGTTTAGTTCCTTTTGTTTGAAAGATTCATTGTTTTTAAATTTTTATCACGGTCTCCAGTATTTGAGCAAATCCGATGGTATCTAATAGCTTGATTATGGATGATGGCTTGTTTGGTGTGGGAGGGATGGAAACTGGAGCTGTGTAGCTAATTACATCTGTCTGTAGGTTTCCTATATATAGATGAGTGGAGAGTGCCATTGGTGATGGATATAGTAGTGTCTAGAAAGTATACCTATATATATAGCAAGGAAGGGTGGCCTGGAGGCTTCTTGAAATTGGCAATAAAACTCATTGCTGCAACTGACTTATTTGTTTGGGCTCTTTTGACATTGAGATGGGGACAAAATGTACAATAACATTTTATTGCAGTAAAGACAGATATAATCATCTATATGTAGCTTGTAATTTTTGGTCAATTGAGGAACTGAAGGAATATGCCTATAAGCAGTGACCCCATCAGAAATCTTGAGGTCTAGTACCCCAAAAGCTAGACCTCCCAATACAACGTACACACATTTTCTCCATCTCCCATAAGAAACCTGTAAATGCACATATAATATTGAAATAGCTTGGTTTGTCTCCCTTAGATATGTTTCAACATATTCATATTCCTTGGGAAGCGATTAGGATTCATGCTTGCCCTAGATTCTGTAACCACAGTCTTAGTTGTGGCCCTTAGTTGCTGCAGCTCCACTTTCTGTGCCTCCAAAAAGTCTCTTATTTGCTCTCTGTTCTCTTCCGCTTGTCATGCCATTTCTCTGTGGCCTCACTCATGCGGATTATGTCCTCTTCTGCTTGTCTCGGCCATTTCTCTGTGGCCTCTCTCAGACATGCAGCAGCATCTCTTAGTTTAGCATAATTTGCAGCATGGGCTCTGTCCTCTGCAATTTCCTTCAGCCATTTCTGCTAGTTTTCTGATTGACAATCTCTGCCCACTTTCTGGCATGTGGTGGCATCTACCAGGGCTTTCAATAGTTCCTCCATTATAATCCTGTACTGTGGGCTGTCTTCTTAAACACAGACAATTTACTATCCCACCACTGCCACCAAAATGTGACAAATTCACTGTCATGCTCAGGATCTGTGTCATAATATCCGGCACCCAAAATGGAGAACACAGGAGCCCTTTAAATGCATAGCAGATTTTTGCTATTTATTTGTCAGCATACAACAGAAAATAAACCAAACAGAAAATAAATCCTAGCTTCTTTTTAGAGCACGACCTACACTTGTATCTGTAGTTCCCTCACTACTCTACTGTAATGCATAATTCAGTCCAATCAAAAACACAGGCCTGGACACTTATCTGGTTCAGAAGCAATTATTTTGGTCTGTATAGGAGCTGTGTCTCTTTCACCTCTCCGGTCATGCTGGACACTTTTCTCAGTGTCTCTCAACTGTGCTGGCTGTACACTTCAGGCAGCCTCACTGGTTTTCCAGGTGTCACTGACCTCTCTCTGGCCAGTGTCTCTCAATCTTGCAGCCGCTTCCCTCTTAGGTGCTCTCTCTTTCTGCAGCTGCTCCCCTCCTGGGTACTCTCTATCTCTCTGCAGCCGTTCCCACCCTGGGTGCTCTCTCTTTTTGCAGCTGTTCCCCTCCTTGGTAATCCACCTTTCTGGGGTCTCCTCATGGACTGCAACCTTTCCAGGCTTTCATATAGTGAGCATCTGCTTCTGCTCCCAAACATCAGTTCAGGCCTTTCTTCACTTGGGCCTGTCTACCTGCAGCTCCACCCTCTGTCTCACAGACAGCCCTAATGGACAGACCACGACCATGCCTCTCTGTGTTGTTTTTACAGCCAGGTTTAATGCTCTGCTTGCTGTTCTGTACTCCACTGCGCCTCCACATGGACCTCTAGGGGTCAGACCATCACAATATATATACATATACAGAATATATGCATTATTCCTTTCTTTGGATATTTACTGCAATACCTATCTCTTCCTTTCCCTCCCCAGTACCTCTCGCTCACCTCCTGTCCCTTTGGCTGCCTTGGTAATTCTGGTAGCCAGGTATCAGGAGATCACGCCAGATTATCAGAAGAATCCAGCAGCCTAAGGGACAGAAGGTGAGGAAGAGGTATTTGCTAGGGAGAGGAAGAGATTGCAGCCCGCTGATGTCCATTGTGATCTCTCTCCTCCTGCTAGACACCAGAGATAAGATACCTACACCCCACCCCACCCTACAATGTAGGGAAGAGGTATTGTGTACAAAAATGTTTGAACTAATATATGTATAAAAGCACATCACATTTCATCTGCTGATAAATATATAAAGGGTACCATGCAGACTTTGGTAGTCTGTACTTCCCACCTCTTACTGCCTGCTGCACACAATAGCGCTCCAACTGATCACATGCTGCTGTACGACATAAGTCATTCATTGGCTCATGAGCAGCTGGTTATTTATGTAAGCAGCTTAATCTGGAATTTGAGCCCCAGAATACATAGGACCACCTAAACACTAATTCTTTAATTACCTCTTGTCTGTGGCTGCTCCTCTGATATAGTACCAGGTTTCTGCTCTGTCTCACTCTCTCTTACACTTGAAGCAACCTGTCTGCCTCCACTGAGATGAACAGGACGTGGAGGAGCCAGATGGCTAGTGTGTCAGCCCAGCAGCTGAGGAGCTCTGTTCCTTTCTCACCTAATGACAGGTATATCAGTACAAAATATAAATGTTTGCTAGCATGGGGCCCCCTTCTAAGGTGAGCTCCTGTGATGACCTAGACTTCTGATGGGTCTTAAATCAGTATTAGTACCAGTCCCACATCCAGGACCAATGTGCCCTTACTCAGAATGGATAAATGTTGTGTAAATTAAGAATTACCTAACAATTTTCTCAATAAATTATGTGTTTCAAAGAGAGCATAAACACCTTTTTAAAACCCACAAATACAAGAGTAACCAGGTTAATATTTTACATGAACAAACAATATTGCACAACTTGGGAATTTTGTATTAAACCTTCCTATCTTTGGACAACCAATCAGAGTGTTGCTTTTCTGATTGGCTACCTGGTACCTGGGTGCACGAATCAGGCTCTAGGGCTGTATGATCTGATTGATGTATAGTTCAAGGAAGGGAAGCAATAGAGTTTCCTTAGGGATAAACAGTCATCAGGTCGTCTACTGACCCATCATGTTATTGGGACCTAGAATAATTGGTAGTAGGTGCTATGTGGGAAACTAGTAGGCGATTGTGCCCTTATCTATAAGTGAGAAATGTTCTTTGTACTGAGTGTGTGTCAAGAGGGAAAATGTATACTGAAAGGGCCCCAATGGTAGGGACCTAGCTAGAGGGTCCTTTTACTTTAAATCCCGCCAGGTTGCTGATAAGTTTGCGGATAGCAGATCACCCATCTTTGAGTACTGAAGGTTGTGGGGAGTCTATACAGCACGTCAGGCATGGGACATTGGACACATTTTTGTTAAGGGTTGCAAAAGACATCAGCTACACCACTTACCCTAATCAAAGGGATTCCAGTTACAGTACTCTTGCATAAATATTCCCCAACCCCCTGGTTAAACAGTGTTAAACAGCACAGATACCAGCAATACAGTCCAAATCCCACCCAGTGTTTTGCCCCCACTATATTAATGGCTTGTTGAAGTCCAGGTTGGGGAGGAGGGTAAGTGGTCCTGACCAGCCCTTTCACCATTTCCCACCTAGTGGAAACCATCTCAGTTTAATATATCACAAATATTACATAATGAAAACAGCTTTAATCAATGAATTCTTAGTAAATAATAGCTGGTGTATTTTTTAGGGGATTAACATGGAAAAATAACAGGGGATTGTGACAGCCCCTTACAAAAGTACCACCGTTTCCCCCCATCAACAGCCCTGTGTATAAGCTCAATTAATCTTTATATACAGTAACTTCTGCTTAGGGTCAAGTTAAATTTACAGTCTGAGTGCCATACCTGCTATCAAAACAGCATTTTTATTACATAATAAAACAGTAAAAAGAGTTTTAAATAAAAATATTTTTACCCATTTTCTGTTTGTTTAACTGCTCTGCAGAACAGTTTTAATAGCTTCAGTTGTCATTTAAGTGAATGCTAGAAAGCTTCCAGTCTACATTGTGTTTTCAACTCACTCCCTGCATTTGATTTTACACATCACAATGTTAAACCATGTAATTTATTTGATGTGTTCTTATAGTGATGGTGACAGCAACCTTTTCATATTTGCAAAATCCACATATTTTCGCTGAAAAGTGATATGTTTTAGTAAAATCTTTTCAGAGATTTTCCTGAATAGCCCTCTATTATTATCGCACTGAAACCTGTCAGTGTTAGTTTAAATTAAAAGATGACTCAGGAAGTGTCATATTAATAATATGCTCTTATGAAGAATTTGATAATGTGTAAAATGCTTTTGCAAATTTTAATACAAGTTAATAAAGATGTTAATTTTTAGCTATTGTATTCAAGGTTGTTTTTATGGCAGCAGACTTTTGTCAGGAACATGAAGGTATTGGGAAAAAATATGGATTCACATAACATATTTATTCAGTTTTGTTGAATGACTGCCGCATCACATTACTACTTGACAGAACTCAATAGAAGAGTATGATAACCATCCTCGGACTGACATGACCCCATGATAGAAAAAATATCAGTTACATATAAGCTTTTGTATACATTGCTTCTATACCCGTAGATTGTTCATTCATTACATACTTCACAATTATATGAAGTTTTCCCAATCTGCAACGATCATTTATAGTGGGAATAGCAAAGATTTTCTCTGATTGACTGAATTGTGTTGCCAATCTATCTATACACTTCTTTTTCATCTCTTTTCTCTATATAGCATGCTGGCAAGTGTAGCGCTGTCTTCATATTAATTATATCAATTTCAGAAGAAGAGCTCTCACTATTCCAGCATGTTGAGGTTACTCAGTCTTTTATAAAAAAAAATAATTTAATAAAATGTATATTATAGGAAAGACTTGTAATGATTTGTGGTGATCTAGTAGATCTCTCCACCTGCAATACTCCCACTTTCCGAGATCTCCTTTGCTTACTTTCCCATTGCATGTTTGCTGCATTTGGCGTAATAGGAATTTATATTTTAGTTACGCTCCCCTAGAAACACACAAAAAATATTGAATGTGTTTATAACTGCGTTAGATTTGTTATATGCTGCGTGATTTCTAGTTTAAGATCAACCAGGAGCTTGAAATAATTCAAACTACTGGCTTCTAATAAAATAGGAATGGTTTAGTGTATAACAATCCTAAATATTCATATGTTTTCTTGTGCTTTTTGCTACAGTTAGCTACAGTTCTGGGAATAGGCACATAGAGAAGGAATTTACTTTAATAAAGAGATCTGGATCTCTGCTGTTATTTTACATACAGCACACCCTTAAAACACCCAATATATGCCATGTTTTTGAGGGCTAGTGGTGGAAATAAGGTCTGCTACATTGTGTCATGTGCTGTAATGCAGGATCATTATGCATCACATCCAATGCTCCAATGCTTTAGCAAATATTCTTGACATTTTACAATTTTAAAGAAAAATGAGCCAAGAGGTTATCTACCATTAAATATTGCATTCCTCTGTAAACCCACAAAATCTCTCATATATATCATATACAGTGCCTTGCAAAAGTATTCACCCCCCTTGACTTTTTACCAATTTTGTTACATTACAGCCTTAAGTTCAATGTTTTGTTAATCTGAATTCTATGTGATGGATCAGAACACAATAGCCTAAATTGTTGAAGTGAAATGAGAAAAACATATACATAAAACTATTTTTTAGAAAACAGAAAATTGGCATGTGCGTATGTATTCACCCCCTTTGTTATGAAGCCCATAAAAAAGCTCTGGTGCAATCAGAAGTCACACAATTGGTGAAATGATGTCCACCTGTGTGTAAGTGTCACATGATCTGTCATTACATATACACACCTTTTTTGAAAGGCCCCAGAGGCTGCAACACCTAATCAAGAGGCACCACTAACCAAACACTGCCATGAAGACCAAGGAACTCTCCAAACAAGTAAGGGACAATGTTGTTGAGAAGTACAAGTCAGGGTTAGGTTATAAAAAAATATCCAAATCTTTGATGATCCCCAGGAGCACCATCAAATCTATCCTAACAAAATGGAAAGAACATGGCACAACAGCAAACCTGCCAAGAGACGGACGCCCACCAAAATTCATGGACCGGGCAAGTAGGGCATTAATCAGAGAGGCAGCATAGAGACCTCAGGTAACCCTGGAGGAGCTGCAGAGTTCTGCAGCAGAGACTGGAGTATCTGTACATAGGATGACAATAAGCTGTACGCTCCATAGAGTTGGGCTTTATGGCAGAGTGGCCAGAAGAAAGTCATTACTTTCAGCAAAAACTAAATGCCCCGTTTTGAGTTTGCAAAAAGGCATGTGGGAGACTTCCAAAATGCATGGAGGAAGGTGCTCTGGTCTGATGAGACTAAAATTGAACTTTTCAGCCATCAAAGAAAACGCTATGTCTGGCGCAAAGCCAACACATCACATCACCAAAAGAACACCATCCCCACAGTGAAACATGGTGGTGGTGGCAGCATCATGTTTTTCAGCAGCCGAGACTGGAAACTGGTCAGTGTTGAGAGAAAGATGGTGCTAAATACAGGGATATTCTTGAGCAACTCCTGTACCACTCTGTGCGTGATTTGAGGCTAGGACGGAGGTTCACCTTCCAGCAGGACAATGACCCCAAACACACTGCTAAAGCAACACTTGAGTGGTTTAAGGGGAAACATGTAAATGTGTTAAAATGGCCTAGTCGAAGCCCAGACCTCAATCCAATAGAAAATCTGTGGGCAGACTTAAAGATTGCGGTTCACAAGTGCAAACCATCCAACTTGAAGGAGCTGGAGCAGTTTTGAAAGGATGAATGGGCAAAAATGCCAGTGGTAAGATGTGGCAAGCTCATAGAGACTTGGAGCTGTGATTGCCGCAAAAGGTGGCTCTACAAAGTATTGACTTTAGGGGGGTGAATAGTTATGCCCATTGACTTTTTCTGTTATTTTGTCCTATTTGTTGTTTGCTTCACAATAAAAAAAACATCTTCAAAGTTGTGGGCATGTTCTGTAAATTAAATGATGCAAATCCTCAAACAATCCATGTCAATTCCAGGTTGTGAGGCAACAAAACATGAAAAATGCAGAGGGGGGTGAATACTTTTACAAGGCTCTGTATATGTCATACATTTTAGACGGTTTAGGAACCCTGCTACTGATTGTTCTGTTCTCTGTCAAATGTTTAGCCCATGACAGTGACATGTAACACTAATCAGACCTGCACTGTGTATTAGGCATTATTCAAATCTGGATCCATCTTTACCTGATCTCTGTCAAGATCAGTACTCTGTCAACCAATGAACATCATGACACATTAGGTGGTAGAGATTGCTGCAACCACCAAGGAACATGTAAGTGATTGTATTGCCATTGTGATGGCAGGCAACTAAAAAAAGACAAGAGAACCGGAAATAAAATGGAAAACCATGCAGCCTAATATCTTTGCATTTAAAAAAAAAATAACCATAAGTGTATTATCAAAGAAACTATAATCTTCTTCAAGTGCAATTTTCCTTCTGCTGTATTTATACTGGATAGAACAAGCTAAGTCATTTCCTAGGAATACAAACACACATTAAGAAGGGGAACACTATCATTGTTTCCTAATTAAATTAAAGAAATTGCTGATATTTATGAAGGAATAATGGATTTTGTGTTATACAGATGCAGAAGACATTATTACCTCTTCTGAAAATTCATTTTGTTTCAACAATAGTATATTTATTTAATGAGGTATTTAACAGAGCACTTTAGAAAATAATAGAACTGGCACATGTTATTCCTAATGCCGGCTCTGTCTAATGTACTATTTCATGCATTATTTCACATTAATAGGAATATAATGCCTGCTACAGCTTCATCTCATACACAATAATAACTGAAAAATAGAAATTGCTTCAAAGTTAGATGTTTTAAAACACTCTGAACCTGGGGCAAAATAATAGAGGCGTGAGAATTTAGAATATGTACAGGTTATGTGCACAGGACTTTTGCCAGAAATATATGCTGCTGATATGCAGGAGCTTTGGACAATATTTGTCTCTCATAATGTCCAAGGCTTTTTTTCCGACTTCTATCAATAAATATTCTGTAGGATTTGCAGCTTCCTTTGACAGTAAATGTTACCATGTGTACCAATGTGTGTGTGTGTATGCATATATATATATATATATATATATATATATATATATGTATATATGCTGTTTCTCACAAAAGTGAAAAGTGAATACACCCGTCACATTTTTGTAAATATTTTATTATATCTTTTCATGTGACAACATTAAAGAAATGACACTCTGCTATAATGTAAAGTAGTAAGTGTACAGCCTGCATAACAGTGTAAATGTGCTGTCCCCTCAAAATAACTCAACACACAGCCAATAATGTCTAAACCGTTGGCAACAAAAGTGAGTACACCCCTAAGTGGAAATGTCCAATTTGGGCCCAAAGTGTCAATACTTTGTGTGGCCATCATTATTTTCCAGCACTTCCACAGATGCTCAATAGGGTTTAGGTCTGGAGACATGCATGGCCAGTCCATCACCTTTACCTTCAGCTTCTTTAGCAAGGCAGTGGTCGTCTTGGAGGTGTGTTTGGGGTCGTTACACTTACTACTTTACATTGTAGCAGAGTGTAATTTCTTCATTGTTGTAACATGAAAATATATAATAAAATATTTACAAAAATGTAAGGGGTGTGCTCACTTTTCTGAGATACTATATATATATATATATATATATATATATATATATATATATATATATATACGGTCTGAACACCTGCAACCCCTCCTCCCCCACTGTAAGATTTACCCCCTGTAATGTTCATAATATGTCCGTTTCTACTTTTGTTAATATGTGTTAGGTTCTATTGATTTACAAAGTGCTTTGACCAATAGGTGGATTATGGGCTATTCATATATATACTGTATATATATATATAAATATATATATATATATATATATATATATATATATATATATATATATATATATATATATATATACAGTATATATACTGGGTCCGAAGGATGGCTGGATAGAGCACAAGTTGATATTAAGTGATTCAGTAAAGGGGCTTTAAAATGTGAGGGTATACTTTTGGAAGTTACTCATTATGCAAGGATTTTTGGCCCTTTTGATATTTTATTAATACATGCAGGAGGGAATGACCTAGTTTATGCCCCTGAAAGATTTAATTCTTAACATAAAAAAGGGATTTGGCCAGATTACACAAATGATTCCTTAACATCCTGCTAATCTGATCTGAAATTGTTCCTCGCCATAAATAGCATACACATATAGATAATCATATCATGTCCAAATGTTGGAAGAAAGTGAACAAAAACATAGCTGTTTTTGTTAAGAAGTTTGATAAGTTTAATTTAAGCTTATTTTGCTGGCTGCAGGAGATTTATCTCCTAACCCTGGCCCCTCCTTCATTCCCACCTTTTATCATCTACGCTCAACCCCCAGAAACCCCCAAAACCCCCTTAACTAAACACCCATCACCTGTCACAAATCTTCCACTTTGCCCTTCTCACCTCCCTCTGGAAAACAAGATCTATTTGCAACAAACTCACTTTCATTCATGACCTGTTTATTTCTAACTCCCTCAATCTCCTGGCTATCACTGAAACTTGGCTTATTCCTTCATACACTGCCTCCCGTGCAGCACTTTCATATGGTAGCTTTCATTTCAGTCATACATCTAGATCCGGAAATAAGCTAGGTGGAGGTGTAGGTATATTACTTTCTTCTCACTCACATTTAACTGCATTGCCCCAGTTCAGTCCCTCCATTTCTCATCTTTTGAAGTTCACACTATCCACCTCTTCTCACCCATCTCTCTGCAATTTGCTGTCATCTACCAGCCTCCTGGACCAGTATCTCATTTCCTGGACCATTTTGCAGCCTGGCTTCCCCACTTTCTCTCTTTCAACATACCTTGTCTTGTTCTTGGTCATTTGTCATTGCAATTTACACTCCCTCCTCCCTTACATCTGTAAAACTACTTGCACTTACCTCTTCCCTTGGCCTTTCACAATGGACAGAATCCCCAACCCACCATGGTGGCCCCTCCCTTAAACTAAGATTTACAAATCACTGCACTATATCCAACCTCATCCTCTTCCCACTCCTTCTTTCTGACAACCATCTCCTAAACTACAGCCTCACCACACCTTCCACTCTCTGCCTCTCTTCACTCTCAGCCACCAGAACCCACAGAAATTTGCAAGCAATTGACCCACAATATCTTTCCTCTGCTCTACAACCACTTCTTTGTCCACTCACCACCCTCACTTGCCCTGATATTGCCACCACACATTACTATTTGACTCTAACTACAACCCTTGATTCTCTTGCTCCCATAACCACAAATAGACACCCTCGCTATCGCTTACAACCATGGCACACTACTCAAACATGCTACTTCCAGAACTGCTCCTGCAATGCCTAACCACTATGGAGGAAGTCTCGTATTTCAGCAGACTTACTCCATTACAGGTTCATTGTACGCTCATATCACTATGCCTCCAATCTTGCCAAACAGTGCTACTTATCATCTCTTATATCCAATTTAGCCTCCAATCCCAAACGCTTGTTCGTCACATTCAACATCCTTCTCTGCCCTCCAGCACCTCTTTCCCCTTCCTGTCTTACGGCCAAAGACATTGCTAGCCACTTTAATAATAAAATTGAAAGCATCCAAAACGAACTCTCCTCTCAGTGTGGCCTGCACTCACTCTCCTCTCAACAAACTGACAACAGCCAGCCTTCATCCTTACCCATTCCCTCATCCAAAATTTACACCTTTTACGCTGTAACTGAGGATGAAGTCTTTAGTCTTTTCTTTACCTCTCGTCTTACAATATGATCCTATTCCATCACAGCTGATCACTCGATCACTCTACTACACTTATCCCAGCTCTCACACACCTTTTCAACCTTTACCTTAACACTGGCAAGTTTCCACACGCCATTATTATACCCGTTCTTTAGAAACCCTCATCTGATGCAGCTTCTCCTTCTAATTACTGCTCTATCTCTCTGCTTTCCCTGGTTTCTAAATTACTTGAACGTATCATCTACAATCGTCTCTCCTCATTTATTTCCTCCAACTTTCTTCATGACCCCTTCCAATCTCAATCTGGCTTCTAGTCCCAACACTCCACAGACACAGCTCTCATTAAAGTCACTAATGACTTGCTAACCGCCGAATCAAAGTGCCACTTCTTATTCTCCTGGATATCTCCTTTGACACAGTTGACCATTCTCTTCTTATCCAAATTCTCTACTCTCTTGGCATGCGTGACACTGCTCATTCTTGGTTCACTTCATATCTAGAAAATCGAACATTTAGTGTGTCCATCTCTGGCTTCTCTTCATCGCCTCTCCCTCTGACGGTTGGCGTACCTCAAGGTTCTGTCCTAGGTCCCCTCCCTTTCTCCATCTACACTTCTTCGCTTGGTACCCTAATAAACTCTTTTGGATTTCAATACCATCTGTATGCTGATGACATTAAAATTTACCTCTCAGCACCAGAACTATCCCCCTCCTAACTCATGCTGCCAACTGCCTCTCTAGCATATCCTCCTGGATGTCTGCCTGTCAACTCAAACTCAATATGTCAAAGACGAAACTCCTAATCTTCCCACCCTCTACCACAGCTTCTACTCCTCACATATCTCTCACCATTGACAATGCCATCCTCACACACAATATATCACTAGATCTTTTCTTTTTCACCTAAAAAACATTTCCAAAATAGGTCACTTTCTGTTGCAAGACACAACAAAAATTCGAATACACTCTCTTATCATATCCCGCCTCGACTACTGCAACTCTCTCCTTGCTGGTATCCCCATCACCTGTCTTTCTCCACTTCAGTCAATAACGAATGCCTCTGCGAGACTTATCGTCCATACTTAAACAATGTCTCAAGTATGCTCCTCTCCGTCAGTCACTCCACTGACTTCTCATAGCCTCCAGAATAAAATTTCGGACCCTAATATATAAAGCTCTCAATAAAAATGCCCCCTCTTACATCTCTGCTCTTGTCTCTAAATACTCTCCCAACTGTCCTCTTCACTCTGCTAATGACCTTCTTCTCTCCTCCTCTCTTGTCACCTCCTCTCCTTCCCTGTCTTCAGGACTTTTCTAGTACTGCACCTATTCTATGGAACTCCTTGCCTTGCTCCACTAGACTATCCTCCTGTCTCAAATCCTTCAAAACCTCACTATAAACTCATCGATTTAAAGAAGCTTATCACCTTCAGCCATAGTTTACGCTATATATTGTACCTCTCCTTTCTATACCTCATCAATACCCTTTTTGCAAGTTTTCAGTCTTGTTGGGTGCTTTAGAGAAAAAACTTTGTCTGCTTGACTTTAAACTCAACAACAGGGCCCTCCATTCTTTCATAATTTGTTAAGTTTCTTTTGATTGTATCTATCATGTTTAGCGCTACAGAATATGTTGGCAGATTGCAAATAATGGCTAATAATAATAGTTTAAGGTACGGATTCATTTTAGTGTATATGTGCTGCGGGGTGTTGCAGAGGGTATATCAAAGGCTTTCATGTTAGGGACGTGCCTCCCTCGGGTTATTGAGCACTGGTTTAGAGGCGTGGGTTTGTTTTCGAGCTGTACGTTGGGGTGGAGAGCACAGTTTTTTTGGTGCACTGTTTATGCTACTGGGTATATTGTACTGTTATTTTATTTGGGTATATCAAAGGCTATAGCTAGTCTTTCATGTGGCATAGAGCACCATGTTAGGGTTGTGCCTTTGTCAGGGTGGAGAGCACCATTTTAGAGTTGTGCCTTCACTTTTGCTACTGTGTTTATTCTACTGTTATTCTCTTTAGGGTTTGCGGTCAGGTTGGGCGAGCGCACCTGTCTGGGATGTTCACTTGTGGCGGAAGATGCTTGCCCACAGTGAGGTGTGGGCATCAGCGTTTGCTTATGAGATATCGTTACTCTCAGGGCATGGGGTCCCCTCGAGTTGAGTTTATGGATGGGCAAACACTTCTCGTCATTTGTTCTTATTACCTGTTAAGTAATTCACTAATAAAAGAGCTGTGGCATTTAAAATCTAAATGTATTTGTGTGTGTACTTATTGTTATTACTGTTTGAGAATCAGTATTTACTAAGTTACTTTCAATTGATTAATTGATCTCCAATCTAGGTTAGACTTGCCAAAAACATTAAACTAATACAAATGAAAATATTGTAAATAATGTAACATCAATGTTCAATAACATCAATATTCAAGGAGCAAGACAGAGGCACTATTAGAAGCAAATATTATGTTACACAATAGTTTTGAGGTATATGATCTGATTGGCTATAAAGGTCTTGAGCCAATCAAGAGCAAATCAAAATACAGATATAGTTCAAAGCTGTGACAGTTACTTTTGTGTCCTCTATTCTTCACAAATTCATATCACCTAAAATATAGAGGTTGTGTAGCAAAGTGCAAGTGCTATAACTTTACAAATATATTTTAACTGTTATAAGTGTACTCTGCCTTATAAGAACAACTTGTGTTTAGGTGTAATTTTCCCTTTAAGAAGTGACAATGTGATTACAACATATTTCTCCCAAAATTGCTAAAGTGAGTAGTCCATTCCATTACGTCTTTCTATTGGCGCATATGTGCTTAGGGAGATGTGCTGTTCTGATATAAAAGAGAAAATAAACATGAAATAAAGTATTTTTTTCAGGCCAATTTGTGAGCTTGAGAATGTTGTGCTATTAATTCTAAGACTTAACATCACTTTCCTTTTTAATATAAGTACAGTAGTGTGTGTATATTTGCATTTAAAGTTTTACGGATTGGACTTTACCCCCCTTGCGGGTCCTCTCTAGCACTCGTTGGCTTTTGGGCTCCATTTGCGAGTTACGGGGTTGAACGCCAGTGATTTTGATGCAATTTAATAGTGCAATTGGAACCTATCGGTTAGAGGCAGATCAAACGATTTGCGGATAAAAGGATTTGGGGGCTTGCAAGTCGAATTTTCACGTCCGAAAGGGTTTTCTTGCTCCTACCCCGCAAGTCGTTGGCAGGCTGGTTTTAGATGCCAATTTAATAGCCGTAATTCTTGCGAGCTACGTTACGAGCTACATTTTTACACGTTAGGGGAATTTAATAGGGCTGATAGTGATGGTGTGTTTAATTTAGAGGGAAGACTTTAATATTTTTGTCACCTGAAATTCTTCTGCCTGTCCTGAATGAAGGGATTCGAAGGAAGTGAAGGTACTCGAAGAACTGTTTTGATATGTGTGTAGGACTGGGTATCACTGACCATTTTCAAGCTGAAGAGCAGATCTTGACAATTTTATTATTATTATTATTATTATTATTATTATTATTAATAATAATAATAATAATATTAGACACAAATATTGAGATGTAGATAGGCAGATAGACAGGTAGATAGGTACATACATAGCAATATGATAGATAGATAGATAGATAGATAGATAGATAGATAGATAGATAGATAGACAGATAGATAGATAGATTTTGCAGCACTGACTTCTTTAATATAAATGTGTAGTAAGTTTGTTCAGAAGCTGAATGTATTAACATTGTTAAATGCATTATGTGCTATTATATGAAAGGTGAACAAAATGTATTAAACACAAGAGAAAACATGACAAGTTCATTTGACTTACAAAGTAATTGTGATCCGGAATTGATGGATGGCTTACAGTTACTAAATGCTCCTTTAAAATGGTACTTTATGAAAATCAAATTACAGCTAAATTATTATGTAGATTTTGGCAAGAATCCACAGCTCCAAGAGTAATGAAAGCTGAAACAGCTCCTACTCAGGCTGTATATTGTAAGGAGAGAAAATACTGACAATAATATTATCCAATAGGAAGAATATTTTTGGGATCTTTTCCTCTGTTATAATTAATACAAGACCACTGTAGTATGCATTAAGCAGGATTTAATTTGTTTATTTAATAACTGGTTATCATTAACCAGTAACTGAAGAAAAAAAGTCCGTTGGCCCTATTCTATTGCCCAATTCATAAAAATTATACACAATTAAAAACACTCTGAAAATGACAACACAATCTATTAGCGTCTCGAAATCTGATTACATGTTAACCGCCCACAATCACTAGCCAAACCTTCAAAGTTGGCCTTAGAACTGCATCGGTTTTAGCACAGCTTGAATATTATGAGCCCTAAATAATTAAAGTTACACAAAACTATTGTGAGGAATTGACTCTGCTGGGTTTTGAACCCTGGTCCCCAGGCTGCTGAACCTCTTCCCTACCACTGCGCCAGCCTGCCTTTGTGAATTTCATTGAGATCTGAAAACCTTGACTCTGCTAGCAATAGTATCAGTGCCTAAGTCTCTTCAGCTATGCCTGGTCAGGTGTCTGGTCCTTGGCCTATATAAGGCACTTCCTGTCAATGTACCTTGCCAGATTATTGTGGTTCCTGTTCCCTTCAATAAAGCTTGTTCCTATTTCACCTACAACTTGCTGAATTGGATTATTGCTGACCTAGGCTGATGGTCTCCAAAACCTTGTGATTCCTATATCATTACAACTATATTCTATTAGACCCGAAAGAAGTGTCAAGTTTCTGTCAAAAAATTTTACTCAAGAGGAGTCGCAGGACATTTTTCACTCAATAATTAGAGCTTTAACAGCTATTAAACACGCAATACTGTACTCTAAAAATATGGGAAATCATAGAAATCCATTGGAAATAATTTCAGAACAGTCTCAAACCCACAAATATGCATTTATTTTTTTTTATGTTTTATTTAGTGAAATTGATTTCAGGACTTAAGAGGTTAATACATATCATGGAACTTGTATAGACTAGAACAGTTGCTATAATTAATTTTATTCATTTCTACATTGCTGGATTGTGAGTCCGATCACTAAATTTACTTCTCAACACTAATTAGTTCATAGTCTCTGAGTGAAGTTTAAGTATAAACTCCATGTTTTACTGACATCATGATGACATTTTTATTTACTATTGGCTGTGTTTAAGAAGTATTGCGAGTGTTTAACAAGTAAATTACGGGCTTGCTTAAATATTGTCAGCTCATCTGATCACGCCCCCTGAAATCTTAAAAAGGCAGGGTTTACGAGACAGCTAAATATATGAGATTTACCAAAGAGAAATGCAAAATTATGCATTTGGGCATGGACAATATGAATGTAATAAACTAAATGTAACAAACATTGGGATTTAGAGATCCCAAAATATTTAGGAGAACAACCACCGATAAAATACTTCTTAATGCCAAATAGTATTGCAAAGGCAAGCAAAACATGAGTATGCATTAAGAAGAAACAAAGGAAGCAAATACAATTCTACCATTATAGTTAAGACCCCATTTGGAATATGACTGCATTTTCTGTTACCTCTTTCAATAAAGGACTTTGAAGACGTGAAAAAGATTCAGAGAAGGGCAACAAAATTAATAAGGTGAATACAGGATTTAAGCTATGTAGAGAGGACATTTTCTTGCAAAGCTGTTTACAAATGGCAAGAACTTACCCTTGCAGTTACAAGAACAAAAACAAATCACTTTTAATAATGAAATGGTTATCACAATAACGGTAGTCACATTGTAGAACTCAGTATCAAAGGAGACTGTGATTGCAAAAACTCAAAAGCTTCAAAAACGAACTAATAGTATTTTGCATCTATTCAATAGAGTGAGGTTGGGATGTTCCCTCTCTAGGGGTACTTAAGTACTGAGAGCTTCATTCAATTGATCCGTTTTGGAGATCCGGGCTCACAAGTGGAGGTTGCAAGTTATTTTGCTACTCAATTGGCAACTTCTTCCGGGCTCTGATAAAATCTCTGGCTCCAAGCTGCGATTCATAGCAATTTTTGAAATCGCAAGTTACTGACCTCCAAGCCTTTGATCTTTCAAATTTGCAAGGCTAAAATAGCAAATCGCTGTTCAATTGCTCCGATTCCCCCTCGCTAACCACTCCGTCAAGCCCACAAATGGACAAACTTGAACCACAAGTTAATGGTACCAAGGAGGACTCTCAAGGGCTTTAAAAGCCCTTACTTACTTTAAAAGCCCTTACCACTCCTAAATTAAACCCCCATGCTGCAGGGGTCCCCAATAGGACCCCCGCAGGATCCCCACATTAACCCTTGCTGCATGAGGTCCAAATCAGGAGCCCAGCAGCATTTAAAAATTCAAATTTCCCGCCTCGGGTCCTTAAAGGGCCCGCGGCACACAAATAGTTAACGAGCCATGGGGGTACTATAAGTACTGCCACGACACCTAACATTAACCCCCCTATGCTGTGGGGTCCCCATCAGAACCCCTGCTGGGTCCCCACATTCACCCTTGCTGTGGTGTTACCGACCTTAAAGGTCCTTAAAGGAGCCACGCTAGAAATTCTAATTAACCCCTGTTTAAAATTAACCCCATCTATACAGACCCCCATGAGCCTCTAATAACCCCATCAGTCCCATAAGGGTCTATATATACCCCTCTTGGACAATAATTAACCCTCACATTAACACTATTAGGGCTATGAGGGTCCTCCAGGAACCCATGAAACTGAATTTAAGCACTACCCTACACTACACGATTATCCACCCCAATAAACTGATAAATCTAAATTAACCCCCCTCTAATTAATTAACCCCTCTATGTAATGAACCTACCTCTAAGTAATTAACCCTATTTAACCTTCACCATACATAATTAACCCTATCACTAACCACTTAACCCTATCTAGAACCAGTTATCCCTATCTAGTCCTATTTAACTTTATCTAGTCATATTTAACCCTAACTGGACCTATTTAACCCCATCTGTACCTAATTACCCCTAACTGGACCTAATTACCCCTAACTGTACCTATTTAACCCTAACTGTACCTAATTACCCTTAACTGGGCCTATTTAACCCTAACTATACCCAATAAATACCTACCCTATCAATCCCTATGATATCCTATTAACCCCCCTTTACCCTACCATACTAACCCCTATCCTATTCTATTAACCCCCTCTACCCTACCCTATTAACCCCTATCCTACTCTATTAACCCCCTCTACCTACCCTATTAACTCCTATCCAATCCTATTCTATTAGCCCGTTCTATGCTACCCTTTAATCCCTATCCTATTCTATTAACCCCCCTCTACCCTACCCTATTAACCCCTATCCTATTCTTTTAACCCCCTTCTACCCTTCCCTATTAACCGCTGCACAACCCACCTTACCCCCTAAAATCCCTAAAACCCCACTAAGTACAAAAAATAAAAACACCCACATTACAGAAAACAAATGACTAACTACAGAAAATAATAAAGCACTACAGAAAATAAAAAAGCATTACAGAAATCAAAAAAACTTACACATAAAATAAAAACCTCTGATAAAGAAAAACAACCTAGAACCTGTTGAAAGAAAAGGGCTTATTAGTCCATTGACCTGGCCAAAATGCCCCTCCAGCGGTGTCCATTGATGCCCTGGTCTTCAGTCTTCTGTTCCAGGAAAGACCCCTCCAACAATGTCCCGATGTCCTAAAAGATTACAGTAAATAACCATATCCTGACAACCTGTAATAAAAAAAAGGGTTAATAGTCTACTGACCTGGCTAAAATGCCCCAGTGGTGTCCATCGATGCCCTGGTCTTCGGTCCTCCGGGCCCTTCAACAAAATCCAGACGTAAAAAAAATAAAAATTCTAATGAAGCTCCCGGGTTAATGTGGGGACCCTGCGGGGGTCCAGATGGGGACCCCTGCGTCATGGGGTTATATTTGAGGGTTTGCTGGTCTGATTGCATATCGGCGCCCGAATCGGAGGCGGGCTCCATTTCTATTGGCTGTTTATGTGTAGGGAGTTACTGGCTTGCTTAATTGATCATCTTCAGGTCTAAAAATGCTACATAGAATTTTCGATTTTTGCTATCGCACTATAACTTGCGGGCCCAGCCAATCGAATACCTTTGCAAAAGTAGAGCAACAGGAGCCCGCAACTAAATTGCAGACATTTGGCTGTCTGCGATCGAGTTGCAAGGCTTGAATTGAATGGAGCCCTGAGTCTGTGACTAGTAGTTATAACCTGCAGCGTACACTAACATTGAATCATTTTTAGCAAGTGTTTGAGTGGTAATACGAAATACACTGAGAAATAAATACCTAAGTTTTATTTTGTCTCACTTATGAGATGTGGATCTATTGACTTAATAGTCCAGTGATTGTCAAGCACTCAATTCCCCAACTGTTTTTAAAGGTTTCAAATTATTAACTTTCTACTGTTTTCCAATTTTATTCTGTCCTCTGTGAAGCTTAGAAAGCCTAATTTGACATGGATGCCGAAAAACCAATTATAATTTGGCAGACTGAAACTTATTCTGGTTAACTTGTGAACATTTATAATAGTTTCAAGCATTCAATCCCCCCCCCCCCCCCATTCACATCTTCTTATCTGTCTATTTACCATATGTTCTTGTTTCAAATTCTATTGCTCTCTCTTTCACTCACCTCACTCCCTCGAACACTATCCCTCCTGCTCTTGTATTCTGTAAGTATTACTTTCCTCTCATTGCACATTTCACTTCATTCCCCCTATTCCCTCTTCCAATTCTCATCTTTGAAGTTCACACTATCTACCTCTTCTCACCTATCTCTCTCTACGTATTGCTGTGATCTATTTGTTGCCTGGACAACCCTTTCAATTTCTGTATCACTTTGCTTTCTGCTCCCTAACTTTCTCTCCTCAAACATTCCTTCACTCATTCTTGGTTTCAACATTACCACTGACCCTCCCACCTTGCCAGCAGCCACTAAATTACTTTCACTTAACTTTTCCCTTGACCTACTGGGACAGTACCCAAACTCACAGTGATGGATACTCCCTTGACCTCAGTTTTACCAATCTCTGCACAATCTCCAACCTTGTCATCTTCCCGCTCCCTCTATCTGACCACCATCTCCTAGCCTGCAACCTCATCAAACCTTCGCCTCACTGCCCATTTTCAACCCTTTTTACTTTATTCGCCACATTCAACAATCTCCTCCTCCCAATGCTCCACCTTCCTGGCTCATGGCTGAAGACTTTACCAGCCACATAAAACATACAAGTGTAAAACATTCTAAACAAATTCTCCTCCCACTGTGGTGCACATGCTCCCTCCTCTCCACAAACCGACAACACCCAGCCTTCACCCCTCCTCAATTCCACATCCACTATAGACTCTTTTGACCTTGTAACTCGCAAAGCGCTTCTAATACAAAAACAACAACATCCAACAGCCTCATTGCGCTCACTTGCAAAGAGCGCCGAAGGTCCTTAGGGTAAAAAACGGTTTACATTATGTCTCAAACAGCATTCCCTGGCTTACAATTTCATGCCTGTGATTTTTGACGGAAAATTCGCTAGTTCTACATAATGTTCTTCTTTACAGGAAGTGCCACAACATTAAGACCAATATTTGAAGCGCTTTTATTCGCCAAGCATATATGCAAACGGGCTCAGTATTGTGTATCCTGTCCAGAATGCCTGCATCTTGATCTGAACTGCGGACCCAGTTGATACAATTACCAACAATTGAGGAGCCTTTTGAGAGGATAGATATGGATCTTGGAGGACCTCTAGAAAAATATACAGAACCAGGTCACACTACCATTTACCATGACAATGACTAAGCCAAGGGTAAAGGTAAGAATTAAGTCCTACCGTATACCTGAGGCTAAAACAGCAGAGCTAAAGGCGGAAGTAAAAAAAAAATCTCAAACATTGGATCATTGAAGAATCCCAAAATGAGTGGTGAAGTCCTACGGTGATGGTTCCATAGGCTGACGGAATGTTAGATTCTGCAGTGATTGTCACAAACTGAATTCAGTATCAGAATTAGAAGCTTATCCCATTCCCAGAGTGTATGAACTGATAGATTGGCTTGGAAAGGCAAGATTCTTAACATCACTGGATTTAACAAAGGGTTGGCAAATACCCTTGATGCAATCTGCTAAAGAAGAATACATTTTCCTTTCCAGATGGTCTGTTTCAATACAACATCCTGCCATCTGGAATACTTGGAGGTCCAGCAACTTTCCAGGGACTAACTAGCAATCTATTACATCCTCATTGTAAGAATGTAGCAACTTACTTAGATGATATAGTCATCCATTGATTAGGTGACACACTTTTCAAAAGTGGAAGCAGTATTTGGAACCCTGAGACAGACAGGACTTACTGTAAATCTTGTGAAATGTGCTCTAGGGCTGAGTAAAGCTAAATAGCTAGGCTATATTGTAGAAAGAGGGTTCTGCAACTATGAAGAAAATCTGAGTGAGGGCCTTTCTAGGCATTGTGGATATTACCCATTTTTCCACATGAGCTGTCTCATTGATAGATCTCATGGAAGATAAGGCTCCCGTTATGGTAAAGTGGAGGAAAGAGACAGAGGAAGTTTTCAAAGACTAAAAGTCCACACATTGCCTGAATACAGTTTTAATAGGCACAGATTTGGAGTAAAAGTTAATTTTGCAAACTGAAACATTGGGCGCGGGCTTGGGTGTGGTCTTATAACAGATGATGGGAAATGAAGAGCATCCCATCCTGTTTCTTAGCAGAAATGTACTGCCTTGGGAGCAAAACTAACCTGTGATGGAGAAAGAATGCCTGGCCATAAAATGGACAAAATAAACCCTCACATACTACTTGATAGGAAGGAAATGTCCTTTGTTATCAGACCATTCTCCACTGAAGTGGATGCAGCAGAACAAGAAGAAGAACAGCAGGGTTACAAGATGGTTTCTGATCCTACAGCCTTTCAACTTCAATGTCCTCCACAGAGCTGGAACTCAATATGGCAATGCGGATGCATTGCTCCTCATACACTGCCTCAAAGCATTGTTTGCTCAATTCCATAGTGTTGAGCTGGGGAGGAGGATGTGTGACAGGGGTTTGAGTGAGCCACAGACACTGCCAAGCTCTCTTCTCTAGCAGGACTGCCAGGGGTTAACTTTCCTGCTCAGGTAATTAGCTCCACGTGAGCAGCCCTTATTTAAGAGCTCCTCAAGTACTGGAGTAGCTGCTTATAGATGGAATGTTTGCAATTTGTCTGACCTGGAGAAAGACACACAGAGTGAGACAGCAGCCTGCAGCTTATAAGCGCTTGGAGTAGAGTGGAGACCTAGAAATCTGAAGAAATATACAGACTAGTGATTTTATAAACTATTGGACTGTTTGTTTTTTGCAACCCAGGTTTAGCTGAATGAGAGCTGGATAGTGAGAAGAACTGTTTGTTGTAGTGCTTCAGTGGAAGATATGCCTATTATTTTCATTGATTTGTTTTGTTTGTTATTTTATATAACTTGGTATTATTTTTTTTCATTAAAAGTTGGAAAAGTATATACAGCCTCTTGTATTGTGGTCCTCCAAAGTGCCTAAAACATGGGCACAAACCCAGAGGAGACTGTTACCTTGTCAAACCTTCAGCATCACACTGAAATCTTACCTTCTAGATTGCAAGCTCTTCGGCGTAGAAACCTCACTCCTGTGGCACCAAGCTGTCTGTGGACCCATTTGTTTTATATTTGTATTGCACAGTACCTGTACTTGTATTAATACTTGCCTTAGAACATTAATATGTCTTTGTAATTTGCTAATTGTACCTTTCAAGACCCCCTGACCACCCTTTGGGCGCAATCATTTTATAGTATGGTTTATAGTTATTTAATATGTTATTTTGTCATGCTATGCTATGTTATGTTATGTTGATTTCTGTATGTTTCATTTTGTCCAGTTGATACATAGGCCTGGCAGTTAGAATATTATGAGGTAGCCAGTAACTGACAGTTGAGAGAGTTATGTAATGTGTGTTTCTAAGGTAACTGTCATTTTGAGAAGCAGTCAAGTCAGTTTTGAATGCAGTCTGTGATGGTACTAAATAAAGGGATGTAACTGAGAAGAGAATAGCTGCCCTGGTCCTTTACAAGTAATTAATTGTGTGCATGCTCCTAAATAAAGGGAGGTAACTGAGATATCTATAAGATATATGTAAGTGTCAGCATTCCTAGAGAAGATACTACTGAAGTGGGACCTTTTCTATTATACATCCCATTTTCCTTGTGAAGCTGCAGCTAGCCCCCAGGTCCCACATTTGGGTAGGAGATCAGAATGGGGGACCTGGGGGAGGGGGGGGGGTTAGGAGATCAGAATGGGGGATCTGGGGGGAACACTTCCCCCATTCTGATCTCCTAACCCCCACCCCGTGGGGGCCCTATTTTCCCTTGGAGCTGAAGGAGGCACTATGGAAGGTTGTGTATGGCAATCAAGACTGTGGCCTGGGCACTTCACATTGACAAATTAACTTACTTGCAAAACGCTGTGACTCCCTTGGACTACGTCAATGGTCTGATGAGGCTTTTGCTTTATTGCCCTTGATCCAGCAGGAGTTACAGCTGGAAGCTGAATTTATAGACTTGCTGGATGAGGCACCCGTGAAAGGACTTTGGCCACCTTGTTGGGAAGGTCCCTGCCAGTCGGGCAGGGAGAGGGATTATATGCCAGAGACCAAGGGAGACCAGATAAATGTTACTATGGCTTGGTCGGATGGGGACTATGTGGAACTACCGAGGACTTGCCCTCAGAGGGCCCTAAATGTTTTCAAGGGGTCCAGGGAGCGAATATCATGGACTGGTGGGAGAACTCTGACCCTGGTGTTTTTAAAAATGAGCAAGACCGCTATAATGGAGTGGTTTGACCCAGAGGAGGAAGAGACTGTTCACATCTTTTGAGGCCTAAACCTGGAACAGTTAAAAGCGGGTGTAGATCCAGAGACCTTAACCCTAGAGCATCTAAGGGAGCTGACCAGCAAGACTTTTCAGCTCTGGCATATACTAATTTTGCAAATAGCAGAGAATAGCTCAAAGCTCTACAGAGAGAAAACTTCCCTAAAAATAGAAATCAATATGTTCCAGAGTTTGAAGAACGAGCAGGTTGCTGCTGCTCTTGCACTGGAACAGCTGCAAGAAAATATCATTGAAAGAGATGAGAAAATAAGATCTCTCGATTAGCAACTTCAGAATGAACTAGCAAAAGTGTCCAACAAAGTTGAAAAATACAAGCTCTGCATAATTACAAGAAGTTGCATGTTACAGATCGAGGAATTACAGGCTAATAAAGATGTATTAGGGCAGATGGAGAAGGGTAAGAAAGAAAAAGATGAAAAAATCTAAACATTGAATGAACTTTTAGTGGCCAGACTTTGCCTTCTTCCTGTCTATGCTGTCGGCTTTTGCCATAGCAACTAACATTGTGCTATGTCTCAAATCTTTCTCTAACCAGATTGGTCAAAACAAATTGGAGGGGGTGTTAACTTTAATTTTAAACTGTCAGAAATTACAATAGATTTTGCTAACTTCAAGGCAAGTGTTTAAATGTTTATTTTGGTATTTTTTTCATGGAAACGTTTTTTTGGAGGAAAAGTTAGCAAATAGCTAACTCGAAAAGGCAGAACAGGTACCTATTATAGCACGGCTATAGAGCCACAGAATTAACTGAAAGACAAAGAAACACAGATGTGTGGCGTCCTGGAGAAACTCTTTCCAAATGTGTCTGTTCTGTCAAGTTTGCAGCACAGTGAATAGGTTCAGGAGTTTGAGAAACTGACACTGGTGTGTTTGAAAGAAAATGTTGGAGCAGAGGAGGTCAAGAATTTTGATGCCGACCAACAAGTACAACTTAAACTGCCCACTTTTGGTCCCATAGGCCCATGGACTGTCTTAGTTATAACAGAACAGCTGTTGGGACTGGCTTTGTTGGGGAGGGTTGTGAGGGCAGGGGAGTCACTTTCAGAATTGTTTTTGCCCATGGAAATTGTACAGGAGAAAAGGGGCACAAATCTGTCCTGCACACTCAGAATAAGGCCACGGGCAGGGGGAGGCCTAGGGGAATTATTTTCCACATTTGCCCCAATAGGGCTAAATAGCCCAGCAACCCAGATAAGGACTTACACATAGATTAATTTTTGCAGCATGCCACTGTTTACCTGTTTACCAGGATGCTGTGTTATGTTATGTTTTGATGATTACTGTATGTTTAATTGTGTCCAGTTGATAAGGAGGCCTGGCAGTTAAAATATTATTAGGTAGCCAGTTAATGACAGTTGAGACAGTTATGTAAAGTGTGTTTCTGATGTTACTGTCATTTTGAGAAGCAGTCAAGTCAGTTTTGAATGCAGTCTGTGATGCTCCTAAATAAAGGGAGGTAACTAAGTAGAGAATGGCTGCCCTGGTCCTGTACAAGTAATGAAGTCTGTGATGCTCCTAAATAAAGGGAGGCAACTGAGAAAAGAATGGCTGTCCTGGTCCTGTACAAGTAATGAAGTGCATGTATGCTCCTAAATAAAGGAAGGTAACTGACCTATCGAGAAGATATATGTATGTGTCAGCATTGCTAGAGAAGATAATACTGAACTGCATTGGGTAGGAGCCCCAACGAATCTGGGGGGGATCATTCAAACTCTACTTCCAGGATAGGAAGCAGGGGCAGATCTGCCGCTGGTGTACCCAGTGCAATGCACCGGGGCCCTGCTCTGTGGGGGGGGCATCGCTGCAGTGCCGTCAAAAAAAATGTTTTTTCATTTCTTTGTTTCATTTCTCATTGCCTCTGTTCCCAATGTGATATATTATATATATTTATAATCAAGCCCTACCAACTATTCCTTGTTGTTATTGTTTAATTATGTAGTCGTGACTGACTCACCATGACCCTATAGATTACAGAATGACAGGCACATCTGTCAGCCAGTGCATCTCTGAGCACCATCAAGCTCAAGTTTAGTTGTTCAGTCACGTCTGACTCTCCTGACCCTATGCACAGCAGCACACCAGGGACATATATCAGCCACGGCCCCTCTGAACTCCCTAAAGCTTATGTTCATTGCTTCAATTACCTCATCCATCCATCTCTGTCTCTGCCTTGCCCTTCTTTGCGTGCCATCAATTTTTCCCAGCATCAGAGTCTTCTTTATGGAGTCCGTCTTCTCATAATATTGCCAAAATATTTGAGCTTTAGTCTCATGATCAAATCTTCAAGTGAACACTTTGACTTGATTTCCTGTAGCATTAATTGATTGGATCTTCTTGCAGTCCAAAGGACTCTAAGCAAGTTTTCTCAAGCACCATAATTCAAAGTCATCAACAGTTTGGCTTGATTTCCTGTAGTTTTGATTGATTGGATTTTCTTGCAGTCTAATGGACTCTAAGCAGTTTCCACAGTTCAAAGTCATCAGTTCTACTGTACTCAGCCTTCTTTCTTGTCCAGCTCTTACATCACATGTTATTACTGGAAATAACATAGTTATAACCATGCAGACTTTTTTTGCTAGTTTAATATCTTTACTTTTATTTTTTTTCTCATTTCATTTTTTATATTAGAAGAAAGTACCGGCAAAAACATACGTTTGTAATATTTGTTGTTACATATATAGGAATTTTCATAGAAAGCATAATACATAAGATTACATAACATAAAAAATTTGATATATTTTCCAATAAAGATTAACATAAATTATATTAACACATTTTTCTTCTTATATTTAAAAAATTTCCGCTGCCGTTTTTTGTTATCTAAACTTATTTGTAATTTGTAACCATACGTCATTTTCCATGCCTTCAAGCCATGTTATAGTACTTTAGATTGTAAGTTTTCAAGTTGTCAGTGATGCAAAGTGCTTTCAACACTGGATTCTAAGCTCAAAGACAGAGCCATCCATCCTTTGCAATGTGTTAATATGGCTATTGTTTTTTGCCTTGAACTTCACCCTTGCATAGCACTACAGAATATGCTTATTAGATTATGTATATTGTATATTAGATTGTGTATAGTGTGAGTTTGAGAAACCTCCTTAACATTGTCACGTTGCAAATAAACGATAATAATAATAATAGTATTTTGGTGAATTTTGGCACTAAAGTGGGAGTTATTTATGAATATTTATGTATACAGTATTAGATTATGGATATTTTGAGTTTGTGAAAACTCCTTAAGATGTAATACTTCTTGTAATATATATGTTTTGGGTTCGATTGTTATCATGTATCCCTCTATTTTGGAAATTAAAGGCATGGGAATATTAGGAGGAATATGACTGGAGGAATTAGATTGTATATTCAAGAATATATTAAACTGTTTAGGTATTAGTAGTAGATATGAGCAATAGAAACAAAAATATATATAAAAACAAACAAACAAAAAAACATAAAATATATTAAGCAAAACATATTACTTTTCCCTGTCCTCAAATCTGTGTTTGTATTTGGTGTGTCTTACCTCCATCTCCATTCACAAGGTCTGGCATCCGGGCCCCAAATTCCCCCTGAACCTTTTTTTTTTTTTCATGTGTGATGTTTGTGGGGTCTAAATTAAGGTAGAACTGTAGATGGAAGGTTGCCATGGTTCCCTTTGTTTAATAAATATTGGCATGGTGTCTGCTAAGATATGTGTCTTTAATTCATTAAGACGAGGTTTAGTTTGTTTAGTGACTCTGATTTCCATTGTTTAGTAATGTGGCTTTTTCTTTTCCAATATTAGGAATTGTAGTATATGGGGGCTGGGGAGAGGCAAGGAGGATTACATCCCTCCTTAATCTTTCAGCTTTAGGGCAGGTTCACCAGGTGTGGATAAAGGTGCCAGGCTTCTGTTAAGTCCATACTATTTTGTCTTTTATCACACCCACATTTTGTCTTTTATTAAACCCACATTTGGTCTTTAACCATACCCACATTCCATTTTGTCTTTTATAACCCTCACATTCCCTTCAAATTTTCTTGAAGAGGTCTCTTGACTTCCCGATTCTGTTATATAATTCTATCAATTAACTTAGCTCATTATAGAACATTGTCTCTTCTTGCTATTTTGTATTCAATTGGACACAGGGACGGAGCTCCCAGTAGTTCAGGTGGTGCAATGCACTAGACCCCCCCCCCCCCCGAGAGGGGTATGGTGCTATGTAGGGATTGTTGCTAAGAGGGGTAGGTGCTGTGTTTAGGTGGATGTTGAGAAAGACTGGGTGTTCCTGAAGTTTGCTGCTAGAGTATATGTATATATATATGTATATATGTGTGCTTCACGCAGCCAGGAGGTAAACAAAGGGGTGTACCTTTGGAAAGGGTCTTGGGAGGGGTGCTGTTATGGGAAGTGGTCTTATGAAGGAGATCTGTTGTGTTGTGTCTAGGGGAGGTCTTGGGAGGTTGGTAAAGGGGGCCAGGACAAAACATTTTTTACAACCCCCCTTAGGGGAGGGGGCTCAAAATTATTTTTTGCACCAGGGTCCTTCATTCTCTAGCTGCTCTACTGTTTGAACAAACCTTTTCCTGTCTCCACTACCTTTCGTTTTCCTTCTTTCCTGGGGAACTTTCAAAGCCACATCAGACAGTCAGTTTGCCTTAGTTTTCTTTCTTTTGGGGATATTGATTATTACTATTTTCTGGATAATGTCACAAACTTCTGTCCAAAGTTCTTTAGGAATTCTATCTACCATGGCTAGTCCCTTAAATATATTCTTTAGCTCCATTGAATATTTACTGGGAATATTATTTATGTTTGCATCTTTTTTATTTTGTTAACTAGCCCAACCTTTATGTACAAACTGCAGCAGGACTGAGGCAAACATTTGGGTGTAAGGAATAGCTTGGCACAAAATAAGCAAGTTTAATTGAACATGTTTAATGTGCGTTCATTGGGTAATATATTTTATGGGCCATTGCCGAGGTCCTTCAACTAATAATGTATCATTTATGTATTAGTTAAGGTTGAAAAAGACACGTCCTTCAAGTATAAATATCTGATGACTCCTCTTTCTCTTTCCATAGCATTTGGTCCCATGGAAAGCAACATCTATTGGAATATTACCAAATAAACTACTTCCTAATCCTAACTTGTTAATAAAATTATATTCTGTATCAGAACCTTAACTTGTCTATGTTAATTGCCATAACCCTGTAGGTGTATTACATTATTTATCTAAAAAAAAAGTGCCCAACTAATTTTTTAAGTAATTGGCTGGCATAGTCCCATTTAGTAATGAATTCTACTGACAACTTATTTTTACTTGATGAAGAACGCTTTCATTGTTGAAGATGAAATCTCATTTTCTGCAAACCTTAACTAAGAAAAATAGAAATTCCTCGACCAAAGCCTTCACAGGACAATCAGGTTTCATTCATTAGTGGAGTGGGTACAATAAATAAGGGTTGGGTTGTGCTCTGTGTTTTATTGATAACCTAAAACTGAAAAATGGCAGCTCCACAGTGACTTCTCAGCAAAATTTTCATGGAAGCCCAAAAAATCACAAATTGTAAAAACATTGGGCCCCATTCAATTGTCCAAATCTCTGTTACTTGAACCTGTCATGTAGCTCATAAATGTTACAGATATTCAATTGGCTAAATGTAGCTACTCACATTTGAATTGTGAGTTACCTTCCCAAAATCACTGTGGGCCAGCCAAAGATGCAACTCAGCCCTCTCTCCCCCATTGATTTTTCAAGCCTGCAAAAGTTTACAGTGCTAAAGAAGCAAAAATTGATATTCAATTAACATTAACAAATTTCAATATCAAGAGTTGATAAAAACTTTGAAAAAAGAAATACAATTGTTCTTTTGTATTAACAGTGACTCAGTAACTTCTAAGGCTACCTTGTGGTGTACTTTTAAAGCCTACATCGGGGGTCTGCTAATATCCTATACCGCTAAAGTTAAAAGCAATCGGGGGATCCCCCTCAGACAGTTGTATATAGACTTGGAAAAAGAACATTTAATAAATCAACAACAGCCTAATAATATTAATAGTATAAAAAAAATCAAGGAATTAAATAAACAAATTAATATAATTTTCAAAAATGTGCTGACCGTCGGTTATGGAGATATCAACAAACATATTTTTTCAAAGGACATAAAGCAGGCAAATTACTGGCTAGCAAGCTGCGGAGAGAACGGCAGCAAAATACAATTTAAAAAATCAGAGACCCGAAGGGTAAATTGATTTTGCATCCCGATGAAATAGCACAGACTTTTATGAGATATTATAGAAAATTGTATAACCTAGGTGAGGACCCCAACTTTCATGTCCCAGATCAAAATGAAATAAAACGTTTTTTGGATAGAATTGCCTTCCCAAAAATTTCAGAAAGTGATCAGCGGCTCCTGAACGGAGCAGTTACTGTCGAGGAGATAGAGGATACTAATAAGAATTCTAAAAATAAGGCCCCAGGAGTGCATGGCTTTGATCAAATCTTTTACAATTTATTCTTACCCACTTTTAAGGAACATTTATGTAATCTCTTCAACGAGATAAAAGATACAGGAGAAACTCTTCCTGAATTATTAGAAACAAAAATCATAAATATATTAAAACAAGGTAAAAACCCAGAAATATGCGAGAATTATAGACCAATCTCTTTGATAAATCTTGATATTAAAATCTACTCCAAGGTGTTAGCAAATAGATTAAAAAAAATAATACCTAAGTTGATTCACCTTGACCAAACTGGTTTTGTGAGTGGACGTCAAACTTCAGATAATACGAGACGTCTGATTGATACGTTGACCTTTATCAGGAGGAAAGGGACTCCCAGTTTGACCTTGTCGATATACGCCGAAAAAGCATTCGACAGGGTCAACTGAGATTTCCTTATTGCCACCCTTCAGAAATTTGGGTTGGGTGATTTTGCAACAAGATCTATAAAGGCCTTATACTCCTACCCCACAGCTTATATAGCAGGTCCTGAGGCAGATTCAGAGAAGTTCAAGATCAGTAATGGATCCAGACAAGGTTGCCCTCTATCTCCTCTACTGTTCGCTCTGTTTTTGGAGCCACTGGCAATACTTTTACGAGAATCAACGGAGGTGGAATGGATCAAGATAAACAAGTTGGATTTGAAATTCATGGCATTTGCCGATGATATTGTCCTGACCATAAGTAACCCCGAGAAATCTTGTAGATATGCTTATGACATAATGAGAAAGTATGGTAGGGTTTCTTACTTTAAGGTTAATCTTAATAAGACCGATACCCTTTTGTGAGGGATCGGTATGGAATCATTAAGGAGAATGGAAGAAATATATCCTTTCAATTGGAAATCAAGAGGCTTAGTCCACTTAGGAACAAGGTTTACCTTTCAAATTAGTGAAATTCTAAAAATTAGTTTAGTTGAGAAAATGAAAACAATAAGACCCCTGTTGTATGAGTGGCGCATGCTAAATTTACCCCTATTGGAGAGAATTACAGCCGTTAATATGACTATTATCCCTAAACTAACCTATCTCTTCAGATGTATCCCGGGTAAAATAAACAAGAAATTTCTACAAATTATCCAGAAAGATTTAGATCACTTTATATTCAACGGTAAGAAATCTAGATTATTGAAAAGTACCTTTCATGCCAAGTTTGAAAAGGGGGGTCTGGCCTATCCCTCATTAATGGATATTCAATCCAATATATTACTTTCTCATGCAGTAAGATGGTCCACCTTCAGCGATAAACCAATTTGGTTCTATATAGAAGAAACTTTACTTGGTACGAATCCGTTAGCCACATTATTGTGGCTTCCCAGCTTCGACCCACGGGTATCTGAGAATGTTTCCCCTGTTATAAGGTCAGTGATTAAATTCTGGTATGAAAACATCTATAAAATGTCCCTGGTCGATAAACCTTCGCTGGCCGCTCCAATTGAAATATTCTCCATAGTGGCAGACTTTCCCTTTACTCAGGTATTTAAGTCACAGGGATTTAAATTTATCTTGGATTTATATGTTGAAGGGGACTTAATAGACAGGTCTACATGCTCAAATAAAATTCAGTGGTTACACCTTAGCTCCCTAAAAAAGTGCATGGATGCACTGGGATACAGAGACAAGGGCGTGACCCAATGTAAGAAAATGGAAGTGTTAGCTATAAAAGGAGACATCATATTATATCCAAATGTACTTCAGTGAGGATGAGCGTTCTCCCATTTGTAAAGTCCAAGGGGATTGTACACTGGGAAAGAGATTCCAATTTGATATTTGATCCAATTACTTGGCTTAACTCATTTAGGGTGGTTAAAAAATCAGCGATAAATGCTGTTTATACAGAAATATACTTTAAAATCATCCATAGATGGTACTATTCTCCAGTTTTACTGAATAGATTCTACCCACTCTCAGATAATCTCTGCTGGAAGCAATGTTGTCAGGTCGGTAAATCATACCATCTCTGGTGGGAATGCCCCCATATGAGAAAATTCTGGGAAAGGATATGTTTAGAATTATCTATTGTGGGGGGCACATTAATGCCTTGTGTTCCCCAAACAGTAATTTTACAAATTAATATGGATTCCCTTGGGTCGAAAGTAAAATATCTATATACACATATTCTATTGATTGCTAAACGTCTTATAGGAAAATATTGGAAAACATCTACTATCCCATCTTGGTATGAAGTAAAATACTCGGTCGATATTAGCAGAGAAATAATGAGGGGGAATATTGATTTAATCCCTAAAAAATATATAGTAGCACTTAACTGGCACCTATGGGACCAATATACTGTTAGTTTGACTTAAAAGATAAAGATTTTTTTTTCTTTTCTTTTCTATTGTTGTATTTAATGGTTTGTGGCATGTTTTTGGCATCTTGTTCTTAAAAAAATGTCAGCAATTTTATTTAGTTGTTAAGGTGCGATTTACTTTGTATACTTTTGTCCTTTTATTTATTATTTTACTTTTTGTCATGTTCGTTTGAAAACAAATAAAATTAGCATTAACAAATTTCAAGTTGCTCACAAATGGAATCTAAGCAGCAACTCAACCATGTATCAAAAAATATTAAGAGTACTAGATAGGACTCACAAGGGGGTTAAACACTAGTTCTGACAACTGCAGCAGCTATTAAACACACTCTACTGTACTTTAAAATACTGTGAAAGGTATTATAATTATTTGTACAACAGCCTCAAGCTCACAAAACTGCAATAAAAAATAATTTGTTTTAACTTTTATGTCTGTGTTATATTGAGCCAAGGAATAAAAGGGTTGAATACATATCATGGAACCCACATGGACTAGAAAGTTGCTTTAATGGCTTTTATTCATTTCTACATTGCTGGATTGCGAGTCCGGTCACAAATTTTACTTCTAAACACTAATTAATTGTAACATAAACTGCATGTTTTACTGATGTCATGATGACAGTCTCATTTACTATTGGCTTTGCCTAAGAAGTGAATTACGGGCTTGCCTAAATACTGTCACATCCTATGATCACGCCCCCTGAAATCCTACTTATGAGTGAATGGTTTACATGTGGAGACTGTTAGAGGAAAGTTGCTAGTTAGAGACAATTGAATGAGTTTAAATGTTTAGAAAAAATGTAACCCGCAGCCAAAATTTAGGGTTATGGGCAATTTCGGGGCTTGCAATTGAATGGGGCCTTTTGTTACTGAGTACTCAGTCTAGCTATTTTCATCAGCACTTATTTAAGTGGATTGTTATGCATAGCTGAAACACAACCAATTAACAGACATCAGCAGGGCACCTTATTATCTAGCGCTAAAGGTTGGAGAGTGTAATATATTTGTGTGAAGAATATCATGTCTATAGCAAAATCATGTAGGCAAGGAAAGTTATCTGACCAAATTGTTCTTTAAAGGCATATCTAAGTTTCCTGGATTATAAGTGCATCTGATAGAGGAGACTTTATAGTGTATGAACATTTTTTTTCTTCCATATAAAAATACCAGAATAAACATTTAAACACTTACCTTGAAGTTAGCAAAATGTCTTGTGATTTCTGACAGTTGAGAATTATGTTTAAAACCCTTTCCAAACCCAGGCTAAATTAGCATAACATTCATGATTCATTTTGGTCAATCAGGAGTAAGCAGAGGTTAGCTGAAACATTTGAATAAAACTCTGGGGTTCCTGTTTGTGCTGCATAGCAGCCTTTGATATGTAGCGTGGTTCATGTGAGAAGGTGCTATGGCAGCAGCACAACACACAGCACAGACAGGAAGCAGCAGGGAGGGTTATATCCCAGAAGTGACTTGTTGGATGACTTCAATGCTCTCCTATTGGCTGAGGAAGAGACAGCAGGTGAATAATGGGTTAAAAGTGTTCCCCTAATGCTGCATGCTGATTGGGGGGATCTGGTGCCTGTGTGGACACCCCTGGGAGTGTCAACATAATCATTAGTGGGATTATTAGATATTAATAAAAATAAAATGTTTTATAAAATGTGCTGCATATATGAAGGATGCCTTTGCAAAAATGTAATAATCCAGGAAACTTGGATATGCCTTTAAAGAATGTACAAGATTTGTACTCTGAAGTCAAGATAGATGAGGGCAAAGAACCATGTTCACACGAATGTGACAATGAGTTTCACTAACTCTTCTATGGAAACAATCATTTTCTTTGGAACTATTTACAGGAAGTGCACTTGTTCACTGGATAACTACTTCAGCAGGTCCAATGTGAAATTTCTAATATAGGAAGTCACCAGGCTTTTTTATTGATTTATTTAGTGAGTGCTCTACCAATTGCTATTCAGCCTGGATATAGTCTATTTCTGTGTCTTATCTCCAATAATTACAGACAGCATATTTGAGAGCACTCATGGTGCATCCTTAATTATATGGTATGCATGCTTCTGTGCCTGCTAGCCTGAGCGCATCTATTTCAATTCAAGCTTGGGACCTATTATGAAGGCATATAACCAAATTCTGGTGCACCCATTGTTGATGCACACGTGATGCGGGTTGCACTCGATTTTACCTTCAACTAAGCAGAAGTGCTCTGTTGTTTTGCTCTGTGCTGCATTTGAGGTTTCTGAATTTCATGTATTACCATATTTGTTGTGACCTTGGTTCTTTCTTGTGCCATGGTCATTGTGATGGATTTGGTACTTTTCTTCCTTCTGGTGTCTAACTTCTGACTTGTTTAAATAATCCTACCCCTTGGCTTTGTCCCTAAATTCTCTCTGATCTCTGGTTCCCCGACAGACTGCTTTTTTACTGGATTCTCCTTTGTTTGCCAAATTCTTTGGCTACTGGACTATACCTTGACCTTGCTGTTGCCTCTGGCCCTCTCTTGTTTCACGCTATATTGAGACACACATTTGCTACTAGGCTTCAGTTCAATGTTCCCTAATGATTTAATGAAACAAAATATTACAGTAAAGTATAATACATACAATAAATGTATTTAGCTCTTGTTTTCAGTTCTACAGGGCCCACTGGGACATGTGCATCTTGTTATGTTATTGAACAGTTCATATTGGTTCAACTTAAATTAAATTGTTTGTTAGATTTTAATGAAATTACCAAATCATAAAAGAAAATGTAACTCTGGTTTATTAAATATTTCATTTTTCAAAAGCATGATTTTCCAAAACCAACTTTAGATGACTTTTTAATGCTTTTGTTAATTGTGTATGCCAGAGAAGGGCTGAATAAATACTCTAATGCTTTATAGACACAACGAGTTCTGCCGGTTATTAACACAGCAAATTGGCTGGTGCTTATTAGTCATTGTAAAAATTGCATAATATCTATTAAGACTAATTATTTGTACATTGTCAGTAATGGTTACATTAGGACACAATTGTATTTCTAAAAGATAATTAACTCATTAGTATTTCTTACTCGCTCGGTTAATGAAACCGAATCTTATGAACATTCTATTGTTAAATTCTATTAGAGCAGAATCCAGTAAAGTATCTAGTTTATTGTTAGTTTCTTAATTGCCACTTGCAGCACTATGAATAAAATCTAGCCATTCCTCAATAAAATGTGTCATGAATTCAACTTATAGACTCATTAGTAACCGGACACTATTTAACTAAACTCACAAAAAGCTTCTCATATGAACACTAAACTCACAAAAGCTTTTCATATGAACACTTTAACATTGTGCTTGATTTTAGAAATATATAACTATATTAGTTTATAGTGAAATTTTGGATGTAACTTATTTTTTCCTAACACTGTGCCTGACCATTGAGTCATTTTTATCTCCTCCTCCTTTGATCTAAATCATGGGGTGCAGCTGCATCACATCATCAGCCATATGTCTCTTTCTTGCAGCATTGGTACATGTCATTGTAGGATGTGTAAGAGCTGGTATTGGTACTGACACACATGTACACCGATACTTGGGTAACATGGCATATATGCCATCTATTTAGCTTGCCTGCAACTGAGCAACATTGCTCGGTTGTTTTGCCTCTGTGTTGCATTTTTGTGTTCATTATACTTGTTCTGATTATCTGAAGGTTTCTTCCTGATGATTCTATCTCCTCTGGCTTCCTAACACCTGGCATTGGATTTTTCTGACTTCTAACTCCTTGACCTGGTTTGAATTGTGATCACTACTTGTCTGTCGTCTGCCATGACAACCTCACTATTTATGGCTTTTGTCCTGCTTCTGGCCTTAGTATATTTCTGCAATGATCCCGCCCTGCCATTGAGCTCCACTCTCTGATATCAGGTTGACATACCATGGATTTAGTGTAATAAAAGAGTGCATCAAAATTGGGTTCACAAATGAAGATCAAAGAAACGTCATGATCACATGGTTCTTTATAAACTGTTATATAGATTTATTTGGAAAGCAAGATTAGGCGATTTTGATTACAACTATTATGTACAAAGTGTAAAGTAAGTTAGAGATATTCCCCAATATCTTTATATGACACTCTAGACCTTCTATCTTTATCATATACCTTGATGAACTGGAGAAACTGGAGAAATGTGAATTCTGGACTGCAAATCATGGTTTTCCTCATAAACTAGGACTTTTCTTCAAATAGGGCAGTTAAAAAATGTACTTTTGTACATATGGCTCTGTCCTTTAGAATGTGCCATTATAGAACAACTCCAAATTCTCTGTTTTAGATATTAAGATAATCTACTAAGTGCATATTTGCATATCCAAACATAATTGAATTAACAAGTGCTTGAAAGCTCAGTTGTTATTTGCTTTTAATCTTCCAAATAGTCTGCATCCTATAGCTCACAGTGCACAAAGTGTATCTATAGGATTAGATGTACTAGTCAATTACAGATTGTCTCTCAGCAGCATTTCAACAACAATATTAAAAACAGAGAATTTTCCTTGTAAGTTACTGGAGCCTGTAATGGAGCCCGTAAACAAATTTGGTATTTTATCAGTGTCTTTTAGCAGACCGTAAACGATCTACGGGTTACAGGCTGAAAATCTCTGTGTTTGTCAAAATCGTAACTTACAACCGTAAAAATCGTAACTTACAACCCATCTAAGCCTTTGATCTTTTCAAGCCCGCAAAAGTTGAAATCGCTATAATTGTGAATCACTATTCAATTGCTACAATTCCTCAAGCCCGCAAATGTTTTCACACCCGTAAACGGCAAATGTAGAAGAAAATCCTATGGGTACCAGATAGGACTCGCAAGGGGGTTAAACATCTGTTGGCAGCACTGTAAATGCAAATAAAAAATCAATACTTCACTTTAAAAGAGTCTCAAGCTCGCAAATTTGCAATAAAAAATTAAGTTTCATTTTGGTGTCATATCAATCTTGGGAATCAATAAATTAATACATAATCAGGTCACCCATATGGAATAAAATAGGATCGCCATTCATTTCTAATATCTTGTACACTGGCGAATTAAAAGTCTGATGGCATATGGGACCTCTAAACGCTAATTGATTGATGTGTAACCTCCATGTTTTGCTGATGTAATGATGACGGTCTCATTTACTTTGTAAATCGGTAGTTACAGCCTTGCTTAATTGATCATGATCACGCTCTGAAATGCTACATGCGTGTGCATAGTTTACGTTTCGGCCTTTGGGCCGTAACTTGCGGGCTTGTTCAATTGAATTGCTCTATAATTGTAGTCAATTTCAAGCTCGCAGTCATATGGCCTGTATAACGTAATCTGTAGGATTTCAATTCAATAGAGACTTATAAACGTTGTACTAGCTTTTTTTGTCTCTACAGTAAATAATTTCTGACATATTCAGCATTATGTGTAGCTCCTTTCTGCAGATATGCATCACAGTATGCTAATTTGCAGCTTTGAGTCCTTGATATTGGTGGTGGTGGTGTGGGGGGGGGGGGGTCTTACTGTATGATAGCCTTAGGTGAGCTTTATTTTACTACAATAGAAACAGATGAACTGACTATAATCCTCATTGGCACATCAAAGCAGCTAACAAGTATCAGATATCTATTAATTTGCTAAAGAATACAGAAACATCTATGTTGATGAACTCTGGAATGATTTATAAACTAATCAATATAGGAGACATAAACCTTCTTTGATTGGTTGATATTGACCAATTAGATTGCTAAAATTTTAATTCCATGTCTCTGTTTGGCTATAAAATGATTGACAACTATTTCAGCCAGTCAGAAGCCTTAAAAGTCTTTAAGCCACACCCGGTAACATTCATTCATTTTGTGGCTCTCATCCTACCAGCATCCCTTTTAGTTAACTTATGTTTCTTTTTATAGAGCAGCACTATTTTTTTTCTTAGCTTTTTGGGGGGGGGGGGGGGCTATTTCCAGGTGCTTGAAGAGAGCATAAGACAGTCACTTTCAATATAATTGTTTTTTCCTTGGAGATATATTTTCATTTTCAGTCCCTAAACACCATGAGCAGGGGTGGAGACTGGTGTGGCACAGTCCCAACCCTTTGTGCTAATATCCCTCACTTTTCGGTCTAGAAGTGAGATCTGGAGGTCCTTAAGAACCCCTGTTGGGGGTTGGAGCTGGGGATCCATAAGGACCCACATGGGATAGTTTTTGTACATGCCCTCTAGCTATTTGATCTAGTGTGGGCCTAGCTTAGCGTGATGCAGATGTGATAGCCCACCCAGTCCAAATATACTAGTAGGGATGGGCCTAATTAGGTAGATTGTGGACCTTTCCTGATGGCTGGCCGCACACAGTGGTGTCAATCGTTCACTAGGTGGTGTAATCGACATTTCTTTGAGTTTCCTGTATTTAGGGTATAGAGTTAGGGTTAGGAGTTAGGGTACTGGCAGATAATCAGCTCTACACTGACAAGAAATCCACTGAAATGTCAGCTGCACCAGCCTAGACTTATTTTTTTTTATCACCCCCACACTTTGCAAAGTGGAGGGCGCCGTAAGGGCCCCCATTTATTTTGTTACAACATATTCACTCTGTGGCAAAGGGGTGAACTACTTGGTGGGATATTCACACACTGTCTCTTCAAGGGTTTGCCTTCACTGATTATTATATATTTTTAAGCTCCTTGTCCTCTTGTCAAGCAGAGAAGTAGGCTAACATGTGTCCCAAATATACCTGCCAAAGTTTATATAGGTTGATTGTGATCTCAGCACAAGCTCAGTAGTGAACTTGTAGGGGAATAAAGGTGTGTTCGTAGGTGGTAACCTACTACTACATTGCTCCAAATCAGAGGGCTTATTTTCATAATAGCCTTTGAGAATACCTTGGGATGTGATGAGTCACAGCGTGCAAGACCAGAGCTATCAGATTAAATTATTATTACAGTTTTGTTAACTGCTGCTTTAAAATCACAAGTGGAAACGGACACTTTAAACCTCAAGTAGCCATTCTAAAATGTAATACTAAAGCAGTCTCTGTCTTGTCAGTAGCCCATCCTCATGCTTCCCCAAGTTGTAAAGAAAGTGCAGGAGACTCACCCTGAGGAAGGACCACTTGCTGGACTGAAACACGTGCTACCTCATCAACTAGTTTGGTAATGTTCCTTCTTTTATATATATTAAACTGCTTTCAAAGAGCATGTTGATATTGATCATTAATGCAGGTACTGATTACTCATTTGACATAGGATAATTAATTATGGTATATTATGAAAAATCGAAATATGGGGGAAGGGTTAAGGACAAATAAATAGGATGTGAAAAATGTGCATGTGGAAAAAAAGTCAGGGGTCCTTGCTGATATAATTGTACCTGGCCCCAAGATTTCTGATGGAGGCCCTGACAATGTGCTATGATCACACTCAAAATTAGTAAATCCCTGCCATTGTTTTCAACACTTAAAAATACACTTAAGGTCTGGACCCACAACTACTGACTGTTGATCAAACTACAATGGCTAAATGCTTCTTTATATCCAAAAATAGTGCTGTGAGAGTATTTTGTTTTTTAGTATTCACTTTGCTTTAAAAAGAATATGAAGTTTACCTGTTGGATGCTTTCACCACTGCAACCTGGGTTCGATTCCAATCAGGGAACCAAGAGGTCACACCACCTTGAAGCCATGCAAGGTTGTGCCTGGTCGGTACTTGGATGGGAGACCACCTAGGAAAACCAGGAGCGGTACACTGTGGAGAAGTAACTGGCAACCCACTCCAGTATCTCTGCTATGAATATAAAGTGGATCCGCATGGTCTGTTGCAGTCCATGAGGTCATAAATGGTTGGACACGACTGAATGACACAAACACAAACTTATTATGGAGCTGAAATATAATTATATCTAGTCCTTTTAAGGTCATCTATCTCATGCTACAACCATAATTTAGGAATTTTGAGCCTCTTTAACCTTTATGGCACTTCAACTTTTTCAAGCTCTGACCAGTATTGTCCGGATCTACATTAAATTGCAGAATTTGTCCTGATGACCCTTTCTCAATGTGCACCATGTAGTGCAATCTACTGTTAATCTGCTTGAGTGGATTTACAAAGTAAAAAAAAAAAAAAAATCAACGGGAAATCACAAACTCTTTAGGATGCTTTGTACATCTAATTAAAGCCATTGTAGGAGCTAATTATCTATGAAATAACAGTTTACCTAATAATCCTGTTATGTCTATTTAAAATGAATTACACTATTGTCTTTGAAATGCTTCATTTATTTTACATAATAATAATTCAACAATAATAAAGAATAACATAATTCATTTAAAATAAAAGTACATTTATGAGTAAACTTATTTGGAACACCTGTTGAAACTTGGAAGCAAATATAATGAAAATGGAAAAGAAAGATACTAGTGCCATTTTACAATGAAAAAATATATGGGCAGTGGAACCTATATTCGTCATTATTCCATTCCCGAGGGATGGACAGATACTGAAAAGGATGAATACAGATCAATTTTTTTTCCAAAGGAATTAACTAAAATTAGAATAGTCAGTTCCCAGCCTTGAGTCAAATAAATAAATACAAATATAACCAGAACTTTACCTTTACTGAGGGCAGAAGCTAAAGAGGAGCAAAGGAGATATTGTTTAGCAGGGGGGTCACCTTCCATTAAAATAAAACTTCAGGTAAGTCCAATACTGGTGGTCAATATCCTTTTTGTCTCTTTCCTGATGATTCACTAGCACTCGATTTAGCAAAGAACTAAACCAATGTTGTTTGTTTCTGTCGTTTTTTTCTATTTTGTGACTAATAGTTGATCTTCGAATGAATATAGGAGCATTTTATTGCCTAAAAAAGGTGACTAATGTTGGATTTGAAAAATGTAGGGGCTGCTGAATTTGTATGATAACAGACTATACAGCTGGAATCTCGATTAATCTGTGATAAATGAGTGGAAGTTGTGTGTGTGAGAGGGCTTTTAATATTTCTAAAGAGCTGTGGTTGCATCTATTGATGCAACTCTTTGCTTCTAGTTCATTTAATGAAAAAGTGTGTGGTATCATTTTCAATTATATTTAAATATCTAATAATGTTTTCCTTCCTTCACCATCTGTCTGTGGGTAGGTCTCCTGCTTTATGCATAATCCATCCTGTACTATGCTTAGAGCTGTATAATACATCAAGCATATACCTAAAAGGAGCCATTTATAAAGTGTTTTTTTGATTAATAGTTAAAAAATCCACACTCATGAACTAGCTTTAAAGAAGAGTAATGTGGCAAACACAAAATTGATTCTTATAATCATAATTAAAGTCTTCATAAATTCAGATTTTCTCAAAACAATGTATTTATGTCCATGGCTTACATAACTGCTACTTGGCAATAAAAATATTGAAAACAAAAGACTAAGTGATAAAAAGTGGAAACGTTATTTTTTAAATAAAAAATAAATAATCTTAAAATACCTTTATATGCTGCAATAATGTTGTGTCTGAGATTTGAGCTTCACCTTCATCAGTCTCACAAAAGGGGCATGGCCTTGATTAGTCTCACAAAAGGGGCATGGCATAGTCAGTAACTCACTAAGTATCCTTTATATACTGCCAGTGACTTAGCTGGAGGGGGCGGGGGGCAGAGGGGATGATCCACACAGGGCGGCACCTTTTTGGTTTTGTCCCCTCCAGCAGTGGCGTGCAGCAGCCACAAGGTGGCTCGTTGGTGGTGGCACTACTTTACTATGTAAAGGTTATACTCTGCCACTACCCTAACCCTAAGCTTAACCCCTAACCCTAAACCCTAAGTCCAACCATAAACCTAACCCTTACAACAAATTGAAGAATGTCTCGGCGCACCACTGTTGTGCCACCTACTGGCCACTGCACACCATTGTTGGTAGAGACGAAACAGGAAATGTCCCAATACTATTGAGAGGTGCTGCAAACTCAGGGTCAGCCCCTACGTGCAAAAGCTCTAGCTATGCCCTTGTATACTATTGTTCAAAAGTTTACATAGTTTCTAATTCATTTGACAGAAGATATCATCTATGTAATTCATCTACAATTTGAAGAAGTTTTTTAGTTTGGTTTCAGATGCATGAAAACAACCACTGAGAATACATATTTTTTTAGACAGGTATAGAAAATGGTTACAAAAATATGTAGATAGATTGATGTCTACATTAAAAGGTATTTATTAAAAGGCAACAACACAATACTATAAATGTATCACAAACACACAGCCCAGACCCACGGAGCAACAACCCTTTTTAAATCTATCTACATATATAGTAATCCCCTTCCCCACACGCTTGATCTCACCCACGGTTAGGCCATCACCATCACCCAAGGAAGAACAGGAAGCAACAGGGCGATTTCCTGCCTGGCCTCATGTTATATACCCTTAGTTGAGATGATGTGATTTACATCACATCCTGTCCATGCATCACTTCCTCCAGCAATTGTGGGAGGGAAGCAAAGACTCCCAGCCCTCCCACCTAGACCTGCCCAAGGAGGTCCCGAAAGGAAGATAAACCACCATGCAAGGAAGACAAGTTACCACACCCTGGATAACCAATGTCCAGAGGCCCACTGGAACAGACACTGCTCCAAAGGCCCAGTTAAACCTGGAGGACTGGGATAAGGGTACCAAGCAAAAGGCCATAGAAGAAGAAGGTCAGCTGAGGGCCCCAAAGAACCGGCTGGGTGGGAATTGCGAGATTCCCCACCCTGCATCAGAGAGCCAGAGCACAGTTGCTCCACCAAGGGCAATAGAGGACAACCAGGAGGAGCTGTCCAAAGCTACAGATGCTCAGGAGGCAGCAGGAAAGGAGCATCCAGAGACTGTTTTAGAAACCCCAGCCCAGCTGTGGGGACTGGCTGAGGGGACAGGGGTTGCCCTGAGACAGGGGTTGTTTTGTGGGGCTCCCCAAGATACTATTTCGCCTCAGAAGGGGGTATGGGTGCAACCCACTGTATCCCCAGTGACTTCCATGCTGCTGCCAAGAAGAGAGAGATGGGATCATGGACTATTTGGGTGGGGGTTGCATGGAAGGAGCAATTTCCTCTGTACAGTCAGGGCAAGCCCACGCACTGGGGGAGGCTTTGACGGTAAACCTTGGGACTGTGTGCGAACGGACTGGAACTGGCATAGCATACAGAGGGCCTGGCCAAACCAGCAGATTCATGACTATCAGCGTAGCTGGGAAAATCAGGGATGTTCCCTGCCACGCTTGGGAGAGGTGTTGTCATGAATCAGCCAGGGGCCATCTTGGATTGGAACTGTTATCTTCCACATGTTATTGAACAGAAGGTTTTGGGCTCCCAGAGCCATTGTTATAATGTTATATATTCACAAGGTTCGTCTACATTGCATGGTGGTTTATCTTCCTTTCGGGACCTCCTTGGGCAGGTCTAGGTGGGAGGGCTGGGAGTCTTTGCTTCCCTCCCACAATTGCTGGAGGAAGTGATGCATGGACAGGATGTGATGTAAATCACATCATCTCAACTAAGGGTATATAACATGAAGCCAGGCAGGAAATCGCCCTGTTGCTTCCTGTTCTTCCTTGGGTGATGGTGATGGCCTAACCGTGGGTGAGATCAAGCGTGTGGGGAAGGGGATTACTATGGCCCTCATTCAATTGCAACTTGACCAATTGAATAGGGGTCTAAATAAGCACATAACATATATTTTTTAAAGAAGTTTTTAGTTAGTAAATATCTATCCAAAAGAAAGATTTTCACTAACTAAAAACTTCTTTAAAAAAAATATGCTATGTGCTTATTTAGAGCCCAATTCAATTGGCCAAATCGCAATTGAATGAGGCCCTATATATGTAGATAGATTTAAAAAGGGTTGTTGCTCCGTGGGTCTGGGCTGTGTGTTTGTGATACATTTATAGTATTGTGTTGTTGCCTTTTAATAAATACCTTTTAATGTAGACGAACCTTGTGTAATATATATATATATTAATTTGGTGATACACCACATTTGGCGCCCACGAATTTTAGACTTCTACAAAGTTTATTTATGAGGTAATATCACATTAATAGATAGTCAGATTTATTTTTTGGGGGAAGGAAAAAAAAGTACGTTGTCTAATTATCCTCTGCATGGGAAATCAAGTGCTGATTGTGTGTGGAGTCTAGTTTGGGCCTCCATTTTAATATAAAAGCTTGGGCATCAGGCCTCAATTTTGAATATATTAGCAGGCCTAGTAGTTTTTCAGGCCTTCATTTTTATTTTATTGTAATAGACTAACAGCATTGGCCTCAATTATTATTTTTAATCCTTTATATCGTATTAGCTTATTTTGCTACATAAAACAAAGATATCATACAGGTTGTTTTTGTGGGTTTCAAATATCTGAGTGAGTTTTGTTGTGCTTTTGATCAGAGTACAGGCCTAGCCCTGCATTTGAATACAATATAGTAGGCTCCATGCGGCTTCTTGTTGTATTTGAATGCTGATTTGATTCCTTTGTATCCTAGTTTGGGTCTCCATTTTAATATACAAGCTTGGGCATCAGGCCTCAATTTTGAATATATTAGCAGGCCTAGTAGTTTTTACCAGCATAGGCCTCAATTATTATTTTTAATCCTTTATATCGTATTAGCTTATTTTGCTACATAAAACAAAGATATCATACAGGTTGTTTTTGTGGGTTTCAAATATCTGAGTTGAGTTTTGTTGTGCTTTTGAATACAATAAAGTAGGCTCCATGCGGCTTCTTGTTGTATTTGAATGCTGATTTGATTCCTTTGTATCCTAGTTTGGGCCTCTATTTTAATATACAAGCTTGGCCATTAGGCCACAATTAGTTTTGTTGTGTGTTTCAAATACCTGAGTTTGTTAATACTATTATTTTTGTTTTGTTTTTGTTTTTTGTTTTTTTTTAAAAAGAAAGAAGAAAAAAAATTGTTTTTTTCTTTTCTTTCTTTTTCTTTCTCTAATCCTTTATCATAGTACAGGCCTGGAGAAAAATAAATAAATAAACCATTTTAAATCTTATATATATATATATATATATTATTTCAGGCTTGCATTTTAATACACTATAGGCTTCCATACCTTATACTTTTTGGGTGTCTTGCATATCCTAGTTCAGGTATATCTCCTACCCTGCAGGCCTTACTATTATATTTTAAGTTAATTAGCAAGTATTACCTTCACCATACTAAGGTAAGTATAATTTGCATTGTGGGTACTAGTCTATTTTTCTACATATTACACCTGGCCTTCTGAATAGTCATCAACTATTGTTGGCTACTCAGAAGCATGCTACTTTAGTCGCAAATTGATTTGGATTCTTACTTGGGTGAGTAAAAGAGTAGGAATGTCTTTTCAAGGGGCCAAATACTTTCCCACAGAAGTGCGTGAGTACTTTAGGAAACATATTCAAAAACATGATGGTCCATATGAGCTTCCTGAGCCAGCAAACCCAGACAGTGAAAAAGAGGAGAGATTAATGGATGTTCTAACACAAATTGTAAATAACAAAAAGTATAGAACAAAGAAAAGAAAAAGTTTGGTCACACAAGCTGTTGTAGCCACAATAGGAGGCCTAATAGACTTAGTTGTAGAATTACGGCAGCATAATTTGGAAACAACAAATAAAATGGAGGAAGCAATGGACAAAAGGGATTGTTAAAAAAATTGCAGCTTTGAGAACAACTACAATTGTTGGGGAACTAGAAAGGGAGTTAAGGGAAATAGAAGAGCAGAGGGATGCTTATGGAGTAAAAATAACAGAACTTCAAAACATAATAATGGACTATAAAAATAAAACAAAGTTAGAAGGGATAAAAGGAGTCAGAGACATTGCCAAAATATATCCAGATCTGGATATGTTCGTGGCACAAAATAAAGAACCAGTGCCGAAAATGAACCAAGATAGAAAAGAGTTCTTATGTTATTCTGTCCCACAAGTAGATACCATACCACAAGCACCAGTTATTGTTTCAGAATTATTTAATGCAAGGCAAACACCTACAGGATTTTCTATGCAGACTCGACCGATGTCTATGGCAGATAAAGACAATTTCCAGAAATGGTGGGGAAGTATGCCAACTAACAACTTTAATACGTTTACACATTGGTTTATGAGGGGAGCAGATAGAGCTAAAAAAGGAGGTCTTAACTTAGAGGAATGGACAGAACTGTTAGAATACGCTATGGGTCCCTTGGCTAGTAGACTATTGGGATTTAATAACAGTGTGTCTGATCAGGCAGGAAGAATTGCTGCAACTAATTTCTATCTACTTAGCATAGAGAAAGAAATAGCAAATATTACCATGAGGCCAACAGATGGTCCTAGAGAGGTAGCTCAAATGATATTTTTTTGGTATACTCTACGACAACCTCAACAGCCTCTAGTGCTGGGCTCACCAGAACATATAGCAAAAGTAATGGAAGCCCTTCCCCGGGAGTGTCAAGAATTTGTCAGGCTTTTTGATCCAACACCAACAGACTTGGAAATGGTACTAACTAGAGCTGATAAGTGGTGGATCAATCATCCTTTCACAGAACAGGCCTGCTCTGTTTCAGCTGTAAGAACATTTAAGGTAGAGTCTGGTAGAGATATAGATGGTAAATGGAGAAACCAGACGTGGGATGTACCCCAGAACAAGAAGGATGATCAAAACCGGAGACCAAAACAGAACTTTGACAAAAGATGGAGGGATCCACCTAGGGACTATAGGAATAGGGATGGCAGCAACTGGAGGGCTAATCAGGAGGGAGAGAGAAACGGTAACATGGGTTATTGGGAACTCAGGAGACAGAAGGATAGGATAGAAGCGGAAAATCACATACTTAAAAACAAGGTAGCTGAGTCAGAGAGGAAATTGAAGGAAAGTGAGGCAAAGATGCAATATAGTGTTATAAAAGAGGGACAGAGTAGAAGTGAGTCACAATGACAAATCCCAACCCCTGCGCCTCAGCATCTCATTCACTCAGCTAATTTAACCATGGATGAGGCAGGTCGGCCTACCATTTATACAGTCATTGCAGGGGTAGGGAAAAATATGTTGGTAGATACAGGAGCAGCAGTTACAATGACCAACAGGGTCAAAAATGGGGATTCTTCAGTAAGTATTATGGGAGTTACTGGGAATCCACAGGAGGTTAGAGCAGGTCCAATTGATGTAGCAGTTGGAGAAAAAACAATACAAGTAGAAGCAATAGTGGGTTGGCCAGAGGAAATATTGTGAATAGAAGCTTTAAAAAAAGGAAATTTCATTGTAGATCTTGCCAATTTTTGTTTGTGGAAGACAGAAAAGGTGAATCAGGTAAGTACAGAGTTGACGAAAGGGGTTGTGCTCCCAATGGCATATATTGTCTCTCCGATAAAAAGTCTGAAAAAAAACAAACTGAAACTAGACGGACAACCAGAATGGCTGCAGAAGCTAATCCAAGACATACCTGTTTGGGCTACAGATAAATTAGACTGTGGAAGAATGAAAGGAATGGTCTTGTTGGAATGAGGAGACCCACAATGGCAAAAGCAATATCCAGTCCCAAGAGAATCAGTGGCATCAATCACCGAGATGATAGAAATGCTGGAGAGACGTGGAATAATTAAATCTGGAAATGGGTATGCATGTAACTCACCATGTTGGCCTGTGAGAAAAGCTGTGTTAAAAGGGAATGGTGATGAAAAAGCAGCCTCATCATGGAGACTTACCATTGATTACAGGGCCGTGAACAAACTTGCAAAAATATATTTTTTATTTTTTTGTTTGTGTATGTATATGTTTATAATGATGGAATCTAGTGTTCCCACAGAGCAAGGCTGTATAAGAATGAAGATGCGTGTCAACAGAAGATTGTGGTGGATCCTTGTTACAGGATGGATAAGTATAAGCTGTATCACAGTAGGAATGGGGAGATAGGCAATAAGGCCAGAAGATACCGCAAATAAGGGAGAGAGTTTGAAAAGATTGGAGTTACATTGCGTTCAAGCAGGTAGATTTATTTGGCCCAGGGAATTGGAAGTAAAAGAGGGTGGAGGGTTACAAGTAAACATTATTTTGCCACATAATAGTACCAGGGGATTAGCTCTTAGAGCTCCAATAAAAAGTATAGAGGGACATAACTGGGAATGGGTTATAAGATATGGACAGATAATGAATACAGGAAACTTTAAAGGAAGGACTAAAATAACAACAAAGGTACAAGGGAGGTTTACAAATACTACAGTAGTAGTGAGTAACTTAACATTAGAAGAAGGTGGAGAATGGGACGCTGCAGTTATAGATGCCCAGCCTGACCTAGAGGAATTCTGCAATTTTGATACTGGAAAGGGGTGTTTTCTAACAATAGATGAAGTATTTGTCTCTGTAAAGGAGCTGCAACGTTGTAAAGATCAGAAGAAGGTACCATGGCCAATAGGCGGATTGGTGGGGGTACCAACACATGAAACAGTTGTGCAAGGGGTTGGGTGGACTTACTACCCAATAATTCTAAATTTTTATGATTTTTCTATTCCTCCAAAGTGCCCGGAATCACAGTGGCAGTGGTTTAAGCAAAGTATACAAGAGACCATCATTGAGTGGACCGGAGCAGGGAGTCGAGAAAAACTGGACACACTTGCAGCCCTTTTAGGAGGAGTCGGAACTGGATTGGGAGTATGGAATTCAGCAGACATCATTGGACTGAACAGCAGGATAAACTCCCTTACTGATGGCATGGGACATGCTATGAAAACAGGTGGAGTAGCTGACTCCCTTATAGTGAGTAGACTGACAGACAATGTTGATGACATACACACCATTGCCAACAACCTGCATCTAGTTGAGGAAAATATTGCTTCCATTGCTAACAGCATTAAGAATGAAATAGTGGGAACTGCCATTTTCTGTTCTATGATTGGAGGAAAGCTGTTGGCAGATTTAAAGGAAACTATTAAAGACATCCAGGAAAACAAGTGGGCAAGACAAATCAATGCAACAAGGATTATCACGTCATTGAAACAAAAGGAGTGGACATCACTGAGGACAATCTTAAATACAGCTATATTGAAGGCCCAGATCAATGGATGCCACATGGACTACAATCTGGGACAATAGGACTAATCCTGGCAATTCCCCGTTGGCAGAGCAACTGAACTTTATACATAGCATTGGCACGTTAAGTGACAAGCAACACTTCCCATCAAAAAGACTGGCCACTATTACAGGATTGGAGATGGATGAAAGCTGTTGCAGGAAATCTCAACACTGATGGCTGTGCAGTTGTGTTTGGGAGAAAGGAGCTGAGGAGGATGGCTGGGTGCAGTTGATAAAAGAAAACCTGGTGCAAGAGATGATCCACATAGGGGACATTGCATGCTTTATCGGCCACTCTGAATATAGGACAGTTGATGAAATATGTTTGGTGGAAGAAGGGTCTTGTATCATGGTAGCCACTACTATACATGTAGGAACTCATACACTATTTCCATCAAGAAACCTTACCATTGAAATAATCAATTTTACTGCAAATGCAGATTGGACAGATTTGACAATGAAGCTTTTTCCCCCAATTCCAAAGCTTACCTTGGAACTTCATGAGTTAGTAAAACGTACCAAACAACAACTACACCCCATCAGCTTACTGCTGGAACAACAGAAAAAGGAAATAGAAATTACTACAAAAAACGTTGAGCATCCCTGGTGGTGAATTCTTACCAATGCAGAGACACATCCAGTCCTACGAACACTGTCGCTGGTACTCATGTTCATTCAAGTATTAACGACAATTATAATAATATACTTTTGTGTGGCAATGAAACAAATGAGGAAGAAACTTGCAAGGAGGATATATAATAATGTTTTGTCTTTTTCCTCTTCTTTCTCTCTCTCATACATTCTTCAATAAAGTTTTACATTGCACATACATAAACATTTATCACACACTCTCACCTAAATTCTATAAGTTCTGTTTTTGTGTAATATGTGGATTGACAGCCATAGGAAAGTACAGGAGAACTTATGTTGCTGAGGGAACTATTCCGGAGGGACGGTGGGTTGAATTTCTCCTGTATATCAGGTTTTTGCTCCCACTAGGTTCTCCTGTACTAGAGGGATAACTAGAAAACTGAGCAACATAGAAGAAGAAAAAGTGAGGGAATGTGGTAACTTGTCTTCCTTGCATGGTGGTTTATCTTCCTTTCGGGACCTCCTTGGGCAGGTCTAGGTGGGAGGGCTGGGAGTCTTTGCTTCCCTCCCACAATTGCTGGAGGAAGTGATGCATGGACAGGATGTGATGTAAATCACATCATCTCAACTAAGGGTATATAACATGAGGCCAGGCAGGAAATCGCCCTGTTGCTTCCTGTTCTTCCTTGGGTGATGGTGATGGCCTAACCGTGGGTGAGATCAAGCGTGTGGGGAAGGGGATTACTATATATGTAGATAGATTTAAAAAGGGTTGTTGCTCCGTGGGTCTGGGCTGTGTGTTTGTGATACATTTATAGTATTGTTTTGTTGCCTTTTAATAAATACCTTTTAATGTAGATGAACCTTGTGTAATATATATATATATTAATTTGGTGATACACCACACAGGGTATCTCCCCACTTGGTTCACCCTCTACTATGATGCCACACTGCACCCACGGCTCCTTTGCCAAGGCTGGCAAGCTTGCTGCCCCTGTCTGGCTCTTGGTGCCCCTGGATCTCTCTTGGTGCCCCTGGCACTCTTGGTGCCCCTGGCTCACTTGGTGCCCCTTTCACTCTTGGTGCCTCTGACTCTCTTGGTGCCCCTGGCACTCTTGCTGCCTCTGACTCTCTTGGTGCCCCTGGCACTCTTGGTGCCTCTGACTCTCTTGGTGCCCCTGGCACTCTTGCTGTGTGAGGCCTGGTTCCCTGTAGCTAAGAACCAGTTCCTTTCCCTCCCCACAGTCCATTACATAGCCCTTCTGGGCTCTGTTCTTCACTAGCACCTTTTGTAGCAACTCTCCTGGGGTGTCAGGGCACAGATTTTGGTTATCTGTTGTAGGCTGGGGAATCTTATCCTTCCCACCCAACCTAACCTCTACGGCCTTCTCCCCAGAGTGCATTACATAGCCCTCCCCACAGACTCTTGGGTGGCTATCCTGAGCCCCTGGCTCCATTAGCAGTTCTGGCCCATCCACTATGCCTAGAACTTTGGAGGGCAGACTTAATTCATCTGGCCCTATCTTGTGAGTAGTTAGCCCTTCCTCTGGGATTACGTCTCTTGGGATATCAGGGTGTAGACATTTATTATCTGACCCCACCCAGGGAACATTTCTCTGAGTCTCTGGTGCTTGTAGCTGGTGAGTAGGCCCTGACACAGTCTCTATATTTTTTAAAGGAACGCATTCTCCATCACTATGTTCTCCCCAGACCCCTTGCACACAATCACTTCGGTACATACCACCTGTGTTGTAAAGAGCTGGCGACCAGTCCTCTTGACTGGGTTGTTCCCCTCTTGATGGGCAAAATGTCTCCCCATAGATCTCGTCCCACAACTCAAAATACTCCTCCTCCAGCTGCAGTTCCTGCTCAATCAGGTGTACCATTAAATTAGCCTCCATGGACCATGGTCCCAGTCCCAGACCACGACAGCGTTCCACAAACAAGTTGTTGTGCCTTTTAAATGTTCCTATGACCCCTTCAGGATCACCATACACAATGTCTTGGAGGCCAGAATCTATCTCCAAGCGGAAATCAAACTCCTCTCCAAGGCCACCAACTATTCTGGCGTGAAAAACATGATATTGGTTCTCCAAGGCAACCTCTTTTCTTACTAGTACTTCCAGCCAGCCCATTAGCTCATCGTCCTGCCACAGGTTCAGAATCACCATCCATTTCTCTAGACGCAGTGTCTCTCTGTAGCCAAGTCTTTGTTGAGCTGGGGCTCTCGCTCCATTGCGCTCCTGCCAGATCCTCTGGCAATGCTGGTCTAGTAAGTTGGACACCTCTTGTGCGGTCATCTTACTGCGGTATAAGTGCCTGGCTGATTCATACCACCTTGTTGCCTCTGTTATGATGTCCATCTGTTCCATTCCTGGTCCTTGTAGAGTCGTCCCACCACTGCCAGCCAATTGTCACAACCTACTATGATGATGGGATCTAGAGTATCCTAGTACTCTTATTCCCAGTAGGTTTAGACCTAAGTTTGGGTGACTCTAGACCTATAGACAGTCTTTGTCGGTACAAAGGCATAAGTCCCAGCTTGCTTTGGTAGTGTACCTGGGAGCACCTTGGTAGGGAGTCAGAACGAGCTCCTCTACAAGCATATGCCTCTGGGTCAGTAATACATGCTTAGTCAAAGTATGAAAATTAAGAACACTTTATTTTGGAAACACGCAGTATTTAAACAACTCACAAAACCAGTACAGGGAGTGGCTACTCCCTTGTCCAACCCTCATCTTCCTCTTGGCCAATGGGGTAATCTCCAGAGTAACTTGATTACCTCTGGCCAATGGACTAGAGGTAAGCTCTGGGAACTTCCAGACCCCTCCCATGGGCCGCCCATTCGGTGTGGCTACCAAATTCACTTGGTCTCTGGTTCTCAAGGGAGAAACACCTATTGGCTCCTGTACTTTGACCCTGATATTGGGCTGAAGACCCCATGGGGTTAAGGTGCCTCAATGTCTGTACAGACCCCTTTGTTCTGGCCTTGCTATAACTTCAAGTGTTTACTTTAGGTGATAGCTGGAAGGCAGATGGGTGATCTACTCAGGTAACTATCTGTATCAGACCCAATATGAATGACTGCACACAACATGGCTCCCACATTACAATACAATATATTTACAGATATTACCACTACAGCATTTTATAACCCACATGTTATGAGTTGAGGCAGTACTTCCCACGTCAGTCCACTTAATGCGTTATGACGACTTTATTAGTGGTGACGTGGTAAACTGCCTCTTCTCTGAATGGATAACAATAACAGTGGGACTCTGCCCTGAATATATAACATTATAACAGTGGCTCTGGGAGCCCAAAATTTTCTGTTCAATAACATGTGGCACATAACAGTTCCAATCCAAGATGGCCCCTGGCTGATTCATGACACCGTAAATATGATATTCAAGGCCATGCGAGTTCCATTATATCTAATAACACATTGATTGCCAGGATCAATATAACACAGAAATTAAACTGAAAATAAATTATTTTATATTGCAGATTTGTGAGCTTGAGAATGTTGTGCTATTCATTTTAATACCTAATATTAGAGATGTCCCGGACAGTTCGCCCGCGGACTATTCGCAGCAATTTTGGCTCTTTCGCGCTCGCAGCGGATGGCGGACACATGCGCTTTTCGGTCCGCCCCCTATTCTTTATCATTGAGGAAACTTTGACCCTGCACCTCACAGTCAGCAGACACATTCCAGCCAATCAGCAGCATACACTCCCTTCCAGAGCCTTCCATCTGAAGGACAGCATCCATTTTAGAATCATTCTGAAGCTGCATTCGTTGTGAGAGGACAGATAGTGTAGCTGCTGGAGATTTAATAGGGAAATAGATAGCCAGGCTGTGTATTTAGATTCCACTACAGACCTGGAGGACTCATCTGATATCTGCTGCAAGGACAGCAACCCAAAAAGCCCTTTTTAGGGCTAGAACATCATTTATTTTATTATTTTTTTTCTGTGTAATCTAATTGCATATGCCTGCCTGCCAGCGTGTGTGTGTGACAGGCTAACACCTAACAGCTTATATTGTGCTTATTTTCATTACTCATACCTGGTGGTGTACCATATATTGAAAACAACCATTTTTTTCCCTGTAATCTAATTTCAGTTGCTTGCCTGTGTCAGGCTCACAGCTTATATTGTGCTCAGTGAAACAAAACAACACTTTTTTGACTTTAATCGATTAGATATCAGTTGCCTGCCTACAGGCGTGTGTGTGAGGCCTACAGCGCCAACTCTGCCAACTTTTGCCAGTGCACAGTGACACTCATATCTGTTGCAAACTAGTGTACAGTGAAATAAAAGAACCCTTTTTTACTGTAATCGATTGAATATCAGTTGCCTGCCTACAGGTGTGTGTGTGAGGCCTATTGCGTCTACTGTGCCAACTTTTGCCAATGCACAGTGCCACTCATATCTGGTGTCACAGTAGCTTGCACGCAGAGTACCAATAATAAAAAAAAAATGACAGGCAGAGGCAGGCCACCCCGCAGGGGCCGTTGTGGTCGTGGTGCTGTAATTCCCTTTGGCCCTAGAATAATGCCCAGTTTTCAGAGGCCACGTACCCTGAACTTGAAAAGTTCTGAGGACATGGTTGACTGGCTAACACAGGACACCAAATCTTCTGCAGCTTCGGCTCGGAACCTAGACGCACCATCCTCCTCCAGCTTAGCTTCGGGCACCTCTCCAGTTACCACTCGCCCGCCTGCCACCACCACCAACACTAGCACCACAGCCGCTTCACTTGATCCATCAGCAGAGTTATTTACAGATCCGTTGGAAGAAATGAGTGATGCACAAACATTAGTGCCAGAGGATGTAGATAACAGCGATATGTCCCAGTCAGGCAGCATTACACACATGGGCGTACGGTCTGATGATGATGAGGTTGTACCCGGTGCTGCTTCCTTTGTTGAGTTGTCAGATACAAGTGAAGCGGTTGATGATGACGATGCGTCTGTGGATGTCACGTGGGTGCCCGCTATAAGAGAAGAAGAACAGGAGGAAAGTTCAGATGGGGAGACAGAGAGGAGGAGGAGACGAGTTGGAAGCAGGGGGAGGTCGTCGCAAGTAGCTAGTGGCACAGTCAGACAGCATGCATCGGCACCCGGGGTCAGCCCGACAGCACGCCAGTCAACACATGCTGTTGCCACCACCAGAATGCCGTCATTGCAGAGCTCAGCAGTGTGGCATTTTTTTTGTGTGTCTGCCTGTGACAACAGCGATGCCATTTGCAAACTGAGTCGTGGGAAGTCCAACACCCACCTAGGAACAACTTCTTTGCGAAGGCACATGATGTCACATCACAAACGCCTATGGGATCAACACATGAGTACAAACAGCACACAAAGTCAAAGCCGCCATCCTCTTCCTGGTCCAGCATCTTCAGCCACGTCAACCACTGCTGCCCTGCTTGCCCCCTCTCAACCATCCGCCACTCTGTGTCTCGCCCTGAGCAGTCCCTGCTCATCTGCCCACAGTCCGGTGTCTGTCAAGGACATGTTTGAGCGTAAGAAGCCAATGTCACAAAGTCACCTCCTTGCCCGGCAACTGACAGCTGGCTTGTCTGAACTCTTAGCCCGCCAGCTTTTACCATACAAGCTGGTGGAGTTTGATGCGTTCAAAAAATTTGTAGCTATTGGGACACCGCAGTGGAAGGTACCCGGACGAAATTTCTTTGCACAAAAGGCAATCCCCAACCTGTACTCAATTGTGCAAAAGGAAATAATGGCATCTCTGGCACACAGTGTTGGGGCAAGGGTCCATCTGACCACTGATACCTGGTCTGCAAAGCATGGTCAGGGCAGGTATATCACCTACACTGCGCATTGGGTAAACATGGTGACGGCTGCCAAGCATGGAACACGTGGCTCTGCAAAGGAGTTGGTGACACCGCAGGCCTCTACTCCTCCTACTCCATCCTCTTCCATAACCTCCTCTTCTGCTGCTGCTATGTCTTGCTCCACATCAACGCCCCCCCAGCTCAACAGGTACTATTCCACATCCCGGATACGGCAGTGTCACAACGTCTTAAGGTTGACTTCCCTGAAAGCAGAGAGTCACACCGGACCAGCACTCCTGTCCGCCCTGAACGCACAGGTGGATCAGTGGCTGACTCCGCACCAACTGTAGATCGGCAAAGTGGTTTGTGACAACGGAAGAAATTTGTTGGCAGCATTGAATTTGGGCACATGTGTGTAATCTGATTATACAACGCTTTGTACATAAGCACCCAGGCTTACAGGACGTCCTGAAGCAGGTCAGGAAGGTGTGTGGCCATTTCAGGCGTTCCTACATGGCCATGGCGCACTTTACAGATATTCAGCGGCGAAACAACATGCCAGTGAGGCGCTTGATTTTCGACAGCCCGACACGTTGGAATTCAACACTCCTAATGTTCGACCACCTGCTCCAACAAGAAAAGGCCATTAACGAGTATTTGTATGACCGGGGTGCTAGGACAGCCTCTGCGGAGCTGGGGATTTTTTTGCCATGTTACTGGACGCTCATGCGCAATGCCTGTAGGCTTATGTGTACTTTTGAGGAGGTGACAAACCTGGTCAGTCGCACAGAGGGCACCATCAGCGACATCATACCATTTGTTTTCTTCCTGGAGCGTGCCCTGCAAAGAGTGCTGGATCAGGCCATAGATGAGCGTGAAGAGGAAGAGGAAGAGTTGTGGTCACCATCACCACCAGAAACAGCCTTATCAGCATCGCTTGCTGGACCTGCGGCAACGCTGGAAGAGGATTGTGAGGAAGAGGAGTCAGAGGAGGAATGTGGCTTTGAGGAGGAGGAGGAAGACCAACCACAACAGGCATCCCAGGGTGCTCGTTGTCACCTATCTGGTACCCGTGGTGTTGTACGTGGGTGGGGGGAAGAACATTCCTTCAGTGAGATCACTGAGGACGAGGAATGGGACATGACTAGCTCGGCATCCAACCTTGTGCAAATCAGGGTTTTTCATGCTGTCGTGACTGTTGAGGGACCCTCGTATAAAAAGGATGAAGGAGAACGACCTGTACTGCGTGTCCACGCTACTAGATCCCCGGTATAAGCAGAAAGTGCCTGAAATGTTACCGAATTACGAAGTCGGAAAGGATGCAGCACTTCCAAAATAAATTAAAAAGTATGCTTTACACAGCGTTTAAGGGTGATGTCACAGCACAACGGCAATCTAACAGCGGAAGAGGTGAACATAATCCTCCTCCTCCCACGACCATGCCGGCAAGGAGAGGACGCCTTACAGACATGTTGTTGATGGAGGACAAGCGGAGCTTTTTAAGTCCTATGCATCGCCACAGCCCTTCGGGGTCCACCCTCAGAGAACGACTCGACCGTCAGGTAACAGACTACCTCGCCTTAACTGCAGATATCGACACTATGAGGAGCGATGAACCCCTTGACTACTGGGTGTGCACGCTTGCCCTGTGGCCTGAGCTATCCCAATTTGCCATAGAACTTCTGTCCTGCCCCGCTTCAAGTGTCCTGTCAGAAAGGACCTTCAGTGCAGCAGGAGGTTTTGTCACTGAGAAGAGAAGTCGCCTAGGTCAAAAAAGTCTAGATTACCTCACCTTTATTAAGATGAATGAGGGATGGATCCCGAAGGGACTGACAGTGGGCGATACATTCGATTAAAAAAGGCCTGATAGATGAGCTGCCTTGAGCTAATAATGGTCCACACGCTGCTGTATTTTATCCCTGAATGCCGGATGACTTGCGTGACTTATCCGCCACCAACTAGGGTTCAAGACGCAATGTTTTAGGGCACTTTCTGTCTGGCAAACTAACATCAATTTTTCTGGTTGCTGCAACAATACCTAATTTTTGCATTTAAATTATTTTATTGTCAGAAGGCGTACAGAAAACTACAAAGTCAGAGGTGCTCATCAGAGAACGAACCAACCTTAATAGGTTGGTTCTATAGCCATGATAAGCTACTCTGAGAGCAACCTCTTTTAGCTCACTTGTGCCCTTCACAGGGAGAAATCTCCTGTAGTATATCAGTCTGGTCCCACTAAAAAGAGTGACCCAGTCCCGAAATACCAGGCAATTCTACCCTGAACAGGAGAAACAGCAAACTCCAGACGCGTTTCGGCCTTTATGGGCCTTGTCAGTGAGATGCAGCTGAACTCCCTAAGGCACAGTGAGCAAGGGGTCCACATCTGGAGTCCCCTATTACCCTTAGGGAGACTAAACCCTAAAGGTAATTTGCATATAGAAAACAACAAAGTCAGAGGTGCTCATCAGAGAACGAACCAACCTTAATAGGCGTACAGCATGTAATAAAAAATAAAGCATTTTTGAACAGTCTTGCATAACAGTTGTGCAAAAATACATATTTACAATAAAGACATTTGTGAAAGTTAGCTGGCTAGTTCTTCTTATTTTTACTTTTTAGGTTAATAATTTTTCTTATTTTTTACTGTGATTGCAATTTAAGAGATACCTAAAACATGGTAAAACAGACAATAGTAAAGAGTATATCTGCAGGAAATGCCAAAGTCCTATTAGCTACCATCCCTCCAGCAGTATTAGCTTATTATTTACAATATCTAAACTGGGCAATCACCCTTGGGTTACCCTAAGGCAGGCTTCAGTAAGCGACCTCTTTTTTCCTGGGATGATTTTGCCGCCGGTTGCTTCTGAAGGGTCTCCAGGGCTCCCCCACTCCGGTTCTTCCCCCAGTGTCGCTTCAACCAGTAACAAATGTTATATATACAAATGTTTTATATTTGTAAAGCGACCCAATGATCCCCCTTGATAGAGGTTTATCTTTACAAATTTTGGAGAACCAATTTAAGACCGGTGTCCCCTGTTTCTGGGTCAGGGAGTGTGTGAAATGCCTCAGCCTACAGTAATTGTAATGTTCTGACAGCGGTAGCTCATACTTGTCCCTCAGTTCCTCATAGTTGAGAATCTGGCCCTTAACTAACCAGTCTCCCAGTCTATCTAGTTTCCTTGACCTCCACCAGTGTTGTGATGTTGTGCTCATGTGTTTCGGGGCCTGAGGGTGGTCAAGAATTGGGGTCATTTGGGTGGATCCAGGGAACAAACCTGTGTGTTTCTTGGCCCATTTCCAGTATGATAGTGAGTGTCTGATTAGGGGGTTTGGCAAGTTTTTAAGGCTCTGAGGCAATTCTGATAGCCAAGCCACCTTGTCCCAGGTTAAGGGCCTTAAAGTGTGGGTCTCTAAATACACCCAGGCCGGTTGATGCCCTATAGAATGTGCTATTGGGAGGAAAGATAACTGAGCTGCCTTGTGGTAATATTTTAAGTTTGGACACGATAGTCTCCCCTCTGGCTTATGAAGGTACATCATTTTCTATGTGATGCGTGAGGGAGAGTGGTTCCAGATAAACTTAAATATTTTCCTTTAAATATTTTCTAATTCTTTTTATTTAATCAGGATTGTTCGAAATATGTAGAGCAACCTAGGAAGGACATTCATTTTTATCTTATTTATTCTCCCTAGCCATGATAACCTATACTTTGTCCATTTACTCAGGTCATTAATTATTGTTTTAAAAAGTTTGGAGTGGTTGGCTTTGTACAAGTCCTCTAGCTTAGGGGTTAGTCGGATTCCCAGGTAGTTTATGTGGTTCTCATCCCACTTAATATTAAACTTCTCTTGGGGACCCTGCTTCTCTACTGCTGTTAAGTCAATTGCTAGTGCTTCTGTCTTCTCTATGTTCAGTTTAAGGCCAAAAAACTGACCAAACTCCTCCATAGTTCAAATCAACTCTGGGACCGATTGGGTAGGGTTTGAGAGCATACACAGCAGGTCGTCTGCAAATAGAAGTTTTGAAATGGTGATGGCCTATTTTTATGCGTGTGATCCCAGCGTTGGCCCTAATTGTCTGAGCCAGGGGTTCTATTGCTATTGCGAATAGAAGGGGAGAAAGGGGGCACCCCTGTCTTGTTCCTCTTTCTATTTTAATTAAGGATCTCTCATCTCCCGGAATCTGTAACCTTGCCCTGGATGATTTGTATAATGAGTGTATGAGATTTATGAAATGGCCTTTAATACCAAATTGTTCAAGCGTGCCGTATAGGTAAGTCCACTCCAGGGAATCAAATGCCTTTTCAATGTCAAAGGCCATAAGACAGGCTTGAATTTTAGAGGCTTTGGTGTGGTACAGTAGGTTCATGACTTTTCTAATGTTGTCTCCCGCTTGCCTGTGGGAGACAAAGCCTACTTGGTCATTATGTATTAACTTAGGCAAGAAGGATGACATTCTATCATTGTTTTTTCTCCCTTCGAGGTCTTAATTTGAAGTATCCTATTTTGTGTTGTTTTGGTTTGTAGTTTCCTGGCTAGTAACAGGCCAGGTTTATTGGCTTTATTGAATCCAATAGGAATAAATAGTACAACTGAACACACCACTCCTATCTGGTGGCACCTTAAATTGCACGCGCAGTGCCCCAAATTTGAAGTGGGAAGACCAACCAAGCATCTTTTTCGATCTCCCGCTTCCAAAAATCAATGCCATATACACGTCCCCTAATAGTGGACGTAACAGGGATTAAACCGACAGGAATAGTACTACTTAACAGTACACACCTTATAATAACGCAGACAGAGGCAACGCAGAGAGAGGAGACTGAAGAAGAGGAGTCAGAGGAGGAAGGTGGCTTTGAGGAGTTGGAAGACCAAACACTGCAGGCGTCCCAGGGGGCTTGTTGTCACCTTTCGGCGACCCTTGGTGGCTGGGTGGAGGAAGAGACCTTCAATGACATCAGTGAGGACAAGGAATGGGACATGGCTAGCTTGGTATCCAACCTTGTGCAAATGGGGAGTTTGCGGTTGTGCAAAGGGACTGTTTGCGGTTGTTTGCGGTGCATTAAACGGGGAGATTGGTCTGTTATTGTGAAGCGGGTGTAACCCTTACACTACCTGATCGATACCACATCATACCTGATGTTTTAAAGCATGTTATTACAAACAATTTAGGAATGTTAGGTGATTTATGCCCTTTATGGCTTAAAACCAGACTCTGCATCAACTATGTAATTTTCCATGGGAGTTTTGCCATGGATCCCCCTCCGGCATGCCACAGTCCAGGTGTTAGTCCCCTTGAAACAACTTTCCCATCACTATTGTGGCCAGAAAGAGTTCCTGTGGGTTTTGAAATTTGCCTGCCCATTGAAGTCTATGGCGGTTCGCCCGTTCGCGAACATTTGATGAAATTCGCGTCCGCAGTTCTCAAACCGAAAATGTTATGTTCGCGACATCTCTACCTTATATCACTTTCCCTTTATTTTAACATACAGTAGTGTGTATATATTTGCTTTTACAGTGCTATGGATAAGACTTTAACCCCCTTGCGGGTCCTCTGTAGTACCTGTAGGATTTTTGTCTCCTTTTGTGGGTTACGGTTTTAAACACCAGTGGATTCTTAGCAATTTAATATCGATTTGCGAACATAACATTTATGGGCTTGACAGATCAATGGCTTTGTGGCAACAGAGTTCCCCTTAGGGTTTTTACGCCTGTAACCCGCAGATCATTTGCAGGTAGCTGTAAGAGGCCAATTAAATAGCCGTAAGTCTAGCGAGCTCTGTTACGGGATACAGGTTCTCACATTAGGGGAATTTAATAGGGCTGTTCATGTGAAGGGCTTGGGAAGGGAAAAAGTATTTAATACAAATTAAAACAAAATTATACACACTGGACTCTGTTACTGGGGGCAGGAATAACTGCACATCTTAAATGGGACTTCACCAGTGGCAGAAACTAAAATACACATGATGTCCATTTCCACTTCAATGTTCCCTAGCCTGCCCCTGGTAGAGGTGTATTTCTGCCTAAGGCCCAAGCCTAGAGTCACACACACACACCAGTGAACATGGATTCACACACACACTCAAAATAACACAAACAACACATGAAACCGAGACTGCATGGGAGAAGGGGGCATTTGACCGGGCGTAGTGCTGGGTAGTCATTAGGAAGTGATATTAGGAGGTAGTTTCCCGCACTTTGGTCACTCACAAGCAAAAGTATCCCACAACTATGGCATCACTTATAATTAACACATTGGTGTAACAAATGAGAGCTCAGGTGGCTGCAAATGGCTCAGCATGCCTTAAATCAGTAGTGGCATTGATTTAGACAGCCGCTCAAGCAATTGGTCAAACTCAGGGTCTAGTACCAGTTCTTGATCATGGTCGCCCTTCTAATGTCCAGGCTGAGGCAGAATACAGAGAAGACGGTATTAATGCGTGAAAGAAGACCCAGGTCGTATACAACAGATGAGGAGGAAGTCAGAGCAATGAGGATAACACAGAGGAGGTCTGAGGAGCAGCAGGATGGGTCTGCAGTGTCAGTTGATCTAGAGTCTGTAGCAGTGATAGCAAGCAGGAAGCTGCAGCAGGGTGGCAGTGGAGCAGTGTGCAGAGGGAAGGCTGGCACATGGAAGAGGAACATAGAGGCAAAGGGCAGAGGCAAGGTGGAGAAACATAGGCGGAAAATCCGAGGGGAATGAAAGTATACCCCCCTAAGGTGTGGTAGCACTGGCTGGTAAGTTACAAATATATATATATATATATATATATATATATATATATATATATATGTATATATATATATATAGGGTCCAAACGGCGACTTATCAACTCGTATATGGTCCCCAATACAGTCCCAGTAATGCAATGAGGCAGGAAGGCTTGCAGACCTCTATTGGAACACTGTTCACGTAGTGCTCCTTGGTGTATAATGAAAGACAAGAGAAAACAGGGGGTTGGGGGCACCCACCTCCTAATAAATAAATATTTTATAAAATAAATAAATTTAAAAAAAGAAGGTATACAACTCACATTTTGTAACCTCAGCACATTATGTATGGATATCGCATCGCTGGAGGTCCTCTCCGCCGATCGTCATAGATTGTATATATATTGCTTGTGACGGTGGGAATCCTCCAGTGGAAGGTTAGTGCTGCTCTCAGAGCGCCATAGTTTGGATACTGATCAAGTATAATAATGCTATATTGCTACAAAAGACACATGCGTATACTAGTTGGAAAACGTAAAAGTATATTTAGTCAGTAGCACTATTTATATAGACTTACATATAGAAGCACAAAATCATACACTAGTTACAAATCCAATATATGTGTAAACCAAATCCACATAGAAGATTAGTAACCAAGAAGCAAAAAATTACTATAAGTATATCTAATGAGTAATCAACCAAACGCGTTTGGCCCTAAAAGGCTTCCTTTGTGGTTTCATACAGGCTGGGAAAGGCACAAGGAGGAATGGCAGGAGGAGGCAGCAGGACAGCATAGATCAGCAAGAAGAGATTGAAGGGATGCAATGGCAGGAGGAGAGAGGGCTGGAAGCAGAAGGAAGTGGCAGCATAGAAATGGTGATGGATGTCAGGGAGCAAGAGAGTGGCCAAGGAGATGAAGGTAGCATCAGGATGGATGAAGGGCCAGACGGGCACAGCAAGGACAGGACATGAAGCAAATGAATGGTAGAATATGCTATGACACGTCCTTTATCTACACTTTATGACCCAGGGGAATGTCCATCTGTCAGGAGCTGGACACAGCCAGGGAATAGTCCAGACATGTAGGCTGACTACACAGCGCTGGGTATCTAAGCATCGCCTACATCATTGCATCTGTCTATAGTATCAGGCAGCGCAATGCAGAAGGAGTTAACACCTTTGGAGTGCTCTCACAGAGGCCGTAAGACCTGTCAGTCCAGTCTTTTCTATAATTACAGATAAGGGTGATCCCCTACGCAGAGGAACCACAGGCATAGGAGATCTGCATCACCACATTGCAGGAGAGGAGTTACGCCCTCCCCAACAAGAAGGTCTAGGTCAAGGAGAGGGTTGCCTACAGGAGAGATGAGAGGGACAACAAATGGGGCTCTTGTCATTCTAGAAATGGTGAGTATGCAGGGCAACATAAGGACTGAAGACCACACCTAGAGATGAAACAAGACTGCGCAACGTGGCAAGTAGAACAAAGATGGAAAATAAAAATCCACTACAAGGAGCCGTTAACTCCTGTCCAATAAAAGCAAGGAAGGGATAATATTGTGATGTTGGCAGCAGCAGGTGTTACAGCACCCTTGTTGTCCACAAACAGGAGGCATAGAGGTGAGTACACAGTAGTGGGTAGTGGGTTTAAAAGGATTTTCAGAAAAATTTGAAAATAGTAAGAGCCTAGGCCCAGGGGCGGCTTGGGTAAATCCCAGTTTCTCATTGAGTTGTAAGGTTCCTTTTCATAATGTAGCGGAAAAAGAAGTTAGAGGCCCGGAGAGCTGATAGTATCAGTGACCCCCCAACTCCCAGGAAGGGGCCTCAGAGTCATTGAGGTCATAGGGTTGTGGACACAGCAATGAAAAAATCTGCGTTATGCTCCATAGGTCCAATCGGGGAAAAAATATGAAAAAGGGAGTTCATTGAGCTATTCTCGCTACTCCATTTGGATACATTTATAGAAATAAAGAAGGAGGAGAGAAAGGATGTTGCTAAAATGGAGGAAGAAGAGTGTAGGCATAGATACAGAAGAATTACAAAAACTTTCAGTAATTGGCTCCAAGCATACGTTATATTTGCCAGCAGAGTGGGGAGAACAATCCTGTACGTTGCTCGTCTTTTTTGTCATCTGGACTAGATAGAAGGGATACATTGGAGATATGGGGGCCTAGCTTGGTGGGCTTATGATGAGAAATTTAGGTAAAAGATGGTAGTGAGACCAACCATGAGCAATGGGACGATAGGGACATGGGGAGTTGGTTTAAAAATAGTTACTCCACTTTGTTCCAGCAACAGTTTCGGCGGTTAAACCGTCAGCGGCTAAATCAATTAAGAAAGGGTTTTGTATTGCATATAATGAGTGGTCTTGTAATTGGGGTACCCCATGTAATTTTAGACATGAATGTTTAAGTGCGGGAATGGACACCCGTTTTTTAGTTGCTTCAAGAAAGCTATAAAAATCAGAAAACACAAGAAATAGTTGCAAAAGGGGAAGAGCCCGGTGCAGCCAAAAAGGATGTTGCAGTGGTTAAATCTGTACGCTAAGAGCCCAGTTAGAGGGGGGATCTTAGATTTTTGATTCAGGGATTTCATTGAGCTTTTCAATCCCGTCTGCTGTTAGGGAACTGATGGGTCAGCCCCTTAATTTAAAATCTGCTAGGAAGAATCCTTCTATGGTGCTTAGTAAGCAGTTGCGTGAGGTGGAAAAAGGTAGGATGGCCAGCCATTTTGATGCAGCTCCCATTGAGGATTTAAGGATTTCCCCATTAGAGCTGGTTCCCAAGAAGGAGGTGGGTTCCTTTAGGCTCATTCACCATCTGTCATACCCAAAAGGGTTATAGGTCAATGACGGGATAGATAAAAACCTGGCTTCAGCTACCTATGCATCCTTTAAATAGGAAGTTGGTATAGTGAGAAAGGTGGGTAAAGGTGCATTGTTAGCAAAAGTGGACATACAGTCTTTACAGTCAGCCTTCAGGTTACTTCCCATCATTTACTGGGGTGCTATATTCAGAACAAGTGATTTATGGATTTGTGTTTACCTATGGGGTGTTCCATTTCCTGTGCATATTTTCAAAATTTTAGCACTTTTTTTGCACTGGATGGCCTGCTCCAGGGCAGGCTTAGCAAATGGTGGTCCATTACCTCGATTATTTCCTGTTCGTGAGCTTTGCAGGATCGCAGGATTGTTTAAAATGACTTCATACTTTTCAGGATTTGGAAAGTAAGTTGGTATTCCACCTGCCAAATCCTTGATTTTTTGGGGTAAATGCATTGATACATGGGATAAAGTGGTTGATCTTAGGAACAGTGTACAGTCGGTTGTGTCCGCTACGAAAGTTTCCTTTCGGGTAATGCAGTCATTGCTAGGTAAGCTACATTTTGTTTGCTGCATTATTCCAATGGGCAGGATATTTGCTAGGTTGTGGTCCCTGGCTACGGCAGGGGTGTCTCAGCCGCACTATCACATCAGAGGGATGAGCAAACACAAGGCCGACCTGTGCATGTGGTACGTTTTTCTGTGGCAGCAGGTCGTAGGGGTTTTGGGCTTACTTTGCAATGCGATGATGCACTGAGACATGGCAAATAGCGTCGAAGACTATTGGCTGGATGAGGAACCTAACGCTTTTAAAGTTGTTTCCCATTATGGTGACAATTGGTATGGAAATGCCTGCAATTCAATATTTTATTTAGATCTTTGTATATAGCAGGGGTAAATAATGTCACAGTCGATGCACTGTCGAGATTTAATTGGAAAAAGTTTTGGGAGGTGGCACCATCTGTGGATTCAAAATCTACACCAATACCACATCAACTTAGGACTCTGAGTTGAATACTTACAGGGGAGGTCATGTGGTACATTTCATACTGGCCGAGTGATCAGTGGAAGTTATCTGTTTGAGTGCACATTAAACTTTGTCAGTTTTGGTTATATGTGATTGTTTTCATTTCAGGGTCTCCATTGCACTTATGGATTGTGGGCCATTCATTCATATCTTGGGCCAGAAGGTTGGCGTCTATAACAGACCATGGAAGCCAAATGGTATTCCCCGGGGATGCAGTCCTAGTTAAGTGGTCTGGGGTACAAGGGATGAAGTGGGAGCAGGTCTTGCTTACAGTGGTTGGTTATACTCGCACCTCCCCCCCACCAGAGTTGTTGTTAATACACGCATGAAGAGGGATGTTTTGAGGTTGATTGAGTTGTTCCTTTGATTATTCATCATTTGGTTCTAAAATTACGCCGAGGATGAAGTGGCGGGAGGCTAAGGACCATAGCAAGTTAAACAAGGCTTGGCTCAGGGTAAATAAAACTGGGTGAGGGGGAATAAACCTCTGGGGAACCATGGCATTAAGGATTGCCCTTCCACCTGGGCAATAAGAGGTAGTCTGAAATATGACAAACAGCAGAGAATACCTGTGGACTCACGAAGAGTCATCCTTCAGCACTCAGGAGAGGAAAACCCCCTTGTGGAGGAAACCTTTGGGGAACCATGGCATGAAGGACCTCCCGACCTCCCTTCCCTGTGGGCACTAAAAGATAGTCTGAAATATGACGAAAAGCAGTGTCTACCTCTGGACTCACAAAGAGTAATCTTTCAGCACTCAGGAAAGGAAAAAAAAACCTTGTGGAGGTAACCTCTGTGGAACCATGGCATAAAGGATTGCCATTTTATCTTTGCAAATAAGAGGTAAAAAAGGACACAGTTCAAGTTCCAGAATACTGCATACTAAATACATGAGACTTCCTTGGCCCTTTAAAAGACCACAAAAGTCACCCATATACGACCTGCACTATTAAATAGAGGTTGAAAAGTGTGTTTTCCCCTTTAAATTGATGCTGAATTCATTATGGTATTCAACTTCGGGTCCCCCGCAGCAAGGGTTATTAATGTGGGGACCCTCCGGGGGACCCGATGGGGACCCCGCAGCATGAGGGGTTGATGTTAGTTGCCGCAGGGGTACTTATTTTACCCCTGCGGCATGGGGATAATCTTTATTGTGCGGCGGGGCCCTTTAAGGACCCGCGGCAGGAAAGATAAAATATTTAAATGCTGGAGGGGTCCCGATCGGGACCCCTGCAGCAAGGGGTTGATGTGCGTACACTGCAGGGGTCCTGATTGGGACCCCCGCAACATGCGGTTTGCATGTTCGCGTTCGCAGCGAACGGCGAACACATGCGCTTTTGGGTTTGCCCCCTATTCTTTAGCATTGAGGAAACTTTGACACGGCACCTCACAGTCAGCAGACACATTCCAGCCAATCAGCAGCATACACTCCCTTCAACAGCCTTCCATCTGAAGGACAGCAACCCAAAAAAGCCCTTTTTAGGGCTAGAACATCATTTATTTTATTTTATATATTTTTTTCTGTGTAATCTAATTGCATATGCCTGCCTGCCAGCGTGTGTGTGTGACAGGCTAACACCTAACAGCTTATATTGTGCTCAGTGAAATAAAACAACACTTTTTTGACTGTAATAGATTGAATATCAGTTGTCTGCCTACAGGAGTGTGTGTGAAGCCTATTGCATCTACTCTGCCAACTTTTGCCAGTGCACAGTGATACGTCATATCTGGTGCAACCGTAGTGTACAGTGGCATAAAACAACACTTTTTTGACTGTAATATATTGAATAGCAATTGCCTGCCTACAGGCGTGTGTGTGAAGCCTATTGTATCTACTCTGCCAACTTTTGCCAGTGCACAGTGATACGTCATATCTGGTGCAACCGTAGTGTACAGTGACATAAAACAACACTTTTTTGACTGTAATAGATTGAATAGCAATTGCCTGCCTACAGGCGTGTGTGTGAAGCCTATTGCATCTACTCTGCCAACTTTTGCCAGTGCACAGTGACACTCATATCTGGTGGCACCTTAGATTGCAGGCGCAGTGCCCCAAATTTGAAGTGGGAGGACCGACCAAGCATCTTTTTCCATCTCCCGCTTCCAAAAGTCCATGCCATATACACGTCCCCTGATAGTGGACGTATCAGGGATTAAACCGATAGGAATAGTACTACTTAACAGTACACACCTTATAATAACGCAGACAGAGGCAACGCGTATAATCTTCCATGCTGTGCAGTGGAAGCCCCCAGACTCTGACCTGTGTATAATATTCCATGCAGCGCAGTGGAAGCCCCCAGACTCTGACCTGTGTATAATATTCCATGCTGTGCAGTGGAAGCCCCCAGACTCTGACCTGTGTATAATATTCCATGCTGTGCAGTGAAAGCCCCCAGACTCTGACCTGTGTATAATATTCCATGCTGGGCAGTGGAAGCCCCCAGACTCTGACCTGTGTATAATATTCCATGCTGTGCAGTGGAAGCCCCCAGGCTCTGACCTGTGTATAATATTCCATAATGGGCAGTGGAAGCCCCCAGACTCTAACCTGTGTATAATATTCCATGCTGGGCAGTCTGAAGAAGAGGAGTCAGAGGAGGAAGGTGGCTTTGAGGAGGTGGAAGACCAAACACAGCAGGCGTCCCAGGGGGCTTGTTGTCACCTTTCGGGGACCATTGGTGGCTGGGTGGAGGAAGAGACCTTCAATGACATCAGTGAGGACAAGGAACGGGACATGGCTAGCTTGGTATCCAACCTTGTGCAAATGGGGAGTTTGCGGTTGTGCAAAGGGACTGTTTGCGGTTGTTTGCGGTGCATTAAACGGGGAGATTGGTCTGTTACTGTGAAGCGGGTGTAACCCTTACACTACCTGATCGATACAACATCATTCCTGATATTTTAAAGCATGTTATTCCAAACAATTGAGGAATGTTAGGTGATTTATGCCCTTTATGGCTTAAAACCAGACTCTGCATCAACTATGTAATTTTCCGTGGGAGTTTTGCCATGGATCCCCCTCTGGCATGCCACAGTCCAGGTGTTAGTCCCCTTGAAACAACTTTCCCATCACTATTGTAGCCAGAAAGAGTCCCTGTGGGTTTTGAAATTCACCTGCCCATTGAAGTCTATGGCGGTTTGCCGATGTTCGCCCGTTCGCGAACATTTGATGAAGTTTGCGTTTGCTGTTCGCGAACCCAAAATTTGATGTTTGCGACATTACTAGTGCAAACCAATCGGAAGGCAATTGAATAGCAACATAGCTTGCGATCACCACTTACTACTACTTTTTGGATATAAGTAGCAATTGAATGAGGCCCTTAGTGTGTTGCCTCTGCCTGAATGACTAATGAGCTCTGCACCATGTGTGAAATAATAATTCTTAGAATCAGGTGTAGTTGTGAGGTGTAGTTGTGTTGTAACTACTTGATTATATTCTAGCAGTCAGTTTAGTAACAGAACAGATAGCATTGTAGATAAGGCTGTAGTCTGTGGTGGTGAAGGTCCTGGGTTCAAATGCTTGTGTTGACTATTTAATTTTTTTTTAGAAATATGTCCTTTACGTTATATAATACAGCATATGTTAATATGAGATAACTATTGAATTTGTGTAGATTTAAACATACTTACCTATATTTACCTATGAGACATCTGAAGCTCATGGTTGGCTGATAAATAGAGAGTGAATAGTTAACTTTTATACTTACTTTTTTTTTTAAAGCAGACTGTGCTGGTGTAGTGGTAAGTGGTGTTTTCATTGCTTCTAATCCAATGCCTTCTGCTTATTTTGTTTTTTTTTAAACAGCTATTGTATTTTATTAACACATATATGATTTATATATATAAATAAATAAGCTCAGTAGTTAAACAAAAAAAAAACAAGTGGGAGGCAAGCAGGGGAATCCAAACTATGTCTTACCAATGAAAAAAATATTTAATACAGAACACTTACCACTACACCTTGTGACTTAAAGTCAGTGTAAATCTATAATACAATGTGTGACAGTGACAGACTCCAGCCGTATTACTTATGCAGATTCTTGGCTTCAAGGGCTAAACTAAAATGACAATATCTATTCTAAGTCAATTTTTGATCTATTTTAAAAATGTAAATATTTGCCACACAATTTTTCACCCTCTAACTGATTGTGCAGATTATGTATGGTGACTCACCCTTCTCATTAGACGGTGGGAATTTTCCCTGGTCAGTTCTTCGGTTGCGCGATGATCTCTTTTCAGCTGGGCATCACTGTTCATCAGATGAATGAACTTTAGCTCATTTTAGTGAGGAATCTCTTTGCCAGGTAACTGGCTCTCTACAACTCTCTTTGTTAGTCAACCGTGATCTTTAGATGTCTCTGTGAGAGGACCTGCAGACAGAGCTTTTATAGGCAGTTACCACTGTTATGTCATCACACTATGACCTCATTCCTGAACCTCATAATAGCAATGCCCAGAGTTCTGGCCAGCAATGTTATGGCTTACCCTCTGGGTTGTCAAGTCTGTTGGTTATACCAGTAAGTATTAGAAATCACTTACATTTGCTGTTTTAATGGTTTATAGTCAAGTATCATTAGATAGACAAAAATATTCAGTTACAATTTCTGAATCATACAAAAATATGTAACTATAAACATATAAAGGTCAATGGATTTCTTGTTCTAAGAAAATTAAGTAGCTGCATATATATATATATATATATATATATATATATGTTAAATACAATCTAAAAAGCATTTTGAGCTTCCATTCTGCAAATCACAATTCACTATATAGTCTATGATTATATTGCTGAACCGATGTAAAAGTGTCACGTTGCCTAGAAAACTTTTTACGTAATAAACCAAAACATTGGAAACATATAAATAAAAGAAAAGAGGTAAGACTGGAATCACCATATTACTTGAAGATGACTAACCTCACTTAATGTGGACAGTACTAAAAATATAGATTTAAAAAAAAACAAACATTTCTCTTCTTATGTGATTCCTCTGACACAAGTATGTTGTTAAATGTGAAAGTCAGTTCCTCTCTCAATAATCTAGCGCTAGGCTATTTTTTGTAATTTTATTCTTATAGATTGTTTAAACGTTTTCTATGTATATATAGAAACCTATGTATTGTATTTTTCATAACAACTCCAAATTTAAGTGATGCATTTCTTGTGTTAATTATGTTGTCAAATGTGAAAAAAACAACTTTATCTTCTTCTACACATTACACAGTTAATCAACTATTATTGAATTTAGGGAAGCATATTTTAGTCAGGTAATAATTTCATTATAATGATTAGAACAAAGTATTTACAGAAAAAAACTCAGAAGATACTTTTTAATATATTGTTAGATAAATACAATTTTCCCTTTAACAGTTTTGGTTGAGGAATTTCTTACATAGAAAGAGTGCCTGGGGCAGAGCTATGAAATAACAAGGCTTTGCACAAACACTAACACTATCCCTTTAAAATATATTATAACCAATACCAAACAAGAATATAAATATAATAAAATTACCTCAGAGCATGCTTATTGGACAAATACCAATACTGCCCCCATTGTCTGAGGGTTTGATGGCTATGTCATTCCTTATTATTATTATTATTATTATTATTAACTTTTATTTGTAACGCGTCCACATATTCCATAGCGCTATACAGGTGAAGCGAACATGGAAAAATACAATATTAACTGAAGAAAATGGAGAGCCCTGTTTTGAGCTTAGAATCTTTGTGGAATGTGCTTTTTCCCAAAGCACCCTACAAGATTGGAAACTCGCTACTTACAATCTAAAGAAAATATAAGAGGCAGAAACGTAGACAGGAAAAGAAATTGGGAATTTGAATAGGCCAGAAATAGAGAACGAGAGAGAGAGAAGTTAAAAAGAGCATAGGAGGATGAGATATGTGAAGAGAGTCAAGACTTGTGGGAAATGCAGGTGATAGTGCACAGACCCTTGCTATAAAAGAACAAGAATCAAAGGTGGGTGGGAGTGAATGGGGTAGGTGGGATTCCTTATCCCGATTCCTTTCAAAGCACAATTCTCATCTTTTCTTATGTTGTGCTTGTTCATTCCATGTAATTTCTCCACATTTTTGGCTACCAACTTAATAAAAATATCAGCTGCAGGACAACTAGATAAGGAAGGGTGAAAAAAATACTTTATTTTCAACTTATCCAACCATAAAAACCCTTCTTGAGTATCTCAGGTCTCATTGGAAACTGCTAAACTTGCAGGATTCTCAGGCATTGAAGACGAATTAGTGGAGACATCCTCAGATCTATATTTCTCTTTGGATCTCAAACATTTTTGTTTAATTAATAACTTTCTAGTAAAAAAAAAAATGATTTACTAGGTGAGAAGGATAATCCTTTCTTCAAAATTCTAACTTGAGATTCACTAAGTTTCTGATGGAGCGATTGGTGATTCACAGTGGCAGAGCTAGAGAATGGTGGGCCCTGGTGCAAAAAAAACATTTGGGTCCGCCTGGGGGGATGTAAAAAACTTTTTGCACTTGGCCCCGCCGGGACCAAATCACTCAGTGCTCCTGTCTGTGCAGTTCCAGGTTGTGCACGCTCCACCTTCCTGCGACATCCTCTACAGATATGCTGTATATGTACACATATAAAAACATCAACCGCACACAGCAGCCACCCCTATTAACAACCATCTCTACTTAGCACCCAGTTCTTGTCAGCAGCCATCCCTTCTCAGGATCCATCCCTGCACAGCTCCCAACCCCACTGAGCATCCACCTCACATAGCACCCATCGCTATATACTTTGTACCCCCATCACAGAACCCATCCCCCTGTACTTTGCTGCCACTTTGCAGCCACCTGAACCACTGGTTGATCCGTCCATGCATATATATATATATATATATATATATATATATATATATATATATGGCACACTTTGAAGCTACTGACACCGAAAGGGTGTTTATTTGGTTTTATTGGTAATGGAAGCTAAGTGTTGCTTTTGCTCTTGGTATATCAGCAGTGAGAAGCCATTTTTATTGATTAATTGCAAAATAAATTAATATTAACTTGTTGCCTTTAAATAAGTAAAGAACTGCTTAAGTACTTACGTAACAGAGTTGTATTTATTTATTTAAATGACCACTATAGTGAATTTACAAGTAATTTTCATATATTTGCTTTGCAGACTGGGCATAGTATGCTAAAGACAGTAGGTAGTTTAAAATAAATAAAAGTTAAAAAAAATTCTTAGCTTTTAAGCTGGCTTTTCCCCCAAGCACAACTGTGTATCTCATCCTACTTGTGTCTATCAGGGGCATTTAAAATCACTTTTTGGATATTGTTTTTCCCCCATGGGCATTTAACAAGGGGTATAGAAAAGCAGCCCTCATGAATACTTTAATATAAAGTAATGGAGCTCGACAAAAGATTCAGCTACAAAAAGTACACCAAAAAAAATGAATGCTTTACACTTTCTCTTTACAATTCTCAAATCTCTTCAAGCTTCCTCTCGGCTTTTTTGCTGCATGTGTAAATGAATTGTGCTATTTATTCTATTCCTGAGATATCTCTAATTGGGATTTAAAACAAAGGTTGACTTAGTAACTAAATAGAATTCAGAAACTATGCTTTTCTCAAAGACACAGTAATTATCTTGTTATGTTTCAGATGATTAATTGGTATAAAAATTTAAAAAGTATAGAAATGCATATCTAAAATCCCAACAAAATATGATTAACAATGACATCAAACAAGATTTGGCTCTTTATATGATTTTTATTCTGATTATTTTTAAAGGAATTAAATAAATATACATATGCAATAATAAGCAATGCTCCTACAGCCCCATTAAATTCCCTGAACGTGTAAAACCGTAGCCCATAATGTAGCCCACAAGACTTGCGGCTATTAAATTTACCCCATAAAGCAACCCGCTAACGATCTGCGGGTTAAGAGCGAAAAAAGGTTACAGGATGTGAAAATTTTAATTGCGCGCCCGCAAATCCTTTGTTCTTTTAAGCCCGTAACTGCTACATTCAAATGCCGCTATTAAATTGCAACGAATTTCCAAAGACGCCAATGCGTTCAAGCCCGTAAGCCACAAATGGAGGCAAAAACATTACAGGCTCCAAAAAGGAACCGCAAAGGGTTTACAGACAACTTTTAAACACAGTAAAAAGCGATATAAACACACCAGTGTACTTTAAATATCGGGAAGCATGAAAAGGTATTACAATTACTTGCACAATAATCCCCCCCCCCCCAAAAAAAATAGGCATTTAAAAAAAATAAATGTTTTTCATATGTTGGAATGGTCATGCATATGCCAATATGAAAAGCCATGCTACAACATTCAGAAAGCAATTAAAGACACACTACCTGATTAAATAGCAACACAAAAATATGAAACTCATGCCATAATAACCCTTTAGGCTCTAATGTGGACCCTGGAAAATATATATGATTGCATATACATCTCACTCATCACATCTACATTTGGGAACACAAATAATGTCCATATTTCACCGCCACATGGCATATATATAAGTACTCGGTGAATATTTTATTATTTGTTGTTCAGTCCTTCAGTCGTGTGAGACTCTCTGTGACCCTATGGACTGAAGCACATTTAGATAGGTCTCTGCCTCTGCTGTTCCACGAGGTTTGCATGCCAAACATACTGGAGTGGGTTGCCAGTTCCCTTCAGCATTGCTAAGTAGTGGTGATGAAGGGCCTTGTGTACTTCAATGAAGCTGTGCGCTATACCATGTAGGGCCATTCTAGGTGGGCACGTCATAGCAGAGACGTCAGACAAATCACAGTCCACTAGAGAAGGAACTGGCAACCCACTGCAGTATCACCTGTCATATTGTTAGCAGGCCCTCAGGGGAATGTTCATACTCCACAGTATCACTAATTGGACTTGGCATGCGTATTAACCCTTTATTATTATTTTACTGTATATTATTTATAGTATTATATGATATCTAATGCTAGTATGACTATTATTCTTTTTATATGTATTGATATATTGCATAGTATCTAGGGCTCATTAGTTTACATATATAGGAATGTGACACTAATGTAATGTATGTGGATGTCCCATAACCCCAACCATTGAAAGCACACTGACACGGTTAGAACGGTATAACAAAGCTTTATTTTATACACAGACCACAATCAGAAATGGTCAAGACTGTGCATTAATATCATGGGTGTGGCGTGGGCGCATCCCAAGAGAGCAAGAGGCTATTATTGGGAAAAAAGGGGATACCTACAGGAGGTAATGTCATAGTCTAGAATAAGTATGATGCATAGCACCTACTAGGGTCACATGTGGTCACTACACCACTGCAACCGGAATCTGATGAAAAAAAGGATCATCAGAAATCACTCCAATTAATTGAAGAAACCATTAATGTGCATAGCACTTAAAACCTGTCTATACCTGCTCAATGAAACAGATGATTCAACCTATGGACTTTGTAACCCTATCCAGTTTCACACATACAGTGTTGTGACAAAAATATGAAAAAAAGTGGTCAACTGAAAAATGGCGGAATAGGATAAATAAAACGAATCAACATGCATATACAGTACAATGCTAAATACTGTAACTGTAACAATATACAAACTCACCCGATTCCCATCTGCAAGCATTACTAACTATTAGCTAGGTCTCTGGATAATCATCAATATGGAAAAACACCCATTAATACGGAGAGGACACAAAGGTCAGATGCACTATTACTTACATCAGACCCAAGGATCAGACTGATATTGAGGTCAGGATTACATGCTTCACTAGTGCATATATAAATGCTGGCTGTCATTAACATGCCATTGTGAGACTTTGCAAGTCCACCACCATAGCAGTATTAGTCTAACTTTAAGCTAACAACAATCATGTCTGAGATACCTGGCTATATGATAGCTTTAAGATTGTGGGAGCTACATGTTAAGGGGAGGGGCTGTCATTGAAGGAATGTCTACGTGAGAGCACTGGGAAAACCTTACAACTCATACATTTCCTCCACAATACTTCCAGATGCAAAAGATGCCTTCATGGACCTGAATTGTACCTAAAACAAAAAAAGAGAAGAAAAAAAAAAAACTAAGCATACAAAGTAAGGCTTGAAAAATCATAGGTACTGCAGCATCTTTTCTCAGCAGCATTCCTCGGTGACCATCAATTGGTGACATGTTAAACAGAACCAAACGTGTCCACAGGGAAGAGGATCATGGACCATGTGATGGGAGGTAGCTATCTGCATACAAAATATCACCATCACATAGGCCAAGATACAAGACTCTGTAGCCAGGCTAGATTAGGTTAACATTGTGACCAATAGATTGTCACTGAGGAGCTCTGTTGAGAAGGCACAAAAATGTCCACAGCCCCTATGTGCCCCTCCGCCTAGCCACAGGCCCCACATCGTCGGCGGCCTGCCTGCGTCTCCCTGCTGGTGTGGGGGGGGGGGGGGGGGAGGCAACCCCCTGGGTGGCAGCGGCATTACAAATGGCAGTGGTGGAGGCATGTTTGGAGGAGAGGAGGGGCTGGGCTGCAGGTGTCCTGGTGATGCCTCCGGTGTAGAGGTGGCGGGGCTGGGGACCAGTCCGATCCTGAGCAGCCCAGCTAGGTACGTCATTAGGTGTTGCCTCCTCTCCTTCCTATTGCGCTTTGTCAGGCTGCGCATTAGCTCCGCATGATTGGCGGAGATGCTGATCTAGATCCCTTTAAGACACGCCAGTTGCTGGTGCGTGATAGCCAGCATCTCTGCCTGCACAGCCTGGCTTGGTGGTGGTGGGAATTTAGGTCCATGGGGTGTTGTAGGGTGAGGAGGTGACGGTGATGAAGTGGGGAGGGTCTGGGGCCCGGCTGGAGCCTGGGGCAAAACTTGCGGTGGTGTAGGTGGGCCCGGTGGTGATGGCGGCAAGGCCAGTGCACTGCTGTGGTGGCTGGCTGCTGTCCTGGCCGTAGGTCCAGTTGGAGGGCCCTAGCAAGATTCGTAGTCTTTGGAGGAGGGGGATAGTGGAGTCAAATTAAACAGGGTTGCCAGAGGTTCGGATGGTGACCCCACCACTCAAATTACATTCTCCTCCCTGGTTCCTGCTGGGCGAGGGCTTGCTCCTCCACATCCTGTTCTGATGGAGCTGACGCCCCCGCCTCTGGCTCACCACTGGACCCAGACCTCCAGGATGCTGAAAGATAGAAAAGAAAGGTATATGTCATTAGTATGATGAATAATACATTGTTATGTATTAGCTGTCATATGTTAGATTTGATCTATTCTTTGGTTTATGGTCTTGATCGTTCTTGGCTGTATTGATTCTGGCTGTTCTGTAACTGTATAGGCTGCAGTGGGCACACCAATAAATTGACTGCTTGATTACTGTTGTTGTGCCCAAGAATGACAGTTATTTGTTAGCTTCATGGATTTAATGATGCATCCATCTATCATTTGTTAATTCCATGGAGCTGCCATGGCAGTGTCCTTGTTGGTCATCATGTACATGTGTGGTGTGTGTAATGCACATGTGGTGGCAAGTTTGTGTATGTGATATTCACCTGACATGGAGGCTGGGTCCTGCTGGGCCACCGGGCCTGAAGCTCCAGTGGTGGGCAATGGTCTCAGAAGGTCCCTGGTCATCCTCTCCCACTAATTATAGGTCATGCTGCGGTCCTTGTCCTCCTTTGCCATCATCCTACTCACCTTGGCCCTGATGTTGTTGAATCGGTGCTTGACAGACCTCGCATCCCTTTGCGCTGGGCCTACCGCAGTAACCTCTGCTGCTACCTCCTTCCAAGCCTGAGCCCTAGGCCCTTGTTTAACTTCCCTCCCCCTTGCAAAAATCGTATAATTGTGGTCCCTGTGCTTGTGCTTAGCCTCCTGTCCTCTCGACTGTGGACGGGGACTCTTGCCTCCCTGACCTGTCCCTGGGGCCTGTCCCTTCCCCGAACTTGAATGTGGCTACTAGTCTGTAGTTGTTAAAAATTATATAAATCATATTTTTGAATCGCTATTGGTTTAATTATGTTAATGCACAGATGAGAATTATAATATAATATGACAATTTCATTACCGTATGTACTCGAGTATAAGCCGAGTTTTTTCCGCCCTTTTTTTAAGGCAAAAAAAGGCCCCCTCGGCTTATACTCGAGTTACTCTCCCTACCCCTGTGTCTCTCTAACCCCCCCCGTGTGTCTCTAACCCCCCCCCCCCCCGTGTGTCTCTAACACGGGGGGTGTGTCAGCAGCACATTTCCCACCCTCGGCTTATACTCGAGTTACTCTCCCTACCCCTGTGTCTCTCTAACCCCCCCGTGTGTCTCTAACCCCCCGTGTGTCAGTAGCACATTTCCCACCCTCGGCTTATACTCGAGTCACTCATTTTACCCAGTATTTTGTGGTAAAATGGGTGCCTCGGCTTATACTCGGGTCGGCTTATACTCGAGTATATACGGTAAATAGTCAAATGTTATACAATTATTTACTAAACCAACCACATTTGTATTTTATCTAATTAATATTATGATGCAGTTATGAAGCACTTATTCAAAATGATATGATTATTTTTTATTCATGTAAGATAATTTAGAATATTTTTACACGTTATCTAATATGAAATGTTTTTCATACACATTACGGGTGATGATGGGTGAGACTATTTTTAGAATTCACACCTACAGTAGAATTCTCAGATTTTCATCTCTTGTTTATCACACTCAATACATATTATGTTTATGCATATTATGAATAATGAAAATATTTCACACAAAGGGATTATTTGCATGTTTTAGTGACAAGTAAACACCAATATTTTATCTTTTTTAATTAATTAAAAAGCGCAAAAAAGAGGTAAACTACAGTAGATTAAATCAGGCATGCCAAACCACATATACAGTATATATATATATATATATATATATATATATATATATATATATATATATATATATATAGGCCCTCATTCAATTGCAATTTAGCCAATTGAATTGGGGTCAAAATAAGCACATAATTTTTTTTTTTTTAAATAAGTTTTTAGTTAGTAAACATCTATACAAAAGCAAGGTTTTCACTAACTAAAAACTTCTTTAAAAAAATAAGCTATGTGCTTATTTAGAGCCCTATTCAATTGGCCAAATCGCAATTGAATGAGGGCCATAGTGTATAGAAGAAAATATATCATAAAAAAATAATTGTAATGTTGTAATTTTAGTGATTCTCAGAAATATATATATATATGTTTTTATTATGTTCTTGCAAATGAAATAGTTTAAAGAGTGCAGTACAACTCTCGAATGTTGCAGGAAATTCATTAAATAACTCAGTGGGCTATTGGTGTGGACTGTAGTTTATTATTTGGTTTGGCATTATGTTATACTAATATTGGATGCTTTGCTAGAAAATCATTATGGGAGCATAACATAATTTTTAGAGAAAATCTTACATTTAGAGGACTGTGGGTCTTATTCTATTGTCCAAATCGTAACTCTATACACACTTAAATCCCTCTTAAAATTTCCATATATTCTATGAGCTACTCGCATTCCCATTAAGTGGTCCCTGCCCCAAATCACTACTGACTAGCCAAAGCTGCAACTTTATTTTTGCACAGCTCGAACATTAGGAGTGCTAAATAAAGTTACACAAAATTGATTATCTATTAGACCAGTAGGTCCAGCTCACAAATTATGTCTGACCCTCAATTAGAAAAAGTATCAAGTTTCTGTCAAAAATATTATGAAATAGGACTCACAAAGGCTTTTTCAAACTCTTATTATAGCTATAAGAGCAATTACCTTAAAAAGCATGGAAAGGCTTGGAAAGACATTATAATTAATTACAGGACAATTATGCACAAATATGCAATAAAAAATATTATTTTTAACTGTTATTTATGTGTAATATCGATCCCGGGACTCAAGGGCTTAATACATATCATGAAACCCACATGGACTCGAAAAGATGCTCTAATGCATTCTATAGAGTGCTAGAGTGCTTGATTACAAGCCCCATCTGCAGACATTACTTATTGGCTCTCATTAATTGAACGCCTCTGATTGCATGTTACGTCTAACTTCCATGTTTTACTGACGTCATGATGGACTCATTTACTATTGTGTCTAAAAAGTAAATTATGGGCTTACTTAAATATTGTCAGATCATACAATCATGCCCCCTGAAATCCTACTTAAAAAGGCAGGGTTTACGTGTGGAGGCTTAAAGAGCTGCGGGCTTGAGTCAATAGAATGGACCTAGACATTTAGAGACAAAAACACCCGCCGACTAAATTACGGGTTAGAGTAATTTGCGGGTTTCTAATAGAATATGGCCCAATGCTTGGGTCATGGGTTCATTTTGGACTGCTGTAGCTGAAGTCTTACTAAATACTGTATTGGTCCGAATATAAGCAGCACCTGTAAAATTCAAGGGGAAATAATAGAAAAAAGATAGTACTCAAATATAAGCCGCACCTTTAAAATTAGAGAGAAAAAGACTCTCTCCAAGTGATCAGCCATTGCAAGAAACAGGCTTTCTAATTAGTACTGTAACTTATTTTGCAGGTTACAGGCCTTACAGGATGTTAGAATCTCTAAAACCGTAAATCGCTATTCAATTGCTACAATACCGCAGTCTCAAGCACTCAAATCGGCCCCCCTAACTTGCAATCGCGCAAATAGGCAGAAATTATATGTTCGCAAATCGCTATTCAATTGCTACAATGCAGTCTCAAGCACGCAAATCGGTAGTAATTTTACGTTCGTAAATATAAGCCGAACACGTAATGCGCAAGCTCGCAAATCGGCAGTCATTTTTTTACGGTCGCGAATATAAGCCACACCTGTAACTCACAAACTCAAAAATCGGGAAAAAGGTGCGGCTTATATTCGGACCAACACAGTACAATGAAAAAGTGTTTTACACGCAAAACCCTCTATCATGAATGGGATACCTACAGCCCTCACATCCATTTCTTACTGTTATGCATTGAATATTCATATCCTCCACTCCTTTTGTATACCTTTCAGATGCTTCTTCTGTTTTCATATTAATATTTCTTATTGTATTATGTGTCACATGCTTTGTGTGTAAAGTATTTTCTCATATATATGTAGCTCTGAGTAAAATGTTGTCACTTTATAAATAACGGTTAATAATAAAAATAATACCTTGTGGGCAAGCAATTACTTTTATTTTACACATGTGAAACCTAGCGAATATGGCCCTCTACTATCATTCAGCTCGGCCAAGACAAGTGTGGGATAAGTTTTCCTTCTGAAGTACCAACCCTAATATTCTGATAAAATATATAATTAATGACAAGTATCCCAGTGTATTAAGGAAGTTTATTTAATGGCTTTACTTTCATTACTATTTTCCCCTAACTAAATATAACCATAGAACCCCATGACACCTAAAACTTAACTCCTACCATAAAGTCCTTAAAGGATCTTTGCAGCAGGTAACTATCAACCCACCACAGCAATCCTTAAAGGACCTCCATGGCATCTACAGTTAAGCCCTGTGCCATGGAGGTCCTTTAAGGATGTACATTTAACTACTTTCAATTATAGGAATTAAAGTTATTCAATATCTAATATCTCATATGTAATTTAATTTGAGAAATTATATGTTCTGGGTTTACAATCTTCAAAACCTAAATAAAAAAAGAATGTTGCCTAGTGATATCACATATCATTATGACTTCACTATAGCAACTATACAGCTAAGTGCTTGCCTGGTTTGCTGCCCAGAACTGCCCTCATTATAGGAAATCTTACACATACCATGATGCTCAAATCAGTAATGAGCAGCAAACCTCATCACTACGTCTCTCACACCACATCGACCTTTAGTACATCCTCCCCCTTGTGTTATCACATATGTGTTTGTGGCACCAGGTTGTCAAGGTGACTTTTCTTCTCTTCTTGGTTCTAACTAACTGTTACAAACTCATGGCTGAGGCTCACTTTAAAGAACCAGGCCATTCCACAATTACATTTACTTATAATTCATAAATGTGCAAAGCAGAACATTAGTCCATAGTGGGAGCAGACCTGGTCCAAGGATTGTTAGAGAAAAAGGTGAGCAACAGCTTTGAGACTCTTTCCCTACCCTTCAAGCCACCATTAACATAAAATAGTAAATATAGAATTTAGGATGTAGAGATTTATGTTTATTTACCAGTAAAATGTGGAGGGGAGGAGAGCACAAAAGACCAACTAGTGTAGTATGAAAATATTATCATGGTCTTAAAAAGATATGATCACAATGGTATCAATAAAAGTGATTTGGCATGAATTTGTTCTATGTATTCCAGCACAACCTTGGGACTCTGATTTACTGGCATTTAGGCAGATACATGCCTTGCTACTGTGTACAGAGTTTTTTTTAATTTCCAATTGAGTGCATACTTTTATTTGGTTTTATGTTCATTTACCTGTTATTGAAAATGAGCATCCACCACAGTTCCAACAATTGTCAATTATGCATAATGGGACAAGGGGTTAACAGTTTAGATGCCATGGAGGTCCTTGTAGGGTTTCTTTTAGGTGCCACAGGGATCCTTTAGGGATACCCATGACACGGGTTAATAATCTGGGTGTCATGGGGGTCTCAATGGTTATGAAGATGTGTGATAGAGGTTGATCGTGGAACGAGGTATGGGTTTTGAGTGGTAAAGGGGGTGCTCGGTAGTAAGCAGGGAAGGAAAAGGAACGCTCTGAATTACTCCCATTGTTACCAGAAAAAAATCAGGAATATTATGCGCATGCCAATTCAATTTGAGTAATTTGGAATTAAATAGCTTGTTGGTGCTCAAGCTACTTGTAATATTCCTGATGTTGGAAAATCAATGCCGTATTATATTTCTCTGGCTTGCTCTATAGCAATTATGCTGAGAGTGGGGAATACAATTATTAAGGAATAGAATAGGGCCATAGGTTGTGTAAATAAAAACACTACACTATACTAGTGGTGGCAACTGATGCTCATGCAGACTTTAAGTTTCAATTGCAAGCTCGCTATTGCCTCTAGCCTGTCATTTTGTCTGTGATCTTCATTTGTTTTAATCATTTATACTCATTCAATTGTCTCTAACTCGCAACTGCCCTTGCACATCCTCCTTATGAAAACCATGCACTCATAAGTAGGATTTCAGGGGGCATAATCATATGATCTGACAATATTTAAGCATGCCCATAATTTACTTCTTAAACATTAGCAATACTTCTTAGGCACAGCCTCTAATAAATGAGACCATCTTCATGACGTCATGTAAAACATGGAGTTTATACTACAATTAATTTGTCTTAGAAGTAACATTTGTAATCAGACTCGCAATCAAGCAATGTAAGAAATAATAAAAAATATTAAAGCAACTGTTCTTTTCCATGCAGGTTCCATGATATGTATTAACCCCTTGATTCCTGGAATCGATATAACACAGAAATAGAAGTTAAAAATTATATTTTATTGCAGATGTGTGAGCTTGAGACTTTTGTGTAATTAATTCTAATGTCTTTCTCAGGCCCTCATTTAAATGTGATTTGGCCAATTGAAAAGGGCTCTATATAAGCACATAGCATATTTTTTTACAGAAGTTTTTAGTTAGTGAAGACCTTGCTTTTGGATAGAAGTTCACAAGCTAAAAACTTATTTACAAAATATGCTATGTGCTTATATAGAGCCCTATTCAATTGGCTAAATTTCATTTGAATGAGGCCCTCTGTATCCTAAAGTACAGCAGCATGTGTTTAATAGCTGCTGCAGTTGTCAGAACTAATGTCTAACCCCCTTTCGAGTCCTAGCTAGTACTTGTAATATTTGTTCCAACATTTTCGAGTTGGAGGTTAGATTTCATTTGCAAGCTACTTGAACTTTTGTAATTGAATATCGATTTTGCATCCTTATCTCTGTTATTTTTTGTGGCCTTGAAAAATCAATGGAGGGCTAGGTTATGTCTTGGTTATGTCTTTGGCTAAATGTAGCCAATTGAATATCTATAACCTTTACAAGCTGCTTTACAGGTTCAAGTAATTGTGATTTGGCCAATTGAATGGGGTCCTTCAACTACAAAAGTCTGGGTTACTTGTATAGTGGATGCTCGGGGTGCCATCTTACGGGTGGTGTGATCAAGGGCATACTATTTTGCACAGAACTTGGGTCTCAGGTCAAAATAGAGTACCCTGTCCTGTAACAGCAATACAGGCATTTACATTTTTCCAGAGTTTGATTCCAGTTTTCTTTTACTATTATTTATTTGTTACTAGCGACTTGCCCCGTCAAAAAATGACGGCAATGAGATGTGTATGTTTGTAAAGTTGTTTAGTTATTAATATACGTATTTGACACTTGTAAGGTTTTAGTTATGATGAAATAAGTACTATTGTGATATTAAACATGTTTATTTTTGTAAAATTTTCTTTTGTTCAACAGTAACTGTTAAAGCATTTTGTAGTAAAAGTATTAACATTTGAATGTAACAACAGTTGAACTTAAAATTAATCAGTATTGTAAACTTGAGGTAATGGTTTTTTAACATGCAAGTTCTATCTCAAGAATTGTTAACTTAAATATACATTGAATCCAGAGGAAGGCAAACAGTAAAAACCCTCTTTGAAACGTAGCCAATTGTATCAAAGCAGGGAAAAAATTAATTCCTTCCTGATCCCATTAAATGACGATCGGATTACTCCCTGGATTAATGTTTAACATAAAAGACAACATTTACATTGTGCCTCAAAACGTGCTTGTGCTCTTAACATGAACTTTGCAATATGTCTATGTAAGGAACTTGAAAGTATATTTTTTGAAATTTTAACTTTCTTATACGTCTAAGTAAGGAACTTGAAAATATTTTTTTCAAACTTGTAACATTAGAAACAGTAACATAGTTAATTAACATTTGAACAGAATGTGTCAAAATAATGCAAGGCAAGTGTTTTGTGGGGCTAATCATGCATAAACAGTACTTCCATGAATTATGACTGAATTCTTTATTGATTTGTAGTTTTGAGAGGTTGACCGTTGTTTGTTGGTGTAGTAATTGTTTTAAATGGCACATAGAGTTTCGTCTGTGGAAAAGTGGTTCTCTAAAAAGAGAACGAGAGAACTTAAAGTTGTTCCGCGATGTGTAACCACTGTTCTCTATGTGTTTTACAATTTCATGTAGTTTAATAGGAAAATATTGTTGTTGTAAACCTAATTTCTGTGGCGTAATAATGACCTTTTGAAGGAAACGGACAGTTGTGTGTACTTTTTCTAAAAATGTTGTGGTTATATTGTGTTTTTTTAGGTTTTTGTGTTTGCTTTTAAATTGGTTTTGCATGGCTTTTGTTTGTTTGATGGAAAGTTAGAGTACTTCATAGTAGACAATGTTTTTAGTAAAAATGCGTCCATCCTCTAATAAATCACCTTGACTTTCATTGTTTTCAATGTAAACTTTAATAGCCTGTGGAGTTTTTGCACCATAATAACGCAACGTATAATTGTCCATGTGCAAATACTGGCTGTTCTAAGAAAATACCCACAGGTTTGAAAGTTTGTCCTTGTGATTTATTAATGGTTATGGCAAATGCCATAATGATGGGAAATTGTCTTCTTTGAAGTATAAAAGGGAGACTACTTTCACTTGGTGCTAAATCTATCCTTGGTATGAAAACTCTCTCTCCTTTATGGGTACCAGTTAAAATGTCAGCATCTATGAAATGGTCCTTTAATTGTTGAACAATTAATCTTGTCCCATTGCATAGGCCTTTTTTGGGGTTCATATTTTGCAGTAACATGACAGTTGCACCTTTCTTTAGCTGCAAAATATGTGGTGGCATTCCAGAAGGAGTTAATCAGTTTATGAATTCAGTGGAAAAGTTTGCTTGACTTTTTTTGTCATCAGCAAGTACAGAATCAGCACTATGATAATTTCTTTGGGGTGCATTAATTTTTTTAAAGATTTCATTATTGAGGAATAGTGCATCCTTATTTTTACAGGTCAGGATGACTTGGTTGGCAAGCTCTGAATATTCCTGGTTATTTATGGTACCTTCAAATATAGCCGATATAAGATCTTGGTGACAAATCATATGAGGTGGGATGTGCACAGTGTCGTCAGGTAAATGTGGTATTTTTTCTGTTCTGCCTTCTCCAATTTTAATAAGCCAATCATTGAAATCATTTTGTCCTTCTGATCTCATATTTTGTTGCAGTTGAAGATGGGTAAAATGTTTCCATAGTGTGCTTGACTTTATACATGTTTTGATAATGTCAGTTCGATTTCCATGTACAACGATAGGTAATGTTTGTCTAAAATCGCCACCTAACAACATTACCTTTCCACCAAATGTAAAAGTATTATCCATGACTTCACAAAGCAAACGGTCAATACATTGGAGGGCATAGCATGACATCATTGTGGCCTCATCTATTATAATTAATTTACTTTTTTCAAATTTTTTTTGCTTGTAATGATGTCATGCGAATATCTGATACTGAGGTTTCTAAAATAGGCGATGGAAGTTTAAATCCACTATGTACAGTTCTTCCACCTTCTAACAAAAAAGCCACAATTCCAGTTGTGGCAAATGGCAGTGTTGTTTGACCTTGTGCGCTTACAAAACTCATTAATAAATTATATAGATATGTTTTTCCTGATCCACCAGGTCCATTAAGATAGAAATAACGCTATTTGACCATGTCATCATCTAGTGCATTTTTGATGGCATTAAATGCTTGTGATTGTTATGTATTTAAAGTGTCTTTTCCCCCTCCTCTGTGTCTACCACACCCTCCTCTCACCCCTCTGTGTGTCTCCCCCTCCCCTGTGTCTCTTCCCCACTCCTCTCCCTCCCCTGTGTCTCTCCCCCTCCTCTCCCTGCCCTGTGTCTCTCCCCCCTCTCCTCTGTGTCTTCCCCCTCCTTCCCTTTGTCCCTCTGTGGCAATAGTAGTTGTCAAACTGCGATTTCTTGCAAGTGTGACGAAGAATCGCAGTTTGACAACTATTATATGTGATATACATACATAAATACAAAAAATTTTATTATTTTTTTCCAGTATGAATCCAGTTTTCTTTTGGATGCAATTGTTGTTAGATTATTTGCCACATTGTGGAATAAATGTCATAAAACAAAAAAATATTAATCATGTCATTGAAAGTCATGTCCTTGATCAGTAACATGCAGACAGATCTGGCAGCAGTGATTTTTTTCAGCTTTTTGACTTGAAAATCACTCTCCATGTCTTAACAGGTTAAAGAATAATATAATATCAGAATAACAATACAATATTTTCTAAAAGTATAGACCCTGAAGAATTAAAAAATAGTTGACGCTCCTTTGTTTGCAAAGAAAAAAGAGGGCAACAGTGTCTTCTCATTCTGGATTGATAACTAGGTGCCTACCTGTGAGGGGTGACTCATTTGCATAAAAATACAATTAAATCAAAGTTTGTTTATATTTCACACATTTACCCTACATTCCCTAGCCAGGTAACAATAATATGTCCTTTTGTGGGAGAAGGGGGGGGGGGGGGGTTGTGTAGGGTGTGAAATGACTGGCTTGCAGTGTGTTGCATTATAGTCAAGCAAACAGGACAAGGGCAAGTTCAGTGTCTGCACCTCCCTGCTCCACAATGCACATAGACAAGTTGTTAGTGGGCTGGAATAGATGCGATCTGCATTTATCTATCTATCTGGTGGTTTGAGCTGATATAGAGAGAGTAGGCAAATTTTCTAAGCAGGTTCTTACGGTTTTGTTCATTTATATTATTCAAATTACGATTTTACCGAAACTTTGATTACACAAATTTATTGATTATACATAATTCATATACACATAGAGTAAATAAGATAGATGCACACATAGCTATGTCACTGCATACCCCCCCCCCCACACACACACACACACACACTCTATATCCACCACCCTATACCCCAATAGTTAATAATTACACTTAAAAAATTAGATGTGGCCCTGGGGAGTGGTGGAGAGGAGGAGGTGGGGAGTGGCAGAGAGGAGGAGGAGAGTGGAGGAGAGGGGAGGAGGAGAGTGGAGTAGGGGAGGTTGGGGGTGGCCAGGTGCCCATAATGATAGGCACATCCAGTTCAAGGACAGAGGGGTAGAGGCCTGATCCCGGTGGGGGGTAGCGTGGAGGAGAGACAGGCCTCAGGGGCAGATGAGGTATGCACAGGATCCCTGTCCACAGTTGGGAGGGCAAGAGGCTAATGGCAAGCACAGGGCCCTGAACTACACACATGGGGAGAATGTGGTCCTCCTCCATGCAATCCATGAGCGCTCGCTATCCTTGTGGGGGAAAGGAAGTTAGGCCAGGGCCTAGGGCACAGGCCTGGAAGGAGGTAGCGGCCGCAGTTGCAGCAGTGGGCACAGTGGAAAGGTATATGAGGTTGGAATAGGGCAACCTTTGGGACACAGTGATCACAACACAGTCTCATTCGAGATTGAATTAAAAAAACAAAATTTTAAGGGGCCAACAAAAACTCTTAATTTTAAAAGGGCAGATTGTAACGGTCTAAGGGCAGCAATGCAAAGTATAGACTGGGACAGAGAACTGACAGGTAAAAGCATTGAACATAAATGGACAACATTTAAATCCTTACTAAATATACATACACTTTCGGCATATACCATGTGGGAATAAAAGTAAAAGGAGTAAATCCCATCCAATGTGGCTTAACAATGATTTAAAGATCAAGATACAGAGTAAAAAACAGGCATTTAAATTATACAAACAAGAGGGGACAGAGACTGCTTTATGGGAGTACAAGGAAATCAACAAGGCTTGCAAAAGGGCTATTAGACTGGCTAAAATAGAAAATGAAAAATGTACTGTAAAAGAGAGTAAGACGATATTTATTAATATTTATTAATATTATTTGCTACATTTGCCGTTTGCAGGATTGAAGACAATTGCATCCTAGGGGAATTGTAGAAATTGAATACTGATTTGCGATTTTAGTGATTGTAACATTTGCGGGCTTGAAAGTTCAAATGCTTAGATGGGTTGGAGTTACGATTTTAACAATCACAGGCATTTTTGGTCTGTAACCCGTATATAAATAAACAATCTCACGCATATGTTTATTTCTGCTCCTTACGTAAAATAATACACGTGCATGGACTATATTATAAGCCACATTCTTTATAAAGTTATCCTACAATTTCAGTTAACCCTATGTGTGTAGTTAACTTTTACAGGGGAGTTTACTGTGCATCTTTTCTTCTGAAGTGAGATGAGAAGGGCTCCATAGTTTCCATAGGAAATAATGCATAGTAAATCAAGGGATGCCCATGAAATGGACTTGAGATGCTTTTTAAATTCCACCCATATTCAACAAACTAATATAGTTTAAATTTCCTTAATCCATAGTCCAAACCCATTACACATAATTGTAGATGTTCAAGAATCCAGCTAAGATTTCTTGGATACAACTGATTTCTCATTTGTTTTTAGATCTCTAATTACTTGGACAACCTTTTAATTCAATCCGTAAGACAAGGAATTGCACATTGATCATTAATTGAACAGTAACAGGCAAAACATGGCAGTGATGTTGGGTTGTTTGAAAGGAATTTGGAAAACTACCAAGGAAACATTTCCATCGGTGAAAGTGTATTTGCAAAACTAAGCAACATTTGCTGAGTTGAGCATCCAGGGAACTTTCCGGTCTGCCAACAAATATAAAGAGATTTGCAGACAAGATTAGGTATTTCTGCAAAGCTAAGATAAAGCCTCTTGATTGAGATGCTCAGACATTACTTTTATCAGTCACAGCTGAAGTGGACTTCACTTGGAGTTTCCAGAAATTGCTTTGAAAAATAAGAAACTTACTTTGGAAGAAGAAAACTCAAAATAGTACATTGTTCATGTGTGCTAATATCATATACTCTATTCACATGCACCCGAATACACTTTAAAAAAAAGTAATTTCACTTATGCCTCCTTGGATCATCTGCAAAATATCCAGTACAGTGGCCTTGTTACAGCTGGTTGGCGGAGGGTGCTTGCCCACAATGAGGTGTGGGCATCAGGGTTTGCTCATCAGCTGTCAGTACTCTTGGGGCTTGGGGTCTTCTCGAGCTGTGTTTAAGGGTGGGCAAGCACCTCTCGTCATTTGTTCTTATTACCTATTACGTAATTCACTAATAAAAGAGTCGTGGCCTTTACAATCGCAATGTCTTTGTGTGTGTATTTATTGTTAGTCATTACTGCTTGAGAATCTGTATTTACTATGCCATGGTCAACATGCCACTACAAACATGTCTGTTTACCCTACATTTAATTAGAATTAGGTTCTTAGGGTCATTTAAAAGGTATCATTATGTTGTTCCTCTTTTCTAATACTTCTTTTTATTTTATACTAGCGACTCGCCCGTCAAAATATGATGGCAAGAAAATTGTAAGCCAGGGAATGCTGTTTGCCACACAATGTAAGGCTTTTGGTCCTCTGAGTACTTCAGGCGCTCATTGCGAGCCTCTCCCCATGTGTACTTTTGCTCCTCTGAGCACTCTGGGCGTTCATTGTGAGCTCCGAGGTGAGCGCCTTTGGCAAAGCTAGTCTCTCCTCCGCTCTGTTTTTTTTATATAAATATATATTTTTATAATAATTAATTAATTAATTAAATAATAAATGAATATAGTTTACCTATTTGTAATAAATATATCCAGGAATCAATATGCTGAAGAGCTAACAATCGCTGTTGTTTTTCCTGCAGCATACAATGTACATTTGGACTGTTGGTGATCTGAGGAGAAAGTGTCAGCAATGTGGCAAGTGTGCAGTGTAAATAGGCTGCGTGCACGAGGGCAAACCGTTTGTTTAGTTGTGTAATGCAGTATTTTAGATTGGTAATGTTATTAGTTGCAAGATAGTGTTGTAAAATGGCAGCGAGTGTGTATGTGTTACCAGGGTCTCGAGTATTTTTCGTCCTTCCTAATAGTATATTTTGTACCTCGTACGTGGCTGGCTAAAAGTTGTATTTGCCCGGCAGTGTTTTGCGTGTTTAGAGTTCGTGTAGCCTCATTTTTGTTTTTTCGTCAGCCATTTTTTCTCTTGCTTAGGCGATTTTCAAGTGACGAAACTGTGCAAAATCAGCCTAAATGTGCGTGCAACCTCACTTCCAGATGTCCTGGCTGTCTCCCCGTGCTGTGCTTTTGGATGTGCGCAGTTCAATCGTTAAGTTCATATTTTTTGCGGGTCGTAGTGGCAGTTTCCTTTTCAAAGTGTTTTACAGGCCGTAATTTTTTCTGCCGATTTTTTGAAAGTGCTACGGGTCTCGGACTGTGAATTGTGTATTTGAGTTTTCTGTTGATCTGTAGTCCCGCGAGTCGTAGGTATTATGGTTAAGTCATGTGGGGTCATGGGGATGAGCCTACAGAGCTCCCTGCCTAATTCGTAAGGGCTCTCCTTGCCCGGCCACAACAGTTTTAACGTTGCGTTACCAACTGATTTTGGCATGCCCGCGCTGCTGAGAACTATACATGTGATTTGATTGTGATGTTTTCTACATTGTTGTGATTGTAAAACACTTAGGTACTATTTGGGGCTATTTGGGAGATAATTTTTTTTTATCAGTACAGTTTTATTATTATATGTTTTACATTGTTGTGTCATCTCTAATGACGTTTGATTAAATAAATACAAAAATATGCTCTGCTAAAACTGCTTTTTCCCCTCTCCAAGTTCTACTGATAACATTTAAAATGTATATTAAATCCAACACTTACTATCAAAGAGCATACATATTTAAAAACAATCTTCCATGACAAATGAGTTCCTTTAGTCTAAAAATCTCATTGTCACTCTATCTTAAAGGCACCCTGTCACCCCAACAAGCATTTGATTTCATTTTAAAGAGCATTAAAATCTGTAGATCATTCCTGCTCTGACAAGGTTAGAAATTTCATTACTATTTTAAATGATATGTATATTATGTGAACTAAATTGCTACTATTTGTTTTGTTTGAAATTGGTTAATTTAATTTAGGGAAACCAAACGGGTTATGCAATCACTACGAACAAGATAACGTAGTCATACAAATTAAGTTTACTTTAATAGAAATTCAACAAATAAGAAAAAGACAGTAAGATATACTTAGATAATGTCGATATTACAAATAATCACTGTTTAACCCTAAGATAGAAAAAGGAAAAGAGAGTTAGATCATAAAATATCACACCTTATATTATATATCTATTCATTTGTTGCCTTAAATATCTGTGATGCTTATATACCTATCTGTCGAATAAAAATGTATTGGAAAAATAATCTGTAGATCATTCCTGGAAATATTTAGCATTGATTGTGCTGCTCTTTTTATTATTATTATTATTACCATTATTATTATTACTGCAATTTATAAAGTGCCAACATTTTCTGAAGTGCTATTTACAAAAATAGAGTAGGTACAGTAAGCAAATTATAAAGGTATATACAAATTTTCTAAAGTAAGTATAAATACAAATACAAGTACAAGTACAGTACAATAGAATTATGAAACAAATGTGTCCACAAACAGCTTGGTGCAACAGGAGTGAAGTCCTTACACCGAAGAGCTTACAATCTAGAACAGCTATAATCAACCTTTTTTTTCTCGGGCAACATATATATGTTGGCAACATTATGTGGGCCTCAACATAGTACACCACACACATATGTCGGTAACATTATGCTGGCCACAACATAGTACACCACATACATATGTCGGCAACATTATGCGGGCCACAACATAGTACGCCACATACATATGTTGGCAACATTATGTGGGCTGCAACATAGTACGCCACATACATATGTTGGCAACATTATGCAGGCCACAACATAGTACGCCACATACATATGTTGGCAACATTATGCGGGCCACAACATAGTACGCCACATACATATGTTGGCAACATTATGTGGGCTGCAACATAGTACGCCACATACATATGTTGGCAACATTATGCGGGCCACAACAAAGTATGTCACATACATATGTTGGCAACATTATGTGGGCCACAACTTAGTACGTCACATACAGATGTTGGCAACATTATGCGGGCTGCAACATAGTACACCACATACATATGTCGACAACATTATGCGGCCCACAACATAGTACCCCACATACATATGTTAACAACAGTATGCGGGCCACAACATAGTACGCAACATACATATGTTGGCAACATTATGCAGGCCACAACTTAGTACGCCACATACATATGTTGGCAACATTATGCGGGCCACAACATAGTACGCCACATACATATGTTGGCAACATTATGCGGGCTGCAACATAGTACACCACATACATATGTCGACAACATTATGCGGCCCACAACATAGTACCCCACATACATATGTTAACAACAGTATGCGGGCCACAACATAGTACGCAACATACATATGTTGGCATCATTATGTGGGCCACAACTTAGTACGTCACATACAGATGTTGGCAACATTATGCGGGCTGCAACATAGTACACCACATACATATGTTGGCAACATTATGTGGTCTGCAACATAGTATGCCACATACAAATGTTGGCAACATTATACAGCCCCCAACATAGTACGACACATACAGATGTTGGCAACATTACGCGGGCTGCAACATAGTACTTCACATACATATGTTGGCAATACATAGCCATACATTATAATATAACTAGCGAATTGCCCGTCAAAAAATTACGGCAATGAAATTGTAAGTGAGCTAATGGTGTTTGGTGTATATAATTTGGCTGATTTAGCGTCCTTCGTTTTCGGAATATCTGTAGGTCTTTGGTGGTGTTTTGCGTGTTTATGGTGGTGTTTTGCGTGTTTAGGGACCTTTAGCCTCGTTTTCGTTTTGTTCGGTGGCCATTTTTTCTATTGCTTAGTTTATTTTCGGGTCTCTAAACTCCGAAATTTGTGCTTAAATGGAGGTGTAACTTCACTTGCAGAGGTCCTGGGTGCCCCCCCCCCTTCCTTGCTGTGAATAAAATTGTTATGTGTTTGTTGTTTGTATTTATTGTGTTTGTAATGTTTTTGGGGTCGCGCAGGTTGCGTCCTTGTTTTTTAATCTCATAGTTGTTTTTCGGCAAATACGTAGGTGTTTGGTGGTGTTTTGCGTCTTTAGACTGCTGTAGCCTCGTTTTTGTTTTTTACTATTTTAGACAAATCAGATTTCTAATTGCTACTCTAAATATGTCATCAAGGTTAGAATCAGTGAGCCATTTTCTATACATATTCTTAGCATATTTCATTTTAGAATAGGATGATTCGCAAAGATACGTGGATACTAACAATGTGAGAATCAGGTGAGCACATTTTTGTACAGTCTTGTATATGTCAGGCACTCATTTCTAAAACTCTGCGTACTCCTTACCCTCCCTCTTTTCTTTAAAAATAACTTTCAGATTTGTATAGTTTTTGAACTCAATGAATTTGTTGAATAGCTTTGCATAATCATATCCAAATGCAGCTAATTGTGTAATTGTTGCTGTTTCCAAGTGCTAGGGATTTACTACAAGCAACAGAAAAGTCTTAACATTCCTTCAATCTTGAAATCTGCTCTTAAATTCCTAAGACAAGGCAGCCATAAAATTTAACATGATAAGTTGTTATGGGCCGCACAAAAGTTGCCAGTAATATAGTTTGGTGGAGTGAGGCAAGTACTGTATTTTTCCATGTATAAGACAGTATTTTTTACCAATTATTTTAAGTCTAAAATTGGGGGACCGTCTTATACTTGGAATGTTGCAATAAGATAACCTGGTCTGGTACTATAATGCTGCATCTGGCCACTAGATTTAAGGTAGGAGAAAAGACACACATTTGGAAATGCATTGGTTCCCATTAGAGTGCATTTCACTGCAAGTGTGCACATACATGTGTATATTATAATTTTTTATTGTGTTGCACATATATTTAAGGGCACTTTCTGTCATGATTTTCACTGATTTCCATTCCAGCTCAATATCTCTGTGATCCCTGTGTTAAACCAGAAAGATGTAATGCAGATCGCGACTGAGTAATAAGTGATGGGATCACAAGGATATTGAGCTGGAATGGAATTCAGTGAAAATCATGACAGAAAGTGCCCTTAAATATATGTGTAACACAATAAAAACTTATAAAATACACATTTGCATATTTATTTATTTCTGCGCTTGGGCCCCAAAAATATGGGTCTTCTTATACATGGTGTCGTCTTATAGACAGAAAACTACGGAAGTTCCACAAAGTAGAATCAGTTCAAGCGAATTCTTGAAGACAGCAGTAAGAGAAGGTGACAAGAGAGGAAGAAAGAAGAAGGTCATTAGCAGAGCATAGGGGGCAGCTGAGGAATATTTTGAGATGAGAGCAGATATAAGGGAATGCAATGCTATCAGAAGTCAGTGGAGTGACTAACAGAGATGCTGTGGACACAGAGTGTTGAGTATGGTAAATGAGTCTTCAGAGATTGGAGTAGAGACCGGCAAGTGATGGGAGGCCAGCAAGGAGTGACTTGCTGTAGTCGAGGAAAGATGTCATGATGGAATGAATTAGAATTTTAGTTGTGTCTGGTCTAAGATGTATTTTGGAAATGTTTTTTAGGTGAAAATGACAAGATCTGATTATTGATCATATGTGAGGAATGAAAGAAAGGGAGGGTCCAATAAAACCCCAAAACACAGGCCTGAAAGGTAGGAGTGATTATGGCATTGTCAATGGTGAGGGATATTTGAAGAGCAGATGCTTTAGTAGAGGGTGGGAAGATTAGGAGCTCAGTCTATGACATGTTGAGTTTTAGTTGACTGGCAGACATCCAGGAGGTTATGCTTGAGAGTCAGTTGGTAATGTGCTAGAATAGTGAGGGCAGTGCTGCTGCTGAGAGGTAGATTTGAGTGTGTCACAGTGCCTGGATTTTGGCCCAGTGAGCTACCATAGATAACAGGCTACCCCGTTGGAAAATGGGTAGGGGAATTATATTGCCGGCATGCTTCATGTTTCTTAGGGCATATGCCCCTGCCTCATCCTGTATACTGTATGTAATACCCCATGTAAAATTACTGTGTTCTGTTTAAAATAATTAATGTGTGAGTATAGGTAATGTCATGTATGTAATGTATTCATATAGTTATTGCCATGGTTTCTTAAGTACAATGTATATGCTGTTATTGATATATTTGGTCCAGAGGTGCAATTCCCAGATGTTACCTACCCCCAACCTAGTCCCTCATGCATGATCAAAAGAACGGCCATAAACTCTTAATCTAGTTTTACTGCCCTTCGTGGGGTTGTAACAACACAGACACACCAGAACAAGGATTTTCTCAGGGAGGAGGGAATGTGGGTTGTACTTTGTTTCTATTTCTGTCTGTAGTTTAAGTTGTGTTTGGAAGTGAATAAATGCAGTCAACTGCTGAGGCATATAGAAAATGGTATGTCTTTTTATTTTGCTCCTGTTCTCCTGGATGGCTACAGTGAGGTACTAAGAGACTCTGTAGGATCCTGCTGGGGTAGGTTTGACTGTAACAAATCTTATCAAGCCTCATAAGAAGAAGCAGATCTGGAGTCTCTAGGTTAGCCTTGAAATGCTGATTTCTGATGCAAGGATCTTGACCGATACAGAATCCAGATATCAGGGTGCTGATGCCGAGATTTCTAAGAACCCAAACGGTCCTTGTGGGTAGTTAACCTGTAGTCTATAGCAGGTGGCCCTGGGCTTGTATAGCCCGTCCCAGCTTGGATCGTCACAGAGTGTCATCTGCATATAGATGATAATGAAATTAAAATATTGTATTAGGGTACCAAAGGAAGATATATAGATGGAGAAGAGGAGGGGCCTAGAACTGAACCTTTGGTTACACCAACAATGGTTTGAGTGGCAAAGAAGAAGTGCCAGAGGAGACACTAAATGTTTTATTTTCTAGAGAAGACTATGTCACAGATGCCAAAGGAGACAGTAGTAAGATCCAGGTGAATTAGAATAGAAAAATGCCCCTTTTACTTGGAGGTATGCAAGTCCTCAGTGACTTTTGTGAGAGCTATCTCTGGAGTAATCGGGCCAGATGCCAGATTGAAAGGGGTCAAGAAGAGTTTTGAAGTTGAGAAATAGGGTGATAGTTAGATGCAGAAGCTGAGTCAGTTGAGGGTTTGTTAAGAATTGGTGTAATTATGGCATGTTTTAAAGATGATGGAAACTTGCTAGTGTATAGTGAAATATTGCATAGATGTGTGAGAGCTGAAATGTATCAGCCTTATTAAATTGCAATTTGGTAAATTTAAAAGGGCTCTATTTAAGCACACAGCATATTTTTTTTCCAGAAGTTTTCACTTAGTGAACTTGTATCCAAAAGCAAGGTCTTCACTAACAAAAAAACTTCTGTAAATAAAATATGCTGTGCTCTTAAATAGAGCCCTTATAAATTTACTGAATCGCAATTTAATAAGGCTGAAATTGTCTGCCCAATAAAAAAATGTCACTACAATACTCTGATTATTCATTTACAGACTAAACAAATATACACAGCCTTATTAAATTGCAATTCAGCAAATTCTTAAAGGCTCTATATAAGCACATAGCATATTTTTTTACAGAAGTTTTTAGTCAGTGAACTTCTATCCAAAAGCAAGGTCTTCACAAGTTAAAAACTTCTGTAAAAAAAAATAGAAAAAAGAGCCCTTTAGAATTTGCCGAATTGCAATTTAATAAGGCTGACAGTTCTTGTTGAACAACAATCATCCTTTAAATGTTTTATGGAAAACTTTTACTGCCAGTATAATTTACCCTAATGATACACCATTATATTTGCGTTGACATTACAAAGTTCATAAGTACATTTTGCCAACTGTCCATTATCATAGTTGGACATTATCCTTTTAGTTCTGCCAATTTTTCCATCAAAGGTTTGCTTCTTGATTTTGTTGTTTACATTCATCTGGACACATCCATCTGTCTTCAAATTCATTCACAGCTATGCCATTTTTTTCTTTATCATTTTACTCAGGATTAATTTTAATCAAATTATTTTGCCAGGAAACTAGAATTACAGCCAGCGCTCTGAATATGTACAGAATCAATCAGGTTGTGTTATTAAATTTGGAGCAAGATGTGATATGCAGGGAAGCTTTTTATGGACTTTGAAGCCACCATATTAGTTAAGCGATTGGTTTTTCTATAATTTAATATATTTGGATGCTAAAACGCCATCATTAAAAGGGCAAAAAATAAAGGAGAACTGTAGTCAAATATTTAAAATATATTATTTTCAAGAAGTGGTCTTGGAGGTAGGCAAAACATGTTTTTAGATTGTAAAGTAAAAAATATACTTGCATAAGCAATTATGCCAAAGTGGGAGCTGCCACTTTAATCTCCCCTGATTGATTTACTCATCTGGGAGGAGACTTTATATATATAGGACACTTTTATCTGCATAGTGAATACCTGAGATCTTAATTTGATAGCTCTTTCAGTTGGAGTAATGGAAAGCTCTTAGTTTACCAGAATACCCCCTCCTGAGAAAGAAGTTGCAAGAAGCAACCCAGTAAAGACAACATAAACATAAATAGTAAGTACACATATAAGTGAAACATTTAAGGGCTGTGATTATTTTTAAAACATTTTGCCCAATAACAATTTTGATTATTCAAAGCAGAAGAAAAAAAAGAGATTATGTCCAGTAACAAAAAATGTAAAATAAGATTACTGCGTTAAACCGTAGCACTTAGGCAATGAGCGCCGCAGGCGCTCACTGCCGGCTCGCCTCGCATAGCGAGGCGAGCCGTTAACTCATAGCACTTAGGTAGCGAGGCGAGCCGTTAAACACGTCACACGCATGACTTAGGAAAAAAAAAACACCTCGGAACCAACCTTAACGTAACAAACACCCACACGCACTAAGAATCCGACTATAACGTAACAAACATTCACACGCACTAAGAATCCGACTATAACGGCCGACCCGCGCGCAACTAAAAACAGTGAAAACACACCAAATACTCACACAAACTACATAAAAAGCTTACCCATAGCAAGGGGGGGCACCCAGGACCTCTGAAAGTGAAGTTACACCTCCATTTAAGTCCAAATTCCCGAGTTCAGACACACGAAAATCCCCTAAGCGAGAGAAAAAATGGCCACCGAAAAAAACGAAAACGAGGCTCACAGCCCAGCCACGTACAAATTAGCCAAGAAGTGATCCGAGATAAGCTCGGAAACCCGCATTAACCCCAGGGGATCCGAGATAAGCTCGGAGCCCTGCATTAACCCCACATTAACCATCGCAGTGGGGGTCCCAATTGCACGCGATCGGGGACCCACGCTGCAATCAAAATTCAAAATTCCCGCGTTACAGGTCCTTAAAGGACCGTAAAGGTCCTTAAAGGACCCGTTGTAAAAGAAAAAATATATACACTGTCACCCTGTCAATCATGGGGGTCAATACAGACCCCATAAAACCCTCATTAACCCTGTCACTCATGGGGGTCAATATAGACCCCCATAAGCCCTTCATTAACCCTGTCACTCATGGGGGTCAATACAGACCCCCATAAACCCATCATTAACCCTGTCACTCATGGGGGTCAATAGAGACCCCCATAAGCCCTTCATTAAGCCTGTTACTCATGGGGGTCAATACAGACCCCCATAAGCCCTTCATTAACCCTGTCATTAATGGGGGTCAATACAGATCCCCATAAGCCTCTATTTAACCCCATCAGTCCCATAAGGGTATATTAACACCATTATGGGCCTGTTATAACACTACATTAACCACATAAGTGCCATGATGGTCCTCAAGGACCATCATTACACTAAGTATAAACACTATACTGCACTATACTGCACTATACCACCCCCAATAAAACATTAAATATCAACTAAACACCCTCTACACTAACCTATTAACATTTACACTACCTACCCCCTATTAACCCCCACCACTCTAATTACAGAAAATAAAAAAGCCTAAAGTCATAAAAAAAACTACATTACATGAAATAAAGAACCTCTCACAAAAAAATAAACTACATTACAGAAAATAAAAAAACTTAAGTCACAAAAAATAAAAAAGGAACATTACAGAAAAAAAAAACATTACAACCCACCCTCATTACAGAAAAAAAAAATACACACCTGAAAAGGAAATACATATAATAAAAATACATATAATATAAATACATACAATACAAATATATACAATACAAATATATATAATTACAATACAATTACATACAATTACAATACAATACACCCCAATCTAATATACATCACACAATCTATCTAAATAAATAGTATAATCTAATATACATGCTATCTATATAATAATACATCCCCAATCTATCTAAATAAATACCACAATCTATCTACAATACAGCCTATGCTATCTATATAAAACACATACCCATAGCTAACTACAGTAAATCCTATCTATATATAAACTAATCTAAGTCTAAGCTAAAATAAAATAATTAAGACCACTTACCTTTGGAGATGTCCATTGGGATCAGCCACCTACGAAAAAAAAAAAAAAATAGTGCAACACGTTTACAGTTCTAAAATAAACATTCTATACATTCTATACATTCTAAATATTCTACTCACCTTTCCGGCATGTCCCGTCCGGCATTCTTTTAATCCTTCTCCGGCGCGGCACCTGTTAAAAAAAACACAACATTAATAGACATACATCAAAATAAAATAAACATAATCTACATTAAAGGGATACACCCTAAAATCCCACTCTGATTGGATAATGCACCTATCAATCTTTATTTAAACCAATCACAAGGCGCAGATGCCTTCAGCCAATCACAATGGAATACACCCCCACAGGGTGATTGGTTGGAGCCTCTGCGCATTCTGATTGGTTGCACTGACAATAGCCAATCACAATGGAATACACCCTCACGTACTGATTGGTGAAGGATTTGCGCATTCTCATTGGCTACTGTTAATATCAATCAATATTACAGCCAATGGGAAGGCGCAGATGTCTTCACCAATCAGTACGTGGGGGTATATTCCATTGTGATTAGCTGATGGCAATAAAGCCTTAAGATTGGTTCAAATAAAGATAGACAGGTGTGTTATCCAATCACCGTTGTATTTTGGGGTGTATACTTTTTTCATTGGTTCACAAATGGGGCCTTCTCATTGGCTGAATTTGATAGACAGCCTTTTCAGCCAATCAGAAGCCGCCATTGCCAATTTTATTCTGGAACACTCCATAGGAAGGTCATTAGCATCGGAGACATCCGCCAGGGTGGATGTGTGTCGCTTTTTTTTTTTCTTCATACGAGGAGGCCGGAGACATTGCGGAAAGGTAAGTATAATGAAGATTGTGTTTATTTAAATTTGAATTATGTTTACTAATGTAATGTTTTTTTTTACAGGAGTACTGCCGGACAAGACGCAAAGATGGACGACGGAACATGGAGGACGTGACATGCTGGGACGTGACATGCTGGAACGGGACATGCTGGAAAGGTGAGAATAATATTTAGAATATTTAGAATGTTTAGGTATTTCATGTAAACGTCTTGTATTAATTTTTTTAATCTTTTTTACCGTAGGTTGCTGATCTGAAGAAACATCTCAAAGGTAAGTGGTCTTAATTATTTTATTGTAGCTTACAATTAGGGTAGCTATATATATATATAGATAGCATGTATTGTATATTAGATAGATAGATAGGGGGATGTATTATTAGATAGTATTGTATATTAGATAGTGGGATGTATATTACATTATATAGTGGCATGTATATTAGATAGTGGCATATATATTAGATAGTGGCATGTATATTTAATAGGGGTGTATTGTATTTAATTGAATTGTTATTACATTAGATAGTGGAATGTATATTACATTAGATAGTGGGTTGTATATTACATTAGATAGTGGCATGTATATTAGATAGTGGCATGTATATTAGATAGGGGTGTATTGTATTGTATTTTATTTAATTGCATTGTATTGTATTTTATTTAATTGTATTTTATTGTATTATATGTATGTATTATATGTATTTCATTTTCAGGTGTGTAATTTTTTAAAACAATTTTTAGTGAGGGGGGGTTGTAATGTATTTTGTTATTTTCTGTAATGTTCCGTTTTTTATTTTTTGTGACTTAGGTTTTTTTTTTTTGTTCTGTAATGTACATTTTTTATTTTTGGTGATTTTAGTTTTTCTTATTTTATGTAATGTAGATTTCAGCTTTTTGAGGAATTTAGTTACTTGAGGCACACAGTACACTCACATTGTGTGACAAACAGCATTTCAACACTTTCTTTTATTGACCGTCATTTTTTGACGGGCAAGTCGCTAGTATATATATATATATATATATATATATATATATATATATCAATCATATGTTTCACTCAACTGTACTATTTTGCTTACAGATTTTTCTGTATACTCTTTAGCCCAATATAAACTTCATTAATTTGTGGTTTATACAGAACTCAAAATTGAAAGCTCCCCTTAAAACTAGGTATGAAAAAAGAAAAGGTGAACTTCTGTAGTGGGCATTTGTTCTAAGGCCATCAATAAATAAATTAATTTATACCACTAAATATAATACAATACATGTTTTAATAACTGTAAATACAAAATAAACACAACAAAAGACATCAATGATAAAATTTACATCACATATATTAGTTGTGGATATACGGGACGTTGGTCATGCTTTGCCAGCCTCGCAAAGCGAGGCGAGCCGTTGAATTCTGCAGCACTCATTGTGAGTTGAGCAGTCGAATGAGCGCAGAGACCAGTAGGACTTAGCATGGTGCACAAAAGTACGTCACATAGTATTTAGGAACCAAAGGACATAGATGGACTGTGGGCATTGGAAAATTACAACTTTAATGACCGAAACAAGGAACTCGAAAGACCTGCTAAAAACAACAAATATGCCTCCATTTAACTTACACAATCATACATAGCCCAGGAGGGAGACAGGGAGCCTGTGAATGAGGTTTCAAGTTAATTTTAGGCATATTTGGCATTTTTTAAGGAAGAAAAAACGGCTAAGCGAGAAAAAAAATGGCAGCCGAAAAAACGTAAACACGACGACAACTAGGCCGAAGGACTTAAAACCAGGATGGATCACATAAAAACAAGCTAAAACAGTAACACTTAATCCAAGGCAATAACCCTTAACCCAAGACACTAACTCTTAAATCAAGATATCAACAGTCACCGCTAAACCCCTAAAATACAGGAGGAAGAGGCTCACAAGGTGCTAATCGCAGGGCCTGTAAATTACACGAAGAGGATCTCAATGAGCGCCAAAGGCACTCATTGCTAGCACCGCGATGAGCGCCAAAGGCGCACAGCGCGGGGCTCTCAATGAGCGCCGAAAGGGCATAGAGGGGCCGTATCCTTGCATTGTGTGGCAAACAGCATTTCCAGCCTTACCATTTTACTCCCAGCATTTTTGATAGGTAATTTCCTAGTATACAATATAAATAAAACAATCCAATAGTGACCAACCAAACAAACAATAAACATATGAATATATATCCACTGGAATACTATAAAACAGCTGAGTAATCAGAAACTCACTTCAGGGGAAACTACCAGAGATACCTGTCACGGCACAAGCCCCCAGCTTCCAGGTGGCCTCCAACCACAAAAAAGTAAGGGGTATTGGCACATAGACCTTTAAGGAGCAGCTGATCAGCCAAATGAGCATATATACTGTAAATATTACACCTTAAATTTTGATGGGCAAGTTACTAGTAACAACATAACCTACTAAACTATTCAGCTGATATTATATTTTAAACAAACTTCTAGATAATGGTCTTAATCCATAAATGGAAAAAAAAAGAAATAAATAGCACTCCTAAAATATTATTAATTTAACCACAAAAAGTAACATATCCATTTAAATACCATAAAAATAAATACTAAAATTATAATCATTTATGACATAATACATCTCATGATATAAAAGAAACTAAATCCAACTTTTCTCTTAGTCCACTGGGTTTCAAAGTTTTTAAATAACGGGCATCACTTTTAAAAGTGCCTGCATTGGAAATAAATATAAGTTGATTAAAAATCTAAGCAGTTACATATGTTAATAGCACCAGCTACTGCACATCATATTCATTTGATCTCCCAATAAACCCATTTTAATTTTAAATGGAACTAGAAGCTTCAAAACTTATATGGTTTAGTTTATGATGCCTGAAGAAACAAAAAAAGAGCCAATTTAGGATCCAGATGTAATCTTAATAATAATTTTTATGCGTTTTTTCCGTTTGCATAAAAAATAGCAAAGTTATAACCTGTCTTCAGCGAGTCGTGTTTGCTACAAACATTGCATAGTAAAAAGTTATGTATAATTCATACATAAACTAAATTATGCAATACTATATACACAGCTCTTTGCTCTGTAAATTTTTTGATTCAGAACAAATTTATAACATTTATAATCTACATTTGCATGAAAACTGTGGCATCATTATCTAAATAAACATTGTATTGTACATTAGGAATTGATTCATACTGAACAATTTTACAAAATATAGAATAGGTTACCGATTCTCCAGGAAATTAGTGACATGACCTAGAGTGACATTATTTTGCAATATCCATGGTAAGAGAGGAATACATTTAGATTTGCCTCATTTTGACTTTGCACCCACCAAAACTTCAAGGACCACATTGGCCCAACAGACAACTTGTTTGTAGAATGTTGTTGTGGAATCTACCATTTTGTTTTTTCTTGATTGGCTTCCAGATTTGGAAGGAGACTTTGAATGCACTCGCAGATTCTCTCTGCACAATGGGAAATTGACAGTTCCAACAACCAGTTTATCAGTATTACTAATGGGAAGCTCATTAGCTTACAAAAAAATAACAGACATGATAAGGTCAGGGAAGAAAATTGATCTTTTTAGTAAAGGATAATAGCATGCAACAGTTAGAAAATATGAAGTCAGTGTTTAGTTAGTCTGTATTGTGCACATTATTGAGTTTAGTTTTTAAAAGACCACATGTTTTTTGCCCAAAACATAACAAAAATGGTAAAATTCACAGTCAAAGAGAGAATGTTTGAATGTGAGGGAATAGTTAGATATGTTTGTGGGACAAGATAGTTTGGAGGAAGAAAATGGACTTGATGTTGCCAAAGAGACATATAGTTCTCCGCTCCAGAAAATACAATGGGGGATGCATATGATCTCTCAGAGAGCATCATGATACACAACAATCTACAACAGACAAGCAAAAAAAAAAATACAACAATATGTATGATCCAACTATATCTCACCAGTGAATTTAGAAAAAGAGTAAGCTAGGACTCACAGAAACCTATCAAATTTTTCTTATCCAATTTACATTAAAACACAATATGTTGAAGCTCAGATATTCATAAGGCTCACTGCCCCTGTTTCCTGTAACTTATTAGTACAGGGGAGTAGAAAGCAATGCTACGCTGCATACATTTATTTTTTTACACTACAGATCACTTATTTCTCAAACAAAAAAACTTTTTGTAACATGTATATCGTGTTTTTTTATTTGCATTCTAGAAAGTTGGCACTACAGTGGTCCTTTAAGACAGAGTAGGTCAACTTATTCTATAGTACTAAATAGGCAGGTTGTGGGGATTTCCAAGTCCTAGCTCAGACCAGGTGCAGAACTGTTTGTGTGTATATATACACACATGGGGTTCCATGGTGGCCTAGTGGTTAGGATGCAGATGCGTTCACCACAGCATCCTGGGTTCAAATCCAGCCCAGGAACCAAGAGGTCACACTGGTCAGTACTCAAATGGGAGACCTTCTGGGAATGCCAGGAGCTATATGCTGTGGCCCACTGGAGAAGGAACTGGCAACCCACTCCAGTATCTCTGCCATGAAAACCACATGGATCAGCATGGTGTGTTGTCCATGAGGTCACATAGAGTCAGACATGACTAAGCAATACCATACACACACACATATGTTGGAAAGCTTTGAGTCTAACAACACAATCAGGGAAAAATGTCATAAAGCTAATTTATAATTAGAGTTTATTATTCAATACCTCTGGAAGCATATATTTTGTTTGACGCTGTGTGACAGAGGGCCATGTACATTTCTGGAGAGCAATGCTTGCATCTATTGATGCAGGCTTACTGTTTCTAGACCCATGTGGGGGAAGGGGTGTGGTGTCAATATCAATCACAACAAATCTACACCTCTCTCTCTTACCTCTTTCCCCATCATTTTTCCAGTGATAGATACAAAAACAAACCTTCGTGCAACAGCTCCCGGGAAGTGCTAATTTTCTGAAAAAAAATATGTTGATGGCTTATAAAATGGATAGGAGGTAATATTTTATAAAGTTCACAAACATGTGCAATGTTCCTTGAAATACTGTCGTCCTTTAATGTGGCATCCCTTAGCTTCAGCATGTATCAAGCTTAAAACCCAAAGAAAATGAGCTGCAATCCAGACCACCATTAGCAAACAATCCCATTTTGCTTCAATTTAATGTCATCTATCTACACTACATAAATACTTTTTTTGTAATATTTAATGTATTTTGTATTTCTGAAGACTCAGCAGCAGATACACCTGTTGGTGTTATGAAGGCTAAATCTGGGACTACCACTCTACAGGGATTTGTCCTGGAAATCCAAGTCTGTTACTACCTTTCCTGCAAGAAGTGACAGCCTCACTCCCCGATATTATATTCCCTATGCTAAAGCACAAAACACCTTTATTGACTTTCAGATCTCACAAAGGGTAACCACACTTTCAATTCAATCATTCTTTATTAAAAGCTAAAATGTTGCAATCATTACAACAATAAGACACTGGTTGATAATGACTCGCTGGCTAAAACAAGGAATAATATTGAATCCTGTTCTGTGCTGAGAAATTCCCTTTAAATGTATATTGATTCCAGATTTGATAACCTTGTAAGGAACAATGTATGAGAGATCTTGAAATCCTAATCTAATTCTCTCTCTAATCAATATTTTCTTTTTTTGTTTGTTAACTATTTAGGAACGCAGCCAAAGCAATATTTTGCCAATCGATAAAGTAGGATTAACAGTTTTTCAGTAAAATATTTGAAGTTAATAAAGAACAATACTACCTATAATAGTTTAAAAATGGGAGTAACATCTACGTGATGCGTTCTGCGCTGGCTTACTCTTTCTGATTGCCTGTTGTTTGGAAGAATCGCAAAACTGCACCTATGTGGTGCTGGCGGGGGGGGGGGAGGATGGGAGAGAGAGAGAGAAAGGGAGGGGGAAAAGGATGGGGAGAGGGATAGAGAGAGGGATGGAGGGGACAGAGGGAAGGTGGGAGGGAGAGAGAAGAGGCAGAGAGAGGGAGAGAGAGAGAGAGGGAGGGAGAAAGAGAGGTAGGGAGAAGGGTGTTTACATTTTTTGAGAACTATGGTTGCATATAACTGTCCTGCCTCTGGATTTAACATTATCAGTAGCCTGTCTATGTTTCATTTCTGTATTAACTGGGACCTTTACGGTGTCACTTTAGTCTGTACCTAGTAAAAAAGATTATCTTTATACAATCCAAAGTGATTCTCACAGCAAGCAGCGTGATAAAGTGGCTGCCTAGACTATCTGATAAATAAATATATAGTGACATTTAGCAATGAGATCCCACAGACTGGCCTCATGTCAGTAATATACGGACAATATAACTGACTGTCTGGATCCGAAATAGAAATAGCTACCAAATATTTTTAGATACAATTATGACAAATATACATTCCACTAGAGTTTGGTGCAACAATGATATCTGACTTCTCTGATATATGTAACATGCAACTGGTTCATATATTAATAAGGTGCACAATTTCTTTAATAATTAGAGGATTACCTTAATACTCACCAAAAGTAATGATTTAAATTGAAACATATGTTTTTTTTAGCTAAAATAATTTAGTGTCATTTATTAGATATGGCTAACACATTTATGCACGTTAATCCATGTTTTATTTATTAAATGGGCATTTATGTAAGAGATTTTCAACTCTCTGTTGCTTAATGAAAAACTGTTTGCCGATGACGTAGTGTTATCTATCACGCATCCCAGGTTATCATTGAAATCTCTTACTCCTACTTTCCAATTACAAATTGAACCCTTCCAAATGCGACACTTTGCTTATTAATATGTCTGCTAACTCACAAGAAGTGTTGTCTAAAGGACACCCCGTTAACTGGGATTCCTACTCTTTTCCCCATTAGGGGGTCAAATTTGTCGCTGACTCAAGGAAGATGATCGATATGAATTACAAGGCCTTGCATGGCAAATTTTTGGACATTATAAAAGGGTGGAAAAGTATAAAAGCATCCTTTAGCGGTAAATCACTAAAATGGCCTTACTTCCTAGGTTTAACTATCTTACTAGTTGCATCCCCTTTAAAGTCCCATTTTTTTTATTAGAAAATTTCAAACCACCCTAGATCAATTTATTCATTCCTCAAAACATATCGGATTAAAAAAAATCCATACTGGCCAGAGAATTTTCAAGAGGGGGCTTAGGCTATCCCCTTTTTCAACTTTATCATGAAGTATGTTGGTGCTCGCATTAAAATGGTTTAATTTAGGTGAGTATTAAATGGAGAAATCTTTGGCCCCGGGCCTGGATCTTAGACTATTGTTGTTTAGGAACAATGTTCTGGCTAACACCTTTGCAGGCACCTCCCAGACTATTAAGCAAATTTATAAAATCTGGAAATCAATAAATAGGAAATACTGCTTGAATCCAGAATTTTGCTCCCTTGTCTTCGACCTTCCTTTAAGCATAACTAATGTTTTTTTCCACAAGTGAGGACCAAAGTAAAGTTAATCTTTCTATTAAGGATCTTTCTGAGGAAGGTGTACAGCTTTCATTGAAACAATTGGAGGTCAAATACAGAGCCTTGGCCAATAGCTGGCTGCATATTCATCAATACACTTCGATCTTGTCAGCTTATGTCCCTGTATCTTCCAGAGATAAAGCGCTGACCCCCTTAGAGATGCTTATTAAATCACAGGCAAACTCCCACATGTTATCCAAATGCCATGACATATTGAGGAAAACTCTTGAAAGTAACAAAACTCCAGGTATGGTAACATGGGAAAAAATATATGTATTTTTTTTTTAATAGGTTTATTAAGTACTCACCTCATAGGGAACTACATATTAAAATAATAAATATGTGGTACATGGTCCCCTTAATTTATCAATTTACTCATGGTTGTTCTGAGGGAATGTGTTAGAGACAATGTGGTGCCTTTGGGGATTTTGTGCACATTTTCTGGGACTGCCCAATAATTAAACCTTTGTGGATCGAGTGTTTTAATTTTGTAGGGTCTGAAACAAAAACAAATCTTCCAGCTCTGCCTCAATGTGGCCTGTTCCACTTTTTTCCAGATAGTTTTTCCTTAGAAAAAAAAGCTTTGGCTACGCTAATATTTATGACAATTAAAAAAACGATTATCTCCCACTGGAAAAGTGTAGTTTCATTAAAATGGAGCAAAATTAGAACAATTATCCACAGAGCAAGAGCTCTGAAAGATACCTTTATGCCTTACAGTTTATCAAAAAACAGTTATATTATATGGAAATTGTGGGACTCTATAAAATGACTCGCTTGTCGAATTGACTCCATTTACTTGTAGCAAACATTTTCTTTATCTCTGGTACCATCTGTGACGAAGTGCCCTTCGCCACTTTGTCTTGGAGAGGACTGTTTGCCAGCCTCCTGCCCTGCGACTATGGCCCTGGGACATATTGCCCTTTAAACACAGTATTCGGCCATACCAGAGTGTATGTCACTCATTTTGGCCCTTTACATACAGGGGGTTCATTCGGTACTTGCCCTGTGTGAACCATGATACCCCAGATAACTATGCCATGGAGCCCATTCATATAATGAAAGACTATGGGAAAGACTTTAGCTACATGGCAATTGAACTGTGTGAAGATGATTTGAGCGCTATTCAGTAGTTTTGTGCGCTCAGATCCCAGCTGTAACGGAACCCATCACTGTTTTACCCTGTTTATGGTTATTTAATTCTTGGTTAAAATATAATCCTAGTAATATACTGTATGTATGTTGGTATATGCTCTGCAGAATATTGGCCCCAGGCTAGTGCAGACCTTGGCAGGAGATATAATCCTGTTACAGATAAGCAATTCTATTCATTCTCAAACATAAGAACAAAGACGGCTGATTTAATCATTGTCTGATTATATCAAGGAGCCTCAGGGAGGGGTGACCACACCTATTGTTCTCTTTATGTGTATTGTGTGGCCAACTATGGGGGATGTGGATTGCCATGCTGCCAGAAAGATACTTTTACTAACTTTTGAACCCCTGGTCTGATTCATGCCATTTTTTTAATATGTTGTTCCCCTGGGTGAGAGCTATTGAACGGTGCCGGACTTAAAGGTGTACCCCCTGTTTTTGGGGTACATCCAGAATGTGGTTAAAATTGTGTCTGTTTTAATTGTGTTACCTGTTATCTGAGGGGAGGAGACGTGGGGGTTGAACCATGTATATAATTGGCTGTGATAATTATGTGGGTGTAGCCCTTCAGAGGGCACCATTGCATAAAAGGAGATTCCCTGTCATTAAAGAATAGTTATACTTGACCCTTCAAAACGTAGTCTCATCTCGTTATTGGAGGGGATCGCTATATATTACTGGGGATTGCTATGCTTTTGCATACTCCCTTGAGCTGTAACTACTGAACGCTTGTTCCTGATGTACTCTCCTTGGAGGAGAGGTCTTCCCCACACAGTCCTGGATGCTGGAGATTCATACAGGGTGGAAGGAAGACGGCGCGGCTCCAGCTAAACTACGGCGGTTGTGGAGTCTGTGGTGGTTGAGGTGTCCGGTGCGGTGCTTGTAGGCCTCGACGCAAACTAGGACGCGTCTATCAACGGAGGTACCCGGTCGGGGTGCCAGGAGATCCGTTACATTGGCTGGCAGTGGTGGGATGGCGTCCTAGTAAGAGGAAAAGCAGCACGGAGACACCGGTAACGTTTGGAGTTACAAATTGAGGGCAACGCTAGTATCCGTACAGCGCCCCTGGCTTCAGCAGGATGGAACCAGCTAGTTTTCGGACAGCGTTCCATGATGAGGATGAGGAGGAGGCCGCGGACTACAGGGATGCAGACAGAAAGGAACTCTGGTATGATGCCCTGGAAGATGCCCATTGGCGGCGAGGTGAGAGTCTCCCCAGTGATGAGCAGCGGCTACAGAAGCGTGTTGCGATGCGGATGTATCTATTGGGAGAGCAGCCCCTGGATGAGTGGGTGACAAGACTAGAGATCCTGGTACGGCGAGAGATCTGGCTTGACAACGCATACCAGGCCCTCTGGTGGCATACCGTTCGACTTACCCCCTGGACGGCTGAACACGACTTACCAGAGGGGGATGATTATGATGGCCCGGGTTTATTATGGGATGCCTTGGAGGACGACATTGATCTTGGCAGCACGGAGGAGTCTAGGTTTTGGGACATCTACGACTACCGGATGGGCATGTATGTCTGGGATGACGAAGGCGAAGTGAGCAAAGACATGACCCACCTGGTAACGAGAGAGTGGGAGCTGGAGCAGGACTACCAACACCTGCTCAGCTTCGTGCAGCCCCAACCTACTCGACAAGCAGAACCAGACTTCATTGACTGGTCCTGGGATGACCTCCAGATGGCAGGTAGAGATGGGACCAAGGTCTCTCTACCGGCCCTACAGGGGGCAGAAGGTGTCATCCTTCCCCCCCAGCGGCAGTGTGAACCACAGGGGGCAGAAGGTGTCGTCCTTCCTCCCCAGTGACAGTTTACCCTAACCAGGGGAGACACCAATCTCCCAGACGGCGCAGATGGGACCGTGGTCTCTGCGCCCACAGCCTGTCCAGATCCCCAACTACCGTCACTGGCACAACAGGAGGAGGGGGTAAGTACAAATTCCCCTCCCCAGCTAACTTCTAATGTGGCCCCAGGGTTAACAGAGGAAATGTTAACCCCCACTGACCCCCACCTTTCCCTGGCTACTGAGCCGGAATATGTCCCAAGTACCCCAGCAAATGAGCTGACAGCGGGGCAGAGTGCAGTCGGCCTCTGCCCTCCCTTGGTCCCTTGTACAGAGCAGGATGTCCTGCAGGTTATACCAGCAGAAGAGCTGGCATCAGGGCAGAGTGCCGCTGGCCTCTGCCCCTCAAGTCCCCTCAGCGTGTTGCCCCATCACCACAGCGAAATATCCAGGTGCCGTAACTGTTTGTTGTGGGTGGGCTGCTCTTGCACTTTGTTGTTGTGGGGGGGCTGCTCTAGCACTGGTTTATTGTGGGTTGGTGGATCGTCTAACGGAGGCACTGACCGGCAGAAGGTCAGGTGCCTGGTTAGACTTCTCCCCAAAGGGGAGATGGGTGACGAAGTGCCCTTCGCCACTTTGTCTTGGAGAGGACTGTTTGCCAGCCTCCTGCCCTGCGACTATGGCCCTGGGACATATTGCCCTTTAAACACAGTATTCGGCCATACCAGAGTGTATGTCACGCATTTTGGCCCTTTTCATACAGGGGGGTCATTCGTTACTTGCCCTGTGTGAACCATAATACCCCAGATAACTATGCCATGGAGCCCATTCATATAATGAAAGACTATGGGAAAGACTTTAGCTACATGGCAATTGAACTGTGTGAAGATGATTTGAGCGCTATTCGGTAGTTTTGTGCGCTCAGATCCCAGCTGTAACGGAACCCATCACTGTTTTACCCTGTTTATGGTTATTTAATTCTTGGTTAAAATATGATCCTAGTAATATACTGTATGTATGTTGGTTTATGCTCTGCAGAATATTGGCCCCAGGCTAGTGCAGACCTTGGCAGGAGATATAATCCTGTTACAGATAAGCAATTCTATTCATTCTCAAACATAAGAACAAAGACGGCTGATTTAATCATTGTCTGATTATATCAAGGAGCCTCAGGGAGGGGTGACCACACCTATTGTTCTCTTTATGTGTATTGTGTGGCCAACTATGGGGGATGTGGATTGCCATGCTGCCAGAAAGATACTTTTACTAACTTTTGAACCCCTGGTCTGATTCATGCCATTTTTTTAATATGTTGTTCCCCTGGGTAAGAGCTATTGAACGGTGCTGGACTTAAAGGTGTACCCCCTGTTTTTGGGGTACATCCAGAATGTGGTTAAAATTGTGTCTGTTTAATTGTGTTACCTGTTATCTGAGGGGAGGAGACGTGGGGGTTGAACCATGTATATAATTGGCTGTGATAATTATGTGGGTTTAGCCCTTCAGAGGGCACCATTGCATAAAAGGAGATTCCCTGTCATTAAAGAATAGTTATACTTGACCCTGCAAAACGTAGTCTCATCTCGTTATTGGAGGGGATCGCTATATATTACTGGGGATTGCTATGCTTTTGCATACTCCCTTGAGCTGTAACTACTGAACGCTTGTTCCTGATGTACTCTCCTTGGAGGAGAGGTCTTCCCCACACAGTCCTGGATGCTGGAGATTCATACAGGGTGGAAGGAAGACGGCGCGGCTCCAGCTAAACTACGGCGGTTGTGGAGTCTGTGGTGGTTGAGGTGTCCGGTGCGGTGCTTGTAGGCCTCGACGCAAACTAGGACGCGTCTATCAACAGAGGTACCCGGTCGGGGTGCCAGGAGATCTGTTACACCATCTAAATTCTAGATGTATGTAAGTTGTATGTATGTGGTATGAATGTTATTGTCTTAATGTATTTCATCTAACAATGTCTTAGATTTTCAAACTGGATGCAAATTTTAACAGACATTAGTTATTTTTTTGTATTTTTGTATACTTTTCTGTATTGTAATTTTCAATATTCCTAATAAAAAAATAAAAAAATAAAGAATTAGAGGATCACCGAAATAATTACATATCAGCCTTAGAGTACTGAAAGGTAGTAAGTAAACTACATACATTTATATATTAAGATGAGGATAAATTTATTTAGAAACTTACTTTTGAATTGCATTATAGGTAAGCTAATGGGGTGCTACATTTGAAAAACAAGTCATGTTCTTTTAAAAATATATATTGCATCCAGCATAATGAAAGCCAGATTAAAACTTAATTATAGCTAATTATGAAATATTCCTCATTTTTTTTATTCACCTCTAGGAAGTTACTGAGATGATGTCCTACCACTGCTGCAGTAGTGACCTAAGAGCATACTGTGAAAATCCATGTTTCCGTTTCTAGAACAGGATGCAGCACAACTGCGCCCATCTACCTCTTTGGGACAGTGTGACTTTAGATCTCAAAAAACACTGTGCAAAGTTTCCTTTGGTACCAGACTATACAAACATACATATTTAACATAACATATTTTTAAATATTCCATTGCTATTTCCACAATTCTAAACATTTATGTATTTGCTCATATTTGTTATGCTTTCTCATAGCAGCTTCCCCATTTCCCAATTGCACTCAATCCCAATCTCAATCGCTCTGGTCATCCCTTCATAGCCTTATGCCATCTCCTACTACAGTATATCAGCTCCTTCTCAGCTAGGTGATACTAAGGCACTAACTCATCCAAGGGTGTTGGAGGAGGAGGCATTTTAGGCATATGCCAAAATAATCTCCCTATTCCTAACACTGTTTCTGTGCTTGTGTCCCTGCTTCCTTCATATTTATTTATTTATATTTTAAACATTTAAGTTTACCTTTACTTATTCCTACTGTCTATCCTCGGTGCAATGACCCACTTGCATTCTGAGACCCTGGTCTTTACCCCGAATATGACTCTCAGAGTCCTAGGGATTTCCTGATCATGCACTTAGATAGGACAGGATAGTTTATAGAAACTCACCTCCTCTATCCTTAGTCCATAAGTTTTCCCTATGTTTCTATTTTCATCTTAACTCATCATCATCCTGGGAGTGGGTTTGCTCTCTATTTCCTTTCTCAATGCATGATTGCTTTACACTGGGTGTAAATTCAATCAGTCACCCACACAGTCATATCCTAACTCAGAGTCAACATACTCATCCATTACACCACTTACAAATGTACTGTACCGCACATATGCTGTATCAAGTAACCCGCACACCCACACATAACTTTCAACTTTCAAAGAAGATGGGGAAAAAAAATTCAACTGCAAAGAAGATGGGGAAAAAGAGGCTAGGATTAATTTACTGACAGCTTCACCCTAGCAATATTACATTAGGTCCAGCACATACAAACTTCTCCTAATGCATATTTGCAAAGCTGGCTCTGCTTACATTTGTCCTACTAGGTCTGAGTGGTAGTATGGGATTTCAAACAGTAACTTGTGCCTTCCCTGGCAGTGCTTCAAGGGAATATTGCAGTCACTGTTCGGGGAGCCAATATTATAGAGGGAAATTTCCATTAAAGGCATATCTAAATTTCCGGGAATATGAGTGCATCTGATAGAGAAAAATCAGAAGTATTTGAAAACATTTTTTTCATGAAAAAATACAAACGTAAACATTTAAAATCATACCTTGAAGTTAGCAAAATGTCTTGTAATTTAGGACAGTTGGAAATAAGAGTAGATGCCCCCTTCAAACACAGGCTAAATTAACATAAAATTCATTATTTGTTTTGGCCAATCAGGAGCATGCAGAGGCAGTTTAAACATTTGTATAAAGTATGGCGATCATGCCTCTGCTGCAAAGCAGCATGGGACTTGTAGTCTAGGATATTCAGGATATGTATTTTCATATAAGAGTCTCTCTGTGCAGCACATCCACATATGATTCCATTCCCTGCAGGTGGTCCATTTCCTGCATCAACTACTACTGCTGATGTTTTTTTCTCTCTCTCTCACACACTCACTCTCCCACTTACTCACTCTCTCTGGTGAGAGCTGAAGCTCTCTCACACACAAAACAACTCACATCACAGCAGAGAGCAGGAAGCAGGAGGGCGGGTCACATCCCAGCAGTGACTTGGGGGCTGACATTAGTGCTCTCCTATTGGCTGAGGAAGACACAGCAGGTGGATAATGGGTTAAAATTGGTCCCCAAATGCTTCATGCTGATTCGGGGGGGGGGAGGGGGGGGAATCAGGTGCCTGTGTACTCACCCCTGGGGGAGTCAACATAATGATTAGAGAGATTTTTATATATTAACAAAAATAAATTGTTTTATGAAATGTGCTGCATATATGAATTATGTTTTTTGCGGAAGGATTGCAGAAAGTGAATAATCCATGAAACTTAGATATGCCTTTAAGCCTCCGTCTCTCTCCAACTCTTATAGTAAGCAGCAAAGCACTTGTAAAGGATCAAAATAGATTCTTTATTTGCAAGCTTGGAGGTCACCTCAGCTAAGCAGGTGGATTCCTGACTATAAAAAACACTCTCTTTTATACAGTGTTCAAAACAAAAAGTCAGAAATAACAAACACAGTTTTAGACTTGTTCAAAAAGCATCTTTTGGATATTTTGGCTAATGTTTTTTTTTAGAACTTAAAATATGTTTAGTAGACGGTCGTGGTAAGTTTGTCTGCTTTATGGTTAGTTAAAGTTCAACTATAATTGAATAATTTATAAGCTTTGGACTTTAATATTAGGAGAATATATGACCTGTCTCTTTCTTGAAGGAAATGTCTGTTCTGAATAATTTGATTTGTATTTGATATGTCAAGTTACTATTCCCTGTAAAATTATTTAATTTCCTCTTTTTAGTACAGAGATTTTATGACAAACAAATATATAAGAATTATCTGATTCATATTTTTAGTTTATCTCTTATATATCACACAGCAAGCTTGAACATTTTGCAATATGACCTTTGTATACAAGCAAAATATGATTAATTTGCTTTCTTCATTTCAGAATACTTTCTGCCAAAGATTGAGGAAGTACATATTTGTTCTTTCTTTAGATGATACATCTGTGTAGTGTTAGCAACTAAAATGCATCATTTGAATATGTCCTGCAATCAATTCCAAATATTTTTTTTATAATACTACTTGTACAAGGTGGAGTATGTCACATTTCAATATACACATATTTGAATCAAAATCAAAATCAATATCAGCTCCTCATGCATCAATATGTATTTCTCCCACAAGTGCCAGGGGGTACAAGAGGGACCACAGTGAGGGGCCCACTCTGGAAGGTAGCCCAGACTTCTCAGAATAAATCATTATTACAATATCGTGAACCTCAACTGTTCCTGGCTGGCCTCCCCTAGACAGCATCAAAACAGCAAGATTCGATGAGACTCACCTACTGTCTGCCTCTGCAAAAGGTACCAGACAGGGTAAAATATAATAGCTTTTATATATATATATTTATATATGTTTATATATAAATATGTAGAGTGTTCACCAAACGTGTGTGCTAAATAAATAGCTGCATATGCTTAAATATATGGGCATATATAAGAGGATTAAATAAGATTTGGAAAATGTGCATGTGGAGGATAGGCCCTGACTCATACAATTGTATTGGGCCTCAAGATTTCTGATGGCAGCCCAGTGGAAGACATTGATTTATTCAGGTATAAGTGCAGGAGATGTACACACTTGTTTATTTTAGAATATGTAATGCTTTTTACACAATATATTTTTCTGTGGTATTTATTTTTTTGTGGAAAATTAAATGGATTAAACATACAGGATGCAACATAATTCATATATACAGGATGCAACATAATTCTTCACAAAGGAATGACAAGCAGTTCACCAATAATTATGTTTTACTAATGCAATAGTTCATTTTATGCAACTTAACTTGGGCTTTGGCTTCTTTTTAGTTTTCTCTATGGACAAATGATGTGATTACCCTGTTTCAACAATAGGTTTATGTCACAGATCCGTTTTCCCCAGCCTGGGTGTTGGCCCATTAAGTTCATCAAAGCACAGACTTCTTGGCTCCACCACTGGATTATCTGCATGGCCACCTCTACTGTATTTGTAAACCTGCTTTGTTCCATTGTTTGCCAAATTAAGTTAATCCCATCTGTTATGTGCTAGAGATGGCAGGATGTGGATTGAAGGCTAACCCTATTGATCTCAGGAAGTTACTGCCAGACCCCATGTGGAGTCATCTCCTGTAATTGTCTGCCACCCCCTTCCATTTTGGTGCTGTGTACACCTTCTCTGTATCTATCCCTTATCATTTAAAAAAAAAATCAGTTTACTTGGAGAAACATAGAAATCGGGTATCTCTGATTATGTTGCTGGTGGCTGCGATACTGGGCTTGTATAGCTCCTACTCTCGGATCGTCACAGTTTAAATATATCATTTGTATGGATTTCATCATGTAGGCAGGTATATAATGTTACATTTGCCATGTTAGATCCAGGTTTATATGTTATATAAAAATTATGAAGTGGAAAAAATACAGACCACCTGGCTTTTGTCAGATTACATTTCTTGGCTTCTTTCAGTTACTTAAGATACTGGTGGTTCTTCAAAATGGTTAGAGGAGCATTGGAGAGATCAGAAGGCATTATAGCTTTAGAATGTCTTCCTCTTATCTCTGTTCCTTAATTAGACAAGTTTGTGAGTGACTTTAAGATTATATTGATCTTGACTAAAGATGGATAATCAAACATTTACGATAAATTATTAGAAGCAAATGCATTATATTTTTTATTTGATTTAGCTTTTTGTAGGCTGGATATTTGAGTGGACAGATGAACCCATATTGAAGGTTGAAATCTAGGTACAAAGACTTCTGACTCTCATAAATGGGATATTTCTCCAAACAGGACATTCATTAAAGCTGTTAAATTATTTGTGCAAGTTTTTTTCAGAGGTTTCAAACTTGGTTGAAGTTAGGAAATTTGATGTTGGGTGGAGAAACAATGCAATAGTCAGCATGAAGAACAGAAAGTAACTGTACCAGGTTTTCACTTTATTTGGGGAATATGACACCTTAACCGAGGTAAGTGGAAAACCAGTGGAAACAATGGGGTAGAAATGACAGCAAAACATATGTCTTCTTGATGTTCTTATATAATATACCAGAGATGTGATGTAATCTTTGTGACAGTAAAGAGTTTAATTGAGTGCTATCAATCAAATGTATTTGAATTGGATGCCCCCAGTTCTGCTTTGCCTACTGTGAAATCTGGCCTTTCCAATATTGGTTAGCTTATGCTACTGTGTGTGCTATAAACTGCAATATGGGGTTTCACCACTTGCTGTCTTGCAACGTTACACAATGAAAAGAACACTCTCCTTTTAGCAGTTTAGACAGGGCAATGGTTGCCCACAGTGAGGAATTAAAGTATGTATTAGTTAACAAAAGATGGCTGTATTTCTTTATATACATTCTAAAAAAATTATTATCAAGTCATGTTTTCTTCAAAAGATTATATTAATATATTGTAAAAATGGCACTTTCATTGTCCTTTGAGAGCCATGCAAAGCACCATCAGTCAGATTTTTGATAAGTTTAATAAAATAATTCATAGTGCCGCTGAGTGAAATCAATTTGAACCAATGCAGGTCCTCATTGTGGTAGATAGATAGACATATATATAGCAAAAATTAACTTTAGATCGGATATTAGGAATAGTGTATACATCATCTCCACTTTCTGGATCTCTATCTTGTCATGGTGAAGGGTCTTGTGTGCGTCACACTGTGAGCCATACCATGTAGGGTCACTCAAGATGGACAGGTCATAGTAGGGAGGTCAGACAAATTGCAGTCCACTGGAGAAGGAACTGGCAACTCACAGCAGTATTTTTGCCAAGAAAACCTTTTGAAAAAGCACAACCAGATACATAACAATATGGCGCAGGAAGATTTTCCCTGCAGGTCACAAGGTGTCTACCATATTACTGGGGAAGAGTAGTATCATATCTAATAAAGTGGTTGAGCCAAAGCTGAGAGGACATGCAGCTGCTGATGTGTCTGCGTGGGAAAGGAAAGTCTGCTGTTGCAAAGAACGATTTAGTATAGGAACCTGGAGTGTTAGAACTATGAACCAAGGCAAATTAAACATGGTGAAACATGAGATGACAAGATTAAACATTGACTGGGAATTATAGAACTCAAATGGTCTGGCCAACCACAGATCTTCAACTGTGGTAAAGACTCCCACAGAATAAATTGAGTAGTCCTCAAAATCAATCAAAGGGTGGGCAAAGCAGTGCTCAATCGAACACAATAATTGATATAATGACTTCAATTTAAATTCAAGGCAAGCATTTCACATCACAGTGATCCAAGTCTTTGCTCCAACCATGGATGCTGAAGAGGCTGAAGCTGTTCAATTCTACACCTCATAGATAACACCAAGGAAAGATGTTACTCTCAACATAGGAGATTGGGATGTTAAAGTAGGGAACCAAAAGATACCTTCAATAATGGCAAAGGTTGCCCTTGGAGTACAAAATTAAGCAGGTGAGATATTAGAAGTAATTTTGTTAAGATAATTCTCTGGTCATAGCAAACTTCCTCTGCCAACATCAAAGACTCTACAATGGACTTACAACGGATTTATATTTTGTAGCCAGATGGCGGAGCTATATACAGTCATCAAAAACAAGACCTGGAGCTGACTGTGGCTCAGATCATGAGTTTCTTAATGGAAAGTTCCAAGTTAAACTGAAAAAAGAGGGACAATCAGCAGACCAAGCAGATACAAAATGAATAAACCATCCAGTAAATATGCTGTGGAGGTAAATAATACATTTATGGGACTAGATATGGAAGACAGAATACCTGAAGAACTTTGGACAGAAGTTAGTGACATTATCCATGAAACAGCAACAAAGAATATCCTGAAAAGAAAGAAAAGTAAACTGGCTGTCTAATGATGATTTGAATGTAGCCCAGCAAAGAACAAAAGTGAAAGGTACTTGAGATAGGAAAATATTTATCCAGTTGAATGCAGAATTCCAGAGGATAACAAGAAGAGACAAGAGGAATTCTATAATGATAGATGTAAAGAGATAGAAGAAGACAACAGAATGGGAAAGTCAAGCAATCTCCTTAAGGTAATTGTGAACCTTTCATTCCAGAGTGGGTGTAATTAAAGAGAAACATGGTTGGGACTTAACAGAAGCAGATCAGAATATGTTGCAGGAATACACAGAAGACCAGTACAGGGAGGATTTTAACAGCATTGATGACCTCAATAGCTTGTCAAAAGAGCTGGAGCCAGACATCTTTAAGAGTGAGAAGGACACTAGGAAGTCTTACTGATAACAAGGCTGCATGAGTTAATGAAATCCCAGCTGAACTGTTCAAAATCCTACAAAATGATTCTGTGAAAGTGTTACTTGCCTTATGCCAACAAATTTGGAAAGCTCAACAATGGCAAGTAGGCTGGAAATGGTCAGTTTACATCCCAATCACCCAAAGAGTGTTCCAATTATGGAACAATAGCACTCATTTCACGTGTCAGCAGGGTCATGCTTAAGATCTTACAAGCTTGGCACCAACAATACATGGACTGGTTACTACCTGGTGTGCAATAAGGGTTCACAGAGGATGAGGCACAAGAGATCAAATTGCCAATGCTCACTGGATAACAGGAAGCAAGGCAGTTCCAGATTTTTTTTTTACTTCTGCTTTATAAACTACTCTAAAGCTTTTGATTGTGTGGATCACAACAAAATATGTCAAATTCTTAAAGAAATAGAAGTAACAGAAAATCTCCTGCGCCTCCTGAGGAATCTGAAGCCAAGATCAGAACCGAACATGGAACAACAGAATGGTTCAAGGGAAAAGGAGTTTGACAGGTTTGTATATTGTCACCTTATTTATTCAATTTATACACAGTAAGTCTGTGAGTAAGGCCAGCTGGACAAATCCAAAGCTGGAATCAAAATTGCTGGGAGAAATATCAACAACCTCAGATACACTGATGAGGGTGAAAGATGAGAGTGCAAACGCTGGCCTGTTCCTCAACATTTAAAAGATGAAGATCATGGCAAACCACAATCTCAGTTCCTGGCTCAAAGATGTGGAGACAGTGACAGATTTTATTTTCCTGGCATCCAAGATCCTGGCAGTTGGTGACTGCCATACGAATGTGAAAGCAGGACAATCATGAGCACCATAGAATCGTGTTTTTTTAGAAAACTGCTTAGAGGTCCTTGCACTGCAAGAAGATCTAATAAATCAATACTTCTGAAAATCAAGCCACACTGTTCACTGGAAGATATGATCATGAGGCTGAAGTTCAAATACTATGACCATATAATGAGAAGACAGGATTTCCTAGAGAACACTCTGAATGGGATGGCAGAGGCATAGATAGATTAGGTCATTGAAGCAATGCATATGAGCAGGGGCTGAGCTATATACAGTCAGCAAAAACAAGACCTGGAGCTAACTGCGGCTCAGATCATGATGAATAATTCTTGATAATTCTTGCAGGTGGTATAGCTGACCATTCATCTTGTCAAAATGCCTCCAGGTCATGCAAAGTCTTTGGTCGTCTTGCATGAACCGCACGTTTGAGATCTCCCCAAAGTGGCTTGATTATATTAAGGTCAGGAGACTCCACAACCTTCACCTTTTTTTGCTGTAACCACTGGAGGGTCAACTTGGCCTTGTGCTTAGGGTCAAAATCATTCTGGAAAGTCAAAGAGCGTCCCATGCGCAGCCTTCTCCCGCCAGTCACAGCAACATATCATTCTCTTAGCCACCAGCTCAAGCCAATTTGTCTCCTCTTTTTCCAGTCTCAGTATAACTTCCATTTATAACCCACCAACCTTAGCCTCAAATCTTCACTCCCTAGCATCAGCCTTGTATCCTTCTCTTGTCTCATTCACAGCCTCAGTCCCACATCTTCTCTTCCCCTCACTAGGCCATCTGCACATCCTTACACACCAGACCAGTCTCACATCTTACAAAATAACTAAGTCAGAGGTGCTCATCAGAGAACGAACTAACCTTAATAGGTTAGTTCTATGGACATGATAATCCACTCTGAGAGCACCTCTTTTAGCTCACTTGTGCACTTCACAGGGAGAAATATCCTGTAGTATATCAGTCTGGTCTCACTCATGAGAGTGACCCAGCCCCTAAATACCAGGCAATTATACCCTGAACTGGAGAAACAGCAAACCCCAGACATGTTTAGGCCTCTATGGGCCTCGTCAGTGAGGTGCAGCTGAACTCCCTAAGGCACAGTGAGCAAGGAGTCCACGTCTGGAGTCCCCTATCACCGTTAGGGAGAATAAAGACCAAGGGAAATTTGCATATACAAAATAACTAAGTCAGAGGTGCTCATCAGAGAACGAACTAACCTTAATAGGTTAGTTCTATGGACACGATAATCCACTCTGAGAGCACTTCTTTTAGCTCACTTGTGCCCTTCACAGGGAGAAATATCCTGTAGTATATCAGTGTGGTTTCACTCAAAAGAGTGACCCAGCCCCGAAATACCAGGCAATTCGACCCTGAAAAGGAGAATCAGCAAACCCCAGACGCGTTTCGCCCTGACTTTCCATAATTTCCATAAGTAACATTTTCAGAAATAAATCAGTATTTAAAAGTAGAATTCCAATAATGTCTATGGTACTTTATTTGTAGCAAACTATTCTGAGAGATGCAAATGGCTACAAATAAACAGATCCTGACATTTCTATTTCTACAATGTTGGAACAGGCACAAATATTCTTTAAATCATAGGAAACAAGATGTACTTGAAAATGTACTTGAAACAGGAGCTCACAGTCTTCATTGATAGTAGGTCCCATATTGACTTCTCTGGGCCCTGCGGATGGGAAGAAGACCCCAGGGCCCACTGTCCTGGAAAGAGGTCCCACAGGGCCAAGAGTCCAAGGGTCCTGGCCGGATAGAGGCTCCCCAGGGCCCTCTGGCATGGAAAATTTCACCCCTACGGCCCTGGGACCTCTTTCCAGGCCAGTGGGCCCTGGGGTATTCTTCCCATCCCTCGGGCACCTCTATGCACCTGGGGGGCCCTGGCAGAGCTCAACCCATCTGGGTGGCCCTGGGACCTCTTTCTAGGCGAGTGGGCCCTGAAGGTCCTCTACCCAGCTGGGACCCTCTATCCAGCTGGACGGCAGTGGGGGCCTCTATCCAGCCAGGGTCCCAGGGCCCTGGGGTGCTCTACCCAGCCTGGGGCCGTGGAGGGTGATGGAAATTTCCAGACCAGGGGGCCCTGGGAAGCCTCTATCCAGCCAGGAGCCCGGGGCCCTGGCCCCTGTGGGACCCCTTTCACTGGGGTTCTTCACAGCCGGAGTACTCACCTGGAGGGCCCTGGGTGGAATTTTCCAGGCCAAGGGGCAATGGGGAGCCTCGATCAAGCTGGAGGACCCTGGGAGACCTCTATGCAGCTGGGGGGGGGGGGGGGGGATGGCATAGCTCAACCCATCTGGGTGGCCCTAGGGTGGAATTTTACAGGGGGCCCCTGGGAGCCTCTACAGCCCTTTACCCAGCTGGGTGGCCCTGTGTATGGAATTTTCCAGGCCCCGGGAGTCTCTACAGCCAGGAGCCCAGCCTTGTGGCACCTATTTCTAGGCCAGTGGGCCCTGGAGGTCCTCTACCCAGCTGGGGCCCCGCTATCCAGCTGGACTGCAGTGGGGGCCTCTATTCAGCCAGGGGCCCAGGGCCCTGAGGGTTGCTCTACCCAGCTGGGGTCCTGGAGGGTGATGGAAATTTCCAGACCAGGGGGCCCTGGGAAGCCTCTAGGCAGCCAAGAGCCCGGGGCCCTGGGCCCTCTGGGGGTGGAATTTTCAAGGCCAGGGGGCCCTGGGGAGCCTATCTGGCCAGGACCCTTGGCCCTGTGGGACCTCTTTCCAGGCCAGTGGGCCCTGGGGTATTCTTCCCATCCGCAGGGCCCTGGGGAAAAAACAAAATCAATCAAAGGGTGGGCAAAGCAGTGCTCAATCGAACACAATAATTGATATAATGACTTAAATTTAAATTCAAGGCAAGCATTTCACATCACAGTGATCCAAGTCTTTGCTCCAACCATGGATGCTGAAGAGGCTGAAGCTGTTCAATTCTACACCTCATAGATAACACCAAGGAAAGATGTTACTCTCAACATAGGAGATTGGGATGTTAAAGTAGGGAACCAAAAGATACCTTCAATAATGGCAAAGGTTGCCCTTGGAGTACAAAATTAAGCAGGTGAGATATTAGAAGTAATTTTGTTAAGATAATTCTCTGGTCATAGCAAACATCCTCTTCCAACATCAAAGACTCTACAATGGACTTACAACGGATTTATATTTTGTAGCCAAAGATGGTGGAGCTATATACAGTCATCAAATGAGTTTCTTAATGGAAAGTTCCAAGTTAAACTGAAAAAAGAGGGACAATCAGCAGACCAAGCAGATACAAAATGAATAAACCATCCAGTAAATATGCAGTGGAGGTAAATAATACATTTATGGGACTAGATATGGAAGACAGAATACCTGAAGAACTTTGGACAGAAGTTAGTGACATTATCCATGAAACAGCAACAAAGAATATCCTGAAAAGAAAGAAAAGTAAACTGGCTGTCTAATGATGATTTGAAAGTAGCCCAGCAAAGAACAAAAGTGAAAGGTACTTGAGATAGGAAAAGATTTATCCAGTTGAATGCAGAATTCCAGAGGATAACAAGAAGAGACAAGAGGAATTCTATAATGATAGATGTAAAGAGATAGAAGAAGACAACAGAATGGGAAAGTCAAGCAATCTCCTTAAGGTAATTGTGAACCTTTCATTCCAGAGTGGGTGTAATTAAAGAGAAACATGGTTGGGACTTAACAGAAGCAGATCAGAAGATGTTGCAGGAATACACAGAAGACCAGTACAGGGAGGATTTTAACAGCATTGATGACCTCAATAGCTTGTCAAAAGAGCTGGAGCCAGACATCTTTAAGAGTGAGAAGGACACTAGGAAGTCTTACTGATAACAAGGCTGCATGAGTTAATGAAATCCCAGCTGAACTGTTCAAAATCCTACAAAATGATTCTGTGAAAGTGTTGTCACCTTATTTATTCAATTTATACACAGTAAGTCTGTGAGTAAGGCCAGCTGGACAAATCCAAAGCTGGAATCAATATTGCTGGGAGAAATATCAACAACCTCAGATACACTGATGAGGGTGAAAGATGAGAGTGCAAACGCTGGCCTGCTCCTCAACATTTAAAAGATGAAGATCATGGCAAACCACAATCTCAGTTCCTGGCTCAAAGATGTGGAGACAGTGACAGATTTTATTTTCCTGGCATCCAAGATCCTGGCAGTTGGTGACTGCCATACGAATGTGAAAGCAGGACAATCATGAGCACCATAGAATCGTGTTTTTTTAGAAAACTGCTTAGAGGTCCTTGCACTGCAAGAAGATCTAATAAATCAATACTTCTGAAAATCAAGCCACACTGTTCACTGGAAGATATGATCATGAGGCTGAAGTTCAAATACTATGACCATATAATGAGAAGACAGGATTTCCTAGAGAACACTCTGAATGGGATGGCAGAGGCATAGATAGATTAGGTCATTGAAGCAATGCATATGAGCAGGGGCTGAGCTATATACAGTCAGCAAAAACAAGACCTGGAGCTAACTGCGGCTCAGATCATGATGAATAATTCTTGATAATTCTTGCAGGTGGTATAGCTGACCATTCATCTTGTCAAAATGCCTCCAGGTCATGCAAAGTCTTTGGTCGTCTTGCATGAACCGCACGTTTGAGATCTCCCCAAAGTGGCTTGATTATATTAAGGTCAGGAGACTCCACAACCTTCACCTTTTTTTGCTGTAACCACTGGAGGGTCAACTTGGCCTTGTGCTTAGGGTCAAAGTCATTCTGGAAAGTCAAAGAGCGTCCCATGCGCAGCCTTCGTGCAGAAGAATGCAAATTGTCTGACAGAATTTTCTGATATGCTGCATTCATCTTGCCATCAATTTTCAGAAGATTCCCCGTGCCTTTAGAGCTCTCACACATTTCCATTACTCTCTTTTCCTCTCTGTCTTTCTTCTTGTATTCTGACTCTATTCTCCTCTTTATATTCCTCTTTTTTGTATTTTTACCATTTTTGCCTTTCTTCCTGTTTTGTTCACTGTACTGCTTCTTCGGTTCTCTCAATTCTCTTCTACCATTTTCTCTGACTCTTCCCTACTTACAACCTCCCTTCCTTTTTCTTCTCTCTACCTCTAATAAAACATATTTTCTCTGAATCCTTTCTTCCATGCTCTTCTCTCCTTTATGATCTTAACTTTCTCTCTCACAGCTTCAAGGAGAGGTATCATACATTGTTTGCAGATCAGAGCACATCAAACTAATAAACACCAGTGTAACATACATACCCCTCCATAGCCCCACTCATATTGCATTCATATCCAGCCTCACACGGTCTCACAACATCCTCACATCTGCACATCTGCACTTCTCCCGCCAGTCACAGCAACATATCATTCTCTTAGCCACCAGCTCAAGCCAATTTGTCTCCTCTTTTTCCAGTCTCAGTATAACTTCCATTTATAACCCACCAACCTTAGCCTCAAATCTTCACTCCCTAGCATCAGCCTTTTATCCTTCTCTTGTCTCATTCACAGCCTCAGTCCCACATCTTCTCTTCCCCTCACTAGGCCATCTGCACATCCTTACACACCAGACCAGTCTCACATCTTACAAAATAACTAAGTCAGAGGTGCTCATCAGAGAACGAACTAACCTTAATAGGTTAGTTCTATGGACATGATAATCCACTCTGAGAGCACCTCTTTTAGCTCACTTGTGCACTTCACAGGGAGAAATATCCTGTAGTATATCAGTCTGGTCTCACTCATGAGAGTGACCCAGCCCCTAAATACCAGGCAATTATACCCTGAACTGGAGAAACAGCAAACCCCAGACATGTTTAGGCCTCTATGGGCCTCGTCAGTGAGGTGCAGCTGAACTCCCTCAGGCACAGTGAGCAAGGAGTCCACGTCTGGAGTCCCCTATCACCGTTAGGGAGAATAAAGACCAAGGGAAATTTGCATATACAAAATAACTAAGTCAGAGGTGCTCATCAGAGAACGAACTAACCTTAATAGGTTAGTTCTATGGACACGATAATCCACTCTGAGAGCACTTCTTTTAGCTCACTTGTGCCCTTCACAGGGAGAAATATCCTGTAGTATATCAGTGTGGTTTCACTCAAAAGAGTGACCCAGCCCCAAAATACCAGGCAATTCGACCCTGAACAGGAGAATCAGCAAACCCCAGACGCGTTTCGCCCTGACTTTCCATAATTTCCATAAGTAACATTTTCAGAAATAAATCAGTATTTAAAAGTAGAATTCCAATAATGTCTATGGTACTTTATTTGTAGCAAACTATTCTGAGAGATGCAAATGGCTACAAATAAACAGATCCTGACATTTCTATTTCTACAATGTTGGAACAGGCACAAATATTCTTTAAATCATAGGAAACAAGATGTACTTGAAAATGTACTTGAAACAGGAGCTCACAGTCTTCATTGATAGTAGGTCCCATATTGACTTCTCTGGGCCCTGCGGATGGGAAGAAGACCCCAGGGCCCACTGTCCTGGAAAGAGGTCCCACAGGGCCAAGAGTCCAAGGGTCCTGGCCGGATAGAGGCTCCCCAGGGCCCTCTGGCATGGAAAATTTCACCCCTACGGCCCTGGGACCTCTTTCCAGGCCAGTGGGCCCTGGGGTATTCTTCCCATCCCTCGGGCACCTCTATGCAGCTAAGGGGCCCTGGCAGAGCTCAACCCATCTGGGTGGCCCTGGGACCTATTTCTAGGCGAGTGGGCCCTGAAGGTCCTCTACCCAGCTGGGACCCTCTATCCAGCTGGACGGCAGTGGGGGCCTCTATCCAGCCAGGGTCCCAGGGCCCTGGGGTGCTCTACCCAGCCTGGGGCGGTGGAGGGTGATGGAAATTTCCAGACCAGGGGGCCCTGGGAAGCCTCTATCCAGCCAGGAGCCCGGGGCCCTGGCCCCTGTGGGACCCCTTTCACTGGGGTTCTTCACAGCCGGAGTACTCACCTGGAGGGCCCTGGGTGGAATTTTCCAGGCCAAGGGGCAATGGGGAGCCTCGATCAAGCTGGAGGACCCTGGGAGACCTCTATGCAGCTGGGGGGGGGGGGGGGGGGATGTCATAGCTCAACCCATCTGGGTGGCCCTAGGGTGGAATTTTACAGAGGGCCCTGGGGAGCCTCTACAGCCCTTTACCCAGCTGGGTGGCCCTGTGTATGGAATTTTCCAGGCCCGGGGAGTCTCTACAGCCAGGAGCCCAGCCTTGTGGCACGCTATCCAGCTGGACTACAGTGGGGGCCTCTATCCAGCCAGGGGCCCAGGGCCCTGAGGGTTGCTCTACCCAACTGGGGTCCTGGAGGGTGATGGAAATTTCCAGACCAGGAGGCCCTGGGAAGCCTCTAGGCAGCCAAGAGCCCGGGGCCCTGGGCCCTCTGGGGGTGGAATTTTAAAGGCCAGGGGGCCCTGGGGAGCCTATCTGGCCAGGACCCTTGGCCCTGTGGGACCTCTTTCCAGGCCAGTGGGCCCTGGGGTATTCTTCCCATCCGCAGGGACCTGGGGAAAAATCAAAATCAATCAAAGGGTGGGCAAAGCAGTGCTCAATCGAACACAATAATTGATATAATGACTTAAATTTAAATTCAAGGCAAGCATTTCACATCACAGTGATCCAAGTCTTTGCTCCAACCATGGATGCTGAAGAGGCTGAAGCTGTTCAATTCTACACCTCATAGATAACACCAAGGAAAGATGTTACTCTCAACATAGGAGATTGGGATGTTAAAGTAGGGAACCAAAAGATACCTTCAATAATGGCAAAGGTTGCCCTTGGAGTACAAAATTAAGCAGGTGAGATATTAACAAAATTACTTCTAATATCTCACCTGCTTAATTTTGTACTCCAAGGGCAACCTTTGCCATTATTGAAGGTTATTGAACAAAATATAAATCCGTTGTAAGTCCATTGTAGAGTCTTTGATGTTGGAAGAGGAAGTTTGCTATGACCAGAGAATTATCTTAACAAAATTACTTCTAAGATAATTCTCTGGTCATAGCAAACTTCCTCTTCCAACATCAAAGACTCTACAATGGACTTACAACGGATTTATATTTTGTAGCCAAAGATGGCGGAGCTATATACAGTCATCAAATGAGTTTCTTAATGGAAAGTTCCAAGTTAAACTGAAAAAAGAGGGACAATCAGCAGACCAAGCAGATACAAAATGAATAAACCATCCAGTAAATATGCAGTGGAGGTAAATAATACATTTATGGGATTAGATATGGAAGACAGAATACCTGAAGAACTTTGGACAGAAGTTAGTGACATTATCCATGAAACAGCAACAAAGAATATCCTGAAAAGAAAGAAAAGTAAACTGGCTGTCTAATGATGATTTGAAAGTAGCCCAGCAAAGAACAAAAGTGAAAGGTACTTGAGATAGGAAAAGATTTATCCAGTTGAATGCAGAATTCCAGAGGATAACAAGAAGAGACAAGAGGAATTCTATAATGATAGATGTAAAGAGATAGAAGAAGACAACAGAATGGGAAAGTCAAGCAATCTCCTTAAGGTAATTGTGAACCTTTCATTCCAGAGTGGGTGTAATTAAAGAGAAACATGGTTGGGACTTAACAGAAGCAGATCAGAAGATGTTGCAGGAATACACAGAAGACCAGTACAGGGAGGATTTTAACAGCATTGATGACCTCAATAGCTTGTCAAAAGAGCTGGAGCCAGACATCTTTAAGAGTGAGAAGGACACTAGGAAGTCTTACTGATAACAAGGTTGCATGAGTTAATGAAATCCCAGCTGAACTGTTCAAAATCCTACAAAATGATTCTGTGAAAGTGTTACTTGCCTTATGCCAACAAATTTGGAAAGCTCAACAATGGCAAGTAGGCTGGAAATGGTCAGTTTACATCCCAATCACCCAAAGAGTGTTCCAATTATGGAACAATAGCACTCATTTCACGTGTCAGCAGGGTCATCCTTAAGATCTTACAAGCTTGGCACCAACAATACATGGACTGGTTACTACCTGGTGTGCAATAAGGGTTCACAGAGGATGAGGCACAAGAGATCAAATTGCCAATGCTCACTGGATAACAGGAAGCAAGGCAGTTCCAGATTTTTTTTTTACTTCTGCTTTATAAACTACTCTAAAGCTTTTGATTGTGTGGATCACAACAAAATATGTCAAATTCTTAAAGAAATAGAAGTAACAGAAAATCTCCTGCGCCTCCTGAGGAATCTGAAGCCAAGATCAGAACCGAACATGGAACAACAGAATGGTTCAAGGGAAAAGGAGTTTGACAGGTTTGTATATTGTCACCTTATTTATTCAATTTATACACAGTAAGTCTGTGAGTAAGGCCAGCTGGACAAATCCAAAGCTGGAATCAATATTGCTGGGAGAAATATCAACAACCTCAGATACACTGATGAGGGTGAAAGATGAGAGTGCAAACGCTGGCCTGCTCCTCAACATTTAAAAGATGAAGATCATGGCAAACCACAATCTCAGTTCCTGGCTCAAAGATGTGGAGACAGTGACAGATTTTATTTTCCTGGCATCCAAGATCCTGGCAGTTGGTGACTGCCATACGAATGTGAAAGCAGGACAATCATGAGCACCATAGAATCGTGTTTTTTTAGAAAACTGCTTAGAGGTCCTTGCACTGCAAGAAGATCTAATAAATCAATACTTCTGAAAATCAAGCCACACTGTTCACTGGAAGATATGATCATGAGGCTGAAGTTCAAATACTATGACCATATAATGAGAAGACAGGATTTCCTAGAGAACACTCTGAATGGGATGGCAGAGGCATAGATAGATTAGGTCATTGAAGCAATGCATATGAGCAGGGGCTGAGCTATATACAGTCAGCAAAAACAAGACCTGGAGCTAACTGCGGCTCAGATCATGATGAATAATTCTTGATAATTCTTGCAGGTGGTATAGCTGACCATTCATCTTGTCAAAATGCCTCCAGGTCATGCAAAGTCTTTGGTCGTCTTGCATGAACCGCACGTTTGAGATCTCCCCAAAGTGGCTTGATTATATTAAGGTCAGGAGACTCCACAACCTTCACCTTTTTTTTGCTGTAACCACTGGAGGGTCAACTTGGCCTTGTGCTTAGGGTCAAAGTCATTCTGGAAAGTCAAAGAGCGTCCCATGCGCAGCCTTCGTGCAGAAGAATGCAAATTGTCTGACAGAATTTTCTGATATGCTGCATTCATCTTGCCATCAATTTTCAGAAGATTCCCCGTGCCTTTAGAGCTCTCACACATTTCCATTACTCTCTTTTCCTCTCTGTCTTTCTTCTTGTATTCTGACTCTATTCTCCTCTTTATATTCCTCTTTTTTGTATTTTTACCATTTTTGCCTTTCTTCCTGTTTTGTTCACTGTACTGCTTCTTCGGTTCTCTCAATTCTCTTCTACCATTTTCTCTGACTCTTCCCTACTTACAACCTCCCTTCCTTTTTCTTCTCTCTACGTCTAATAAAACATATTTTCTCTGAATCCTTTCTTCCATGCTCTTCTCTCCTTTATGATCTTAACTTTCTCTCTCACAGCTTCAAGGAGAGGTATCATACATTGTAGAAAGATAGGGGATCTGTACCAGAGAAGGGCCATAGGAACTGTTCAGGAGTTTGCAGATCAGAGCACATCAAACTAATAAACACCAGTGTAACATACATACCCCTCCATAGCCCCACTCATATTGCATTCATATCCAGCCTCACACCGTCTCACAACATCCTCACATCTGCACATCTGCACTTCTCCCGCCAGTCACAGCAACATATCATTCTCTTAGCCACCAGCTCAAGCCAATTTGTCTCCTCTTTTTCCAGTCTCAGTATAACTTCCATTTATAACCCACCAACCTTAGCCTCAAATCTTCACTCCCTAGCATCAGCCTTGTATCCTTCTCTTGTCTCATTCACAGCCTCAGTCCCACATCTTCTCTTCCCCTCACTAGGCCATCTGCACATCCTTACACACCAGACCAGTCTCACATCTTACAAAATAACTATGTCAGAGGTGCTCATCAGAGAACGAACTAACCTTAATAGGTTAGTTCTATGGACATGATAATCCACTCTGAGAGCACCTCTTTTAGCTCACTTGTGCACTTCACAGGGAGAAATATCCTGTAGTATATCAGTCTGGTCTCACTCATGAGAGTGACCCAGCCCCTAAATACCAGGCAATTATACCCTGAACTGGAGAAACAGCAAACCCCAGACATGTTTAGGCCTCTATGGGCCTCGTCAGTGAGGTGCAGCTGAACTCCCTAAGGCACAGTGAGCAAGGAGTCCACGTCTGGAGTCCACTATCACCGTTAGGGAGAATAAAGACCAAGGGAAATTTGCATATACAAAATAACTAAGTCAGAGGTGCTCATCAGAGAACGAACTAACCTTAATAGGTTAGTTCTATGGACACGATAATCCACTCTGAGAGCACTTCTTTTAGCTCACTTGTGCCCTTCACAGGGAGAAATATCCTGTAGTATATCAGTGTGGTTTCACTCAAAAGAGTGACCCAGCCCCGAAATACCAGGCAATTCGACCCTGAACAGGAGAATCAGCAAACCCCAGACGCGTTTCGCCCTGACTTTCCATAATTTCCATAAGTAACATTTTCAGAAATAAATCAGTATATAAAAGTAGAATTCCAATAATGTCTATGGTACTTTATTTGTAGCAAACTATTCTGAGAGATGCAAATGGCTACAAATAAACAGATCCTGACATTTCTATTTCTACAATGTTGGAACAGGCACAAATATTCTTTAAATCATAGGAAACAAGATGTACTTGAAAATGTACTTGAAACAGGAGCTCACAGTCTTCATTGATAGTAGGTCCCATATTGACTTCTCTGGGCCCTGCGGATGGGAAGAAGACCCCAGGGCCCACTGTCCTGGAAAGAGGTCCCACAGGGCCAAGTCCAAGGGTCCTGGCCGGATAGAGGCTCCCCAGGGCCCTCTGGCATGGAAAATTTCACCCCTACAGCCCTGGGACCTCTTTCCAGGCCAGTGGGCCCTGGGGTATTCTTCCCATCCCTCGGGCACCTCTATGCAGCTGGGGGGCCCTGGCAGAGCTCAACCCATCTGGGTGGCCCTGGGACCTATTTCTAGGCGAGTGGGCCCTGAAGGTCCTCTACCCAGCTGGGACCCTCTATCCAGCTGGACGGCAGTGGGGGCCTCTATCCAGCCAGGGTCCCAGGGCCCTGGGGTGCTCTACCCAGCCTGGGGCCGTGGAGGGTGATGGAAATTACCAGACCAGGGGGCCCTGGGAAGCCTCTATCCAGCCAGGAGCCCGGGGCCCTGGCCCCTGTGGGACCCCTTTCACTGGGGTTCTTCACAGCCGGAGTACTCACCTGGAGGGCCCTGGGTGGAATTTTCCAGGCCAAGGGGCAATGGGGAGCCTCGATCAAGCTGGAGGACCCTGGGAGACCTCTATGCAGCTGGGGGGGGGGGGGGGGATGGCATAGCTCAACCCATCTGGGTGGCCCTAGGGTGGAATTTTACAGGGGGCCCTGGGGAGCCTCTACAGCCCTTTACCCAGCTGGGTGGCCCTGTGTATGGAATTTTCCAGGCCCGGGGAGTCTCTACAGCCAGGAGCCCAGCCTTGTGGCACCTATTTCTAGGCCAGTGGGCCCTGGAGGTCCTCTACCCAGCTGGGGCCCCGCTATCCAGCTGGACTGCAGTGGGGGCCTCTATTCAGCCAGGGGCCCAGGGCCCTGAGGGTTGCTCTACCCAGCTGGGGTCCTGGAGGATGATGGAAATTTCCAGACCAGGGGGCCCTGGGAAGCCTCTAGGCAGCCAAGAGCCCGGGGCCCTGGGCCCTCTGGGGGTGGAATTTTCAAGGCCAGGGGGCCCTGGGGAGCCTATCTGGCCAGGACCCTTGGCCCTGTGGGACCTCTTTCCAGGCCAGTGGGCCCTGGGGTATTCTTCCCATCCGCAGGGCCCTGGGGAAAAAACAAAATCAATCAAAGGGTGGGCAAAGCAGTGCTCAATCGAACACAATAATTGATATAATGACTTAAATTTAAATTCAAGGCAAGCATTTCACATCACAGTGATCCAAGTCTTTGCTCCAACCATGGATGCTGAAGAGGCTGAAGCTGTTCAATTCTACACCTCATAGATAACACCAAGGAAAGATGTTACTCTCAACATAGGAGATTGGGATGTTAAAGTAGGGAACCAAAAGATACCTTCAATAATGGCAAAGGTTGCCCTTGGAGTACAAAATTAAGCAGGTGAGATATTAGAAGTAATTTTGTTAAGATAATTCTCTGGTCATAGCAAACATCCTCTTCCAACATCAAAGACTCTACAATGGACTTACAACGGATTTATATTTTGTAGCCAAAGATGGTGGAGCTATATACAGTCATCAAATGAGTTTCTTAATGGAAAGTTCCAAGTTAAACTGAAAAAAGAGGGACAATCAGCAGACCAAGCAGATACAAAATGAATAAACCATCCAGTAAATATGCAGTGGAGGTAAATAATACATTTATGGGACTAGATATGGAAGACAGAATACCTGAAGAACTTTGGACAGAAGTTAGTGACATTATCCATGAAACAGCAACAAAGAATATCCTGAAAAGAAAGAAAAGTAAACTGGCTGTCTAATGATGATTTGAAAGTAGCCCAGCAAAGAACAAAAGTGAAAGGTACTTGAGATAGGAAAAGATTTATCCAGTTGAATGCAGAATTCCAGAGGATAACAAGAAGAGACAAGAGGAATTCTATAATGATAGATGTAAAGAGATAGAAGAAGACAACAGAATGGGAAAGTCAAGCAATCTCCTTAAGGTAATTGTGAACCTTTCATTCCAGAGTGGGTGTAATTAAAGAGAAACATGGTTGGGACTTAACAGAAGCAGATCAGAAGATGTTGCAGGAATACACAGAAGACCAGTACAGGGAGGATTTTAACAGCATTGATGACCTCAATAGCTTGTCAAAAGAGCTGGAGCCAGACATCTTTAAGAGTGAGAAGGACACTAGGAAGTCTTACTGATAACAAGGCTGCATGAGTTAATGAAATCCCAGCTGAACTGTTCAAAATCCTACAAAATGATTCTGTGAAAGTGTTACTTGCCTTATGCCAACAAATTTGGAAAGCTCAACAATGGCAAGTAGGCTGGAAATGGTCAGTTTACATCCCAATCACCCAAAGAGTTTTCCAATTATGGAACAATAGCACTCATTTCACGTGTCAGCAGGGTCATCCTTAAGATCTTACAAGCTTGGCACCAACAATACATGGACTGGTTACTACCTGGTGTGCAATAAGGGTTCACAGAGGATGAGGCACAAGAGATCAAATTGCCAATGCTCACTGGATAACAGGAAGCAAGGCAGTTCCAGATTTTTTTTTTTACTTCTGCTTTATAAACTACTCTAAAGCTTTTGATTGTGTGGATCACAACAAAATATGTCAAATTCTTAAAGAAATAGAAGTAACAGAACATCTCCTGCGCCTCCTGAGGAATCTGAAGCCAAGATCAGAACCGAACATGGAACAACAGAATGGTTCAAGGGAAAAGGAGTTTGACAGGTTTGTATATTGTCACCTTATTTATTCAATTTATACACAGTAAGTCTGTGAGTAAGGCCAGCTGGACAAATCCAAAGCTGGAATCAATATTGCTGGGAGAAATATCAACAACCTCAGATACACTGATGAGGGTGAAAGATGAGAGTGCAAACGCTGGCCTGCTCCTCAACATTTAAAAGATGAAGATCATGGCAAACCACAATCTCAGTTCCTGGCTCAAAGATGTGGAGACAGTGACAGATTTTATTTTCCTGGCATCCAAGATCCTGGCAGTTGGTGACTGCCATACGAATGTGAAAGCAGGACAATCATGAGCACCATAGAATCGTGTTTTTTTAGAAAACTGCTTAGAGGTCCTTGCACTGCAAGAAGATCTAATAAATCAATACTTCTGAAAATCAAGCCACACTGTTCACTGGAAGATATGATCATGAGGCTGAAGTTCAAATACTATGACCATATAATGAGAAGACAGGATTTCCTAGAGAACACTCTGAATGAGATGGCAGAGGCATAGATAGATTAGGTCATTGAAGCAATGCATATGAGCAGGGGCTGAGCTATATACAGTCAGCAAAAACAAGACCTGGAGCTAACTGCGGCTCAGATCATGATGAATAATTCTTGATAATTCTTGCAGGTGGTATAGCTGACCATTCATCTTGTCAAAATGCCTCCAGGTCATGCAAAGTCTTTGGTCGTCTTGCATGAACCGCACGTTTGAGATCTCCCCAAAGTGGCTTGATTATATTAAGGTCAGGAGACTCCACAACCTTCACCTTTTTTTGCTGTAACCACTGGAGGGTCAACTTGGCCTTGTGCTTAGGGTCAAAGTCATTCTGGAAAGTCAAAGAGCGTCCCATGCGCAGCCTTCGTGCAGAAGAATGCAAATTGTCTGACAGAATTTTCTGATATGCTGCATTCATCTTGCCATCAATTTTCAGAAGATTCCCCGTGCCTTTAGAGCTCTCACACATTTCCATTACTCTCTTTTCCTCTCTGTCTTTCTTCTTGTATTCTGACTCTATTCTCCTCTTTATATTCCTCTTTTTTGTATTTTTACCTGGAGGACCCTTGTTCACTGTTCTGGTTCTTCGGTTCTCTCAATTCTCTTCTACCATTTTCTCTGACTCTTCACTACTTACAACCTCCCTTCCTTTTTCTTCTCTCTACCTCTAATAAAACATATTTTCTCTGAATCCTTTCTTCCATGCTCTTCTCTCCTTTATGATCTTACCTTTCTCTCTCACAGCTTCAAGGAGAGGTATCATACATTGTAGAAAGATAGGGGATCTGTACCAGAGAAGGGCCATAGGAACTGTTCAGGAGTTTGCAGATCAGAGCACATCAAACTAATAAACACCAGTGTAACATACATACCCCTCCATAGCCCCACTCATATTGCATTCATATCCAGCCTCACACCGTCTCACAACATCCTCACATCTGCACATCTGCACTTCTCCCGCCAGTCACAGCAACATATCATTCTCTTAGCCACCAGCTCAAGCCAATTTGTCTCCTCTTTTTCCAGTCTCAGTATAACTTCCATTTATAACCCACCAACCTTAGCCTCAAATCTTCACTCCCTAGCATCAGCCTTGTATCCTTCTCTTGTCTCATTCACAGCCTCAGTCCCACATCTTCTCTTCCCCTCACTAGGCCATCTGCACATCCTTACACACCAGACCAGTCTCACATCTTACAAAATAACTAAGTCAGAGGTGCTCATCAGAGAACGAACTAACCTTAATAGGTTAGTTCTATGGACATGATAATCCACTCTGAGAGCACCTCTTTTAGCTCACTTGTGCCCTTCACAGGGAGAAATATCCTGTAGTATATCAGTCTGGTCTCACTCATGAGAGTGACCCAGCCCCGAAATACCAGGCAATTATACCCTGAACTGGAGAAACAGCAAACCCCAGACATGTTTAGGCCTCTATGGGCCTCGTCAGTGAGGTGCAGCTGAACTCCCTAAGGCACAGTGAGCAAGGAGTCCACGTCTGGAGTCCCCTATCACCGTTAGGGAGAAAAAAGACCAAGGGAAATTTGCATATACAAAATAATTAAGTCAGACGTGCTCATCAGAGAACGAACTAACCTTAATAGGTTAGTTCTATGGACACGATATTCCTCTCTGAGAGCACTTCTTTTAGCTCACTTGTGCCCTTCACAGGGAGAAATATCCTGTAGTATATCAGTGTGGTTTCACTCAAAAGAGTGACCCAGCCCCGAAATACCAGGCAATTCGACCCTGAACAGGAGAATCAGCAAAACACAGACGCGTTTCGCCCTGACTTTCCATAATTTCCATAAGTAACATTTTCAGAAATAAATCGGTATTTAAAAGTAGAATTCCAATAATGTCTATGGTACTTTATTTGTAGCAAACTATTCTGAGAGATGCAAATGGCTACAAATAAACAGATCCTGACATTTCTATTTCTACAATGATGGAACAGGCACAAATATTCTTTAAATCATAGGAAACAAGATGTACTTGAAAATGTACTTGAAACAGGAGCTCACAGTCTTCATTGATGGTAGGTCCCATATTGACTTCTCTGGGCCCTGCGGATGGGAAGAAGACCCCAGGGCCCACTGTCCTGGAAAGAGGTCCCACAGGGCCAAGAGTCCAAGGGTCCTGGCCGGATAGAGGCTCCCCAGGGCCCTCTGGCATGGAAAATTCCACCCCTACGGCCCTGGGACCTCTTTCCAGGCCAGTGGGCCCTGGGGTATTCTTCCCATCCCTCGGGCACCTATGCAGCTGGGGGGCCCTGGCAGAGCTCAACCCATCTGGGTGGCCCTGGGACCTCTTTCTAGGCAAGTGGGCCCTGAAGGTCCTCTACCCAGCTGGGACCCTCTATCCAGCTGGACGGCAGTGGGGGCCTCTATCCAGCCAGGGTTAGGGCCCTGAGGGGTGCTCTACCCAGCCTGGGGCCGTGGAGGGTGATGGAAATTTCCAGACCAGGGGGCCCTGGGAAGCCTCTATCCAGCCAGGACCCCGGGGCCCTGGCCCCTGTGGGACCCCTTTCACTGGGGTTCTTCACAGCCGGAGTACTCACCTGGAGGGCCCTGGGGAGCCTCTATCAAGCTGGAGGACCCTGGGGGACCTCCCTCTATCCAGCTGGATGGCAGTGGGGGCCTCTATCCAGCCAGGGGCCCAGAGCCCTGACGGGTGCTCTACCCAGCCTGTGGCCCTGGAGGGTGATGGAAATTTCCAGACCAGGGGGCCCTGGGAAGCCTCTATCCAGCCAGGAGCCCGGGGCCCTGGCCCCTGTGGGACCCCTTTCACTGGGGTTCTTCACAGCCGGAGTAATCACCTGGAGGGCCCTGGGGTGGAATTTTCCAGGCCAGGGGGCCCTGGGGAGCCTCTGTAAAGCTGGAGGGCTTTGGGGAGCTTGAAATTTGGGGGTGGAATTTTCCAGGCCAGGGGGCCCTGTGGAGCTTTTATCTAGCCAGGAGCCCTGGGCACTGGGACCTCTTTCCAGGTCAGTGGACCCTGGGCGGTTTGTCCCCCTCCTTCTGCTCTGGTGAAGACTGCTTTTTCCCCACATAGTGTAGACACCAAGCTCTGGTGTAACATCTTACTGGACCTGCTCGCCTACTAGAATCTTAAGACTGTACCCCCTACCACAGAAGTTGGTGAATGATGGGTCTCAAAATAGCTTCACATAATGCCCAGGGGTTAAATGAACCAATAAAGCAAGGGATTGCTCTGGGAGAATATGGCTGCTTGAGTGTTGACATTGTGTTGATCCAAGAAACACATTTCAAAAAGAATGCAATCCCAAAATACTGGGGCAAATATTTTACTCAGGCCTATCACACCATTGCTCCTAAAAAAAGAGGGGTTTCAATCCTTATTCATAAAAGATTAAATTTTCAACATATGTCTTATAGCAGGGTACCATTAACAAACGTAAGAATCTTCGATTTAATGACTGATTGGCAACATTCCGCTTAGATCTTGGGGGGGATTTGAATTCGGTTTTAGATGCTTCCAAAGACAGATCAGTAATAATTTCAACCAATGTAATCCTAACAATAACCGGATCCCTCAAAGCTCTCCTTAAAAATCACTGTATGATAGACACCTTGAAAGAATTGCATCCGGATGAGAGAGATTACACTTATTACTCAGCAAGACAATACTCCCTTATTGACTACATTCGCATCCAACAATATCTAACCTGTAACCGATCTGACATTGCAATCGACCCTATCTCCTGGTCAGATCATGACCTAGTCTGTGCCTCCCTGAAAGACCTACTCCCTAAGGGGCATTAAGGGGCATACACCTTTCTGGAAACTAAACCCGACCCTTTTAAATGACTTCTCATCACTACAAAGCAGTAATGAAAGGCACCTGTATTCAGTTAGGGGCTCTAGCTAAAAAAATAGAGCTCTCATGTATCAAATAATTGAATACTAAGATTTCAGACCTACAGAAATCCTTAAAACATTTGAGGTTCATGCGTTGAAACAAGCGTTATGTGGGGTTCTGAGGTGGAAGGTTGTAACTGTTTTACAGCGTACTCAGTCCACATTTTTCACCAACAAGCCTGACAAAATGCTTGCCAAAAAGTTAAATCAGAAGAAAGCAAATTCATATATACCCAAAATCATACCTGAAAAGGGCAAGTCTATTTCCAACCAGGAGATATAGCGACCACTTTTCAAAAATACTATGCTACATTATATTCGGCATCGCCCAGTCAAATACACTTAAGCATAAAGATCATAACAATACTTTCTTCTCTATAATTAAATTCCCCCAAATTGACAAAGACAAAATTGATTCGCTGATAACCAAATGCTATTAAGAACCCAAACCCCACAAGGCCCCTGTCTGCATGAATTTACTAACTACTATTACAAACAATTTAAAGATATCAAAAAATGATGTACTTTCCCTACAAGGGGATTTGCATAAATTAGAGAAATGGGCAATTAAATGGCAGATGAGAGTTTATACGAATAAATGTAAGGTTATGCATATGGGAAGGAAAAATAACCATGCAAGGGTATAGAAGTAAGGGAGGCAGATATAATTCTACCACTATACAAATCCCTAGTATGCCCTCATTTGGAATATGGAGTACAGTTTTGGGCACCAATTCATAAAAAGGACATTTTAGAACGGGAAAAGGTACAGAGGAGGGGTACAAAACTAATAGGGGAAATGGAGGGGCTGAGTTGTGAAGAAAGACTAACCAAATTAAACTTCTTTTATCTAGAAAAAAGGGCATCTAAGAGGGGATATGATTACCATATAATATATATATATATATATATATATATGGGGGCTTGGGGTCTCAAAACATCTGGGGGGGGGCTGGGGTGGAGTTTTCCAGGTCAGGGGGCCCTGGAGAGCTTCTATCCAGCCAAGAGCCCGTGGGCCCTGTGGGACCTCGTTCCAGGCCAGTGGGCCCTGGGGGTCCTTCCCATCTGGGGAGCCCTGGGGTGGAATTTTCTAGGGGGCCTCTACAGCCAAGAGCCCCGGGGCCCTGGGTCCTGTCGGACCTCTTCAGGCCAGTGGGCCCTGGGGGACCTCTATCCAGCTGGGGGGCCCTGGAAGAGCTCTACCCATCTGGGTGGCCCTGGGGTGGAATTTTCCAGGGGGCCCTGGGGAGCACAGCCAGGAGTCCAGGGCCCTGGGTTCTGTCTGACCTCTTTCTAGGGCCTCTACCCAGCTGAAGCCCTTTACTCAGCTGGGTGGCCCTGTGTATGGAATTTTCCAGGCCTGGGGAGTCTCTACAGCCAGGAGCCCAGGGCCCTGGGCCTTTTGGGACCTCTTTCTAGGCCAGTGGGCCCTGGAGGTCCTCTACCCAGCTGGGGCCCTCTATCCAGCTGGACGGCAGTGGGTGCCTCTATCCAGCCAGGGGTCTAGGGCCCTGAGGGGTGCTCTACACAGCCTGGGGCCCTAAAGGAGGGGGATGGAATTTCCAGACCAGGGGGCCCTGGGAAGCCTCTATCCAGCCAGGAGCCCGGGCCCTTGGCCCAGTGGGCACTGGGGTCTTCTTCCCATCCGCAAAGCACTGGGGAGTGGAAATTTCAAGGCCAGGGGGCCCTGGGGGACCTCTATGCAGCTGGGGGGGGGCTGGCATAGCTCAACCCATCTGGGTGGCCCTGTGATGGAATTTTCCAGGGGGCCCTGGGGAGCCTCTACAGCCCTTTACCCAGGAATTTTCCTGGCCAGGGGATCTCTACAGCCAGGAGCCCAGGGTACTGTGCCTTGTGGGACCTATTTCTAGGCCAGTGGGCCCTGGAGGTCCTCTACCCAGCTGGGGCCCTCTAGCCAGGAGGCCCTGGGCACTGTGGGACCTCTTTCCAGGTCAGTGGACCCTGGGCGGGTTATCCCCCTCCTTCTGCTCTGGTGAAGACTGCTTTTTCCCCACATAGCGTAGACACCAAGCTCTGGTGTAACATCTTAATGGACCTGCTCGCCTACTAGAATCTTTAGACTGTACCCGCTACCACAGAAGTTGGTGAATGATGGGTCTCAAAATAGCTTCACATAATGCCCAGGCGTTAAATGAACCAATAAAGCAAGGGGTTGCTCTGGGAGAATATGGCTGCTTGGGTGTTGACATTGTGTTGATCCAAGAAACACATTTCAAAAAGAATGCAATCCCAAAATACTGGGGCAAATATTTTACTCAGGCCTATCACACCATTGCTCCTAAAAAAAGAGGGGTTACAATCCTTATTCATAAAAAATTAAATTTTCAACATATAGCTACCCACAAAGATTCTGATGGGAGATTTGTCTTATAGCAGGGTACCATTAACAAACGTAAGGTATCCTTATTAAATGTATATGCACCAAACTCCAGACAGGCAGCCTTCTTCCATAGAATCTTCAATTTAATTACTGATTGGCAACATTCCGCTTAGATCTTGGGGGGGGGGGGGGGGGGGGGGTTGAATTCAGTTTTAGATGCTTCCAAAGACATATCAGTAATAATTTCAACCCATGTAATCCCCAACAGCAACCAGATCCCTCAAAGCTCTCCTTAAAAATCACTGTATGATAGACACCTTGAAAGAATTGCATCCGGATGAGAGAGATTACACTTATTTCTCAGCAAGACAATACTCCCTTATTGACTACATTCGCATCCAACAATATCTAACCTCGAACCGATCTGACATTGCAATCCACCCCATCTCCTGGTCAGATCATGACCTAGTCTGTGCCTCCCTGAAAGACCTACTCCCTAAGGGGCATTAAGGGGCATACACCTTTCTGGAAACTAAACCCGACCCTTTTAAATGACTTCTCATCACTACAAAGCAGTAATGAAAGGCACCTGTATTCAGTTAGGGGCTCTAGCTAAAAAAATAGAGCTCTCACGTATCAAAAAAATTAAATACTAAGATTTCAGACCTCCAGAAATCCTTAAAACATTTGAGGTTCATGTGTTGAAACAAGAGTTATGTGGGGTTCTGTGGGACCTCGTTCCAGGCCAGTGGGCCCTGGGGGTCTTCTACTCATCTGGGGAGCCCTGGGGTGGAATTTTCCAGCCAAGAGCCCGGGGCCCTGGGTCCTGTCAGACCTCTTTTCAGGCCAGTGGGCCCTGGGGGACCTCTATCCAGCTGGGGGCCCTGGCAGAGCTCTACCCATCTGGGTGGCCCTGGGGTGGAATTTTCAAGGGGGCCCTGGGGAGCACAGCCAGGAGTCCAGGGCCCTGGGTTCTGTGAGCTCTTTCTAGGGCCTCTACCCAGCTGAAGCCCTTTACTCAGCTGGGTGGCCCTGTGTATGGAATTTTCCTCAGCCTGGGGCCCTAAAGGAGGGGGATGGAATTTTCCAGACCAGGGCCCCTGGGAAGCCTCTATCCAGCCAGGAGCCCGGGGCCCTGAGGTGGAATTTTGGCCCTGAGGTGGAATTTTCCAGGGGCACCTGGGGAGCCTATATATCATGTAGGGACACCCAAGATGGGCAGGTCATAGCAGAGAGGTCACTGGAGAAAGAACTGAAAACCTACTCCAGTATCTTTGCCAAGAAAACCTTATGGATAAGCACAATCAGAAACATAATGATACATGTGTCTTGTATGCTGCTGTCCATAGGGTCACAGAGATTTGGACATGATTGAACAACTGAACAACTTAAGTTTTGTAACAATAAATCACAACAGACAATCTATTGGTATTTATAAGTGTATAACTGCAATACATTGGTCAATGATGGCAGTGCATGGGTTACAGTCAGAACTGGAATAAATTGATTAACAGTTGATTATATCAATCAGATTTCAGGGGTTTAGTGAAGTTAGTTATTTGTAGCTGGTGTTTTCAGGGGGATCATTTTGCCATTATGGTCCCCCAACTAGCTTATATTATTTAAGCTGTTATTTTATATAAAAAAAAAAAAAAAAACATACATAAATCATATCACTGATTTTTACATATTTTCATAGATTGGAGTTTTTTTCTGAAAACAAGCCAAAACATATTATTTTTATTTTTAATGTGTTTTATATGCTTGCAAACTTACACTAGACAAGTTTTATCTAGAGTTAGATTTACCATTGTGCAATTGAATCCCAAATCAACCTGACACAATGAGCCTCATTCAATTGCCCAAATCGCCATTTCTTGAACGGGTAATGTATCCCGTAAATGTTACTGATATTCAATTGGCTACTTTTAGCTACTTGCATTCCAATTGCGAGTTACAGGCTTAAAATCACTACGGTTGTCAAAAACGTAACTCTGTCCTATCTCCTCCATTGATTTTTCAAGCCTGCAAATGTTACTAGTGTTAAAGACGAAATATAGATATTAACTTACAAACGTTCATATATCTAGTATATATACTAGTACTAGGTAGGACTCACAAGTAGGTTAAACACCTGTTTGTATAACTGCAGCAGCAAATTAGCACACACTACTGTACTTTAAAATACTGGGAAAGCATGGAAAGACATTAGAATTAATTGCACAACAGTCTCAAGCTCGCAAATAATTATTTGTAACTTTTATTTTCTTGTTATATCGATCCTGGAAATCAAGGGGTTAATACATATCAGGCCACCCACATGGACTTAAACAGATGCTTTAATGTATTTCAAGATGCTTGTGTGCAACCCGATCAGCAAACATTACTTATTTGTGTGTATGAATTCTTAGCCTACAATTGCAAGTTAATTGTATCCTCCATGTTTTACTGACATCATGATGACGGTCTCATTTACTATTGGCTCTGTCTAAAAAGTAACTTACAGGCTTGCTTAATTATTGCCAGATCACATGCCTCCTAAAATCCTAATTACGTGTTCATGGCTGTCGTGTGCAGGCTGTGAGCTTGTAATTATGGGTTAGAGACAATTGAATACATCTAAATGTAACTCGCAGCCAAAAAGTCGAGTTACAGGTATTTACGGGCTTGCAATTGAATGAAGCTTTATATCATGTAATAGATCATATCAGAAAAAAGAGAAAAACAATCCAGCCCCTCGCTATAATTTTATTTCTCATACCATGCACCACACATTTATATACAGAAAAACTTCAGTATTGTTCAAGCATGATCTTTTAAATGCACAATAGAACATGTTGGGTTACAGTGTCCCTTAAATTCATTATGACTGTGTGCTCCAAAAAAATAACTCCAGATTTATTGTACGTTCATCTCAAAATTTAGCTAATTTGTTTTAATTTTGTGTACCCAGGAAAGAGTGAGTTTACAGAAAAAGACACATGTAGCTTCCATTAGTTAATATATGCTTAATCTGTCTTAACATTTCTGAAAAACTCTGCATGGGTTTCAGTACATTTTAAAATATCTCTCTTGCACCGAAAGGATAGCTTGCCCTGGGCAAACAGATCCACAAAGTAAAGAGAAGCTGGAAAACTCATTGGGAAATTGAATTAATCTTATCTAATGTACAGTGAGAAGCAACAGACACATCAGTAATTTATTTCTTCTTAGACTTTAGTGAAAAGGTAAACAGACTATCCATTAAGTTTGAAATTATATTTTACCACTTTCACAGACATCTAAGTCCTTATCATCACACTGCGGGTTAACGTATGGCTGCAGTAAATGTCATGTCTGTCAGTATAGCGACGTTGAGCCAATCCGTGCTGGATTTATTCTGAGTAAATGTCATTGAGAGATCCAAGCAATTGCTGATTTTCCTGTTCTTCCAAACTGACAAGCACTTGACTGCCTGGTACAAGAGCAGCAAGCTAATGACTAGACCTTGCATCCAGTGAACATCTAAAGATTATAATATTTGATGCAGCACGTCAAACCGATATTGTTTTTTCTGCTCTCAAAAGGAATTTCCATGGCTGTCCATTCTGGTTAATTTTAAGCTAAATATTAAGCCGCAGAATCAAAACCGCCTGGTGTCCCATTGTATTTCTATTGCAATCTGCCTTCACTTTCTGTTATCTCCTGGTACTAATTGCAGAGCAATTTCAAAACAGAATTCAATGTCAGTGAGAGATGGAAAAAGCAAATATAAAGATGTCACCAAATTCATCTCCTGTCTACAAGAACTATTACAAATTAATATGATATATGCAACAAGGAAATGATGAGACAATAGACTTATTTTGTTTGACACTTGGTTCCCATTAGAAATCAGAATATAATATGAGAATTTAATATGGCACCCAATACAGATATTATATATCAGCTGAGGATATTGTGACTGAGTTATGGACTATATCAGTTTGCCTAAAATTTCCAATTGATATTCTTAAAGGATAACTGCATTGTTCGAACAAGTTGATCTAGTTGTTTTAATTATGCATTGATCATTATTAAAATCCTATTTAATGATTTATAATAGCAATGTTAAATATTACTTTCAAATTTTAGAGTAATAGCCTCTAGTTGGGATCTTTGCCATAATAAGGTTACCTAAGGGGAAGGGAGTGTTAGCTGAGAGACAAGTGTAAACGTTTCAAGAACAATAAGATTAGATAAGAGGCCTATAATAGCAAACATTCCTTGCCAAGGGAAACTATTTGTTATCAAAGTCTACAACCAGTGGAAACTATTGTGTCAATATAATATTGGGCCTTAAAATTGTGACAGTATTATGTGAAACAACATTGTGTTTTGTGTGTTTGCATCGCTCAGTTGTGTCCGATACTCTGTGACCTCATGGACCTGGACCTTAACACACCATGCTGATCCACTCCTGGTAGATATACTAGAGTGGGTTAACCAGTTACTTCTCCAGTGGGCCACACCATACAGCTCCTGGTATTCCTAGGTGGTCTCCCATCCAAGTATTGATCATGCCAAACCCTACATTGCTTCATGGTGGTGTGACTTCTTGGTTTCCTGACAACATTATAGAGAAGTTCATTTTTTAACAATATATTTTTTCTTTTGGAAGAGCATAAATTCATGGGCATACAATAAGGAATACAGTGCATAGCATAAATCAGCATTGAGTATGGATAATAACATACCACACTGCATCTTTCTCCCATTTTTTCCAGATTAAGTGAAACTAATCTCTAATATAAACAATGTTTTATGCTGACTCCTAAGTTAAAGCAATATTTTATAATAGCATCAGTATTCCATGATACGTCAAAGCTGATTGAGTACCAACTCAGATATGAAAACTGTTTATAACTGACCACTGGTAACATTCAGAAAAAATAACAGCGACCAATGCTTGATGTTTAGTCATGCAATACAGTATCACATCTGATATAAACATTATTTTGTAATTAGCCATATTGCCCAGTATAACCAATTTCATGCATCCCATGCTAATTCATTAGCCATAGTGATTTAGAAATATCAATAATCAGTATCCTCTGAGCAATCACCACAGCAAATGAAAATTAGCTCTGTTTTGTGGCTCATCCAATAGGAAACTAAAGCCAGCAATAACACAGCGTTATAAGATGACCTCCCAAAAAATAGTTGCAACATGGATTACTGGTGAACAGTATATAAAAAATTAATTCTAGGGTATAATATAGTGTGATCCTATAGTGTTAAAGGGATATAAATAATGTGCTATGTCTGGAAAATAGACTACCGTATATACCCAAGTATAAGCCGAGGCACCTATTTTACCACAAAATACTGGGAAAACTTAGTGTCTCAAGTTTAAGTCGAGGGTGGGAAATGTGCTGCCCCCTGTATCCCTCTTGTGCCCTCTGTGTCCCCCTCTTGTGTGCCCTCTGTGCCCCTTTCTTGTGTCCCCCCTCTCTCTCCCCTGTGTCTCTCCCCTCTCTACCTCCCCTGTGTCTCTTCCCCTCCTCTCCCTCCCCTGTGTCTCTTCCCCCTCCCTCCATCCCCTGAGTCTCTTCCCCCTCTCCCTCCCCTGTGTCTTTTCTCCCCTCTCCCTTGTGTCTCTTTCCCTCCCCCTCCCTTATCATCCTCCTTATCCTCCCTCCTCAACCCCTCTCCTCAACCCCCTCCTCATCCTCCCTTCTCATCCTCAACCCCCTTCCTCATCCTCCCTCCTCAACCCCCCTCCTCATCCTCAACCCCCCTCGTTAACCCCCGCTCCTCAACCCCCCTCCTCCTCCTCAACCGCCCTCCTCATCCTCAACCCCCATCCTCAACCCCCCTCCTCATCCTCAACCCCCCTCCTCATCCTCAAACCCCCTCCTCAATCTCAACCCCCCTCCTCATCCTCCCTCCTCAACACCCCTCCTCATCCTCCCTCCTCATCACTTTACCCCTCTCTAATTACCTTCCCCTCTCCCTTTCCCCTCTCTTACCTTCAATCAGCTGCTCCTTCGCTCGTCCGTGCATCTTCCAGCTGTGTCGGGACCCGACCAATGCTAGTGACGTGATGCGCATGTGACGTCACGTCATTAGCATATGCCGGGTCCTGACACAGCCAGAAGACGCGCAGAGGAGCGGAGGAGCAGCTGATGGAAGGTAAGAGAGGGGAAAGGGAGAGGGGGAAGTAATTAGAGAGGGGTAAAGTGATGAAGAGGGAGGATGAGGAGAGGGGTTAAGGATTGAGGATGGAGGGGGGTTGAGGAGAGAGGATGAAGAGGATGATAAGGGAGGGGGAGGGAAAGAGACACGAGGGAGATGGGGGGAAAGAGACACAGGGGAGGGGGGGGGGGAGACACAGGGGTGGAGAGACACAGGGGGGAAAGAGACACAGGGTGACTCAAGTATAAGCCGAGGGGGCCTTTTTCAGCCTGAAAAAAAGGTCTGAAAAATTCGGCTTATATTCGAGTATATATGGTATGTAGAAGTATTAGTGAGACATTGCCTCCTTGGAGTGTAATTTAAGATAATAAGAATCTCTGCTCATGACAAGAGCCTAAGTGACCCCTAAATGGTATATACATTACAAAAATGCATCATACATAATGTGATAAATATGACATAGTGCTCTGTTCTCCATACTGAAAAAAAGGTATATAGGTCTGCTAAGGTTGTCCCAAGTAGTAAAAGGGTAAATGTTGTGGCATTAAGCCAGCATTTAAACACTTAAATAGTGTGGTGTTTCTATGGTACAATGAAAAAATTACCCACAACATATGATTTTCACATGATAAAATCTATTATATCTCAGCGAAATCTAGTTGTTCCAATCTGATTTTTGTATCATTACCAGAGTGGTAGTCCAGTCAATAACATTGACACTAAGCCTAGCCAATACCAGGAGATTCTTCCGTAGTCTGCAACCATCACTCTCATAGCCCCATTTCCAAAACATATTATCAAAGAGATGCTCATTAAGGAACTTAGGGGCAAAGTGATGGGTCGTGTCCGCAGGCTGGTATGAAGTTTTGAGAATACTGGAGACATCATCTTCCTGTGCCTGAAAGTGAGTTGCAGATTTTGTCACATCTCGTCTGACAAAATGAGTTTCATACTCTCACCAGGTACAAGATTTTTCATTCCGTGTATCATTCAAGGAAGGAGAAATATGTGTATGATGGGAAAAAGACTACAAATCTCATGATGCTTTGCTGCAGAGACTGAATTCCCATACAGCTACAATCTTGTAGTTACCTCTCATAGGCTACAAGAAATTATTAATTTTATTCTAATGTATCTCAAAACAACTGCCAGAAAGCTATAAATTATAAAAACTCTAGGGTAAGTTTACTAATGTTTATTTTGGATTTTTTTCATGCATAAATTACTGATTCTCCTATGAGATGCATTCATAATCCATGAAACTTCTACAATGGCATTTAAACAGATTTAGTTATTCAAAAGAGAACTTGTGTGACCATTGTAGTTCTCTAACAATGTTATAAGAATTATACACGCTAAGTGTAAAAAAACAAACTAAATAAAAATATAAATGATTTTGACATATTGTTTTTGATAATCCATTTCCCTTCTCACAGTTTGTTTTCAATAAATATTATTCTGCTGAATTCTTGTTCAATAGCTACTATAACTTTGATATTTCTGTTTTTTCCTTACTTTGATGAAATTGTTATGCTATAAAATTTAATTCCTCCATGGCTTGTTAGCCATCATGCTTCCCTACAGGAGCCATAATTGTTCCTCTCTCATTGCAACACAAAGAGTCTCCCTGCGGCTAAATTACCCCTGACAGCACTACAGCTTTAGTCTATCTGGTAATTTTACAGTCACCAAAGTTTTGTTCTTTTGCATGTGATAATTTAAAAAATACAAATTAAATGTCAGAGATGCTCAATCTGAGAAAGAACTAAAGATAACACTGTATGTAATTCTGTGGGTGTTTGGCCCACTCATAAAATAACATAGTTTAATTGTGTCCTACACAGGATGAAGTTACTGGGGTATATCAGTCTAATAAATATTCAGAAAACTAAAATGATCATGGTAGATTAATATGCAACTCGTTCCAAGAAAATTTTCATTTTAGCAGACTCTGTTTGTGCATGGACGCTGCCATAACAGTAGTACTTCTTTTTCAAGGCATGAGGGAGCATGAACAGAACAGGAAAATCAGGGTTTGTAAGTTTACTTGTGACTCCCTTCTGTGTACGGGCTAGTGGGAAAGTGCTATAAGAATATTTAAATCAACCAACCAGCCAAGGAATCCCCAGCATCCTTATTCCCCCACTTCCCTTATTAGTATATAAAATAAATTTAGCAGGACACATCAGATAAGTTTCCAACACTGTAAGAAGTGTGCAAGACACAAACATTGAATTCTTTAGGCACAAGTTACTGTTAAGATTTTCTCTAAAAATAAGTTTATGCCTATGGATTACCCAGTACTAACATTGGTAATTTTTGAAAAATCTTATCAATAGATAAATTTGTGTTTATTCTGTGTTGCGGCCCTCGCTTTGCGAGGGCTGCGGGCAAGGGCTTCAGTTGCTCGCTCCATCCCAGCAACTGAGGCCCTTGCCTGCGGCCCTCGCGCAGCGAGCCGCGGCCCTCGCATAGCGAGGGCTGCGGGCAAGGGCCTCAGTTGCTGGGATGGAGCAGCCACCTCCTCCCCACAGTTCGCCGCAACTGCCAGTAGCCGCACCATCCCGGGGCCCGGCAATCCAGTTGTTGGGATGGAGCAGCCACCTCCTCCCCACAATGCCGCCACTGCCACTAGCTGAACCCGCCAGACGCCGCCACTGCCAGTAGCCGCACCATCCCGAAGCCCGGCAATCCAGTTGTTGGGATGGAGCAGCCACCTCCTCCCCACAATGCCCCGCGCAGGGCCGGCCTGGGGAACAGAAACTGGAGCAGGCCTCAGAGCTGGAGGAGCCGGGCCTGGGTAGCTGACTGTGAGATAATGGGGGCTGAGGAACATGTGCAATCACTGAGACCTGCCATATAAACTAATTATACACTGATCATTAACACCATGTGTATGTATATAATGTGTGTGTGTATTGTGTGTGTGTGTTTATAGATATTGTGTGTGTGTGTATTGTGTGTATATATTGTGTGTGTGTGTTGTTTGTGTGTATATAATGTGTGTGTATATTGTGTGTGTATCAACTGCGGCCCTCGCGAAGCAACTGCAACCCTCGCAAACTTTACGGCGCAACGCAAACAACATACGAGACACGTTAACACACATTACGGACTCGCAAACATCGGCCGCAACCAGCGGACATAAAAAAATGAAAAACACAATAAATGCACACAACACATACATAAAAAGATTACCTACAGCAAGAGGGAGCATCCAGGACCTCAAAAAATGAAGTTACACCTTCATTTAACTCATAATAAAAGAGTTTAGACACTAAAAAAAATTCTAAGCGAGAGAAAAAATGGCCGACGAACAAAACGAAAACGAGGCTACAGCACTCTAAACACGCAAAACACCACAAGAAACACGCAAAACACCACAAAACACCTACGGATATTCCACTACAGACGCATACCACACATTAGCCGGCATTTTAGAACAATGCGGAACTACACAACTTCGATAACGGTTTCGTCTCGCGGACGCACACTATTACACTGCACAAATTCACCACGCTTACACAGCACCTCCACACCATTAATGCTGCAGCAACATCAAAACAGATTGCAGCTCTTCAACACAATGCTTCAAAATAGGTAAAGTATATTCATTTATTCATTTGTATTATATATTTCAGTAGTACACACAAAACAACATTAGCTACCTTACAATTCCATTGCCGTCATTTTTTGACGGGCAATTCGCTAGTCAATAGATAAGTATGTGTTTATTCTGTGTTTAAATATTATATTGTGTTTAAATATTATATTTTTTATAGACAATCCATTAGAGCATTTGTTCCTAGGCAACGTGGTTTTGTGACATGTATTAACCCCTTGAATACTGGATTGTGTGTTACCCTAGATGTTGTATAATAAAACAGGCAAAATAACAACATATCTTATTTTTTAATTACACATATGTTGATATTGGACTGTTAAGTATCATGTAATGTTGAAATGTCGTTATTTTTTATTGCTTTTTTGGTGCTATACTGTCACTTTAAATGCTGCAGCAGGACTCAGCAAAGCTTTTAAAACAACTTGCGATTGGTCTTTGGTACACGTAATATTTTCTTAATTTATTTGTAGTTAGGGCACTACCCTAGTTTGAGAGTGATCCCTAAAGTTTAAATTAGCATAGGTTTTGGGTGTCAAAGTCTAACTGAATAACTTGTAATTTTTTGTCATTGCGAAAATCAAAGGAGATTTATGCCTTGCTTTTCGGTTCTGTTGTGCAGTTCACTCGTAGCAGAAACTCGTAGCAGTCCTCTCGCAATGTTTTATGGATGGGGATTAACATGGCATGTCAATATGTATTCACTTGGATAATATTGTGTGTTGTTTTTTGAAGGTATTTTATGTTGAAAAAGCATTTTATTCTTTACAAAAACATCTAAAATATAATATGTAGAAAATGATTCAACAGCTAAATAGTCTCATTAAACTGAAGTTTGTTTAGCAGAAAGCTTTATCCAAGTAAATACATGTTTGCATATATATTTACACAGCAGATCGCAAAGAAATGAGTCTGAGAGGAAAACAAGCTGCTTTATCACTGAGTGTCAATACTTGTCCAAAATATCTGAGCGATATTTGAAGTTTTTTTTTTCAGAAATATGAGTCGGTAATACCAGAACCAAGCTTGGTATTAAGAATCATTCCTTCGGCATCAGTCAAGGATCTTTCATTAATAACAAATTCACCAACCAAGAGCTCAGCTGGCAGTTCATACTTTTTTTGAGATTCAGTCCAGCATTAGGACAGATAAAAATATAAACTCTTTGGCGTTTTATATGCACAGTCTAATAAATGATGTCTTTACAGAACATTGCTCAGATAAGTCTTCACGGTGACAACTCGACTGCGATTGTAAACTTCATGAAGAGTTTTGCAATGTCATTTATTAGTAGGCAACTTTCTGGTAATTGAAAACATAGATTATAAAGGGAAACGGGTTTGTTTAGTCAGTTATTCAATTTTACTTCTAATATTATACTTTTGTAAAAAGTCCATGAAATATCTTATAAATAACTGTTAGATCAGGGGTCCCCAATCCCCGGCCCATGGACCACCACCGGTCCGAGGCCTCTGTTCAGCCGGGCTGTGTGTGTCACCAGCAGCCCCCTCCTCCCCCAGCATCCCCCTCGTCTCCCAGCAGCCCCCTCCTCTTACTTGTTCACAGTGGTCCCTGGTCCGATTTTCTCATTAGTCAGAGGCTGGATATCCTTCCCCTGCCGGATCTTCATACTGCAGGGGAGGGGAATTCCTAATGAAGTTATGTGACCCTGCAGTATGAAGCTCCCTCAGGGGAAGGATATCCAGCCTCTGACTAATGAGACAACTGGACCAGGGATCACAGTGAACAAGTAAGAGGAGGGGGCTGCTTAGTGATTGGTGCTGCTGTGGAGAGGGGGATGATGAGTGGTGCTGCAGGGTTTTTGCTGGGAGGGGGTGAATGGTGCTGCTGTGGGGTTGTGGGGCTGAATGGTGCTGTTGTGGGGCTGAATGGTACTACTGGGGGGTTGGGGTCTGAATTTGGCTCCTGAAGGAGCTGAATGGTGCTACTGGGGGATTGGGGGTTGAATATGGCTGCTGGGATTAAAGGGGCTACTGGGGGTGAGTGTTGTTGCGAGAAATAAATAGTGCTGCTGGGGGATATGGGGCTGAATGGGGCTGCTGGGGGCTGAATGGTGGTGGGTTGCTATGAGGCTGAATGGTGCTACTTGGGGGTTGGGGCTGCTGGGGGTGAATGGGGCTGCGGGGGGCTGTATTGAGCTGCTGAGGGCCTGAATGGTGCTACTGGGGTTTTAAGGGCTGAATTGGACTTCTGAGGGACTTAATGGTGCTATTGGGGGCTAAATGCAGCTGCTGCAGTGAAAGGGGCTGCTGGGGGTGAGTGGTGTTGCTAGGGGTTTATGGGGCTGCTGGGAGGGGGTAAATGGTGTTGCTGGGGGTTGGTGGGCTGCTGGGGGCTGAGTGTTGCTATTGGTGGTTGAGGCTGAATGGGGCTGCTGGGGGGTTGGGTGCTAAATGGGGCTGCTGAGGGGTCTATGGTGCTGTTGGAGTGATGAATGGTGCTTCTGGGGTGGTGGGTTTTTGGAGCTGAATGTTGGTGCTGGGGGTCTGAATGGTGCTATTGGGGGGCTGAATGCAGCTGCTGCAGTGAAAGGGGCTGCTGGGGGTGAGTGGTGTTGCTGGGGTTTTATAGGGCTGCTGGGACGGGGTAAATAGCGTTGCTGGAGGGTTGTGGGACTGTTGGGGGGTTGAGAGTTGCTACTGCGGGTTGAGGCTGAATGAAGCTGCTGGGGGGTTGGGGCTGAATGGGGCTGCTGAGGGGTGTATGGTGCTGTTGGGGTGATGAATGGTGCTGCTGGGGTGGTGGTGGTTTGGGAGCTGAATGTTAGTGAGTAATGCTGCAGGTTTTTTTTGGTGCTGCTGGAGGGGGTGAAGGGTGCTGCCGGTGGGGTTTTAGGGCTGAATGTTGCTGCTGGGGGGTGAATGTTGCTGCTGGGCGGTGAATTATATATGGTTCTATTTAAACCCGATATATGTAATTATTAGTCATTTTTACATACAATGCTTTTTGCTCATCTGTCCTTGCCCACTTACATGAATCCTCTCTAACCTCAACTTGACACTTTTTCAATGTGTGTATATGTATAGAGAAGCTGCTGTGCATTTTGTGTATACAATGAGTTGTATCCCCCTCCCAGGCTCCTCACCCTACCATCTATCCCTAACTTGAAACCTCTCTCTCCTCCCCTTTATACTATCTCTCCTTACCTCATTCTTCCACGTTCTATCTCTCCACTTCTTTCATGAAAACTCTCCTTAACAATACACTCTCTCTCTTCCCTTTTCTTCTCTCTATGCTGTTTCATCCTATCTCTCCTCATCTCTCTTATTTGGGTTTTTCTCTCTTAAACTTCACCCTTTCTCATCACCTCCACCATTTTCCTCTCCTTATTGACCCTTCCCCTTATACCCCAAGATCCACCACCTTTCTTCATGTCCCTTCATCTCCAATATTTTACCTCTGCTCTCATCTGCAGTTTCAGTACCCACTACATTAACTTTTCTTTCCCAAACCTCCATTTTAAAACCCTTATCTCCTCCCATGATAATATGTCCCTGTATAATGATGATTGATATCTCTGCAATGGAACTGAGCGTCTGAAAAGTTTGCACCATTGCTGACCAATGTATTTCACTTAGTACTGCTCTACATCATTAAACATATTCACGCCAAATAACTTTTTGACATTTTAAAATTGATGTATATTTAATCAAATTAAAAGTCTATTATATAACCCAGTTAATCCTTCAACAGTCCTCCTTAACAGCTATGTGGATATTCCTAGAATTGCAGGTTTGTCATGAAAGGGCCAGAATCAGAAGCATGTTCAGATGTCAATACAAAAAAAAGTCACATTATTCCATTGAGTTATTTAGGCATTCTCACCCAAAGTAAAAAAACATTTGACAACTTTTATTGTAATGAAAAAAGTGTATAAGCAGTCAATGGGAGCTTGCAAATTATAGTCCCTTCAGGACCTGAGAGCTTGTCCTTATAAGTTCAATATATTCAGTGGGACTCCCAATGACTCAGGGTAAATACATAGTTTGAGTTCTGTGAAAGATAACAGTTCAGCATTTAATAACAATTGTAAAACAGTAAAAAGAACTTCTGAAAAAGTGTTTACACATTTGCTACTTGATTTTAACTAATTTACATAAGTGCCTTTAAGGATACATGTGTTTGGGGGAACATTTGTTATAGGGGTGTCATGATTTAATTGTTTAAGGACTCATATTGCCAGTAATTGAGGAATATGGCCAAGGGAGCATGACATTGTTGCATTGGGATTATGTGTTATTCTGGTGTTATATTTTGCCTGTACATGGTTATTATGTATCCTAGTTATAATATATTATAAGTGGGAAAATGTTATATAGAACATATGTGGAATTGGTAAAAATGCTCTGCATAGAAGTTAGCTGCACACCATAGTCTAAGTCGGTGAAGTGAAATGAGAAAAATAAATACATAAAACATTTTTTAAGAAATAGAAAACAGAAAATTGGCATGTGCGTATGTATTTACCCCCTTTGTTATGAAGCCAATTAAAAGCTCTGGTGCAACCAATTACCTTCAGAAGTCACATAATTAGTGAAATGATGTCCACCTGTGTGCAATCTAAGTATCACATGATCTGTCATTACATATACACACTAGATACTGCAACACCTAAGCAAGAGGCACTTCTAACCAAACACTGCTAGGAAGACCAAGGGACTCTCCAAACAAGTAAGGTACAATGTTGTTGAGAAGTCAGGGTTAAGTTAGAAAAAAATCCAAATCTTTTATGATCCCCAGGAGCACCATCAAATCTATCATAACCAAATGGAAATAACATGGAACAACAGCAAACCTGCCAAGAGACGGCCACCTACCAAAACTCACGGACCGGGCAAGGAGGGCATTAATCAGAGAGGCAGCACAGAGACCTGAGGTAACCCTGGAGGAGTTGCAGAGTTCCACAGGAGAGACTGGAGTATCTGTACATAGGATGACAATAAGCTGTACGCTCCATAGAGTTGGGCTTTATGGCAGAGTGGCCAAAGGAAAGCCATTACTTTCAGCAAAAAACAAAATGGCATGTTTTGAGTTTGCGAAAAGGCATGTGGGAGACTCCAAAAATGTATGGAGGAAGGTGCTCTAGTCTGAGGAGACTAAAATGTTACTTTTCGGCCATCAAAGAAAACGCTATGTCTGGCGCAATCCCAACACATCACATCCCCCAAAGAACACCAGCGAATTACTATCAACCTCTCACCTTACCACATGTCCTCATGATCCTATTGCATCACAGCTAATCCCTCCCCTATCCACCACACTTATCCCAGCTCTCACACATCTATTCAACCTCTCCCTAAACACTGGCAAGTTTCCATCCTCCTTAAAACACGCCACAGTTACACCCATTCTCAAGAAGCCCTCTTCTGACCCAGTTTCTGCCTCCAACTATCGCCCTATCTCACTACTTCCCCTGGCTTCTAAACTCCTTGAGAGGCTTGTTTACAATCGCCTCACTCAATTTATTTCCTCCAATTCCCTACTTGACCCCTTCCAATCTGGTTTCCGGGCCCAACACTCTACAGAAACAGCCCTTACAAAATTCACTAATGACTTGCTTACCGCCAAATCAAAAAAGGGTCACTACTCTATTCTAATTCTCCTGGATCTCTCTGCTGCCTTCGATACAGTTGACCACCTTTTTTCTAATCCAAACTCTCCGCTCTTTTGGCATCCAGGACACAGCTCTCTCATGGTTCACATCCTATCTTAAAGATCGTATATTTAGTGTCTCCTTCTCTGGCTCCTCTTCTTCACCTCCCCCTCTGTCTGTTGGCGTTCCCCAAGGTTCTGTCCTAGGCCCCCTCCTCTTCTCCATCTACACCTCCTCCCTTGGCACCCTTATAAAATCCTTTGGATTTCAGTATCATCTCTATGCAGAGGATACTCAAATCTACCTCTCTGCACCAAATCTATCCCCCTCTCTTTTAGCTCAAGTTTCCAACTGCCTCTCTAGCATTTCCTCCTGGATGTCCACCCGTCAACTCAAACTCAACATGTCTAAGACTGAACTTCTAATCTTTCCACCCTCTACTACAGCTTCCACACCTAAAATATCTTTCACTGTTGACAACACCATCATCACCCCTACCTCCCAGGCCCGTTGTCTTGGGGTTCTACTGGATCTCGCCCTCTCTTTTATTCCTCACATCCAAGCAATAACAAAATCATGTCAGTTTCACCTAAAAAACATCTCCAAAATTCGTCATTATCTTACAGAAGACACAGCTAAAATTCTAATTCACTCTCTCATCATCTCTCGACTCGACTACTGCAGTTCCCTCCTTGCTGGCCTCCCCATCTCTCGTCTGTCTCCCCTCCAATCCATAATGAACGCCTCTGCTAGACTCATCTTCAATACCAAATGCTCAGTGTCTGTAGCTCCTCTCTGTCAATCACTCCGCTGGCTTCCCATAGCTTCCCGAATCAAATTTAAAATCATGACCCTAACATATAAAGCCCTCAACAACAGTGCACCCCCTTATATCTCTGCTCTTGTTTCAAAATAGTCTCCCAACCGGCCCCTTCGTTCTGCTAACGACCTTCTTCTTTCCTCCTCTCTCATCACCTCCTCTCACTCCCGTCTTCAAGACTTTTCTCGTGCTTCCCCATCTATGTGGAACTCCTTGCCCTGCTCCATTAGATTATCTTCTTGCCTCAAAACCTTTAAGAAATATTTAAAAACACACCTGTTTAAAAAATCTTATCACCTTCAGCCTTAACATGTACAACTGAACATTACACAGCTTAATAAAACTCCCACCCACAATCTACAGTACAACACGCAGACCCCTCCACTTTACTGAACCAATTCCTTTCAATTGCATTTGTCACCCTCTTGTATCACACATAAACCCTTAGATTGTAAGTTTGCGAGTTTTCAATATTGTGTCAGTGCCTTGGAAACAAGCTCTATGTACATTTGATTTTATGCTCAAAAACAGGGCTCTCCATTCTTTACAAGGTGTTTAATTTGTTTTCTGCTATGTACTCAACCCCTGTACAGCGCTACGGAATATGTTGGCGCGATATAAATAAAGATAATAATAATAATAATAAATAATGGTGGTGGCAGCTTCATGCTGTGGGGATGTTTTTCAGCAGCCGGGACTGGGAAACTGGTCAGAGTTGAGGGAAAGATGGATGGTGCTAAATACAGCAATATTCTTGAGCAAAACCTGTACTACTCTGTGTGTGATTTGAGGCTAGGACGGAGGTTCACCTTCCAGCAGGGCAATGACCCCAAACACACTGCTAAAGCAACACTTGAGAAACATGTAAATGTGTTTGAATGAAGGTATAATGCACTCCCTCCCTGGCTTATAATAATTCTAGCTGGCTCCTTATTTTTGATTTTTTTTTTCATTAACTTAAAAGTTTAAACTTTAATGCGCGTTTTGATGTAGTCAATTCTCCATTTCGATGAATATAATAATTATATATTTTTTTAAACGGGGATGAAGATACAGAAATATATTTTTATTGTACTGTTTAGCATATAGAACACATTTTAGTTACAGACCATATTTCAGTTGTGAATTGAGTGAGTTATTGTTGTGATAATTCCTGGGTGTTGATACTTATCCACAGTTGGATTTCACAATATCTAGAGGATCTTAAAAGAAGCTGCAAGACTTTATGGTTATGAAAGTAAAAGGTTTATAGTTACCTCGTAAAAAGACCCGTTAAATACAGCACAGAGAGAAACTATACGCAAGTCAGTACTTTAGGAGTAATTTAACCTTGCAGTAGATACAGATTAAGCAATCTCCAGGAATGCTCAATTTTATATTAAGATGCATTACTTCTTGTTGCAGGCAAAATTACATCTTGAAGAGGTCAGGTATAATAAAAGTAGTATAGATTTATTTTATTACTGTGCTGTTATTTACACAGAATAACTTTCAAGTCTCAAAGTGAGAAATTCATGTTACAATTTAAAGGGTCAGTGTAAGTGATTTTAATGTTAAACCTATTTTAGCATGAGATTTTTTATGTTGTTTGTTTGAATTAAAAGAAAGAGCACACTAGTTGCTGTAACTTTTTTATTATAGTACAGTGATATTAGTATTATTATTATACCTTATTATTACCACATATGAGCTACTGTGCTGGATAGCACACACTGGCCCCTATTCAATTGAGCAATCGTTAGTTACTGGAGCCCATAATGTAGCCCTTAAACTAATTTGCTTTTTAACTGGTGTCTTTTAGCCACCCACAAATGATTTGCGGGTTACAGGCTGAAAATCTCTGTGGTTGTCAAAATTGTAACTTCAACCAATCTAAGCCTTTGATCTTTCAAGCCCGTAAATGTTTCAATCACAAATCGCTTTCAATTGCTACAATTCTTCAAGCCCACAATTGTTTTCATTCCCGTAAATGGCAAATGTAGAAGAAAATCCTACGAGTACCAGATAGGACTCGCAAAGAGGTTAAGTACCTGTTGGTAGCACTGTAAATGCAAAAATACATATCAATACAGCAATTTAAAAGACGGGGAAAGCAATGGAAGACATTCAAATTAACTGTACAACAGTCTCCAGCTCGCAAATCTGCAATAAAAAAAATTCTACGTTAAATATCCATTTTATATCAATCTCGGGAATCAAGGAGTTAATACATATCAGGCCACCCACATGGACTAGAACAGTATCAGCATTCATTTTTATTATTTTGTACATTGCCGGATTGCAAGTCCGATCACATATCAGACTTCCAAACGCTAATTGATGTTTAACCTCCATGTTTTACTGACGTCAGGATGACGGCCTCATTTACTATTGGCTGTTTCCAAATTGGTAGTTACGGCCTTGCTTAATTGATTATGATCAAGCTCTTAAATGCTACATACGATTGCATGGTTTAAGTTTTAAGCTTTTGGCGAGGCCGCAGACTTGAAATTTGAATAGGGGCTCTGTGCTGGTAAAATTATTTCATATGAGTTAGACCTCTGGAATTTTGCAAAAATGTAATAGGTCAATTTAACAACTTCTTGCCTCCTTTCCATTCTTGTCAATGAAGTTCTCTATCACACTGAAATATCATAATTCAGAAATTATGGAAAATAAGCTTTAACAAATCCATATAACACGTCAGAATATGTATAGAACAATTTAGTCTAGTGGTTTCATTTTCCTATCTACCAGAAAAAGGGCATTCTTTTCAGTACAAGTTCAGCTTTTTTATGGTATGCTTGTTATTTCTTCCAGTATGCTTGTTATTACCATTGCATGTCATGTTTCAAAGATACAATGTAATATATACAGGTAAAAAATATATATATTTTACCTTCAATTTGATTTCTGTGTTATTACTAAAATAATATCTATCTGAGAAGGTATATCTCAAAACAAAAGCCCTTGGTTTTCTGGTCATACCAGTACCATAATTGTATAGCTTTACATTTTTTACGGCCAACACTGGTCAACAAAACTTCCAAAGCACAAATAGCCCCATGACATCACATGGTCATATGATGCCGCCATATTGGGAGGTGAGCACCGCATGCTGACCTTCTTTGACTATACCATCAACAAATTAAATTATCACTGACCACCAGTGCATACAGACTGGGAACCAATAATCAGTCTAGAACCCCCAGAAAGGGTAAGTAACTGGAGGGGAGGACAACTATAATTTTAATAAAGAGAAATTGTTCCATATAGCTAATGTAAATTATATTTGTGGCCCACTCCTATTTCTCAAATAACAGGCAGCCAGGAGGATAAAGGGACAATATAGATCGACAAGTCAAATACATACACACATATAGCCACAAAGTCATAAAGATACATATACACATACATATATAATACTAATCAAATTATAAAGAGCTTACACTCTAATCTAGCAGTAATAGTGTTAATAGAGCCCCATTACAAAAATGCTACTTTGCAATAAATTTAAAACACAAATTATCCCACTTTTATTGGTCTCTGTTTTAGTAAACATATGTACATATTAAAACGTCAATTGTAAAATACAATTAAAATATGTTATTAAAAATAAAGAAAGGGTCTCTATCTTTAGTTTTTTCTGAATATGGTTTTGCAAGACTTTAAGAAGGAAGGATCCAGACAGCCGTTTAGGAAGGATGATGTGAGTGCGTTCCTCCTTATTACTTGTTGTCTGTATTCTCTACAGATCTGGAGTATTAACTGCTTCAGTTCAACTTGTATGCACATCGTTAAAGCCAGGCATCTGTTTGCAGTCAAGTTAAGAGTTAATTATTCAGTTCAAGGGTCATTGCATACTGTGCTCCCACCAACCGTTTCACTTCAGGCCAAGTCTTAATATGGTTTAATATATAATAACATAGGACAAAGACTTTGAGCACCACAGTGTCTTTATAGTTGCACAACCAAAGTACACACTGGGTGACACCGCAGAGAAACGGAAACTTTTTGCTAACAGACTCACGTCAAAAAAGTTTGAGAGGTTGTGTCCCTCTTATCTTGGCTTGGAGATGGCTGTGTGCTCGGACACCTCTGCAAGCGATTTTCTTTATTCTGCTTTGCAAAGTGGCAGTCAGATAAGACAGTGATTGATTAATGCATTGATTGGGATGTGTATGAGAGATAGTCTAAGGCGGCTTACTCTCTCTGAATACCAAACGGGCAAACAAAGCTTCCCCCTCGATGCCGGCTCTGGAGTAATAAAAGTGAACAATGAAAAAAGAAAATTAATTGTATCCTGACACCTGAAGCTCACAGGAACTTTTTGCTGCAGTATTTGCTCATGATCATTAAATTCTTCTCACAGTCTTTATATGCTTTCAAATGTCAGTAAGGGTAAGGAAGGACATACATGAAATGAGTAAGCCGTAAATTGGGATTTGTAATAAATGTCTGCAAGAATAGGATTCAGAGACATAGAAGTGATAATATTGTCATGTATATATGAGTCAGAGTGTTATATACTGTACTCAGACACAGCGCATAATCTACAAGGTCTAATAAGAAGACAAAGCTTAGTGATTTCACATAAAACATGGTAACCAAAACACCTCAAAGGGGCAAAAAAAATTATTTTATGCACCATTGCTGTTCAAGAAAAAAAGACGCTTGTCAAGTATAAGTTAAGGTAACGATATGCAGCCTCATTAAATAGCTACGTTTTTGAAAATCGTAGCTGGTAGCGTAGCTCGCATGACTTTCAGCTATAAAATTGGCCTCTTAAACCTCCCCGCAGACGACTTGCGGGGTAAGCCGCAGGAAAAATGCCTACAGGAAGTGAACGTGGAACTTCTAAACCTGCAAATCCTTTGATCTGTCAAGCCCGTATCTGCTACTTGTTCAACTCAGCTATTAAATTGCAACAAAGTCACCCGTGAGCTAGCCCATAACACGCAAATGGAGCCCAAAGCCCAATGTGTGCTCAAGAGGACCCGCAAGGGGGGTAAAGTCCAATACTTAGCACTTGTAAAGCAAATAAAAACACACTACTGTACATTTATTAAAAGGGAAAGTGATGTTAGGTCTTAGAATTAATAGCACAACATTCTCAAGCTCGCAAATCAGCCCCAAAAATACTTTATTTCATGTATATTCCATAATATATCGATCCCGTGCGTGTAATAGAATATCATATTTACAGCTTTATTAATATTGCATTATTGTGGAATGTTGACCCAATCTCAAACTGTAATTGAAGCCGTAGAACTTTGAAAACTAACCTCCCCTTTTTCAGTGACATAACGCTAACAATCTCTTTTTCCATTGGCTCCGTCTAAATCCGTAACTACGGTCTACACTAGTTGATCGTCCATACGGCCGCAAATCCAACGTTCTATGAACAAGCTACGATTTGCATAGCAAGCCCGTAGCTCGCAGCCCATTCTAATTTAATAGCAACATAACTCCAAATTTCAAGCCTGTAGCTGTTACATGCTTCATGTTGGACTTACGGTCATCAAATTTTATGAGGCTGATTAGCAGCTGTGTAGGCCATGGGCATAAAACAAATGTTTAGAAAATCAACATTTTTGAAGACTCTATTTATGAGTATAGGAATCCATTTTGTGTTTGTTACATCACATCTTGAGAGCTGGATGAATTAGTGTTTGTAGAGGAGTGGGGAGGGAACAGGCATATGTCCAAAGATATTGTTTGGTCACTATATCAAATTAAAATCCACACCCCTTCCCTGTCACTGGCCTTGAAGCAAACCCCTTGAATCCTTCACTGCAAACATTGCTCTCCAGAAATGTAAACACCTATCTGCCAGACACAACTTCCAGCAATCATGCAGGATCCTGCAGAGTCATCAGTATTGATTTTTTTTTTTCTAATTAAAACTTGCTGTATGACTTTTTTCCTGCTTAATAATGCTCTTGCTGTTTGTGTCACTGTTTCTGTGATCTCATAGACCACAACACACCATGCTGATCCACTTGGTATTCATGACAGAGATACTGGAGTTGGTTGCCAGTTCCTTCTCCAGAGGGCCACACCATACAGCTCCTGATATTCCTAGGTGGTCTCCCATCCAAGTACTGACCCGACCTAACCCTGCATGACTTCAGGGTTGTGTGACCTCTTGGTTCCCTGACTGGAATCAACCCCAGATCAACAGTGGTGAAAGCATTGAATCCTAACCACTGGACCACGAAGAAAAATGCTTTTAATCAGTCTCAACGTTTTCAAACATATCTTTGCTTTTTCATTGTCCTGATAGAACTTGGACTCTAGATCAGTGGTGGGCACCTCTGTCCTATAAGTGCTCCCAGCAATCAAGGATTTACTTACCTCTCTGCAAGTGGATCAGTCAGAATCAAGGAAACTGAGTAACTCACATGTACTAAAGCAGGGAGAACTAGAATACAGAAATAGAGAAATCCAGGTGGACCTCACAGGACAGCATTGCCCATCACTGCTCTAACTCATGTAATAGTTTCAAACCACTTCTCAGGGAGCCACAGACAGGCCAGGCTCTCTAAATACAGGTGAAAGTTTTATACAGGGGTTCTGGTGTCTCTAGTTACCTCGCCTGAGCCCTGATCTGTATGTGGTTCTCTATGGACCAATTTGGCAAAGTGATCTGCTGACTGTGCATTTATTAACGAACATGATCAGACAGCTAGCAATGGGAGTCTAATGCAAAGTGACCTCCAGGCTGGACAGTGTTAGTGAATGGAGAGCCTCAATAAAAATTAAAAGAATCTCCTAGATTATGTAAAACATTGAAGAAATAGTTGTAGAGCATTATTTGTGGTTTAAAAGCTCTGTTTAACTTATTTTTTTGTTGGACCTTTAATAAGAATTATTAGTTTATTTTCTGTAGGATTAATATTCGGTCAGTGTTTTTTCAGTTCGTGAAAATGATACCCACTGTGAATGTGTTAAATTGTTAAAGGGCAACTGTGGTCAATTTGTACTGAAATTATTTTATAAAACAAATCAACAATCAAAGTAAGCTTTACTTTTTAATCATTATATGCAATTATATCTCATTGCAATATTCCATTTTACTTTCTCGGTAGGTATAAACAAACTTCTAAGTAGTTGTACATGTCACATTTACACTGTGCAGATAGATACTTCTTCAGTTTTCAAAACTCCCTCCCACTTTAGGAAGTTGACCAGTAGCTTCCACAGCAGTATAATCACATATATAGTTGTGAGCGTATGAGTTGTTGCTAACGCTGCGGGCACTGTGCCAGGTTCTCAGTTGCTGGCATGGAGCGCCGCAGGCGCTCCTTGCCAGCAACTGAGGCCCCTCGCGAAGCGAGGGCCTCAGTTGCTGGCTTGGAGCGCCGCAGGCGCTCCATGCCAGCACCTGAGGACCTCGCAAAGCGAGGTCTTCAGTTGCAGCAACTGCGACCCTTGCAAAAAAAAGTTTACGTCGCAACACATTACGACACTCGCAAACAACATACGACACACGTTCACACACATTACGACACTCGCAAACAACATACGACACACGTTCACACACATTACGGCCTCGCAACACTCGGACGCAACTCGCGAACATTACAAAATTATTAAAGGGCAACTGTGGTCAATTTGTACTGAAATTATTTTATAAAACAAATCAACAATCAAAGTAAGCTTTACTTTTTAATCATTATATGCAATTATATCTCATTGCAATATTCCATTTTACTTTCTCGGTAGGTATAAACAAACTTCTAAGTAGTTGTACATGTCACATTTACACTGTGCAGATAGATACTTCTTCAGTTTTCAAAACTCCCTCCCACTTTAGGAAGTTGACCAGTAGCTTCCACAGCAGTATAATCACATATATAGTTGTGAGCGTATGAGTTGTTGCTAACGCTGCGGGCACTGTGCCAGGTTCTCAGTTGCTGGCATGGAGCGCCGCAGGCGCTCCTTGCCAGCAACTGAGGACCCTCGCGAAGCGAGGGCCTCAGTTGCTGGCTTGGAGCGCCGCAGGCGCTCCATGCCAGCACCTGAGGACCTCGCAAAGCGAGGTCTTCAGTTGCAGCAACTGCGACCCTTGCAAAAAAAAGTTTACGTCGCAACACATTACGACACTCGCAAACAACATACGACACACGTTCACACACATTACGACACTCGCAAACAACATACGACACACGTTCACACACATTACGGCCTCGCAACACTCGGACGCAACTCGCGAACATTACAAAATTACAAACACAATACATACACACAGCACATACATAAAAACCTTACCTACACAAACAGGAAGCACCCAGGACCTCAAAAATGCAACTTACAACTTAATTGCACTCAAAATAAAAGAGTTTATACACTAAATAGTTTGTTAAGCGACAGAAAAAATGGCCGACGAATAAAACGAAAACGAGGCTACACACGCAAACACCATACGAGACACGTTAACACACATTACGACTTCGCAAACATCGGACGCAACACGCCGACATACAAACATTTAAAACTTAACAAAGACACACAACAAACACATAAAAAGCTTACCTACAGCAAGAGGAACCAGCCAGCACCTCAAAAAAACAAGTTACACCTACATTTAAATCAAAATAAACACTTTAGACACTAATACCATCGCTAAGCGAGAGAAAAAATGGCCGACGAACAAAACGAAAACGAGGCTTCAGACGTAACTACACTACACTTACTCGCAATAATGAAACACATACTATGCGGAACGTATCACAATCAGATTAAACACCATTTTGAACAGTAATACGCCTAAAATGGCGGATGGAACGCAAATTGTAAGCTGGAACGCAAATAGCGCATGCGTATTGCGTTCTAACGGTCTCACTTTCCAGAACTTTCTACAAGTTTATAAATACTGCCTATTTCAAACTAAAAAATAAATTTCTCCTCAGGTGATCAACGGAGTGACTTCTGAGATAACTGATGCTTTTACTTGAGAAGACAATTCTTTACTAATTTACTACTTTGCATTGTGCAAATTACAACTGAGAGGTAAGCTATAATATATTACATTTTATTATCAGGACAGGTCAAACAAATAAAAACAAAAAAATAGGATTTATGTAGTCATCATGTATGGCACATTTATGTGTATAGGCTCACAAAAAAAATATGCTTCATTTAACAAAACAACAAAAAAACATAATTTAATATTAAACAGAGCTTTATGTATAGTGACATCTGACACGCACATATATGTCTATAATGTATAGTGACATGTGACACGCACATATATGTCTATAATGTATAGTGACATCTGACACGCACATTTCTGTGTATTGCCCCTTCATAGTGACATCTGACACGGACATATATGTCTATAATGTATAGTGACATGTGACACGGACATATATGTGTATAATGTATAGTGACATGTGACACGCACATTTATGTGTATTGCCAATGCAACAAAATTAGCTTACAACAAAATCAGTAAACAACTACATTTAAATGACATTATATGTCATGTATACTGATATGTCACACGCACATATATGTGTATCATCTATAGTTACATCTCACACACACACATTTATGTGTGTTGGAAAAACAAAATATAAGGTTAATTTAACCATTTAAATTTGACTCATGTATACTGATATGTCACACGTACACAAAATAATTACATTAAACTATGTAATGTGCTTCATGTATGTGACATATGTGTGTAGCCCCCAACAAAAAATAAGGTTAATTGAATTAATTTACTACAATTCAATAGATCATATAAAGCTGAATCTTTCTATTTCTTTTAATATTCAAACAGACTCTGCATCAACAGCGTCTCTCAACAATTTGCACCGTGCACTGTGAAGCACAATCCCTTTTAAAGAACACCAACAAATTTGAAGAGGTAAGATACAACAAGACATTACATGCTCAAAAGGACATGCTTTGCTAGATGACAAATTATAAATATACAAATAACTATTTCACTTTCTTTTTCAAACAGACACTACAAGAAGACCGGCGGATTAAGATTGGCAGGAGGGGACCGTCTGTCATTCAAAACTTCTATCAAGGTAAAGTATTAAGTATAAACAAGAAATAACCATGAGCCTTATTCAATTGCGACTTCCTCAATTGAATAGGGCTCTATATAAGCACATAACATATTTTTTATACAGAACTTTTTAGTTACTGAATTTCTAACCACAATCAAGGTTTTCAATAACTAAAAACTTTGCTCAATAGATATGTTATGTGATTATATAGAGCCCTCTTCAATTGGCAAAATTGCAATTCAATGAGGACCTATATGTCTTTAATGGCCAAGGGCCTCACTCAAATGTGATTTGCCCATTTCAATAGGGCTCTATATAAGCACAGAGCATATTTTTTAAAGGAAATTTTTCTTTTGTGAACACGTTGCTTTTGGATACAAGTTCACTAAATACAAAATTACGTAAAAAAATATGCTCTGTGCTGATATTGAGCTCTATTCCATTGGCCAAAACACAATTGAATGAGGAGCTCACAATATAACAAATGCAGTAACCAAAGGCCCTCATTCAATTGCTATTTTGGACAATTAAATATGGCTATAAATAAGAACTTTTAGGCCCTTAGTCTATTTTAACAAATATATGTGATGTGCTTATTTACAACCCTATTCAAATTTCTACATTGCAATTCAATTACGGCCTTAGAGTACTATTACATTGTAAAAAATGCAATTGAATGAGGGCCAAACTATGCAACATATGGTACACACAAAGGACCTCATTCAATTGCAATTTGCACAATTGAATAGGGCTCTAAATAACAACATAACAATTTCTTTAAACTAAGGTTTTAGTTAATAAAAAAATATCAAAAATACAGTTTTTAAATGACTAAAAACTTATTTAAAATAATATGCTATGTGCTTATTTAGGGCACAATTCAATTAGCCAAATCGCAATTCAATGACACACAAACTGCTACACACAAAACAGAATTTCTTATTCAATGTTTAACAACCTATAAGCCTTACAAAGAAGCAAAAATAAGAATAACAAAAGTGTTGTGCACCTAATAGCATTGTATAAAAAAGCACACAAACTCATAGCAAACTATATTAACATTCTTCTTTAATGTTTAACAACCTATAACCTGTACAATCAAGAAGAAATAAGTTTTGCACAAGTGATGCGCACCAAACAGGATTGTCAAAAACTAACACAAACACATACCAAACTACCTTAATTATATTATTTCATGTTTCACTAACTATAACCATCACAATAAAGGTTAAATAACTATACCACAAGTGGTGTGCACAAAACAGGATTGTACAAAAAATAACATAAACACATCTTATTTAATATATCACAACCCACAAGCCTTACTAAGAACCTTCAATAAGAATAACAAAAGTTGTTGGATTGTACAGAAAGTAAAAAAAAACAAAGATAGAAAAAAATAACCATAACTCATACAATACAGTCAAATTAATACATTTTTAATTTATTTAACAGACATTTCACTCAAACAACATTTTCTATTTTACATTACAACAGATACTGCGTGAAGACAATCGGACGAGGACTTTTTCCACAGGACCGGACCATCGGACGAGGACTCGGACCAGACCAGCAGACGAGGAATTTCAACACAGGACCAGACCAGCAGACGAGGAATTTCAACACAGGACCAGACCATCGGACGAGGACTTTCACCAACGGACCACAACATCGGACGAGGGATATCGCCACAGGACCACAATATCGGACGGGGGCTATCGCCACAGGACCACACCATCGGACGAGGACTTCCAACAGAGGACCACACCATTGGACAACGATTTTGAAACGAGGACCAACAAACATTCGGATTTAAATCACACTTCAACCAAGGTAAACTATAATAAGTACTAAAGTATAAAACTAAAGAAACTGCTTTCAGTTGCATCCGTGTCAACAGAAAAATAAAATAATTAATTTACTATCCCCCTTATTTTATTTAAATTGCTACTATGCAATACATAGCTCAATAACCACATCACTTTTTTTTTCAGCAAAGAAGTTTTGCAGTGGTAAATATCTATCCACAAACAAAGTTTTTAATAAATAAAACCATTATTTTAAATAAATATGTTACATGCTTATTTACAGCAGTATTCCATTGGCCAAATTCTGAGCCAGTGAAGACAGGAATTATAAATTTAACTAAATATAAATGATACATTCATGATTTGCCTTTTATTTCACCAATTGTGCACAATAATCTTTAACAGGAATTACAAATTTAAATATACACAATTACATTTATTTGTTTCCGTTTACAGATTAATATGGCTGATAACGAGACCAAAGAAGAGAAGAAAAGACGTCAAACTAGAGAAAGACAAGAGAGATGGGCCGCCCAGCAGACACCGGAGGAGAAAGAAATTCGAAGAGAAAAAGAACGCAAAAGACTTGCAAATAAAAGAATATCAGCTGCAAAAATGAAAGATACAACCAAAAAAAATAAAAAAATAATAAAGCATTTACAAACTGTTCCTAAAACATCAGATGACATTTTACAACATACCAGTCAAGACAGACCAAAAAAAACAACTACAAAAACAAAGCATTTACAAACTCTTACTAAAAACTTTCAGGACATTTCAACCCAACAAGTCCAACATATACCAAGAAAATCTACGAAAAAAACTAAACATTTAGAACCTGTTGTTGAAACATTTCATGACTTTTCATCTGATGAATATCAAAGTCAACATCCAATATGCTTTGCAAATTGTCCTTTACTGAAGTCTTTAGCAGTAGAGGTTCATAGTTGTGGGGACATGACTACTCAATGTCAATTTTGTGAGGCTTATTATTTTAAACAGGAGAGACCCCGAGATGGGCAATTTATTAGTTGTTGTCAAAAAGGAAAGTTCAAACTTCCACAAAGGAAACAATTTCCAACCTATTTACTAAATATTATGACTGAACCTACTTTTCCAAATTACAACAATTTTAAGACAAACATAAGATCCTACAATAGTGCCATATCATTTGCATCTATGGGGGCAACATTGGCTGCTAATGTACCAGGACATGGTCCTTACTGTTTTAAAGTCCAAGGACAAATTTATCATCGGACTTCACATTTACATCCAGAGGAAGGAGAGCAAAGAAAATTCGCTCAACTATATGTCCTAGATACAATGGAAGCTGTTGACCAACGTATGCAGATGGAAGAAAATAAAAAATGCTTACCCAGTGTTTTTATAGAGCTAAATAACATTATGGACAACAATCCCTACAGTAAAGCTTACAAAAAATTGGCAGAAGTAGAAAATGAACAACTACTTCATGCACAAAGACATCAATTACCCATGCCAAAGGTTAATATGGTGCTTAAAAGAGACAGACATACTGATAAACGTCGTTATAACTTGCCAACATCAAATGAGGTTGCAATGGTCTTTCACAATGATGAAGGAGAACCACCATTTCAAAGAGACATTAGAGTATATCCCAGAAATGAGGACCAACCATTTATTAATATTAATATCTTAAGTCCAAATTTAGATCCAATGACATATCCCATCTTTTTCCCACACGGAGAAGCAGGTTGGCAACCAAAATTAACCCTTCCCAGTTACCCAAATGCTAAAGCCAGAATCTGAAATAATGTTTCTATGCTTGAATTTAAAGTTGCTCAAATTGCCATTAGAGATTAATTTAATCCAATTTTATGTGGTGGGAAACTAACACAACAATGGATTATTGATTCATATTTGCAAGTTGAGGCAAATAATTTAAACTTTATAAAATATCAACAAGATAAACTACGTGTAGAACAATATTGTGGACTCATGGACTATGTTGCTGACGTGGCTACAAGCAGAGACATGACAGCTGGCAAAGCCATCATTTTACCATCTTCCTTTCAAGGATCTCCTCGAAATATGAGAGAAAGATACAATGATGCTATGGCTATTGTGACAAAATTTGGAAAACCAGATTTATTTGTGACATTTACATGTAATCCACAATGGCCAGAAATTAATCAAAATCTACTTCTTGGACAAAGTGCTTCAGATAGACCAGATTTAGTAGCCAGAGTTTTTAAGATAAAATTAAATGAATTAATACGTGACTTTACTATCAATCAGTTATTTGGCAAATGTCTTGCTTATGTATATACCATTGAATTTCAAAAAAGAGGCCTTCCACATGCACATCTTCTCATAATACTTCAAGAGAAAGATAAATTAGATACTTCGGACAAAGTGGATGCAGTCATAGTTGCTGAACTACCGGATCCAGAACTATATGGTAGACTATATGAGATTGTTACTCATCGCATGATTCATGGACCCTGTGGAGACCTTAATCCACAATCACCATGTATGGAAAATAATCAATGTTCAAAAGATTTTCCAAAAGTTTATAGAGACAAAACATATGCAAATTGTGATGGATATCCACTTTATAAAAGAAGAGAAGGAGATAGTGCCATTATTCGTGGAAAAAAAGTGGACAATAGATATGTAGTACCCTACAATCCACATTTACTCATGAAGTACAACGCCCACATCAACGTAGAAGCCTGCACTTCCATCAAATCCATTAAATATGTCTACAAATATATTTACAAAGGTTACGATGCAGCTACTGTAGTCGTCAAAAGTGCAGACAACCCTGAAAGTAGTGAGTTAGTACATGATGAACTTGCATCTCATGTAGATGCTCGCTATGTCAGTGCGCCAGAAGCTATGTGGCGGCTTTTAAAATTTGAAATGCATGATAGATCACATGCAGTATATAGGTTAGCAGTACATTTGCCACAACGACATTTAGTCTATTTCCATTCTGGAAATGAAATGAATGCATTGGCCCAAAGTGAAGATCGTCACACTACACTAACTGCATGGTTTGCATTAAATTCCACTGATGCTCAAGCAACACAATACTTATATATTGAAATTCCATATCACTATGTTTTTGTGAATGGATTATGGAGAGCAAGAAAAACCAGAGGCAATAAAATAATTCCACGAATTTACACAGTCAGTCCAAGAGATGTTGAACGATTTTGCTTACGGATATTACTTTTAAATGTTCCAGGAGCACAAAGTTTTGAACAATTAAGAACTGTTAATGACATTGTATATGAATCCTTCCATTTAGCTGCAAGAAATAGAAACTTACTCGCTGATGATACAGAGTGGGAAAGATGTTTAGAAGAAGCAGCACAATGTCAAATGCCACGACAGATGAGAGAACAATTTGCTTTTATTTGTATCTTCTCAAATGCTCCAAATGCATTAGCTTTGTGGGAGACTTTTAAAAGTAATATGGCTGAAGACTTTATGCGACGATACAATGAACCCATTGCACACTTAAAAGCCTTAATGGAAATTCAAGAAGTCTTTTTAACTCATGGATTAAGTTGTGCAAGTTTTAATTTGCCGGATCCAGGTCTAATAGATGACATTAACTTTGAAGACTATGACATTCAACTACAAGCAGAAAGAACAGAAGAAAGACTTGCAACTTTAAATACACTACAATTGCAAGCATTTCATGCCATTAAAAATGCTATAGATGATGACATGGTGACAGAGCGTTATTTCTATCTTGATGGACCTGGCGGATCAGGGAAAACATATTTGTACAATTTATTAATGAGTTCACTACGAGCACAAGGACAAATAGCAATGGCGTTTGCCACTACTGGAATTGCTGCACTTTTATTAGAAGGTGGAAGAACTGTTCATAGTGGATTCAAACTGCCAGTGCCTATTTTGGAAAATTCAGTGTCAGATATTCGCATGACATCCTTACAAGCAAAGAAATTGAAGAAATGTAAATTAATTATAATAGATGAGGCCACAATGATGTCATGCTATGCCCTCCAATGTATTGACCGTTTGCTTCGTGAAGTCATGGATAATATTTTTCCATTTGGTGGAAAGGTAATTTTGTTGGGTGGCGATTTTAGACAAACATTACCTGTCGTTGTACATGGAAATCGAACAGACATTATTGAAACATGTATAAAGTCAAGTACAGTATGGAAACATTTTACCCATCTTCAACTGCAACAAAATATGAGATCAGAAGGCCAAACTGATTTCAATGATTGGCTTATTAAAATTGGAGAAGGAAGAACAGAAAAAATACTACATTTACCTGACGACACTGTAGAGATACCACCTCATATGATTTGTCAACAAGATATTATATCGGCTATATTTGAAGGGAGCATAAATAACGAAGAATATTCTGAGCTTGCCAACCAAGTTATACTGACGTGTAAAAATAAAGATGCATTAATACTCAATAATGAAATCTTAAAAAAAATTAATGCACCACAAAGAAATTATCACAGTGCTGATTCTGTACTTGCTGATGACAATGAAAGTCAGGCAAACTTTTCAACTGAATTCATTAACTCTTTAACTCCTTCTGGAATGCCACCACATATTTTGCAGCTAAAGAAAGGTGCAATTATCATGTTACTGCGAAATATGAACCCAAAAAACGGCCTATGCAATGGCACAAGATTAATTGTTCAACAATTAAAGGACCATTTTATAGATGCTGAAATTTTAACTGGGACCCATAAAGGAGAGAGAGTTTTCATACCAAGAATAGATTTAGCACCAAGTGAAAGTAGTCTCCCTTTTATACTTCAAAGAAGACAATTTCCCATTATTATGGCATTTGCCATGACCATTAATAAATCACAAGGTCAAACTTTCAAATCTGTGGGTATTTACTTGGAAGAACCAGTTTTTGCACATGGTCAATTGTATGTTGCGTTGTCACGGTGCAAAAATCCACAGGCTATTAAAGTTTACATTGAAAACAATGAAAGTCAAGGTGATTTATTAGAAGATGGACGTATTTTTACTAAAAACATTGTCTACTATGAAGTACTATAACTTTGCAGGATACAAATTAAAGATGCCAACATTTTTTAAAAGCATTCCAAAATACATAACAATTGGTTGTTTAATTCAGTCATAATTAATGAAAGTACTGTTTATGAATGATTCGCCTCACAAAATACTTGCCTTGCATTTTTAGTAAAAATTATGTTAAAATGTTAAGTCACTATGTTAATGTTTCTAATGTTACAAGTTTAAAATAGATATTTTAAAGTTATTTCATTCAACAGATTACAAAGTGGATGTTAAGAGGTCAAGCACCTTTTAAGTCACAATGTAAATATTGTCTGTTATCTTAAGATTACTAACTACATTAATGTTTATCGCCAGTTTATGTGCTCAGTAATGAATTACTTTAATTACGTACGTTTTAAGCAGACTTTTACTGTATGCCTTCCTATACATTCAATGTATATTCAAGTTAACAATTATTGTGATAGAAATTGCATGTTAATACTGAATAATTTAAAGGTCAATTGTTTTTACATTCAAATGTTAATACTTTTAATAAAAAATTAGGTTACAAAATGTATTCACTATGTTCATGTTTATAATGTTCAAAATTATAAAAATGTTTTGTCAACTTCTAAACTTACATACAAAATAAAGTTCAAGTTTCAAAATATATACTTTGAAGGTTATTGCTTACATATATTTTAAACTTCATGTTAAAATTCGCAACGTTTCAAGAAGGCTTTTTACTTTTTGCTTTCCTATTCATTCAATGTATATTAAAGTTAACAATTCTTCAGATACTAATTACATTTTAAAAAACCATTACATCAACATTTTACAAAAATACACGTTCATATTAAAATACTTACAAGTGTCAAAAATATATGTTAATAACTAAACAACTTGACAAACATATACATCACATTGCCGTCATTTTTTGACGGGCAAGTCGCTAGTTGCATATAAAAGGGAAAGAAGCTAACGGGGGGAAAAATATATTGCCACTGCAAAAGAATGAACCACTAGAGAATAGATTATTAATGTGCCATTTATGATAGACCAGACCAAAGCAATATATGCTGGCCGCCTGTACTGTAATGTGGAGCACCTTCTTTATGTCCCTTCTTTATGATTTTGGCCTTTTAGTGCCACTGGTTTGTATTTATAGTATTCTCATTTTAAGAACTTAACTTGATAAAGTGCAAAATGCTTTTTTACAATGTTTAAAGTAAAAAACTACAAACTTTATTTTTAACTAATGTATTCAATGTTGTTTTAATGATGATAGACATTTTGTCATTTTTCCTAAATGGATTAGATTCATGGGAGGCATTTGTGGGCAAATTTACATGTCCCTGCTCAGCTTCCCAGAATGCAGTGTAATAACTGTTTTTCTCAGAATTCTGATCTGGAAGCAGGTTTTTTAAGATTCAAATGTGAACACAGATGTACTATTTATTTACTGTACTACTGTACAGTGGAGGGCTTCTATCGCTCTTTTGCCCACCGTATATTAAATGATGTTGTGGTAAACTACCTACTCATAAGGTCCACAACACAAGCTGGGATCCCGCTCCATGCTGATGATAGCCAGTAAGCTTGAAACAGCTGCACGTGGATAGGATTCTCAGCTTGTGTATAATCCAACCTTGGCTTTGCATGAAGGTTGTGTAATGAAGCGAGCATAAGCTTAAAGGAAGCCATGTTTGAAATGGTTTATGGATTGAAGAGTGAGGCATTTGTGGGCACCTTTGCATGTCTCTACTCAGCTTCCCTGCATGCAGTGTAATAATTGTTTTTCTCGGAATACTGAGCTGGAAGCAGGTTTTATAACTTGTTTTAGACATTCAAATGTGAACACAGATGTACTATTTATTTACTGTACGGTGGATGGTTTCTATCGCTCCAGTGTTTTTCTGTATTCAATAAATGTATAAATACAAGACCCAAGGAATAAAGATTATGCTCTGTTGGGACACATATACATGGTGTGTTTCATTTAGAGGGAAGGCATTTATTATTTTAACTGCAGGTAGGATTGGTCTCCTTGGCCTTTTCAATCCCACTGAAGAGCAGATCATGACGGCCATGCTGAGTTGATCAAGTGATCATGTGTTCCTCATGTTTATGCTGATGATCCTAATGTAACCGTCGGGCTCCGAGAAGCCCTCCCCCCTCACAATTCTGAAGGAGAATTCACTTGATTGTGACAGTACTTTTAACGTATGACTTTGTACTCATTTATATATAGTAATTTAGTAATTATTAATCTATATATATATATATATATATATAGATTAATAATGAGTATTGCAATATAATTTGATACCTTTTGTATTGGACAAACGTCTTATTTATAATGACGAGCTTTCAAGAGGCTCAACCTCTCTTTATCAAGTCTGAAGCAATACTAACATGAGATGGAACCCTCAGTTTGAATAATAACAGCAGATGCAGAGAGATTGGAAACAGCATCTGACCTCATCAGGTAAATACATATATGGAGAATAAACACAACATAGCAAAGGAAACATATATACACATATACATCAATATATACATGAAAAAGCAGAGCACTGTAGTCCACAGTGATATCTTTCCTGTTGGACAAACACCTCATTCAGAGTGCTAAGTCTGTTATGGAATAACAGGGAAAAAACTCACATGAAATTCTGATAATGTGTTAGAAAACCCAAGTCTATATTAAGTCCTGTAATTTTAGTGTTGAAGAATGTGATCATCTTTATTTGAAATGCTTTTCTTGGATGTTTTTAAATTTTCCTCTGAGTATTTTGACTTTTAAGTTTTGGATGGAGTGATCATTCTGGCTAAAATGGTGTACCTCTGGGCTACAATAACTGTCTTTATTATGCTTTCTTATTGAATGCCTGTGTAAATTCATCCTTAAATGCATTTTGTGGACAGTTTCTCCAATGAAACAGCCTGTGTCACATATATTACATTGTATCATATAAACCACATTAGACGATGTACATGAATATGATCCTTTGATGTTATAGGTTTTGTTGTTATGTGTGGCTGTATCATCATTACAAATGTGTTACATAACCTACAGGCACATTTGTTACAAGGTTTAGTTCCATTTAGTTTGTATTCAGTTGTTCATTGGACAATTTACTGCTGACAAGTTTTTGTTTCAGGTTTGGTGGTTGTTTAAATGCAAGTATGGGAGGTTTTGGGAACATATATTTTAATTCAATATCTTCAATTAGTAATGGTTGTAAATCTTTGATTATTTTCCTTATTTTCTCTAAAATTGGATGGTATGTGGTCACTATAGGTATATGTGAAGTAGTTTCTTTTGTTTTGTACTTTAACAGGTGTTCACAGTCTATTTTGATGTCAGTGGTTATTTTCTGGGCAATAATACAAGGTTTGTAACCCTTTTGTTTGAACGATTCAGACAGTGTTTTTACATTTTTATCACAGTCTCCAGTGTTTGAGCAAATCCAATGGTATCTAATAGCTTGGCTATGGATGAGGGCTTGTTTGGTGTGGGAGGGATGGAAACTGGAGCTGTGTAGGTAATTACATCTGTCTGTGGGTTTCCCATATATATATCCCCCTCTTGATCGCTACATTGTCGTGGTGAAGTTATAGTGTACCTCAGTGAAGCTGTGAGCTATACCATGTAGGATCACCCAAGATGGGCAGGCCATAGCAAAGAGGTCAGACGTACCTTTGTCATGAAAACCTTATGGATGAGCACAACCAGACACAATATGTGCCTGGCATGATGAGGTCCATATATATATATATATATATATATATATATATATATATATATAAAATATAACATATATAGTTGTCAGCAGGCAGGCTTGGCAAAATCTATTGGTAACGCAAATAGGTAAGGTATATTCATTTATCATTTCATTTATTTAGTAATTAATTATCATTAAAACATACAGATATACAACAATTTAAAAATCACCACAATACACTATCGCAATAAACAGCCAAAGGCGCTCACCACAAGCCTCGCAATCAGCGCAAAAAGTACACACACAACCAAAACACTTAATTTGTGTGCCAAACACCATTCCTTGACTTACAATGCTATTGCCGCGGGCAATTCACTAGTATATATACAGTATACAGTATATATATATATGGATGTTTCCATTTATACATATATATATATATATATATATATATATATATATAGATTGGAGTTAATGGTTTGTTAGTCCTACAGATGCTGGTCCCACAACATGGGGAAAAGAGATGCACCCAGTGGTGATGAAGGATTTTGTGCCTAGGGGGCCACATGTAAATCCTGCCCCGACTTTATTGTCATACTTATAATATAAATCTCTACAAAGTTATTTTATGAGACTAACACTGTGAATAGCCACTTCACAATACAACTCAAATAAGATGAGTGCAAAAGCACAGAAGATCAATTATAACATAGCTCAAGAAAATCTGCTATTATAGAAGCCTCAGTGTATAAATATACAAGACAACATAGTCTTATATGAAACTGTTTCCTATGATGAGAAGATATCACTCCAGTATAGGATGTGACCTGTCTGCAAGAGGTAGAAAACAGACATAATTTGCTCTATTTTAAGCAAGTCTGAAGTGCAACAGACCTGAACAGACACTCAAAACATGGATTCCCATTTAATATATAGTGTTGGGCTGTTAATGCCCCCACTGAGCTAGTGTGAAGGCTTAATGGTGCCTTGAAATAGCCATGACAGACTCATCCTAATGCCATATGCTGATGTTTTTTCCTGTTTATATTTGAAATTGATTTCAACAATAAATGCGGCGACGTCTTGACTGCTAAAATATAGGCAGCGGCAATGTGTGCTGTGTTTTCTAACAATCCTTCAATTTTACAGCCAGCACACATGCAGAGCACAGTTGTGCTTCTGAGACTAATCTTTCATCCGAACGTATCCCTCTATTATTCTCACGCAAGCACTGAACACAAAGTGCCATTTATTTGAAAAGGGATAATAAAATATAAAGACTACTGTCCGGGAGAACAGAAAGCTCTCAAGGGTTTTTTTTTTTCCAGCTGTAAATACAATGTAAACTCTATCTGAGCTTCTTCAATGACTAGTGTTAAAACAGTCATTTGTTTTAAACTTTTCATCCTTTGCTAAATTGCAGTAAAATAGAAAAAGAGCTATCGAAAGAGGGTTTATTCTGTAATGTATTACATGCCATATTTTATACGTTGTGTCTACAGCTATGTGCATGTGAGCTTAACAGACAAGACAATGCAAGATATGAAAAAATACAATATGCTATTCTCTTTCAGAATGCTAAATCTTTTATTTTTTAAGAAAAAGAGAGTGACTAATCTAATTCACGGTTATTTTAATCAGGAGATATAAAACAAAATCCAGATAATTGTTGCCAATAATCTCCTTTATATCCAGATCAGTAAATTTACGAGCGGCATTCTTATATCTCGTTCCAAGGCAAATGTTGCTGATAAGTTTCATGCTACAAATTAATGTTTTATAACCACGCAAATTAAAGAGGAGGTTGTTACAAATCTGCAGTACTGAAATTACAAGTCTTTAACAGAGATCTGCCACTAATATTCATTAGATTTGTAACACAAGCGATTGTACAACAATAAATAAAAATACAAGGCCGAGATAGAGCTAATAGACTGTCATTCAAACTGACGGTGGGTAGAATGATTATGTTTAGCAGATCAGATGCCAGGGGAAGACATAGTCACCTGGGTAATGGGTTAGAGGTCGAGGCAGGAGACAAGCAGAACATTTATGGTCTCATTAAATAGGTTATGGCAAGTAGCAGACAAGGTAGTGGCCCTAGTCCAAAGGAAGGATGCTACACTGAATACATAACAGAAACTCAGAAGAATGCAGACAAAAAACATCCAAAATGCAATCAGTGGGAGACAGGGCCTTAAATTAGGAAAATAACATACATGACTGTCCTCACAGTAACACCAACAAAGTAATTCTGAGTGAGTTACTATGGTGCCAGGAAGTGCTTGTCTTCTGCGGGGGACATTTTACCAATGTGATGTACACATTGCCCTGGGATACCCTTTAAGTTGTCTGGGTAATTTGTTAAAAAAAGAAAATACAATCATAGGACACAGCACACCAAACCTTAAAGTACTTCATAGTTATGCTATAATTATACTGTTCTATTGGTCTGTTTTTCCCAGTAATTCTATAGTTAGTACAAGGTAACAAAGCTTGAATTTGATGATAGTTTTCTGACCATAATTACAACTTTAGCGTCTGAAAAATTAGAACAGAAAATTGTGAACATCTTTTCAAAAAGAAAAACTATCCCCTCCATCCAATTGCAAGCCCGTAATTACCTTTATACAGGCTGCATGTCTGTGAGTTCGAAATTTGTTAAAATTTCTGGCTGTATTCAATTGACTCAAGCCTGCAATTACAGGGCTAAAGTCTAAAACCATAAACCTGAACGTAGCAATTCAAGGCATGATCATGATTAATTAAGTTAGCCTGCAAGTTACAGAGCCAATAGTTAATGAGACCGTCATTATGACATGAGTAAAACATGGAGTTTAAACTACAATTAATTTGTAATTACAATATGCCCCACATGGGCCCCCATTCAATTGGCCAAATTGTAATTACTGGAGCCAGTAATGTAGTCCATAAAAGTTACAATTGGCTACATTTTGTTATCCGCAATTCATTTGCAAGTTACAGGCTCAAAATCACTGCGGCTGTAAAAAAACGTAACTCTGTTCTATCTACTGCTTTGATGTTTCAAGTCCGCAAATGTTACCAGTGCTAATCCATATTCAATTACAACAATACAACAAACCCTCAATTTCCTTTAAACCCAGAAATGGCAAATGTATCAAAAATTTCTATGGGTACTAGATAGGACTCGCAAGGGGGTTAAACACCTGTTCGTAACACTGCAAAAGCGAATATAAACACACAATACTATACTAATAATACTGGGAAAGTAATGAAAGACATTAGAATTAATTGCACAACAGTCTCAGGTTCCAAAACCTGCAGTAAAAAAATATTTTTTTTATCTTTTATTTCCATGTTATATCAAGCCTGGGAATCAAGGAGTTAATACATATCAGGCCACCCACATGGACTAAAACAGTGTATTCATTCATTTTTATTGAATTCTAAATTTCTGGATTGGCAGTATGATCACATATCGGACTTCTAAACACGAATTGATTGTAGTTTAAACTATTGGCTCTGTCTAAATTGTAATTTATGGGCTTGCTTAATTGATCATGATCCTGCCCTGAAATGCTATGTACGGGTTGATGGATTACGGGTTTAGGCTTTAGCCATGTAATTGCGGGCTTGAGTCAATTTAATACAGCTGGAATTGTAACAAATTTCTAACCCGCAGACATGCGGCCTGTATGAAGGTAATTACGGGCTTGGAATTGAATGTAGGCCATGGTATCATAAAACTCGAGACATCTGCCAAGGGTTTTTAGATAAGTCTTCAATTATTTTACTATAATTTTGACTGAATTGTAGCCCTAAATTGATAATCTTGTTTTCTTTTTTTTCTTTTGGATAATTTTCTTTTGGTTCACTTAGGTAACAAATACTACTACACAAAGGTAGGAATTCTGAAACGTAGCCAGTGTCTTCTTACATACAATAGTTATGTTTTAGTTTTGTATATTTTTATTTTGTGTGCAACAGTTTTTATTATTTCCACTAAATAATACTGAAAGATAAAATTTGCTTAGACTGTAAATCTGAATTATTTTATTGATCTATTTAGTATTTCGTGCCACTGGATATTTTGTATAAATTGAGATATTGTGATTTCTGTCTTTGAAGCTAAGAGACGTTAAGACTTAATCCCTACTGTCTTTCTGCAATAATCCATATTTCAGACCCTTGTCAATATATAATCTCCACATCTATCTCCTGTCTCTGCCTCTCAGATTTACCACTGAATAAGACAAGATGACTGACCTCTGCAATGTCAAAACTAGAATATGTACATTTACATTAAATGTAGAAGGGCTTAACACTTCTAACACATACAGCAGTACAGCTATAATATAAATGGACACAAGAAAGTAGTTTGTTCATTATGGATTAAAAATTTGTGATCTAGGGCCCTATTAAATTCCAAGCCCGCAGTGGCCGCTGCACAGCACGTATGTCTACAGGCTTGAAATTTGCTGGGGTTACCGAGTGGTTAAATTAGAAAAGCCAGCAAGGACATGGCTGGAATCCATATTCATAAACCATGCTTTGGCACGTAGCAAATTATTCAAACCCGTAGTTATGGGTTTAGACGGAGCCAATAGTAAAAGAGACCGTCATCATTACGTCATTAAAACATGGAGGTTACATTTCAATCACTTACGGTTTTGTTAGAGTTGCGATCGGACCCGCATTCCAAGAAAGTAGACTTTGCAATGCTTTGCACCTGATTTATACAGGGTGTTTATCATCACAGCTCAGCAGAAAAAGCAATTCTTAGTCAAAAAGCCATTACAGGGTCTCAACAAGACCAATGCAGCAGAATATAACAGACTTCCCACTATACCATAAACTTTACTAGACATTTTGTATGTCCTAACAACTCTTACTGTCCTACTTATAGCTTGGTGTTGTCAATCACCATTTCCTAATGTTGTCCCCCCCCCCCCCCCCCCCCCCCCCCCCAACTGAGCTGCCAAGGATAGCCATCTATTAGCGTGTTATGTAGGTCCTGGCTCCAGTCAAAACCTTAATATCTACAGAGGAGGCATCTTATGGAAATGTGTGAAAATGCTACTGAAGGAGAAAGTGTAGGGGTACAAATGACCAAGGATTCACATGCCAAGTTCACTATGCTACCCCAACTTTCTGTGAATTTCTAATATTTTGTCATTTTTCAACTATCTATGATTTTCCAACAGAAAGGAATACCCAAACCTATTATGAAAAGTCTGTATCCCAGAAGAAGACCACCAGTGATCAAATATATGCATATTTAATTATTTTTTCATCACGTTCATATATCAAATAATGAAAATAACTGTATATTTTAAAGGGTCTGTTCCTAAAAATGAAGTATCTACACAAGTTATTGTTGGAGAGCAAAAACTAGTTATACAATACACAGGCTATTTATGTAATGTAAATTACTGAGATTATCAGTATTGTTTGCATTTTATCATTATGCATAAATACTAACTAGCTGCTTTGATGTGGTAATTAGTAACATAGAGCCTCATTCAATTGCAATTTGGCCAATTGAATAGAGCTCTATATAAGCAAATAGCATATTTTTTTACAGAAGTTTTTAGTTAGTGAACTTCTATCCAATATGCTCTGTCCTTATTTTATTGGCCAAATCGCAATTGAATGAGGCCCACAATCGGCTTGTTTCTCTTCTGCAAAAATAAAAATGTTTCCTGATGTTATCATGCAATTAGATCCTCTTTTCACCCCTTACCAGGCTTGCGGATCTATTAATTAGCATATGGAATCACACATTTGCATAAAAGTGTTGCAAAACAGTGGTGAATATCTCAGGAATAATTTACGGGAGATAAACATGGCTACTTCATTGTATACATGCCATTTAAGGAGAAGTAAGTGAGTCAAGGTTGCATATTATCACAAACTCTGGTGCTGGGAAAGATTGAAGAGACACAAAGAAGGGGATGGCAGAGGAGGAGATGGATAGATGAGGCAACTAAAGCACTGAACATGAGCTTGACGAAGCAGAAACAGATGCCCTGTCGTGCTGCAGTTCATAGGGTCAAAGAGAGTTGGAGATGACTGAATGATTAAACAACAACAAACTTGTTGTTGGAGTGATGCAGTCCCTTTAAGGCCAAATATACTCTACAACAGGAGTGTCAAAGTTCGGTCCTGGTGGGCCACACACTGGCCTGGATTTGAGGATATCCCTGCTGCACCCAGGTGAGACTATCGCTTCTTCAGTCATGTGTGCACAGAAAGGAAATCCTCATATCCAGGCCCCACCAGGACAAAACATGGACAACCCTGCTCTGCACCAAATTTTTAGAGCTGCTATTTCACTGTTGCAAAGCACTAGCCATTTCGGCTTTCTTTAAGCTAGTCACACATTACCATGTATGATATTGGGTCATCCTTATTATTCATTGCAATGCACCATATTATGAAAGTTTAATAACCATGTCTAGATCTGTTAATGATAATGAGAGTATAATTTTATTTTATTTTCTGTATGTTTGAGTTCTTTCTAGACTTTCTCAGTACCTAATTTGGTGGGATTTTCCTGGGCAGCTAAGAAACCTGCATTTCAAACTGTGATAAATGTAAACTTCTTTAAATACGATAACTAGCTCTTGAAATTGACAGTGTGGTATTGAGGGGGCCTGCATGTGTTCTTAAGGTTGTATATTTACACCCCAGAAGTCCATAGGATAATTTTGGAGAGGTGAGCAAGGATCACAATTATAATATTGTGAGATGAGCTGTTGTGAGACTTACTTTTATAGGAAAAGACAAGACACCACTGTAATGCCCTGTAATGCACAGCAATGCCATACAAGTAGCAGATGGCTGTTTTAGATATACACTCCTCAAGGCCCACCAGACAACATGGTTTAGGTTTCACACTGTGTAAATACAAATAAGACAAATACAGGTTGTACAGCCTGTTGAATATTTATAGCACCCAGTGTTAAACTTAAATCTTGTCCTGTCTGGTGGGCTTTAAGAAGATGTTTTGGCACCACCACTACAGAGAATGCACTAATTGTATATACCATATGAAATACAATTTTACATCTATTTGATGAAATTATGTTAGGTATAAAGTTAAGAAGTGTGCAATAATTAATTAAAAAATACAACTTTATTTAATATGTTTTAGACAGATATAAAGACATATCATTTTAACAAGTGACTATAATGACATTCCCCTTCTGGGTCACTACCTTGTCGTGCTAAAGGGGCTTGTGTATTTCAGTGAAGCTGTGACCTACACCATGTAGGGTCATCAAAGATGGGCATGTCGTAGCAGAGAGGTCAGACATATTGAGGTCCACTGGAGAAGGAACTGGCAACCCACTCCAGTATTTTGCCAAGAAAACCTTCTGGATAAGCATAACCAGGGACACATGCCTAGAGAGAGTCATGGAGAGTCGGATATGACTGAATGACTAAACAACAACAAAATGATGACTTTAAGAAATATGGGCCCGATTGCAAGCCCGCAACTCGATTATTGTAGGGCGTATGTCTGCAGGTGTGTTGCAGGCTCCCGTTCGTCTCAGAATCCGGAGCTATTCAACTGCTCGCGGCCACAAGTTACGGGCCCAAAGCCGACTCCATAAACCATGCACTGGTTCGTAGCAGTTCAAGGGAGAAACATGATCAATTAATCAAGCCTGTAACCTCCCATTTCAAATCAGCCAATAGAAAATGTCATTAATACGGCAGTAAAACATGGAAAACATCATGTCAATCAATAAGGTACGGGGGTACGTTATGTGATCAGACTCGCAACCCCTTAAAATAAAGAATTATAAAAATGAATGCCAATACTGTTCTAGTCCATGTAAGTGACCTGATATGTATTAACTCATTGATACCCAAGATTGGTTTAACCGCAAAATAAAACATAAAAATAAATCTTATATACTGCTGATTTGCGGGCTTGAGACTGTTGTGCAATTAATTCTAATGTATGTCATCTCTTTCCCCGTTATTTACAGTGTAGTATTGATTTTTTAATTGCGTTTACAGTGCTACGAATAGGTGTTTAACTCCCCTGCAGGTCCTCTCATAGGATTTTCTCCTTCTTTCGCCATTTACGGGGTGTGAACACATTTGCGGGTTTGGGGAAATTAAGCAATTGAATAGTGATTTGCAATTTTAGCCATAGTAACACTTGCGAAAGTGAAAGATCAAAGGCTTCAGGAGGCTGTAAGTCACAGGTTTAACCATCGCCATTTTTTCAGGAGCCCGCAAAAAGATGCCAATTGAATAGCAAATTAACTTGCAACCTCACTTATGGGCTCCAGTAACATGCGGAAGCTCAACTGAATCAGACTCTATGGACCGGCCGCAAGCTATTCGGCTATTCTATTCCCCTCCGGCCGGGGATTCCAGCAGGCTTGCGGCCGGCGCCTTGCTATCCCTTGCGGACGCTCGCGCCAGAGGAAAGCCTTTGATCTAAAACGGTCGCAAGAGTTTCGGCCGCAAGAAAATCCTGGTTGCTATTCAATTGCTCCGGCAACCCTCTCTGCAAGGCTAAAACCGAGCCGCAGCTTACTTGCAGCAAAAAGGTCCCGCTAGCACCAATTAAGCACATTATAAAGCCGAAATAAAGCCATCCTGCACTCTGAGGAGACTATAAAGTGATTGTAGGTGTTAGCAAAAATAGCACAACATTCCCCTACACTCAAATCCGTAAATATATATATTTTTAATTTATGTCACATATCCATGTAAAAATTCCAGAGGGCTTGGAGCACCTCAGACCCGCCCACACTGCGGCCGGAAAATAAACAGTTAATGTAATCTCGGATTTGGGCTGATGTGCAAGCTTGAGAGGGGCTTGCTATTAATCCTCATGTCCCCCATTATGATCCCTAGCATTTACAGAGCTTTACAGTGCCGTCTTGAATTTATTTTTGCGTTTAAACATTTCTGAGCTTACGGCCGGTTGCAAGATATACGGCCGGCCGTAAGGGGAGATCCTTGCGGGCCGTATAATTGAATTCCAAGATAACGGAACCCCCGCAAGGAATCGCAGCCTTGCGGACGTTTTACGGACGATAATAGAATGAGGCCCTATATGTTTAGCCATATATTATTTAAATAATCAGTTCCATTTCGACATGGTGAAACCTTCAAAGTTAACAGCTTAACTAAGTGTACAATTATAAATGCATTAAGAGATATCATATAGTGTTATGTCAGAGGATGATCACTCCATCCAAAACTTAAAAGTCAATATACTCAGAGGAAAATTTAAAAACATCCAAGAGAGAAAAGCATTTGAAATAAAGATGGTCATATTCTTCAACACTAAAAATACAGGACTTAATATGAACTTGGGTTTTCTAACATATTATTACAATTTCATGCAATTTTTTCTTATTTTACCATAATAGGCTTGTCACTCTTAATGAGGTGTTTGTCCAACAGGAAGAATATCATTGTGGACTACAGGGACACACACACACATTCTGCACAATTTATGCATAAGAAACATAATATATATGTACTACCTGCAAAATATAAAATACATACAATTCCACTGCACTCTCTGATTGTAATACTGGAGCACTACAAATACTGATTATGGTGGAGGAATGGCAGGAAACCCTGGGCAAGCTTTATGCTGTAATCACTGCAGCAGCAAGAAGGTAAGGGGGTAACTGAGAAGAATAAACCGGCTGCTGATTGTGGGATTACATCCATAAACTTGGATCAATTTACCCTACTGTAAGCGTCGCGGTGAAGGGGCTTGTGTATTCAGTGAAGCACATTACTGGGGAAGAGCAGAGGGCAAGAATGAGAAGCACAGATATAATGAAGGGTTTGGACCAAAGCCAAGCGGACACCCAGCTGAGAATGTGTCTGGAGGGAAAAAGGAAAGTCAGCTGGTGCAAACAACAATGCAGCATTGGAACCTGGAATGTTAAAACTATGAACGAAGGCAAACTGGACATGGTTAAACATGAGACGACCAGGTTAAACATTGATATCCTGGAAATTTGTGAACTCAAATAGACTGGAATGGGACATTTCACATGAGACAACCACCAGATCTTCTGCTGTGGTCAAGAATCTCGCAGAGGGAATAGAGTAGCCCTCACTGTCAATTAAAAGGTGCCCAAAGTGGTGCTCGGTTAGAACCAATAAATTACATAATGATTCAACACCTTTTAGAGATAGGACACCTCATAGGAGATTGGAATGCTAAAGTAGGGAACCTGGAATAGCTGTCAAGTTTGGCCTTGGAGTACAACATTAAGCACGTCAGAGATTAGTAGAATTCTGTCAAGATAATTCTCTGGTCGTAGCAAACACCCTCTTCCAACAGCAGGCGACTCTACACATGGACATCACCAGATGGACAACATAGAAATCACATTGACTACATTTGTATCCAAAGAGGGAGGAGCTGTCAGTAAAAACAAGACCAGGGCTTCTTATTGCAAAGCTCAGAATTAAACTGAAGAAAAGAGGAAAAATCGCCAGACCAAGCAGATACAAAATAAATAATATCCCTTGCAAATATTAGATTTAAGGGACTGGGCATGGTAGATAGAATGCCTGAAGAACTTTGGACATTGCAACATTATTCAGGAAACAGCATCAAAGAATATCCCCAAAAGAAAGAAAACTATTAAGGCAAATGAGCTATCTTATTAGGTTTTGAAAGTAGCCCAGGAAAAAAGGAAAGTGAAAGGTAGTGGGGATAGGAAAAGGTTTGTCCAACTGAATGCAGAATTCCAGAGAAAAGTCAAGAGATCTCTTCAAGAAAATTGGGGATCTTTCAGGCCAAAGTGTGCATAGTAAAGGACAAAATAGTAGAAGAAGATCAGATAAAGAAAAGATGGCAGGAATACACTGAAGATCTATACAGGAAGGATCTTTACAATAGTGATGACCGGATAGTTTGCCCAATGAGCTGAAGTCAGATATCTTGGAGAGAGAAGTGAGATCAGTCCTAGAATGCCTTGATGACAACAAGGCTGCAGGAGTTGATAGAATCACAGCTGAACTATTCAAAATCCTACATGATGATGCTGTGAAAGAGTTGCCTGCCTTATACCATTACATTTGGAAAACTCAGTGGCCAGTAGACTGGAAAAGGTCAGTCTACATCCCAATCCTAAAAAAATCAGTGCCAAAGAGTGCCCCAACTATTGAACAATTGCACTTAAATTCACATGCCTACAAGTTCAGCTCCAACAATGTACTGACCGGGAGTTACCAGATGCACAAGATATCAAATTACCAATGTCTGCTGGTTAATACAGAAAGCAAAAGAGTTTCCAGAAAGTATTTACATCTGCTTCATAGAGTATTCTAAAGCCTTTGTCTATGTGGATCACAACAAAATGTGGCAAGTTCTTAAAGAGATAGGAGCACCAGATCATCACGTATGCAAATTTGTTTGCCCATATCATGCAAAGACAGGATTCCCTAGAGAAGACTCTGATGCTGGGAAAGATTGAATGCACACAAATAAGGTGATGGCAGAGGCGGAGATCGAAAGATAATGTCATTAAGCATGGGGAGAGGGAAGGGAGGAGAGAAAGAAGAGCAAGAGAGAGAAATGTAGAGAGAGGGACGGAAGGAGAGAAAGAAGAGCAAGATAGAGAAGTGTAGAGAGAGGGATGGGAGGAGAGAAACAGAAATCTATTGTGTTTAAGATGGAATTTACAGCTGTGGACTGAGTGCCCTAACCTGGGGGAGCAAAAAAGATTTATATTAGTGTAGATGTTAGGGGAAAAAAAGCCCCTGCAGCCAATTTACAGCAGTGCCCAACTTAAAGCACTTGAGGCCATGTTTTTCTTAAATCATGTTAATATAGGTGTTGTGTTATTCCCTACATTACCAAACAGTTTTAAGAATTTATATGATATGTACAATTATCAATGTTGAAAATATATTGCCAGATCTGTTGAAGTATTTTAGCACAATTTCAGTGACTGAAGATATTTCAAGAGATTTGATCTGCAAGTCAAACACACATTGAGTTGAAAAATTTGCAGTTTGGAAAAAAAGATGCTTTCAGGTATATGAAATAGTGAGACAAAAACTTATACTATAATTGATTGGGAAGTGTTTGTCTATAATTTATGCTGTACTTCATTCATGTCAATACTGAAATATTATAATCCAATGGATTTACCTAATAGAATTCAAAATAATAATTCAAACTATAGTTGATACTGTAAAGCCCAACTGTTTCAGAGCTGAAGTTTGGCAGGCATTGAATAAATAACTTTAATGTTAGTGGTTGCTTTAAGACCCTTTATGATTTATTGACAAATAGATTTCCATCCGTAAATTACCACTAAACTCTTTATTTTATTTTAAATTTAATCAAAATGTGCCTCCTTTAGATTGTTTTTAAAACATTTAGTGCAGAATATGAAATATGTGAAAATCCAAGTTCTCTGAATTTACTAAACACAAATCTTGTGAGCATTTGTACCTAGGCAATGTGGTTTTGTGATGTGTATTAAGCCCTTGAGTAATGTTAACCTGGATTTTGTATCATAAAATAAATTTAATACTAACATATGATTTGTTTTAATTACACATATGTTGCTATCAGATTGTTTAATGCCAAATACTGTTGAAATGTCATAATTTTGTAGTGCTTTTTGTGCTTTTCTGTCATTTTAAAAGCTTCTGGGGGACTTAGAAAGATCACTTACGATTGTTTTTTTGTACACATAAATCTTTCTTCTGCTTTTAGCTGGTAGTGCCCTGATTTGCGCTTGATCCGTAGAATCTTATTAGCATAGGTGTCAGAGTGTCAGGGAATAATTGGTAATTTATTGTCAGTGCAATAATCAATGGAAATTTTTGCCTTGCTTTTCAGCTTTGTTATGCAGTTCACTCGTAGCAGTGACTCGTATCAGTTCTCTCACAATGTTTTAGAGATGGGGGATTAGCATGATTTATTTTGCTGCTACGTCACTAGTAATTGCTTTTGCAGAGATTTACATAGGGCCCCATAGTGGCAATCTGCTGCATTTGCTATTTTGGAAAACTGACCATTGACACTTGGTTTGAGAACCCCAGCAAATCTCAAATATTTCTCCAATAATTTGTTAAAAAAAATAATCATGAGGTAAGTAAAAAGGAATAGTAGATACCGCTATTGGTTGATCCCAGTAGATAGCCTAGCGCCCACTACATAGTGTTTGGCTGATAGGTCTGCATGGCAATGAGGACGCCAGCTGGATCACTTTTAACAACATTATATATGAGGAAGTACTTAAAGACACTGTTTTTTGGTGCCAGCTCCTTCATACAAGTGCTAAAGATCTCCCCTAAAGGTATATACTACTTAACTATTGTACCATGAACACCTGTGGGTTTTTTACACAGAGCAGTACATATCCCGATGATTATATCTTACCTGACCTCTCATTAATAGTATTGATGATGATTGTAACTGTTTACTGTACATTTATCAGTTCCGTATACTGTGATTGTGTTATACTGCACATGGGGAAATAGGGGACAGCACTTGTTTACAGCCATTAGTGGTAGTTTTTATTCAAAGGCTCTGCACACGTGTAACTTACTGTATCTTGTATACTATTAGTTGGGCAAGTAATATCTATTCAATTTTATTTATGTATTCTTTGTATTCATGTAGTGCAATAATACAAATCACCAGACTAAATATGAGATATATTATTTATAATTATTTATTTGCATTTTTATGTATTCTAGTCTCACTTTTTTCTTTTCAATAGATTGTAATATAAATTAACACTTTAAGCTACTTGCTTTTAAGTGTATTTTAAACACCTGGCAAGGTCACATGGGAGCAATTTGTACTAGCACTTGTGTTCATATATGCTCCATTAAAGGGGAAAAGATACTGAGGAAGCTACCATGGCAGTGAAACTGGGCTATCTATTTGTTATACATACATTATACAAGCTAAGAATACATCATTTACAACTGTTTTTATACTGTCTAACATAATTTATTTGATTTAAAAATGTTTATATAGAATAAATAAAGAACATTTTATTTCAAACTTATCCGTGTGGTCCATCACCTAGTTGGGATAAGTCCACATAGGAGAAGTTAAAAGATAACATCCACACATACGAATATCACTTTCTGTATTGCTATCTGAGCATTGGATGCTATAAAATGAATACACCATAACCAAGCTAAAGGCGTAAAGTCACTTCACATACACTAATCACATAAGAGTGCATGAGATTTGACAAGGACCAATGAGCCGGACCAGAGACTTTCTTGACAATTCAACTCATACAAAAACATAGCTCATAGTTCTTTGAGGTTGATCCAGATGAGAGTCCATTGTAATATGCGTCTGCATGTGGATACTAAGGTCAACTCTGTGAATGATCTGCACTATGTAGTGGTGCGCCCTCTCCTATCCTACCCTGCTAAGTTAAAAGGAAGAAATTAAACACATAACTTAAAGTTTATAACAATCTAAAATTCAACATACTTGCAAAACTCACAATACATTGAATTATAAGTAGAAAAAAATGCTTAATACATACCCCTTTGTCACAGGATCCTCACCACCACCCGCGTCTAATTTGAGTACCAGTGTTTTTAATCCGGTTCCACAGCGTTTAAATAAATAGTTCCATGCTTTCTATCATCTATTTAAAGGATTGGATGGCTATTTATTACATACATTTTTTTTTTTTTTTTGCATGGAAAAATAAACTAGTTTAAGAAAATTAACTCTAAAGCCACTCTAAAAGAGGAAATAAATATTGGCTTTTTCATGCAAAAAACAACTTTTGTTATATTTATATATGCTGTTTGAAATGTATGATAAAAAAAATGTATTCCATGTTCATGTAATGTAATTTTCTACATTATACAAAACAAATTATGATGTTGAAAACATGATTTTTCAAGTTTATGAAAATCTGGAATATACAGCCTTATTAAATTGCAATTCTGCCAATTGAAAAGGGCTCTATATAAGCACAGAGCATATTTTTTTTACAGAAGTTTTTAGTTAGTGAACTTCTATCCAAAAGCCAGGTCTTCACTAACTAAAAACTTCTGTAAAAAAATATGCTATGCGCTTATATAGAGCCCTATTCAATTGGCAGGATCGCAATTTAATAAGGCTGATAGTGTCTATTTACATTTAGAAGGGAATTGCCCTTTAATGGAAATAAAACTTTTTTTGTGTGTTTCTTCCTTGCACATACCAAGTAGTCTGAAATGCCTTAGATTTTATGTCAAACACCATTATATTTGAATTGCAGAATCAGAGTGGAAACATTTTATTTTTGGAGCTTGTTTAGGCTGGACCACCATCAGGGAGTACAGGATGTACCGGTGTATGCGGCTTCATAAATAGATGGCCCTGCGTGCGCCTGATTTGTTTCACATATGCGTAACTAATCTCAATATGCCCATGTAACCTCTCTTGAGGTATAGTGGATAACACATGAGTATTGAGATTGGTTACATACTCAAGCTTACATCTCCCTGTTCCCTCACGAGCCTATGTAACATGCACTGCCTGCACAGGAAACAAGTTCAGAGTTGTAACAGATGTTCGTAAAAACTTTTAAACTCCTTGAAGATTTAATAATATATCATAATTAAACATTCTGGTACTAACATGTCTATGTATTCACATTTATATGGATTTATATGTTTGAATTCATGTGTTTGGACATTTTTTTCAAGCAGTTTTATTGAAGGTAGCGACATAACATGGTATACTTATTTAGATTATGTTGTATCATTTCAATTCCTAGAAGTATTACAGTACAATATAATATGAAAGTTGCTAGTATTCTGGCGTTGCATATCATCCGTTTGTGTCTTTTTCCTCTTCAGGGTTATTATGTCTGTCTCTCCTTTTCTCCTTTTTTTTGTGTTTTTTTTTTTTTCATTTTCAGAATGCAAGCTTAGTAAAGAAAGATTTGTTAAATGTGGAGTAATTGTTTACAAGCTGTTGTGTTTGGACAGTTTTAATGTAATTAAAATATGTAAATTCCACAAATTTACAGCCTTATTAAATTGCGATTCGGCCAATTGAATAGGGCTCTATATAAGCACATAGCATATTTATTTTTACAGTAGTTTTTAGTTAGTGAAGACCTTGCTTTTGGATAGAAGTTCACTAACTAAAAACTTCTGTAAACTAAATATGCTCTGTGCTTAGAGCCCTATTCAATTGGCCGAGTTGCAATTGAATAAGGCTGTTAGACATTACCATCTGATATCTAATTGAAAATACATTTGTTTTACGATTATATGATCATTTTATTTAAACAAAATGTGTTTAAAACATACTTGTTTTAAGTTATACGACGCATAAAACACTTATTTGATACTGTCTGTGATATGTCTAATTTACATAGAGTGTCTTGTCATATGTTTATGTATCAGTGTAAATTGCTAGTGGTTCATTGTTGTTTGTGCCTGGAAACTTGGGAGGATGTAAACTTGTAGGATTATAATTTGACAATATAGCAAAAACTAGAAATTAACAGCCTTGTTAAATTGCGATTCGGCCAATTGAATAGGGCTCTCTATAAGCACTGAGCATATCTTTTCACTTCCAATACCCAAGAGCAGACGTTTTTAGTTAGTGAAGTTAGTGACCTTGCTTTTGGATAGAAGTCTACTAACTAAAAACGTCTGTAAACAAATATGCCATGTGCTTATATAGAGCCCTATTCAATTGGCCGAATTGCAATTTAATAAGGCTGTAAGCCTGAAATATGGGATTTTACATTTTATATTAAGTTATTTTTGAAAGAAACTGGAATATTTTCCATGAATTCTCAAATAGTGCATTTGTAGCTTGGTGTTATGTGTATAAAGGACCACTGTAGGGCATTTAGTATGGCTCAATAGTATGGCATGTATGGCTCATATGTTTTAATTTCTGGACATAAACTAAAAACAGTATGCAGTTTAAAATATGTAAAAGTTTACATTTTTCTTAGCTTTTAAACTGTCTGTTTTCTCCTCAAGCAAAGTTTCTCCTCCCAACTGTGTCTATCAGGGGCATGATCAGCTCCTCCTGATTGCCAATCAATGATGCGCTAATATTATTATTTAATTATTTATCGAAAAAGCACCAAATAATTTGTACTGCTAGCACTATATAATTTTCACTGAATCAATTAAGCTGATATGGTGCATCAATTCCAAAATCTCATTTAGCTGTCATTACAAGCATTTTTAGTAGAAAGAACATTGCCCCGTCCCAAATTGCAGGGGTTTGCGCTATGATCCTCTCTGGGACCTCTCCATATGTCCTCTATTTGTCACAACAGAAAATATCTGGCTCCAACTCAAAGCTTGGATCCCAGTATTTGCTGTGCCCTCTCAACCTTATATTGACATTTACATGTAATTAATGGCATAGACAAAATTAATCTACTAAAAGGAAAATCATCTCCCATTGTATGTTTCCTACCTACTATGTAATAATTTCTGTTGTTTGTGTGGATAAGCAATAATCATCCTCTTTTCACTTCCAATACCCAAGAGCAGCATGAGACACTCCAGGCTGCTGTAACCTTTCAATTTAATTATTTCAACATACTTTTAAGAACATTTGTGATTTTCTAAGTGACCTTCCATTATTGTCACAGACATAAACACTTATTCAAAATCAAAACACTATTGTCTTATTATAACTGAACTCTTAATTGCTTTTGCTTTATGAGAAGGTTTTTTAATTGCGCCATTTGCCGACTGCCGGATGCTCAACTCTCAAAGTCAGCAGAACGGAGGAAACTGCAGTGAACTAGAAGCAAAGTAAATGTCATTACATTTTACTTTTCTCTGAAACCTTCTAACTAGATAAGACATGTTCAAAAAGCTGTAAAATTTGCCCTTTGCTTACAAGAAAAAGGTCAGTTCTTTGCTAACAAATTGTAATAGTTTAGTCATAAGTGATCATATCACTACCTCAAATATATCCCTTGCCCACTTCAAATGATATTACAATTACTTTTTATCCAAAATAAACGGCTCATAGTTTGTTTATTTTCTGTCGGGCGAAAAAACTGCTGTTTTTTATATCAAAAAGAAGAGGCCAATTATCTAGATCAGAGAGAATAAATTACATTTCTATAGTTCAAGAGAATATTTAATTGTGCTGTTAGGAAAACTCATATGTTAATTTCTGGCACGAGTAAATCAATTTAGTATTTTATAAATATGAAAAGATTTTCAGCAGAGATAAATTATGCACATCTTGTAAAGCGCCACAGACCTGCTTAATTCACTCAGTTCACGCATAGTTTAGTTGCTGACAAACAAGCAGGGGAAAGACAATAAATGGAAAACAGATTTATTTGCAAGTAAACATTAATATTATTAGAACAGAGGATATTTATTGATAAGGAAATTTAAATAAACCTCAAAAAGACGTTCTGCTCATTCTTCAGCCCTTTACAAAAATACATATGTGTAAGGATTTATCTGACAGATATCATCCCTGGGGCCATAGTCTGGGACATTGTCCTCTCTGGATGCCATTAACTTATTGTTGTTGTTGTTCAGTCGTGTCCAACTCTCCATGACCATATGGATGGCAGCATACCAGGTACATCTGGTGGCTGGGTGTGCTAATCAAAAAGGTTTTCATGGCAAAGATACTGGAGTTGGTTGCCAGTTCTTTTTCCAGTGGCCAACGATTTGTCTGACCTGTCTGATATGACCTGGCCCTACATGTTATCGCTCACAGTTTCATTGAGATACACAAGTCTCTTCACCACAACAGGGTAGCGATCCAGAAGAGGATAAACTTATACACATCATAAAAAGAGCAACACACCTTGCCAGTGATTCCAAGAACGTCCTTGGATGGTGATGGAATGGTGGAAGGGATTATGCAGCCGCTATCAATTTTTCTACTTACCTCCGCAATCTGTAAAAGGAAAGCCCATCGAAACTTGAGTTTATTTTATATTAAAGAGAAAATTCTCTGTGTAAAACTTGCAGAACTTGCCTAGTTTGTCAATTACTCCTCTATGTTTGAGGGGAGTGAAAGACGCCTTTAGAAGTTCCATTTCTGTCACTCACACTTAGAATGCTGAGTTGACAAAAGTTCAACAGCCAATTCAAAAGCCAATGAAGCTACAGTTTTAATCTGTGATAGTAACATCCGTGTTCTATGTTCTTTGGCAACTTTTTTCAAATAGCCTACAGAAGTCTTGTAGTGAAAAAAAAACAAGTGCTAAAACTTGTGCACATATTTGATTTTCTATAATGTTACTGTTTCATAGAAGAACAACTTTTGTTTAGGTGAAAATAATGTTGTAGTGCTCTAAAAAGAGCAAGCAGTTTCTTTAATTAGACAGTAATAAAAGTAATACTCAATGATCTATAAAAGCTATATTCAATATCAATTTGACTTACAAATCGTATAGATTAGTCTCTACCTGATACGTTAACCAAGGGATGGAAGTCTACCAAGGAGGCAGGTTTATTAGAACAATATGATGAGATAAGAGGTATAGTCATTCATCGGCTGCTCCTTAGCTAGTTCTGATTGCCAAGAGAAAACAGTTTAACAGAGGAAACCTTCAGTCAATAAAACAAACTTGTGCCTAACAATTTAGCACTGCCCGCCAGACATAGCTGCCTCTCCCCCATTGACCTTACAGTGTGAAGATACAAGCCGTAGCTAAATCTGATCTTTGAACTTAAGTTTAATATTGTATATTGCTTCTTTTAAATTAATGAGTATAAATTGTATTAATGATCAATATCTGATTAAAAAACTAGCTTCTGTTGTTGGGCATTACAGTGATAATTTAAAAATTTACCAGTCAAGACCCCTGTGCCGAGCAAGGATCTAATCTTGTTTGGCTTTCCATAAGAATTATCTCTTCTGTTTTGAACCTTGCTAATGACCCAGACACCTTTTCTTCTTGACCCCTACTTAGACCTTCTGCTTGTGACCCTCACCACTCTAACTGCCATCTGCCACTGACCCAGGTTAAGTTCAAGATTTCCCACCTGCATATGGAACTCAAACCCTGGATTAGTAAGGGAAGGTTTAGATATTGTGCTTCATGTTAAACAAAACCATAATTACAATATTATTAGATAGAGGCTGGCCCTCTAAACTAATATAGTGCATGTGCAGTGGCGCAAGCACACGGCATGGCGCCAAAGTTGGGGGAGACAGAGGGGAAAAGGAGGAAATAGACACAGGGGAAAGGGGGGAAGAGACAGAGGGGAGAGAGAGGGGGGAAAGACACAGGGGTGGGAGAGGGGGAGAGAGACGCAGGGAAGGGAGAGGGGAAGAGACACATGGGAGGGAGAGAGACACAGGGGAGGGAGAGGGGGAAGAGACACAGGGGAGGGAATGAGGGGAAAGAGACACAGGGGAGGGAGCGGAGGGGAAAGAGACACAGGGGAGGGAGCGGAGGGGAAAGAGACACAGGGGAGGGAGCGGGGGGGAGACACATGTAATATTATATGACTAGTATCTTATATTTAGTCAGCCTTATTCACACAAGCTTGTGTCCACAGAAAAGCACTTGGTCTACTTGGCTTCCTTCTACATACAGTGCCTTGCAAATGTATTCACCCCCAATGACTTTTTACCTATTTTGTTACATTACAGCCTTAAGTTCAAGGTTTTGTAATTCTGAACTTTATGTGATGATCAGAACACAAAAGTCTAAGATGGTGAAGTGAAATGAGAACAATATATACATAAAACTATTTTTTAGAAATAGAAAACAGAAAATTGGCATGGACATGTGTATTCACCCCCTTTGTTATGAAGCCCATAAAAAGATCTGGTGCAACCAATTACCTTCAGAAGTCACATAATTAGTGAAATGATGTCCGCCTGTATGCAATCTAAGTGTTACATGATCTCTCATTACATATACACACTTTTTTGAAAGGCCCAAAGGCTGCAACACCTAAGCAAGAGGCACCACTAACCAAACACTGCCATGAAGACCAAGGAACTCTCTAAACAAGTAAGGGACAATATTGTTGAGAAGTACAAGTCAGGGTTAAGTTATAAAAAATATCCAAATATTTGATGATCCCCAGGAGCACCATCAAATCTATCATAACCAGATGGAAAGAACATGGCACAACAGCAAACCTGCCAAGAGAAGGCCGTCCGCCCAAACTCACGAACCGGGCCAGGAGGGCATTAATCAGACAGGAAGCACAGAGACTTAAGGGGGGGGGAATGGCACATTTTGAGTTTGCAAAAAGGCATATGGGAGACTCACAGAATGTATGGAGGAAGGTGCTCTGGTCTGATGAGACTAAAATTTTACTTTTGGGCCATCAAAGAAAACGCTATGTTTGGCGCAGACCCAACATATCACATCACCCAAGGAACACCATCCCCACAGTGAAACATGGTGGTGGCAGCATCATGCTGTGGGGATGTTTTTCAGCAGCCAGGACTGATCAGAGTTGAGGGAAAGTTGGATGGTGCTAAATACAGGGATATTCTTGAGTAAAACCTGTACCACTCTGTGCGTGATTTGAGGCTAGGATGGAGGTTCACCTTCCAGCAGGACAATGACCCAAACACACTGCTAAAGCAACACTTGAGTGGTTTAAGGGGAAACATGTAAATGTGTTGGAATTGCCTAGTCAAAGCCCAGACCTCAATCCAATAGAAAATCTGTGGTCAGACTTAAATAATGCTGTTCACAAGCGCAAACCATCCAAATTAAAGGAGCTGGAGCAGTTTTGCAAGGAGGAATGGGCAAAAATCCCAGTGGTAAGATGTGGCAAGCTCATAGAGACTTATCCAAAGCGACTTGGAGCTGTGATGGCCACAAAAGGTGGCTCTACATTATGGGAGGTGAATAGTTATGCACATTGACTTTTTCTTTTCTTTTGTCCTGTTTGTTGTTTGCTTCACAATAATAAAAAAAAAAAAACATCTTCAAAGTTGTGGGCATGTTTTGTAAATTAAATGATGCAAATCCACAAACAATCCATGTTAATTCCAGGTTGTGAGGCAACAAAACACGGAAAATGCGAATGGGGGTGAATACTTTTGCAAGGTACTGTAGATCTACAATCCACAGACGATGCAACAGAGCCCTAGCAGCTGCATCTGATTGGATAGCCTCACTCTGAATACATCCGGAAATATCCCAGTGGGCTGTCCAAACTGGCTGACACATATAATGTATCTAAATAATATTAAATGATCACTGTGGTCATTTTTTTATATGAACTTTTTAAGAACAACACTTGAAAACAGATAATGTGTTTTTAGAATGTAAAAAACAATAACACAACCTCTGATTTATTACCATTTATTTACAATTATGCCACTGTGGTATCTACCATTTGGTTTCTATTAATTAACTTTCTGAGGTAGGGGGGGCGTTTGAATGCACATGAAGTTTCTTTCTGCACAATGGGAATGTAATAACTGCCAGTGTTTTCAACAGCGCTAATGGAATACTCATTAGTATAAAAAGACACATCCTCCTGAGAAAGTAGCAGGCAGAATGAGGACATAAAAGAAAACAGAATCCATCAGTAAAAAATAATTGCATCAAAGAATAATTTTTACAAAAAATATATACCGTATTTTTCGCCGTATAAGACGCACTTTTTCTTCCCCAAAACTGGGGGAGGAAAGTTGGTGCGTCTTATACGGCGAATATACCTTTTCAAACTGCCTCTCTGTCCTCTTGATCTCACCCCAGCGCTTCCTACCAGCATCGAGTCGGCCGGTGCGTCCTAGTGACGTCACACACGCAACGCTGCAGTACACGAGGAGAGCTGGTAGGAAGCGCTGGGGTGAGATCAAGATGGCAGAGATCAGAAGAAAGGTGAGGATCAGGAGGGTCAGGGAGGGTCAAGGGCTCCCAAATGCTGCAGTATATGTATATGTATGTGTATGTGTGCATGTATGTGTGTGCATGTATGTGTGTGTATGTGTGCATGTGTATGTGTATGTGTGTGCATGTATGTGTGTGTATGTATGTATATGTATGTATGTGTATGTATATTTATGTGTGTATGTATATGTATGTATGTGTGTATATATATATATATATATATATATATATATGTATATTTATGTGTGTATGTATATGTATGTATGTGTATATATATATATATATATATATATATATATATATTTGTGTGTAATGTAGGTGTGTATCTGTGTGTAAAGTGTATTTCTGTTTGATTCAGATTTTTTTTTCTTCTTGTTTTCCTCCTCTAAAAACTAGGTGCGTCTTATCTGCCGGTGCGTCTTATAGGGCGAAAAATACGGTATAACAGTGGCCAGTAACATACTATCTAACCTGTAAAAACACTCTCTGGGCAAGTGAAAATGTCCTTTCATTTTCTTCTTTTTTTTGTTAAAGACAACACATTTTAATAAAAACACAATTGTTCACACTAAACAGAAGTAACTAACAGATTCATTAATTTAAATTTGCATAAGGCAGCAGAATCCTTAAATGTACTTACATTTATATATTTATATATAAATGTATTTGATGACATGCCACAATAACCTTTGATACCTACATTATAGTACTGAAGATAAAAACGTACAGGGTTGTATGACCCTGTAATACTCTATAATACTCCTCTGGTGATCTAGTTCTAAGGGGATTAGTTATCAATCCAATCTTTAGATTGCTCTCATTTGTCTCTGAATTAAGTTGGTTTATTCTCAAGTCCAATGTGATGGTCATAGCTAGGTGCCCTGCTTCTCTCTGAACACAGTTCACTGGTGTGTCTGTATGGTATGCAACAAAGAGAAAAGGGGTGGGGAGAGATAGCGCACCAATTCCTAGTGCAAAATAACCGATATATTGTAATCCCAAACCCTTGTTCATAGAGATCAGTAGGTAAAGCTCTCACCTTTTCTAACCTAAGTCTATGAGGTATATAATAGACTTCCCAACACTTGTTGGCTTGTAGGTTGGTACTTCTTTCCTCCGTGAACGTACTGTATAATTTGCCATTTATATTCTTATTTTTCGCTATTGAACATATTTTATTATATTTTAATTTTTTACAAACATTGAATATTTATATAGAAACCATGTTTGATATAGTATTTTGATTACAGACACCTATTACTCCAAAGGGCATATATTAAACCCGGCCAAAATCTTAATATTCGGATACGACTATTTATTGGTAGTGTTTGTATTATTCCCCAATGCTCTGAAAAGTACACAGATACATTACCCTAATACCCACACTCTATTGGAAGAGATAAGACGTTCACCGAGGAAAGAAGCACTAACCTACAAGACAACAAGTGTTGGGAAGTCTATAATATACCTCATAGACTGAGGTTGGAAAAGGTGAGAGCTTTACCCACTGATCTCTGTGAACAAGGGTTTGGGATTACAATATATCGGTTATTTTGCACTTGGAATTGGTGCGCTATCTCTCCCCAGCCCTCTTCTCTTTGTTACATTATAGTACTGTTTGACAGTGTTCTGTGTTTATGTAGATTTGTGGTTTAGTCATTCAGTCGTGTCCAACTCTCCATGCTCCTATGGACCACAGCACGCCAGGCACATCTTGTGTCTGTTTGTGCTCATCCATAAGGTCTTCTTGGCAAAGATACTGGAGTGGGTTGTCAGTTCCTTCTTTAGTGGACGGCTATTTGTCTGACCTCTCTCTTATTACATGCCCATCTTGGGTGACCCTACATGGTATAGCTCACTGCTTCATTGAAATACACAAGCGTCTGCACCATGACAAGGTAGCAATCCAGAAGGGGTATATGTAGATATGTGGATACAATTTTAGTTAGCATTATGTAAACTGACACATCTAAAACCTTGGTGCCATTCACAACACACCTTAGTGAATCTACCCTCTTTTTTTTAAATGCCTGTGCTTCCCTGCACATACACCTGTAGATGCCTCATGCATGACCCACACAACAATCTAGTATTCATAGGCAATAGAATTTGGGCTCAATTTAATGCTACTTTTCATCTGGGCGCCTTATGGCCATTTAATGATAGATTCTATCTGGGCGCCTGATCTCCATTTAATGATACATTTTATTATACTCATGTATTATGTATTCCATATTTATCATGACAAAGTACATTTGTGTTATATAATGAACATAAACAAGTTCATACGCTATTGCCCGGAGCAAATATTTTATACTCCATACATCTAGAAAATGATTTGTTGATGCTAATGCACCAGGTCGCATTAGAGTGCGTCTTTTTATAGAGCAGGTTAATGAAAATGACTGAGCTTTCAGTGTTTCCATAAATATACACATAAAGGCCATCTTCCATAATGGTTGCGCTTTAAACTAATCTATTTAACCAAAATTCTCACAGTCGACTAATCCTATATTGTTAGAGAGGCAGCATTTTCTCAGCCCCCCCGTCACCCACATATTAAATTCTCATCGTTCTGCTGTGAAACACTATTAAAAGGAGTCATTCAGAGGCTTAGAACTCTTTTAACGCTAGTTTACTGCGCTGTATAAGCTGATTTAATTTTATAATTTTCTATGGATCCCATACCTTCAAATTATGCACATATATTTGAGCAAATTGCCTTGAAAATTGCTAATATGTGTTTTCTATGCATAGCTTTGATGCCACGCTGGACTGCGTTGCTATGGACACCAAGACTTACACTGAAAGAGAAGGTTTCAGGGCTACAGGAATGTATCCATCTTGTGAGGAAGGGATCGACCTTCCCCAGGTATCTAGGGAACCCTTGCAAAGTTTGTGTCTGTTTCCAATTTATATAAGATAAAGTTGGAACGACTGATCATGCATTTGAACAATTACTTTAATTTACCTCCGGAAACCCATAACCCATATCTTCACTAGGGTCTTTGTCAATCAGTCAGTCTTGTTAGAGTATATAGCTTTAATATAGCAAAAATACAATCTACAGTCAATGTGTGTGGGTGTATATATATATATATAGTAATTTAGTAATTATTAATCCATATAAATATAGATTAATAATGAGTATTGCAATATAATTTGATACCTTTTGTATTGGACAAACGTTATATTTATAATGACGAGCTTTCGAGAGGCTTAACCTCCCTTTATCAAGTCTCAAGCAATACTAACATGAGATGGATCCCTCAGTTTGAATAATAACAGCAGATGCAGAGAGAGTGGAAACAGCATCTGACATCATCAGGTAAATACATATATGGGGAATAAACACAACATAGCAAAGGAAACATATATACACTCCATCCAAAACTTAAAAGTCAAAATACTCAGAGGAAAATTTAAAAGCATCCAAGAGAGAAAAGCATTTGAAATAAAGATGATTACATTCTTCAACTCTAAAAACACAGGACTTAATACAGACTTGGGCTTTCTAACACATTATCAGAATTTCATGTGATTTTTTTTCTTTTTCTACAATAACAGACTTAGCACTCTTAGTGAGGTGTTTGTCCAACAGGAAAGATATCACCGTGGACTACAGTGCTCTGCTTTTTCATGTATATATTGATGTATATGTGTATTTAATATGTGTATATATGTTTCCTTTGCTATGTTGTGTTTATTCCCCATATTTAAATTTACCTGATGATGTCAGATGCTGTTTCCACTCTATCTGCATCTGCTGTTATTATTAAAACTGAGGGATCCATCTCATGTTAGTATTGCTTGAGACTTGATAAAGGGAGGTTAAGCCTCTCGAAAGCTTGTCATTATAAATAAGACGTTTGTCCAATACAAAAGGTATCAAATTATATTGCAATACTCATTATTAATCTATATTTATATGGATTAATAATTACTAAATTACTAGATTACTGGACATTCACGGCTGCTTCACTCTTCAATATATATATATATATATATATATATATATATATATATAATATACAGTAAAATCCCAGTTATCTGGCACCTAACTACTAACCGGGACTCTCAAGCAACTGGCACCAGCATCAATTCCCCATTTAAAAAAAAAACTCTTGCTAAATCGGCATAACTGGCACTATTTGGCACTATTCGGCAGTTAAAAACTGCAAAAAAAAAACAACTAACTTAGACTTAAATCGGACCTCGGAATCTCGGGGGCAAAAAATCGGACCTAAAAAAATACGAAGTTAACAACCGAACAGCGGAAATTTAAAAATACAAAAAACAAGAAAAATAATAAAAAATAAATTAAAACACACTCACACACAGCATAGGTGACGAGACAGAAAGCCTGGGAGTGAGGTTGCAAGGGATTTAGAGCCTTATTTGCCGTGTTTAGTCAGCCGAAAATCGGCTAAGCGAGAAAAAATATGGCGGACGAAAAACCTGAAACTGGATGAAAACGAGGCTGAGCAAAGCCAGGCAAGCGGAATTTAGAAAATACACAACGGCAAAGACAGTAACACTTACACGAACAATGCCAGGCACGCGGGACTTAGAAAATACACAACGGCAAAGACAGTAACACTTACACGAACAATGCCAGGCACGCGGGACTTAGAAAATACACAACGGCAAAGACAGTAACACTTACACGAACAATGCCAGGCACGCGGGACTTAGAAAATACACAACGGCAAAGACAGTAACACTTACACGAACAATGCCAGGCACGGGGGACATTGAAAATACACAATGGCAAAGACGCTGCAAGCAGTTGAGGATGCGGGACTTGAAAAAAAAAGTCAACCTCGGGGGCTAAAAAGTCCGTAAGAAGTTAACGGCGAACCATGGAAATCTAAAAAGACGAAAAACAAGAAAATAATTAAAAATAAATTAATGATGAGCCAGGAAGCCTGGGAGTGAGGTTGCAAGTGATTTTGATCCTTATTTGCCGTGTTTCGTCACCCGATAATCGGCTAAGTGAGAAAAAAATGGCGGACGAAAAACGTTAAAATATCTGAAACTGGATGTAAATGAGGCTGAGCAAAGCCGGGCATGCGGGACTTAGAAAATACACGACAGCAAAGACAGTAAAACTTACACCGGCAAACGCCAAGCAAGCAGGACTTTGAAAATAAAACAAACAGCAGTCAGCGTGCACCACACAAACAATCAGCAGACACACAGAGGAGATACACACAGGGAAGGGACAGGGAAGAGATGCTGGAAAGAGACACATGGCATTTCCAAGTACAAACCCTGCAATGAGCAGTACAGTAGGCGGGCCAAAAGGTGCTCATCGTGGGGCTCGCGATGAGTGCCAAAGATGCTCAGAGAAGCAAAAGCCTCACAATGTGTGGCAATTTTATTGCTGTCATTTTTTGCCCAGCAATTCGCTAGTATATATATATATATATATATATATATATATATATACAAACAATTATGTGCACTTTCACATCATAAAGAGCACTTAAAGTAATGTAAAAGACCCTTTAACCATTTAATGTATATTATATCATAATACACATATGTGATCTCTTGCCAGTAAAATAATCCTACAGGTTCTTTATTATTATTATGTAGATTCATCCTCAATTGATCTAACTTTACGCATAAACATAATTGGGGCATGGACAGATTTAAATATAACTCTCTCCAATTGTGCCGATGAAACTCTCAATTAAACCAGTTTATCAGACAAGTATAATGAGATACAATTCTAAAGCAGTCACTGAGAGTGAAATGAACACAAGAGGTTTGGATCAAATCCCTTCATACCGGCTAATCAGTTTTACATTCTACGCTACGTTGTACAGTCAATGTGGCATGAAACAATCAGACTGATAGATTGTTACTTGTGGCCTATCTTCTTCCTGTGTATTTGGTATCAATATATCCAACACGTCAAGGCAATTTTCTCAAAGATTGGGCAAAAGATTTCTTGAATGTTTGGTGATGATGCATTAAAGGCATTGTTAAGTTTCATGGATTATGAATGCATCTGATACAGGAGAATCAGCAGTGTATGAAAACAATTTTTTGCATGATAAAATACCAAAATACACATTATTATACTTACCCAAAAGTTTTCTAAATCTCTAAATTCAGAAAATGCATATTTTAAGTTGGCTAATCACAGGCAGCTAATACATTGTATCAATCTGTTATAGCAGAGATTCATTAAAATGGCTATTTACCTGACAAGTACCTCTGGTAAGAGTTTATATTTCTGTTACATTTCTATATTTCTGTTAATTATGGTTAGTGTGAGCCACCACTGTTTCTTCTGATTATCTGTTTCAGTGTATGGGTGGGGACCTTGAATAAAGAAGAGGGTTTGGTCCTTTCCCTCTTCTCATATGCAAAACCACTATATAACGCTGCACAATGCATATAAGGTTGCTGCCAATTCAGCGCCGTCGAGTTGCGCCACGTCGGAGTAGGGAATAATTAGGGCCTTCCCTTAAACCGGACAGCGCCATCTAGTGGCTACTTGCTGGCACTGCAGCTCTCAGTGCTGGCAATTTCTTTACACAACGGGATAGATCAGAGGGTTTTAGCAGTTTTAGTCAAATTTCTAAAAACATTTTTCACATTATCAAGTTTTTCAACACATCATATTATAAATATAGGACTTAATTACATCAGGAACTATTAATTTGTTTGTGGTTTATCACCTCCCACTGTGAGAGATAATGAATCATTTGAAATTATTTATAATTTATATTTAATGGTATGGGATTTAAGTAATTTAAAAATATATCCAACTCTCAAGCACTCTCTAACATTTTCACTGCAATTGTTTTTAGTAACAACCAACTGTAATTATATTTATATAATAGTGTCCTTTTCATTTATGAAACAACTTTGACTTTTGCTGTGTCACATTAAGAATGTCTTGTGCTATAGAACTTTTTTTCACAATAAATCACTAAGGGACTCAAAAATCAAATACGTTTTTGAATTCTTAAATAGTGTCAAAAACAAGCTCTACATTGTACTAGCCATTTGACTCTAAAATTAATAATTCCTGAGAAAATCAGCATTGTTTCTGCTGTATTCTTATGCAAATGAGAGACTTTTAAAATATGAATTAGCTGCTTTGATTTCCTAATTATTATTATTATTATAAATATTATTATTAAAGTCTACTTGTCTTTCTCCTTGGTGGCAAAAACAATGTCCACTGAGCAGGGCCGTATCTACCTTTTTGGAGCCCCTGGGCAGTGAAGTGGTGGAGTCCCTGTGAGTGAGTACGCAAGGTATGCACGGGTCCATTTTTGGATTTTCTGTACGTGTAAGTTCCCTTTCCTGTTGTAACTGTCTTGTCCTAGGTGCTTACCCCCTAGTAGCCAGTCTATGAACTGCAGCATTTCTTTCTTTCTAAGCCAGGAACCATTTTTTTTTAAGACGTGGCACCCCTCACAGGGAAGCCCTCAGTGGCTGCCTAGTTGGCCTAATGGGTAATCAGGCCATGCCACTGAGGTTGTTATGCAGTTAAATTACCACTCCACCCTTATCATGCACTCTGAGCTGCAAATCAGCATGTTGAGCTGCACATTAGCATACAAAAAGCTTCACAATCAATATTGTATGTGTCAGAAATGATTACTGCAAAGGAAAATAGCTGGTACTTTGTATATACCGTTGTTAATGAAATCAACTTGTTGTTGGGTCTTTAAGCATACTAACACCTCACAATAGGGATTCTGTTAGCCCAAAATTAAGTTGTTTTTTATGGTTATTCTTAAAGAGCATGAAACAAATGTATGTTGTGTTGTAAAAAAAAACTCTATACTAAATCAATCCTGGTAAATTCCATGTTGTTGTTGCTGCATTCCATGTTGTTGTTGAGCGGCTTAAGCATATTAATTAGATGCTTTGATGTGCTAATTAGAATAAAAGTCTGCTTGCCTGTTTCTGTAGTGACTAAAATAAAAACCTGCAATGTTATCTGGCAGTTAGACCCCTCTCCCACCCTTATCAAGTATTCTGAGACACACATTAGCACACCGAGCTTCACATTAGCATACAGGAGCAGTGCAATCAATACAAAATATTTTCAGAAATGATTTACTGTAGAGAAAAACATCTAGCACAATGTATAGCCACTTTTTAATGTTATTTAAGATGAAATCAACTTTCTGGTCGGTGACAAATCTATGAAAGAAAATCTGGCCATTGCATGTTCCTTTAGTAGAACATGTCAGCCAGTGTTTACTTGAAGCATTTTTTGGCAGTGCTCTGATACAGTTTCTGTTCTACTTGCTTTTGTGTTGTGGCATATACACAGCACTTAGCATCCCTGGTTTGCTGCTATACATATAATCAGACGTGCTCCATGCTTTCTGAGAAAGAGAAAAATTATTCTTGCACAAACTTTTATTTAAAGACAACAATATGTCATTCCTTCATACCTTGATACCTAAACTTTCTTATATTGTTACTATATTTATATACACGTATATAGTATCTGAGTACTGAGCAGCAGGTGTTTCATACAAGAAAAATGTATATCATATTCCTGCTGCAGTTATGCCTTTAACAAAGGATAGCTCAGTTTATTCCTATTTGTGTAGAAAAGGACACAATTTATGCATGATATTAGTTAAAAGGTATGTACATATTTAAAGTATACAATATCTATATTTGTAAATTGGCAAACCTTTTAGATTGTAAAAATTAACACACTGCCATGTCCAGGGGGACCACTGGACTTTAGAACTGTTAAGATGTTATGGGCTCCGAGTTGGCAATGGTTAATAATGTAATGTTGAAAAATACAGTGTATTCTTTTCACATTATAAAGTACTAGTATCTTGCCTGTCATAAATGTTATCTATTTTCTGTGCTGTCTCTCTCTGCGCTGTCTCTCTCTCTCTCTCTCTCTGTGTGCCCTCTGTATCGCTGTCTCTCTCTCTGCGCCCTCTGTCTCTCTTTCCAGTGCACCTGTGCAAATATGAAGCAACTGCACATGCTCGACTTTTTTGCACATGCTCGGTTGCTCAATTGCACATGCTCGGTTGCTCGGTTGCACATGCTCGGTTGCGCCTGCACACAGCAAACAACAGAGGTGTTACACACAGTTTACCAATTATTATAGTGGACTAGTCAATTGCCTGACAAAAATGACGGTATAATATTGTGTGTTCAGTCTCTTTGTGCGCCCTCTCTCTTTGTACTGTGTCTCTCTCTCTCTCTCAGTACCCTCTCTCTCTCTGTGCTCTCTCTCTATGCGCCCTTTCTCTCTTCTTCTCTCTCTATCCCCTTCCCTCATTCTATCTCTTCCTCCCACACTCCTTCTCGCTCTCCCTTCCTCTCTCTCTCCTTCCTTCTCTCTCTCCTTCTATCTCTCCCTTCCTCTCCCTCTCGCTCTCTCTCTCTCTCCATTCCTCTCTCTCTCTTTGTACCCTGTCTCTCTCTCTGTGCTCACTGATAGGATCAGATTAGCGAGTAATCATGTATTCTGATGTGTGTATATATTATATCTGGGTACCAAGATATAATGAGAGAAAATAATGCACAGAAGTCAGAGTGTCATCAGAATAATCTCTGAGTTTATTTGGGCTGCAACCCCTTATATAGCATAACACACGTCACAGCTAATAGCATAGTTGAAAATAGGGTTAAATACATATTTGCAAGCAAGTGTCTTTTTCTGTCTAACTCAGCAAAACAATCCTTATCTAATCCCGGCTTCCTATAGATATTTTGTCTCAGCAAGTTGCTGAGACAAAAGAAAGGAAACAGGAAACAGATGCACAAGGGAATATTACCTTAAACATTTCTACAGATAACCCACTTAAACATTCTAGTAAGATACAAGGAAAAAACAAGCTGATATACTTTTTATAATCATGATATCCTTAGCCAATTTCTTCATAATGAAGAAATTAAATACCTAACACTCACTCTCTCTGTGTTCCTTTTCACTCTCCTTCTCTCTCTATCTCCCCTCCCTGATTCTATCTCTTCCTGCCTCCATCCTTCTCTCTCTCCCTTCCTCTCTCTATCTCCCTTCCTCTCTCTCTCTCTCTCTCTCTCTCTCTTTGTACCCTGTCTCTCTCTCTCTGTGCGCCCTCTCTCTTTGTACCCTGTCTCTCTCTCTGTGCTCACTCTCTCTCTCTCTCTCTGTGCTCCCTTTCTCTCTCCTTCTCTCTCTATCTCCCCTCCCTCGTTCTATCTCTTCCTCCCTCCTTCTCTCTCTCTCCCTTCCTCTCTCTCTCTCTCCATCCTTCTTTCTCTCTCTCCTTCTCTCTCTCCTTTCTTCCTTCTCGCCTCATGGCCACATGGACGTTGGGGCTGTGGCACCCATGATGGCCTGGATTGGGTTAAATGTGTCCAAAGTTACTTTTTATTGCTATATTGTGACTATAATGCAGGAAAGCTGCGATGTTTGTGGTATATGGGTCCCCTCCGATTCTGTATATACTAAATCTAATGACATAACCAATACATGAGGGGTTAAAGTGACAGTTGGGTTCCAGTAACTGTGATGTGAGATGTCTTATGATATAAATACTGGATCAGCTGGTACCTGTGTGTTATGTACAGTTTTACATGCATAGTCTGACACCATGCCTTTATGTTTGTAAAATATGTGCTGGGAAAAGTTATAAGCAGCATTAAGTACCATAAGTATCCTCCTTCAGGTGCCACAAAAGAAAAAGTGTTTTCATGTACATTTATCATAAAAGCAATGTTTCTTTAAGAGAGATATAACAATCTTCTATGTTATTCTTTCAACTTCGTTGAAAATCAGTATAAAATTTAGCGACTTTCTAATAAGCTTCTGTTGTGGACGAAATTCATGAAAATGTATATTATGTCCATGCTGCATTCCTTTCCTTACAATATATCATAAGATAAGGCACTAATTGCTTTTATTCTTTATTTCCTGAGAGTCCTAAGATGGCTACTGAGCTGTACCCTGGGAGTCATAAGATGGCTACTGTATTCCGGGAGCTCCCAGATGACATTCATATCCTTGACCAAATAAGGATATGAGCCCCGCCACCTTCCAGAGCCAATCAGAAGCTTCACATAAACTGACCATAATGACATCAACATCCGAGACCAAATATGGAAGGACCCTTCCTACCTTGTCAACCAATCAATAACTCACTCACTGTCTAACAATGCGTCGTATGATTCTTATATCTGATCAACTTATATTATATATAAGTTGCTATGTTGTATTTGGGGGGGTTCGCTCGCTGGTTCGTTCGTTGGGAAGAATACAAGATGTTTTATACCAGAACTTTGTGTTGGTGTAAATTCTTGTCTCTGTGTGCACACATGGCCAACAGACGGATGATTTGGACAGGAACAGATATTACATAATGGGATTATTTTTATCCATCCAAAACACTTCGTAAAATGTTACTTAATAAACACAGATATTTTGTAGATATTATCAACAGCCTTATTAAATTGCGATTCGGTAAATGTAAAAAGGCTCTATATAAGCACACAGCATATTTTTTTACGAAAGTTTTTAGTTAGTGAACTTCTATCCAAAAGCAAGGTTTTCACTAACTAAAAACTTCTGTAATTTAGATGATTGTTCTTTAGTACTTCTTGTAATTAGCATAGATAATCAGAAAGGCTTCTTTTGTGCTTTAGGATGTGAACGCCTAATTTTTTATTTTATGAGGGTCCTGTTAAATGCTTCTTTAGGCAGTTATTTTCCTGTTACTGGGTTTTTACAGACACTCGTTAATTGTATTGTGTCTCCTAAGTGTTCTTGGTTTCAATACTCTTGTGGGAGGTTGAGTTTATACATAAGGTTTTTGTTCACTATCAACACCCTCAGAGCTTTCTGAGAACACATAGGGCCTCATTCAATTGCAAGCCCGCAACTCGCTCGCCGACAGCCGCATGTCTCGTTGGACTCCGTTTGCGAGGCTATTAAATTACTCCAGGTCGCGAGTTGCGATTCTGAAGGCAGCTTTGTAGACGGGAACCGTATCAATTCACTGAGCCTGTAACCGCCCATTTCGAATCAGCCAACAGAAAATGAGACTGTCAAAATTACGGCAGTAAAACATGGAGGTTACATGTCAATCAATCAGGTTCGGAAGTCCGAGTTACGATCAGACTGGAAATTAAGAATTATGCAAATTAATGCCAATACTGTTCTAGTCCATATGGGCGGCCTGATATATATTAACGCATTGATACCCAAGACCATTTAACCCTGAAATTACACATAAAAATAAAACATATTTTCTGCAGCTCTGCGGGCTTGACGCTGGTGTGCAATTAATTCTAATGTCTGTCATCGCTCTCCCCATAATCTACAGTGCAGGATTACTGTTTTATTTGCAATTACAGTGCTATGAATTGGTTTTTAACCCCTTTGCGGGTCCTCTCAATTACATATTAGATTTTCTCCTCCATTTGCGGTTTATGAGTGCGGATACGTTTGCAAGATTGGGGAAATGGAGCAATTAAATTGCGATTTGCGATTTTAGCCTTGCAAAAGTGGCACATCAAAGGCTTCTGGATAGTGTAAGTTACGAGTTGGGCTGCCAACATTTTTTCACGCTCATAACTTGTAACCCGATCCAAGCAAGCAAAAAGACGCCAATTGAAGTGCAAATTTGACTGCGATCTCACTTACGGGGCTCGGGATCTCACATTCGCACAAATGAATGAGGCTCATAGTATTATCCATAACCTCCTAAACTATGTAATCAGACTTTAGAACTACACAAAGAAACATTTAATAGGTAGAGGTTTGTTCATTAGATAATAGCTATGTTAGAATTTTTGACTTGTAAGATTTCCTTTTAGAAAAAGTATTTAGATAAGTTGTATAAGGATCAAACATGTAGAATATCCATGTAGGTAAAATACCATAAAAAGCAGTACCCAAGTAAGGGCCAGAAGTGATCTAATTACATGAAAAGAAAAAATGGAAAGAACAGAACTTCTATTGACCCAAACTAGATCATAATTTATCACTCAATATTAAACCTCAACATTTATAGTCATTCATTAAAAACAACAAATACGTTGTATAAAATCATAAAATATATATAATCATCCCCCAATGAATCACGTCTGGATACAAATTGATTAAAATATAACATCATAGGACCAAATATAGGGAGCACATATTATGCCTATAATAGGAAAATATAGGGAGTGCATATCAATCATATGGGTTACACTCTTCAAGTACTGATAGAAAAATGGTTTGTAAGATTTCCTACAATAGTAAGCATACAATAGTATAGATAGGCAATGGATCCTGATGGGATACCCTGCATCTTCTTTATCTACTATTAATGGTCAATAAAAAAGCCAAAAATATATGTATCTGTCAGATCATAATTATGGTGATCAGATCACTTTTCTATCCTCATCTAATAAAGTAAGATTCATCATTAACTGGCAATAGCAGAAGGCCCCAGAAGGCTTTGCACCTGTTACACCAACGGTAGCTCCCCTACTAATTTGGGGTGAGGAAGGAACTACTTTTCCAAAAAAGAGAAAAAGAAACTGTTATTCAGGATCAATACAGTCAACCAGTGGATTGTATGAGATCTATAATTTTTAAACTTAATTAAAATAGAACTTAAAGGATCAATGTGGTGCTTTTTTATATATGATCCTTTTGAATAACCAAAATGAAAATGTTTAAAAGGCTTTTAGGAAGCAAAAAATCCAATTATTGTTGGCTATCCAGTTCCATTTACTCATCTGCTAATCTAATATAGAAAGCACTGGCATGTTTAGCAGTCACATTCTCCCACCTCACATAGAAAAAAAACATGCATGTCATATTATTAAAGTGTCTCTTCAATCTTTTTTTTTTAAATTGTTGTCTTAACTAGGTTAATAAACTGTATACTTCTCAGTGCAACTGGCTTAAGGAGCTACTTTTAAAATGTATACTTCATTTACTTAATTTAAGAAGCCACCTACATAACAGATTTTCACTCTCTGGATCTACCCCCTCTCTTCCTATTCTCTTTCATCTAGGGCACCATGTTTCACAGTTGTGCCCTGGGGCCACGCCTACAAGGAGGGGTTTGAGATTGTCTTAGCAAGCAGACAGTGTCATGCAGCACCATTACACTAGTAGTTTAAGCCCTTTGAGGGGCATTCTTAGAAGGTGAAAAACTATTACTCTGTGGCCTTCTCATAATTTAAGTGTAAATGTTATATGAGGGGGATACAATCAATTACCACAACGTTGTCTACAGATGTTCTTTAATCTGTTAAACTGAAAACTCAATAAGGAATTGTTTGCTCCTCATTTTGGAAAGAATGTGAAATTGTGTGGTATTGTGGTCATTTGGGACCCGTTTCTTAATTGGTATATTATAGTCCAACTGTCTTTTTATCTTATTAATAAAAAGTCACAAAAACATCAGAGTAAATGGCTTGAATTAGCAAAACAAAAATAAACACCTTCATATATAAGCATACTAAACCACAGGAATCAACTTTCAAAATACTTCTTCATATGGCATTTTCAGCTTTTTTCCTCACAAGCACTGACCTGCTGTTCTCTTCAGATTGTACACTTTTCGGGGAGTGTTTTTCTCTTTTCACAAACAGACTTATCCCTGGCGTAAAATAACACCAACTCTTTAATTTTTACCCTTTCTGTTGGAGATTTCTTCAGGGTTTTGAAATTCTCAAAGTTTCCCTTTGCTTCAAATACAGTCTCCAGGTTGTTTGTCTCAACTTTCCACAATCGCAGGTGCAGCTATTTCTAGAGACCTCTTTCTCAGCAGTCCCTCTTTCCTGCAGATTCAAAACACTTTAAATCTTTCTTTCAGCAGCTCCAGGTAGTATACAGGATATTTCTCCCTGTGAAGGGCATAAGTGAGCTAAAAGAAGATGCCGTCAGAGTGGATGACCATATCCATATAACTACCTATTAAGGTTAGTTTGTTCTCAGCCTGAGCACCTCTATTGTTAGTATTGCTTATGCAAATGACCGTTAGGGCTTTGTCTCCCCAAGGTCATAAGAGACTCCTGACGTGGACCCCTTGCTCATTATGCTTTAGGGAATTATCAAGTGCACCCTACTGACGAAGCCCAATTAAGGCCAAAACTTAAGTCTAGGATTGGTTATTTCTCCTGTTCAGGGTAGAATTGCCTGATATTTCGGGGCTGGGTCACTCTTTTGAGTGAGACCATACTGATATAATACAGGATATTTCTCCCTGTGAAGGGCACAAGTGAGCTAAAAGAGGCTGCTCTGAGAGAGGATGACCATATCCATGGAACTAACTATTAAGAATAGTTTGTTCACTGCCTGAGCACCTCTATTGCTGGTATTGCTTATTTAATGATATCTCCTTTTGATAAACTTTCTAAATTTCTCATCCATACAGAAAACAGCATGTGCAATAACAATTTTAATGGATGACAGTTCTCAAATATGTAAAATGTATTCTTTCACAGAACTACACTTTATAATGTGCAAACTGTTTTCAGAACATAATCAAGTTTTGTTTGATCATATAAAAGGATGACCATATTGGACATTTTAGTGCAAGAAAATTTGACAGTTTTTTTTTTGTCTATCAGAGCGTTTTTTTCAGTCAAAGCTACTTTGAAACTATGGACAATTTTTGGATGAACATGGCAAATATAGTGATATAGTATAGCGATTAAGAACTGGGATGTAATTTATAGACTGTAATCCCAGTCCATAATCACAATCTATTTGCAGAAGGAATGAGCCGTGGTCAAAGCTTGGATTCCAAGTCACGACCCTCATTACAAGATGGTCATAAAAACGTACACTTCTCCCTGAATTCCATTTAGAAAGAAATTACACTGCACTTCTCTCCCTGGCAACTATGTAAATGAGAGATTTAAATTACACCTGTAAAAAAATTGAGATCCTTGTTGCATATCCGGTTCTAAAAGCCACAATTACTAAAAGGTCTGCGACAAATTCAAGTAAATGCCTTGCTAAGAAAAAATGTAATACAATTAAGTGGATTGGATATTAGGTTGCTAAGTTGTTTAGTAAAAGGTATTAGCACTCAACTTGTGACTTACCAAGACTCTTAATAAATAAGAGCTTACATTGTGGGAGGTTGAACATTTGCATATTATGCGTGTGTAGTCTCACAAATAAAGTACAGTATAATTGCCAATTTAAAAATAGTACTAGCATGGAGACAGACGCTTGGGGTGCGTGTGGAGTGGAGTCTGATGGTGCATGAAAGACGTAAAATCAGTGATCCCTTTTATGCAATAGTCATTGCTTCATTAAAATACTGGACTAATAAGCAAGTGCTGCATTAAAGTCCCATACAGAGCTATATTTGCATATATCCCAACAAACTTGCAAAATGTATATCCTCTGCAAATTTGGTATGTTTTAATGGGACACAACTGAGTCATAATTGCCAAGATCAAGGATCTTAGTTGCTGTTTCTAAGATATACATCAAATTAATGTTAGATTTCAGCCAAGGTCCTTTATGGATATTTACTTACTGATATATTGCAGTTTGCAGTACAAAAGTGGTGAGCATTAAACACTACAGAATGGGGTTAATAGCTTGGTATAAAGGTGATTTAGACCAATATAAATTATACTTCCTTTGGCCATATCCAGATATCATTTTCAAATCTCTATCTTCTGAAACAATAATAAGATATAGCTTAAAACATGTTTTTTTTGTTTATTTGCTAAATAGAAATAATTTGGTATATTTTCAGGCCAAATTAGGATTATTAAGAATATTACTATAATTATCTACATTAAAAGAACATGGGACATTTATGGATTTCACTAGGAATATAATATACCTATGTATCTATTCACTTTTACGTGCTTTATTTTATTAAGAAATGCTCACAATCTCTGTGTTTTCTGCCTAAAATCATATAATTTGTACCATATCACGCATGAATACAGACTGAAGTGAAGGGTTTGAAATTAGCCAATCAGTGAGCTCTCTCAAGCAGCATGTTGTAAAATGTTGCCACTGATTGGTTACTATGAGGCAGCGAAACTCCTGCACTTAGAGGTAACAATTAGGAACTATTTGTAAGATTATAGACAGAAAAAAAAGATTTTTTTAAGCAACGTATAGAAAAGTATATAGATACATGGTATATTATATTCCTAATGAAATCTAGAAACCTTCCATGTTTCTTTAAGCATGGTTCTTATAAAACATCAAATCTGTATTTTCAGACCTTGCTGGCCTATGAATAAATACACTAGCAATTTTACCCAACAATGAGATTTTCTTGCAGGTTTTTTTGTGACAAACAAAAAAAGGAAGTTTAACATTGGATGCTCTGTTGATCCAGACTGTTCCTTGCGCTGTCATGCAGGACATAATGATAACTATGCAGAGTACAACAAATGGTGTCTCCTTTATATTTGGAAGTGCTCAGAATTAATTTGACAAACACACAAAGCTCGCCTTGGACAGTTGTAATTATATCGGCAAACAACAAACCGCATTTGGCTGCCAGGATGAATTTAGAAGCTGTAATCTGTCATGTTTATTATTACCTAGCTATTTTTTTTCTCACAGGGAAGACTGAGGGGAAAAAATGAAATATAAATAACTGAGATGGAGCAAGGGAAAAAAGCTATAGCCACATAAACAGCAAGTTACAAGAAATATCAATAGCTACTGTGCTAATGAATCAGCAGAGCATGTCTTGGAACTGGACAGGGTTCATAATAATTACTGAAGTTTAGAAATTCAAGAAATAAACAATAAAATGTCACCTTCTAAAATGTATTACTACCTTTGGAAAAAAGTCGACTTCTTTGTGTGTATAATGTGGTTATTATTCTGGACTACTAAGCATGCCCAGTTTATTTATACTATAATAATAATATGATATTAACACTTGCAAGTCTTTTTGACTATTATTATTTATCCAAATATCCATACCACTGTGGTTTATAACCCCTACTGAGAGTAATAATTTATTAGATAAATACGTTAGGAAAGTGGGATGACTCTATTTCTTGTAATTTATGCTTAGAATAACTTACTTAGGGACTACAGCTGCACTTCACTGACGAGGCCCATAGAGGCCGAAACGCGTCTGGATTTTGCTGTTTCTCTTGTTCTGGAAGAATTGCCTGGCATTTCGGTGCTGGGTCATTCTAGTGAGTGGGATTAGACTCATCTACTACAGGATATTTCTCCCTGTGAAGGGCACAAGTGAGCTAAAAGAGGCTGCTCTCTGAGTAGGTAACCAGACCTATAGAAAAAACCCACTGAGGTATTTTTTGTTCTCAGATGAGCACCTCTACTTTATTTGCATAAATTTTCATCACATTATGGGTGATAGGAGGATCCAGAAGTGGACTCCTTGCTCACTTTGCCTTAGGGAGTACAACTGCACCTCACTGACGAGGCCCATAGAGGCCGAAACGCGTCCGAGGTTTGCTGTTTCTCCTGTTCAGGGAGAATTGCCTGGTATTTCAGGGCTGGATCACTCTATTGAGTCAGACCAGACTGATATACTGCTGAATATTTCTTCCTTTGAAGGGCACAAGTGAGCTAAAAGAGCTTGCTCTCTGAGTAGGAAACCGGACCTATAGAAAAAACCCACTGAGGTATTTTTCATTCTCAGATGAGCATGTCTACTCTCTTTGTTTAGAATATCTTACTTTGAAGCTCAGTAATCTCACATTTCCACTCAAAAATGTTACTTTATAGCATTTATATTTATTTATATGTGTGTTTTTCATTTGTGTAATAAAGGGATGTCTCAACCCGATGTCAGGCTGGTAGAGGTTTATCCCCTACATTCAGGAAGCTGGAAGAGGTGCAAGAATGTTGTCCCCACTTTAATCTTATGTGTTATGGGGTATAATCCTTATTTCCCAAAGGCTCCATTTCTTATACCGCTTACAATAATACAGTTCTGTTTCATTATTTACAAAAAGTCAAAATTACATTATAATCAAGTTCATCCTATGTCACATTTAAATTTCCATCCTGTCCCTATTTCTGACCAATCCCAGAGGGTTGCTGTCAGCCCTTCAACCGTTGCTCCCCTTACTTTCTGTTCAACCAATCAGGGACAGCAGGGGGCTTGAGAGATGACATATACCCAATCTGGGAAAAGTATGGCTGTATGGGGATTAACAGGGGAAATCAAGCCCCAAACATACCGGCCCGTATAATGAATAGGTGGGCTTCTAGACTACCAGATGTCTTGGCACCTCTCAATCTCAATGACCCAAGTAATTGAATTAAGAACTTCATCTGTGCAGTTTTTATATGGAAACCCTGATCTGAACATTTTGAGGAGATCTCTGGTCAATGGGTCTGGGTCTATGGTCAGTCTAACTACCTATAACCATGGCCCATCCACTCTTTTCCTCATGTTTATTGATTAATTATGTGATTTTCCATGGTGGGCCCAAACAGTGCTAAATAGGGTAGGAAATTATGCAAAGGTTGTGGTTAAACTCAGACAATGTATCAAAGAAGTTTCAATTACAGCACTTATCCCTGCTTAACCATCAATCTAGAGTGACTATTTGGGTCCCAGGGCCGATCTGAAGGAGTCTGTGTTAGGGCGCCAGTGCAACTATTTGGATGAGGCGGGGTGATGTCTAGAGCAGTATACCGAGGCTGGGTATGGGCACAGGGCTTGTCTGCCCTAAAGGGCCAGCCTTACCCTTCCTGTATCTCTCTAGAGCGGTACAGAACTCATACATTTTTGTAAAATATACGCAATAAACATAACTGTAAATATAGCTTTGAGAGTCTGAATATAATCCTCATAGGCAGGGGTCTACTGGATTGTTCATGGCATTCTCTTCCGAGTCAGGTCCAAGAGGGGATTGAGGGGTCCATGAGGGGATTGGCGATTAAGCTGTAATGCGGAAATAACTTTTGATAGTATCCAGCAGTACAGAGAATAGCCATTTCCTGTTTCTTAGTCTGGGGAATGAGCCAGGTAGCTATCTCTTCTGTCTTAGCAGGCTCTGGATGTATCTTCCCTCTGTCCACTCAGTACCCTATGTACTGGACCTCTGCTTTCTGAATTTATATATATCTGGCAAGATAGTGAACCCTGCTTGATGGGATGCCCTTCATTACCCCCACCTCTTGGTTTCCTCGACAGGTTCCCCAATTGATCTGCACTTAAAATAGAATACTGTTGTCTCCCAGCCACCAAAACATCCTCTTTTTTCTTTAGCAGGGCAAAAACACAACCAAAATCCGTGTGGATGATGGTCAAAGATTATCCAGTGTCACAGATGCCTTAGGCAGATTTTCTGTCCACTATTACTAGCAGCAGGTGCAGCCAGCATTCATCATCAGCTGGGATTTGTACTGAGTAGATGGATGGACAAGGAACATAATCATCTCTCCCTTTAGACTGCAAGTTTTCAATCGTGCATGTTGATTTGGAGAAAGCACTATGGACACTGGATTCTAAGCTCAAATACAAGGCCCTTGTATGTTTTGCAATGTGTTAATATTGCTATTGTTTTTGCCTTGAACTTACCCATGCATAGCGCTATGGAATGTTGGCGCATTACAAATAAATGATAATAATAATGAAACTGTTTCATCTCATCTGCAGTAGTGTGTCCTGCCCAGTTCTGCAAACAACACATCTGGTTACCATAACATCTGGGCTCACTACGAACATCTTGATTCCCAAGACGAGCCTGGGATGCCGAGGAAGCATCTGACCCATAGTTCTCAAGAGAGGATTGGCCGACAGCATGGAGGAGAGGGGTCATCGGGCTAAGTAAATTCCTCCTACCGTACAAGCTGTTTTATTGAATGCTACACAGTGTATAGAGAAGATGCAACGAGAGCCCACCATTCACTAGCTCCACCACTGTTTCCTAATATTTTAATACATTTTGTTAGACATGTATTGCATGTATGTGCTTGTTTTTCCTTATAATCACCTCCTGGTTTAATAATTCTTTCCTCTCAAAAATCACTGCATTAATGTATGCATGTAATGTACTTGTAGAATATTTATTTTGTGCACCCCTTTCATATTGTCTAGTTCCCACACTCAAATGTTGCTGTTCCAAGCTGGGATGAGAACTGGCTGAATCTAAATGAAGTGAAAATGATTCTCAGACTTACAAAACTAATATCCTAATAGACCAGTGGTCCCCTGGTGCCGTGCCAAGCTGAATTGGATTCTCTTCTGACAGCATGGCTACGATGAGCTGATGTTTTAATTATATGTCTGCTCCAGCCGGCTCAATAAATCTCTTAGTGACTGCTCACGTTTCTGTTGTCCATCTCTTTTAGTCAGCTGCCCACAACAATATAACAATGGGTATATTTAAATTTTATACTGCCCTAGGTAATTTAGATTTGTGCGCACCCCCGTCCACCCTCTATTTCTCAAATCATATGCTTATGTGTGTTTAATTATATATATGGTCAAGTCACTTATGTGTTACACTGTTTCACTTATGTGTTACACTGCATTTTCAGGCAGCTTGCTGCCCTCTGAAAATGTGCTGTCCAAGGCCTGGACCTCCTGGTCCTAGGCAGGAACATACCCCTAAATATATCTCTGTACACAAATACATGAATGCAGCAATAGAATAGACTCAACTGATCTTTAAACATACATGGCACTATTTGAAACAGACCTGAATCCCAGCATTGAATCCTGCCTTTTAGGTCTATCTTTGCCAGACATATCTTATTACCAGAATAAACTTTTTCAGTGCATTATGTTAGTGACCAAAAACCAAATTGCCAGAAACTGGAAATCTAATCAACTTGAGGTGTCCTTGTTCAAAAAGAAAGTAAACTACATTATGATTAATGAAAGACTGACGCACATTTTGTCAGATTCAATGTCTTGGGGACCGTGGTTGAGTTATCAAGAGGGGATAACATTAGGTTAGCCTTTAATCCACATGGATGTCTGTGCAACCTGGGTGGGGTCTGGGAGCTGAAAGGATTTAAGGGCACCACTTCTTTCTGTTTCTGTTTCTTTTCTGTTCTTCTTTTTTTTTTATTTATGTTTTTGTTTACTGAAAATATTTGACAAATACTGCTGTATTTATAGGTAGATATGTAATGTTTATAGCTAAACCTCCCAATCATTTTAGATTAATAATTGATGTCTGGTAATTCTATCTGACCCATAAAGAACAGATTCCAGAGACTTTGGAGGTTTACTGTTTATCACTGGAAATTTGAGAAACTGGCAGTTAGGAGGTACAGGGAAGGGCAGAGTGTACTTACGCAGTAATGACTTGCGCAGACTAGAACCCAAAGCCGAGGTAGCATCTTTAGAGACAGTTCTTGTAGGCATTTTTGTTCTTCAAATATTTAAACAATGTAAGATGTCATTGCTCTGTCTGAATTTACTTGTACGATAAAATATTTGGAAAAAACAAAACATACACGGCACTGATGTATATCGTGCACTCTCAGGCCATAGTGGGACCCAGCCATATAGATGACCTAGGCACTTGTCTTTAGAGATTAAAGGAATTCTGCACTTTAAGAAAAACTTTATATGATTGTGTAGAGTATGTAACAGAAAATCACATATACAGAAACTTTAAAGGACCACTTGGATTAAATATTTTCTATACAATCTTTTAAATATCTAAATTTGATAATACGTGCATTGCTTAAGTACCCATTCACCCTATTAAAATACCACTATAGTGCTCCTACAATAGGGTTTAATTTGTTTACTTAATAACTGGTTAGCAACAAAATAGATAATCAAAGAAAAAAAATCAGTGTAGCATTTCAAATTCTAATTAGAAATGTAGACTTCAGATCATCTGCTTCTCTCCAATCCCTATCCGATGTCACAGGACTACAAGACTATTTGTTCAGGACTATTCTAATAGGAAACTTTATTTGTTGTCCTGATAAACCTCAATATCTGCCTACTAGCAATTGCAAGGAAACTATACCTGTCAGAAAAAAAATAGGAGAGCCTTCTGGGCAGATGTGTTTTCATCATCTGCACACCTAAAACAGCGGTTCTCTACCGTTCTAGCGCTGCGACCTGTTGATAAAATTTCCCAAGTTGTGGCGACCCCTAACAGTAAAATTACTGATTAGAATAGACAAAAAATTGGATAAGGATGATAGGAGGCCTATGAAATGTGTATGAATACAGGCATATGTAGTCATATTAAATTATTCCTATTTGTAAAAATGTATGACCTTTTCAAAGGGACATTGAAGTCATAAAGTTTATATCAGATATTTAGGGTTATTTTTTTTTATTAAAACTCTGCTTTTGGAACAAATGTGAGGCATAATCCGGAATATTGTAGTTATTCAAGCTTCATTCAGTAGAGGAAGTAGCATGTTCTTTTGAAGAAATATGCGTAATACAACAGATATTTTATATTTAGGTTTAGAAACATACAGCCTCATTCAATTTGAGCTCAGTGGTCGCAAGTGAAATTCGCAGGCAAATCCCCTATTCAATTGGCGTCTTTTTGTCAGCTCGGATAGGGTTCCGATTTTCAGCCCTGCGAAAATGGCCCCATGAGTCCCAAATTAACCCTGTCACTCATGGGGCTCTACATAGAGCCCCTAATTAACCCCATCACTCATGGGGCTCTGTACAAAGCCCCATGAGCCCCTAATTAACCCCGTCACTGATGGGGCTTGATACAGAGCCCCATGAGCACCTCTGTATAGAGCCACATTAGTGATGGGGTTAATTAGGGGCTCATGGGTCTCTGTTTAGAGCCCCATGAGGGATAGGTTTATATGATGCTCATGGGGCTCTGTATAGAGCCCCATGAGTGATAGGGTTAACATAATGATCATGGGGCTATGTAAGGGTTAATGTAGGGACCATGCGGGGGTCCCGATGGGGACTCCCAGCATTTGCAGGGTTAATTTTAGGTGCCGGGGGGTACTTATAGTACCCTTGCTGCCAGCCTTAATTATGTGTGTGCCGCGGGCCCTTTAAGGACCCACAGAGGAGAATTTGAAATCTTTAAATGCAGTGGGGGCCCCAATTGGGACCCCCACTGCAAGGGTTAATGTGTTGATCCTGCTGGGGACCCGATGGGGACCCCTGCATTGGGGTGTTAATGTTAGGTGCCGGGCTTAACTATTAATTACAGTGTTACAGGCCGGGCTTAACTATTAAATGCTGCAGGGGTCCCGACTGCAAGGTTAATGTGGGGACCCTGTGGGGGCACCAATCGTTCCCCCTACATCATGCGGGTCATGTGGGGAACCTGCGGGGGTCCCGATTGGGACCCCTGCATCATGGGGTAATGTGGGTACACTGCGGGGGTTCTGATCAGGACCCCTGCATCATGGAGATCATGTGGGTACACTGAGGGGGTCCCGATCGAGACCCCTGCATTATTGGGGTTAATATGGGGAGTCTGCAGGAGCACTTTCAGGCTTCCCTGATGACTGTCTCAATCTTAATCGTAAGCAGAAGCTAAGGGCTTGCACTCGCAAGCCCAGCTCTGCTTACATCGGAAACCTGTGTTTCCTATTTCGGATCATGGGCAGAGAGTCTCGGCCTTGGCTATTTAAATAGCCTCAGAAACAGAGGGGCAAAGCAGCTCACTAGCTGACATGCGGCCGTCGGCAAATGAGTTGCCATCTGACAATTGAATAGGGCTAATAATATGGAGTCAATAGAATGTGAATTCAGATAATATACTTTTAAATAGCACTTTACAATTAAACTCAGTAGAAGATCAAGTCTCAGTAGAATAACCATTACCCTAAAGCTACAGGCAGACTTAACAGTCAAAGATGGAATCTCCATGACACAAGCATATGGCTCGATTACATGGCTACTGTAAGAACTCCTGCAAGTCTGGAAGTTAAGATGCTATTACATGGCTCCTACTGGCTGTTTCAAGCAAGAGCTTACTGATACATAGCCGGGGGGGGGGGGGGGGGGGGGGGGCGCTGCTCATGGTCGCTTTGCTTGCACAGTTTTTTTTTTTTTTATAACATAAATTTTATTGAGAAGTTCTGGAATTGCAATGACAAAACAAAAAGAATAATGAAAAACATAGTCCACATGTTGTCTTATAACTAACATCATATTGCTAATATATTAAAACCATTCCATTTAAATAAAAACTCCATTCCAACTATTTTTCTTTTTTTTTGTGATTCTGTCCAAAAATATTCACACTAGTTTCTTAATACTCAGCAATATATACAGCTTATAAAGTCACATTGCTCAAATTGCAGTAATTCACATTTCCATGGATGAACCTGAGCAGCAGGAGATATGTTAAAAGAAGATAAAATTGAAAAAAAAACAAAAAAAAAAAAACAAGTGACATTATATAACACCTATGGTGGGGTGTCATCCCCCATTAATTCCCTGCTCAGCCAATCTTAAGGTAGCCATCCTCCCCCCCTGTACCTTTGGCGTACTGAAGAAATATCTCTCCGGGACCTCTCACCACTTCTCCCCGTCCGCTCCACACTCCACTCCCCAGCCGCACATCAGGAATGGCTTCTTTAATGTGTTCCCTTAACTTAGTTATTATATATTACTGTCTGTGAATAGAATCCAGGGTTCCCAAACCTCCAGGAAGCAGTGATGTGTATCTGATATGATATGGGTCATCCGCTCATTAATGCAAATAAAGTTTATTTTGTTTGTTACATCATGGAAATTAATATCCCTACTCTTCCATCGTCTTGCGATGGTGTTCTTAGCTGCTAGAAATATCAGTTGGGCCAGTTTATTCCCCTCCCTTCCCAATTTTGAGAAGCGTGCTCCCAGGAGACAGACAGCTATTGACGGTTAGAGTGGGGTTTTGAGTATTAGCGAAATTAGATTGGTCGTCTCAGACCAAATTTTAAATACCTTAGGACAACTCCACCAAGTATGAATGAAGTCTCCCCTTCCGTGACACCCCCTAAAACATCTATCTGAGATTGTTTGGGATATCTTATTTAGTCGAACTGGAGTTGTATATGCCCGATGTAAAATCTTAAGGGAGGTTTCTAATAAACTATAATTAAGTGAACCCTTAGATAGGTTCGTTAAGGATTCAGCCCATTTATTCCCATCCCAAATTTGCCCTAGGTCCAACTCCCACCTCGATACAAAGGAAGGCCTCCAAGTGCTTGGTGGACTATTGAAGATTTGGTATATTGACCCCAAGATTCCTTTGGACAGGGCCTCACTCTTACACACCACCGACATCCAAGTTTCCCTCCGGGGTCCATGGGTTCTTTGTATCTCATCAATCCAGCTCCTTATTTTAATCTAATTAAAGTGTTCCCGGTGTGGAACCTCGAAGTTCCTAATCATGGATTCTGAAGTTCTCATAATCCCTCCCTCAAACCAAGCCCCCAGCTTATCCAGACCATGCGAAGTCCAATATTCCTTGGACTCTGCAGTGATGGTGGTTAATAAGGAGGGCGATGTAAAGATCGATGTGAGGGGAGAAACCGGGTAAGTCAGTTTGTATTTCCTCCTAGCCCAGATCCAAACTCTCAGTGTAAACTTAGTTATGGGGTTCTGTATTCTAGAGTAAAAAGCTCTTGCACCTGGAGCCCACAGGATAATACCCCACGTAAGCGGGGCCATCTGCAACTCCTCTACAAAGACCCAGTTTGGTTGAAGTGGAATGGAGTGAGCTAGTGGGATAGAGGCAAGCTGGGCTGCTCTGAAGTAACTCAGGAAATTAGGGCAAGATAGGCCCCCCTTGGATTTATGTACGTACATCGTGCTTGCACAGTTTCAACACCAGGCTACCTCCCAATCCACTACTCCCGAGGAGAGGTCCACCCAACACAGCAATCCATTATACCTGCCTGCCCCACCAGCTGCTCCTCCAACTTCCTCAGCAGCCCAGTAGGAGACCACATGGTAGCGCATGACATGTATGAGAGGGTGGAGATAAATGTTACAAACAGAGAGGAGTTAGGGGCTGCATACACTACAGTGTTACTCAATTCCAGTCCTAAAGGACCAAAAATATGTCACATTTTAGGAATATTTCTGCCTTTTAAATCAATAAAAGTCTCAAAGATGCGGATAAATTACTTGGGCATGAACGTAACTGGGTCTCGTGATTATCTCACTTGTGATCAAGCAGAGGTACACTTAAAATGTGACCTACTGTTGGACCATGAAGACTGTAATTGTTCTTTAGGATGTGTAAGTATCAAGTCCTGTAAATGCTTCTGTAGGCTACAAGGACACTCATAGCTCCTTAAGTGTCTTGCAAGTGTTCTCATAATTATTTTCTCTGCTTTTGTAGGAGATTGAATTTACACGTAATGATTTGTCTAACTGCGAGCACTCGCAGCAGAGTCTTATGAGAACACGATGTTCAGTAACTTATGGGAGCAATGTAATAGCACTTTAGCTAAAATCTCCTATACCAGCAGGGATCATATCATATGTAGTGATCACTAGTAAATGTTTATACGTAAGGGTTTTCTAGGGGAGGATTGCAATAGCTACCCAGCTCCCGACATGAAAAATATACTTGCAAGATTTCTTATGCAAGATCATAATCAGCGAAACCTAAGCTTACGCAGCTACTTATGTTGAAGTTTTTAACAAACAATAGTGTTTCTTAAAAGTAATGATTTTAGCCAAAAGCTTAGAAAAAAACTACTACAGGGAATGCAGATTAACCCAAATAATACAGAATAGGAAGTATCAGAAGACAATATTGGCAATCATTGCTTGTAGTCCCATTATGGACACACCTAAACCAAGATAAACTGACTCTCTAGAGAGCTCAAGGTATTAAGAGCCGCTCTAGACTTTCATTACAGTTCTATCTGACACTTACTTTATAGCTCAGGGTTCTCAATGTCACTTGTCACAGGGCACTGGGCATTGGATCTGACATCACATTAGTAGGGCACCTCACAAGATACGCAAGAGTTTTGATTCCTCAGGACAGGTCTCTCATTCACTGCTTCATTCTTAAAGCTCTGAGATTTTTTTTGTCTTTTCCATCCCATTGTAGCCCAGAATTACTAATAAACAAGATTAACACCTTCACTGCTATAGCTACAATCTGTTACAGAATTAGAGAAATGTAAAGAATTCTAGCACCATTGTGTTCTTACAGAAAATCCTTGAGGTATTTGAACAGACTTTTTACCACACTTGGTCATACTATAAGTACATAAAGGGGATTAGCTTATTCCATATAATTGTAAATAAATATAATTGCACAATTTCTGATTAGCTGATCACAAGTGAAATTGAAAGTAGGTGTAGGTGTGAATCAAAAAATAAATGAGGTTTGCTAGGCTAAGCATTCTGTTATTTTATAAGGAAAATTACTTCTTAATATTTCTAATATATGTGTATGTATGTGTACAGATATAACCAAATAATGCTCAGACACTATGAGCCTGATTCAATTGCAACTCTATGGTAGTAGGCATATGTCTGCTGGTGTGTTGCGGGCTCCCGTTCGTCCCCAATTGCGATGCTATTCAATTCAGCAAGGGTGCGAGTTACGGGCCGAAGCCTCAAGCCCGTAAAGCCGGTTTTCTCCTGTAATGCTTTTGGGTATCCAATCCGATAAAGTACGGAAAATCAATCAAGGCTCTAAGTTGCTATCCCGTCACAGGTCAATTAAACAAAATGAAGCGGAGGATGCCAATCAACGCTGTGCGAACCGGTTAAAAAGACTGCGAAAAACGTAATTCTTTGACTGTGCTGTAGCTGAGAAAGTCAACACACAGGTCTAGGCGTTGGCTGTTTTTTGAGGGAGATAGACAGAGACTGAGAGAGAGATAGAGACTGTTAGAGATAGAAAGAGTGTGTTAGAGAGAGAGATAGAGAGTCTTAGAGAAATTGATAGAGAGTGTTAGAGAAATAGAGAGGGTTAGAGAAAGAAATAGAGAGTGTTAGTGAGAGCGAGTGAGAGTGCCAGAGAGAGAAACAGGAGGTGGAGAGGAGTAGAGTAAGGAGAGGAGGTGAGTGGTGGGGAACACCGGAGGAGGAGAGGAGGAGATAGAGGTATGGAGAGAGAGAGAGGGAGAGAAGGTAGCAGGTCAGGGAGGGGAGGTACAGATGGAGGTGAGCAGGAGGGGGAGGGGGGGCCCCAGATGTGGACACACAAGGTGTAGGAGCATTGGTCACAGATTGGTCAGTCTCACACACTGCACAGCAGATTCAGATAAGCATGTGTCCTAATGTACTGCAGATGGCACACTGCACCAGCTATATTTATATATATATATTGATATAAGCCATGATCCACATCGATCATGTTACAGCTCAATGTTTATCTGCTGGAAACAATCACCACAGCCAATTACAGGTGACCATGATGTCAGGGATATGGAAACACCCAGCAAACAATTGTTCAGATAATCAATACACAAATACTCATTTCAGTACCCAGGAAATAGAGAGTGATTGCCTGGGGGGTGATAGATCACAGCGACATATAGAGTGATAGGTGAGAAGAGGCAGATACTATGAACTTCAAATTATGAGAATTGGAGGGATGAGGCAGGGGGTATGAGGTGAAATGTACAGCGAGTGGTAAGTAATACACCCACATCACCACCTTGTTTGTTCCCAGGTCTAGGTATGTGGCTGAGGTGAAAACCACCATAAGAGAGTGCTGCAGGCGAGACAGTGTCTGAGGAAGACATCCAGGCTTCAATGAGAGCCAGTAGATTGAGGGAGTTGATAATGAAAAAGTTGTGAGTGAAAGTGAGTCTATTGCTGATAGACCATGCGTTCCAGAGAGCGCAGGAGAAAGGTAGAGTAAAAGGTTTGTCAGCCATTTGCATGTATTTGTGTTGCAATTTAATGAGGTAGTGTGTCTTGAATAGCTTTTATCATGTTGCATCATGGCTTTTCATATTGGCATATAGTTACATAGTTACATAGTAATTAAGGTTGAAAAAAGACGTTCAGTCCATCAAGTAAAACCTTTTAAGATCTCCTCTGATTTGCAATATGCGGATTAGTTATTAATTAATTAGTTGTTAATTATTAATCAATTATTTAATTTGAATTTTTTTTTATTAATAATTAATCCAAACATAGGCAGACAGAAAAAAAAAAGAGCCAATCGTCTCAAAGGGGAAAAAAATGAATTCCTTCGTGACCCCAGATACTGGCGATCGGATTTCTCCCTGGATCAATACTCTCTCTCTAATTATCCAGGATAACCCTGAATTCCCTTTTTAATTAGAAATAAATCCAGTCCCCTTTTAAAGTTATTTATCGAATCCGCTGTCACCACCTCCTCTGGTAGAGAATTCCACAGATTAACCACCCTTTTCTTTCTTTAAGGTGGAATCTTTTTACTTCTAACCTCAAGGGATGTCCTCTTGTCAGTTTAAAACCTCTTGGCACAAAAAGCTCCCTTGACGAATCTTTATACTGACCCTGGATGTATTTATATAAGGTAATCATATCTCCTCTTAGACGCCTTTTTTCTAGAGAAAATACGTTTAATTTGGTTAGTCTTTCTTCATAACTTAGCCCCTCCATTCTCCTTATTAGTTTTGTTGCCCTCCTCTGTACCTTTTCCAGCTCTAAAATGTCCTTTTTATGAAGTGGTGCCCAAAATTGTACTCCATATCCCAAATGAGGGCATACTAGGGATTTGTATAATGGCAGAATTATATTTGCTTCCCTTGCTTCTAGACCCTTCTTAATACATGCTAATATTTTATTTGCCTTTGCAGCTGCTGCTTGGCATTGAGCACTGTTACCTAGGTGGTTGTCCACAAGCACTCCCAAATCCCTTTCAATATCTGATACCTCTAGATTTGCACAATTAAGATTATAAATTGCATGGCTATTTTTCCTTCCCAGATGCATAACTTTACATTTATTCGTATTAAATCTCATCTGCCATTTAGATGCCCATTCCTCAATTTTATGGAAATCCCTTTGGAGAGAAAGCACATATTTATCTGATTTAATTACCTTGCACAACTTCGTGTCATCAGTGAAAATGGAGACACTACTTTCCAGTCCCACCTCTAAGTCATTAATAAATATGTTAAAAAGGAGAGGACCTAATACTGAACACTGAGGGACCCCACTGCCCTTTTAAAATTAAGTGTTTTTGTTGGCCCCTTAAAATTTTGTTTTTTTAATGCAATCTCAAATGAGACTGTGCTGTGATCACTGTTTCCCAACGGTTGCCTTATTCCAACATTTGATACCATATCAATATTATTTGTGAAGACTAAATCTAAAACAGCTTCATTTCTAGTAGGCTCTTGTATAACCTGGGCCAGATAATGATCCCTGAGTGTACTCAAGAACCTGCTCCTCTTAGCTGAACTGCTGGTCTCATTTATCCAGTTTATTTCAGGGTAATTAAAATCTCCCATTATTAGAACTTGCCCAATCTGTAACAATAATTGCAGTTCCTCACTTTCAGCTATATTTGGGGGTTTATAGCATACTCCTACTAATATTCTTTTGGAATTTGCTGCTCCGCTATTTAACTATACCCACAAACATTCAACTTCATCACCAGTTCCGCCATAAATATCTTCTCTGACTATAGACTTAAATTCAGACTTAACATACAGACAAATCCCTCCTCCTATTTTACCATTGCCTCTATCTTTCCTAAATAGGTTACAACCATCCAGATTAACAGTCCAGTCATGAGATTCATCCTACCTCATTTCAGTAATGCCTATTAAATCCCATTTTTCATTAATTGCTAATAATTCTAACTCTCCCATTTTTCCAAGCATTAACAAGTACTTGAGTTACTTAGTACTAACTACCAATTGACTATACTACCCCTCCCCCCATCTCCTCCCGTGTTACACTACACTTTCTACCCCATTACTTATATTTAGTCCCCCCCCCCCCACCTACTAGTTTAAAAACTCCTCCAGCCTTTCTACCATCTTATCCCCTAGCACAAAAGCTCACTCATCATTAAGGTGCAATCCATCCCTGCTGTAGAGATTGTACTGAAGTGAGAAGTCAGCCCAGTGCTCTAAAATCCCAAACCCCTGCTTAGTGCACCACATCTTTAGCCACGCATTAACCTCCCTAAGCTCCATCTGCCTCCCTGGGCTAGCACGTGGCACTGGTGGTATCTCAGAAAATACTACCTTGGAGGTCCTTGCCTTCAGCTTATTACCTAGTTTGCTAAAATCATTCTTTAGGACACTCCATCTCCACTAACTTTGCCATTGTTACCAATATGTACCAAGACCGCGGGTTCATTTCCAGCCACTCCCAATAATTTGTCTACCCGATCCACAACATGACGAACCTGAGTACCCTGGAGACAGCAAACTGTTCGATTGCTGGGATTTGGGTGACAAATCACCCTGTCTTCCTTCCTAATAATAGTGTCCCCTACCACCAAATCCTTTATCTTGCTCTGCCTATTCTGCCCTCCCACTCATCCAGTAGAACTGTTCTCCCGGATGTTAGAGGGAACAGCTCTATCTGGCATTGCCATTCCAGAATGGACATCCCCAACAGTTTCACTCAATCTGGCAAATCTGTTGGTGATTGCCAACTCAGAACTAGCCTGCCTCCTCCTGTTCCCCCTGATTCCCCTTCTAACTGTAACCCAGCTACCTCCCTGGACATCCTCACTAGCCCCAGCTCCACCCTCCATGCTAGGCCCAGCTAAACGGTGCTCAGTGAGCGCCAACTCCCATTCCAGTGGAGCAATATCACTAAGTGCTGCAATTCTCCTCTCCAGTTCTACAATTTAAACTTCCAGAGAGGCAACACGCTCACACCTGCCACAGAGGTATGAACCCTGGATCATCTGTTCCAGTATTGCATACATGTGACAGGATGTACACTGTGTGAGGTTGCCACTGGTCTCATAATTATTATTATTGTCTACAAAAATTCTGTGGAAAAAATAAGGAATCTAAAATAATATATTTGTATGAAGTTTTGTAAAAAAAATATTTTTTTATTTTTTATTTTTTATTTATTTACACTTTTTTTATTTTATTTATTTAAACTTCTACACTTTTACTAGAATTGCACTCGATACTAGAAATGTTCGCAAGCTCACAAGTTCGCCCCTTCTCCTGTTTATATTAACTTCTGCCTTCTCACCTGGGCACAATTAGTGCACTCTGCAATTTATCAGCCTTAACTTGCAAAGGAAAATGCACTTGCAACCTATGAGGAAAATAAAAGTTTATTTTTTCCTATGTTTGATAGTTGGGAGTTGTTGTACATGTAATTGTAATGCCCCCCCCCCCCCCCTTGCTTTCCCCATGTTTTAAGTGTATTGGTGTCTTTATATTGTGATTTGCAGTGTTACAAACTAGTCTGTAAACCCTTTGTGGGGCCTTTTTGGACCCCGGTAAACTTTGGGTCATCATTTGGTGTTTATGGGCTTAAGTGCGGGTGCGGCATTGAAAGTTTTTTGCAATTGAATATCGATTTGCGGAAAACCAAAGGTTAGTTTCGGGTTTAACTATCGCCATTTTTCAAGCCCGTAACTCCTAACCCATTTGAAAACCGCAAAAAGACGCAAATTGAGACGCCAAACTATCATACGGCCTCCATTACGGGTTACTGGATCCAGCAAAAGCCCAATTGAATGAGGCCCTATGTTACAAATGTTTCTATTACCCCATTTGTTAGAAACAGAAAATACAGTTGAATAAATATATATATATAAAATCAAACCTTTTAATAGTCATAATATACATGGATATATAGAAAGATATATATATAGATAGATATATATATATAGAGAGAGAGAGAGCCCCAGTGCTCTCAATGTATTTTTTTAGTCTGCCCCACGTGGGCCTCTGGACTCTCCCACCCCGGTGCCCAGGAAAAAATTAGACCGCCCCGGTGCATTGCACTGCCTGCACCGGCGGTAGCTCCGTCCTTGTACAGAAATCAAAATTATACATGTAAACAAATATAATTACAATTGGTTTTTGTTATACATTTGGTACAGAAGTGTTAGATCATTGAGTTTGAAAGTTAGCTTTTACACAGAAGAAAGTATCTAAAAATGTCCTACCTCTGTAACTACAGTGATTTTACAACTCTCACAGTGTGGAAGATGCATGCTCATGTGATTAAATGGTTGGCTTATATGTTGTATATTGTACTTGCCAGTTTTCTGTACAGTAAGTAATTCCTGTATCCATATGCTAATATTGTGTGCTTGGTCAGTGTGGGGAAGAGGATTCATTTGCATGATAACAAACAAGCAGACTGTGTCACAAAATAGCAGTGCACACCATAGTATTTTTGGGGCAGCAACAATTCTTAAAAATGCCTAGTTCACTATTTAGACACTGTTTTATGCTCTTTAAGAATTGCATAAGCACAATTTGATTTTAGATAGACAGTGTTGCTTTATACCAACTTTAAAGTTTAATTATCTTATACCTTCTTGCAATATTTATAACAGTAAGTTGCAATTAAATGTATTTACATGCGCACTATTTAATGCTAATTGCAATTACAACCAAATTACACTCATAGACTAACCAATTATATTTAAATTCTTAAATTATGAAAATAGTCACTCATTTGAATGGGTTACAGAAAAATCACAGTTTTGGTGTCCCTTATTATGGAATTTTATATTTTTTTCTCAATATAATAAATAAACATATTTAACAAAATAGTCAGCGTACATAAGAAAAAAACAGAACTTCCTTAATGTTGTAAACTTACTATCAATTTCCCCAAAAACAAACCAGGTCCAAATGTTCCATCCACTCCTGCCATTTCTTTACAGTGTGATTTTAATAGCTGGTTATTACCCAAGAATGCTTTCTCAGTGAATGTTTGCGATTGTCTGAATACTGCCAACATATTTGTTACTGTAAATGAAAAGTGTGTTGGGAGGAGGCAGCATTTGTAGAGATATTTAGCATTGCTTGTTTCAACCCGGCTTTAAATAAAATAATATAACAAACATATGCTGCTAGACGTTATATATAGTTCGATAGATAAATATTGGTTTTATTATTTTATTTAACCATAAAATACTGCACTACAAGGGTTGAAACCGGTGAATCTAAATATCAGCATCCCGGGTAGTAAAATATTTAAGACCCCCATGGGGCCTTTCAGTACAACCATGGATGTCCATATGGACTCCCATGGCACCTAACATTAACATTATTATTAACCTATGGCAATCTAATCTATAACCATGGGGAGCCCCATGGCACATAGCATTAACCCTCAATGTATAATATACTAGTACTATACTAAATGCAACTCTCTGCCATGGGGGTCACTATGGATACCCTTATTACTACAATAGGTGTCCTTATGATCCTCCATGCACCCTATCTCCTCATGGGGGTCCAAAAAAAACCATAGTCCTTAACATAACCATCTATTAAATACATTTAATAATACCATAAAATAAAATGTTTAAAGAAAATAAAAAAGATTTATAAAAAAAATGATTTTTTTTTTTTTTTAGAGAGGCACTATTTTAGGTGGAGACCCTTCTCATGGGCCAAAGATGAGGATCAAAAAGTAAAAGGACCAATGTCTTCTAGCAACATGGATATACCCGCTTTATATATGGCTGAAGGGTGAGGAAGTAGGGTGTCGCTAACCCTCGATGGAGGGTCATCATGAAGGTGAGTAAGTAGGATTTTCTCCTATAGACTTAACTTTTTTTATTTTTAGTAGTTTTTATTTTTTTATGTTTTATTGTTCTTGTAAACCTTTATTTTATTAAAAGTCTTTTTTATTTTTAAATAATGTTTTTATTTTATTACTAGCGACTTTTTTGACGGGGCAATACAATTGTAAGGCAGGTAATGCCACAGACAGTAAGTGTTTTGGTCGTCTGAGATCCTTCGGCTCTCATTGCGAGCATCTTGGTTGATGTATTTGCTGTTATCAGAGGCACTTTTGCGCTCATTGTAAGGTCCCTGCTCATCTCCTTTTGGCGCTTATTGCAAGCCTCTCCCCTAGTGTACATTGTGTCCTATGAGCACCGTTGGCGCTCCTTGTGAGACGCTCGGTAAAGGCCTTTGTCGTTTATTGAGATACTGTGGTGTTTTTTTTTTGTTCTGTATATGGATTTTTTCATGATAATTAATTAATTAATTAAATCATAAATTAATATACTTTACCTATTTGTAATTAATATATGCAGCAAGCAATGTGCTGAAGAGCTAACAATCTGTTTTCATGTTCCTGCAGCATACAATGTAGATTTGCACTGTTGTTGAGCTGAGGTGTAAGTGTCAGCAATGTGTGCAGTGTGTAGTGTAAATAGGCTGTGTGCGCGAGGGGATACCGTTTGTGTAGCTGTGTACTTCCGCATTCTGTAAGTTAGTGTTGTAAAATGGCGCCGATTGTGCATGTGGTACGCGGGTGTGGAAGATTTTGCGTCCTTGCTAATAGTGTATTTTGTACATTGTACAGGTGTTTGTAAAAGTCATATGTTCTTGGCGGTGTTTTGCGGCTTTAGGGGTCGTGTAGCCTTGTTTTCGTTTTTTTCGGCAGCTCTTTTTTCTCTCGTTTAGGGGATTTTCGAGGGTAAATTGGACTTAAATTGAGGTGTAACCTCACTTCCAGACGTCCTTGGTGCTTCCCCTTGCTGTGTGTGAGGTTTTTATTTTATTTTTGTGTGTATTTTGTGGTTTTTTTCTGTTTTCTGCTGTGCGTGGTTTGGCCGTTAACTTCATATTTTTGCGAGTTCGTATTTTTTTTTTTAAGTCCCCCGGCACGGATTTTTTTGTGTAAGTCCATACCTGCCCTTCTTTCTTTCTTTCTTTAAAGCGGAATCTTTTTTCTTCTAACCTCAAGGGATGACCTTTTGTCTGTTTAAAACCTCTTGACACAGAAGCTTCCCAGACAAAGACTTATATTGACCCTGGATGCATTTATATTGTCCCTTAAGCTCTTTTTTTACAGAAAATTATTTGGTTAGTCTTTTTTTCATAGCTTAGTCCTTCCTTTCCTCTATTAATTTGGATGCCATTCTCTGTATTCGTTTTATCTCTAAAATTTTCTTTCTATGAAGTGGTGCCCAAAACTGTACTTCATAATTCTAATGAGGACATATTAGGGATTTACATAGTGTCAGAATTGTATTTGCTTCCTTTGCTTCTATACCCTTCTTAATACATGCTAATATTTTACTTGCCTGTATTTCCAATATGTATCAAAAATTGTAATTCCTCTCTGTCACTTAAATTTGGGGGTTATGGAATAGTACTACTAATATATTTTAGGATTTCTTCCTCCACTATTTATTTCAATCCACAAGGTTTCAACATTATCACTAGTTTCGCCATAAATGTCTTCTCTGATTACAGGCTTTAAATCAGGCTAAACATACCGACAAATCCCTCCTCCTCTTCTACCATTGTCACTATCTTTCCTATATAGGTTATAACATTGCAAATGAATGTTCTAGTCATGGGAATCATCCCACCATGTTTCAGTAATACCTATTCCATTCTCCCTGGCAATCTTCTTGCATAAGCAAGAGTACACTTTGGGTACTATGCAGGTTTAAAGTACTTGATACCGAATTTGAGTTACTTACCATGACATCCCTGTTGACTATACTAACCCTTCATGAGTAGTTAATTAATCCCTTACCCCCAGCCTTTCATTTATCTTTTCCCCCAGCACACAAGCTCCTTCTTCATTAAGGTGTAATCCATCACTGCTATAGAGACTGTACCCAAGTGAGAGCTAAGCCCAGTTCTCTAAAAAAACCAAACCCTCCTTCCTGTACCACTTATTTTCAATGTATTAACCTCCCTAAGCTCCTTCTGTGTCCCTGAGGTAGTAAATGACACTGATAGTATCTCAGAAAATACTTGGAGGTCCTTGCCCTAAGCTTGTTTCCTAGATCCATAAAATACTTTTATAGGAGACTCCAACTTCCACTTAACTGCACCAATATGTACAAGACCACTGGGTCATTTCCAGGCCCTCCCAATAGTTTTTCAACCTGATCCAGAACATTAGTTTTATTCTATTAATTTTTCATTCTTACCAAGTTCAGACATACCAGTTGGGGTTATTATATTTATAGTATTTTTATACCTAGATAATCCTATCCTACTGTGGAATATTCTATTTTTTTTATTTGTGTTCCATGCTTTCATTCACATATCTGTTATTTATGGGTCTTAAATAGATATTAAGGGCTTATAAGTCAGCTTTGAAGCTGTAGCTGACTACTGAGCCTTCCAGCTAGGAGGTATCCGTTCGGGGGTCACACGATTGCATAATTTATATTTTGGGAATGTGACGCTGTCTACCTTCCTAACTTCACTTGTCACAGCTACACCCTCCATACTAGGCCAAGCTAAATTGTACTAAGTGAGCACCAACCACCTTTCCTGAGGAGCAATATCATCAAGTGTAGTATGCTTATGATAGATAGTATGGTATTATTTCACCCAGTTTGTTGTCATACCGCATTATTGACATATTGCCAACCATTGCAGGTTTGCCAACCAATATGGGTTCTGCACAAGTGGACACCGATGTGCATGCTGACCACTATAACATGCATGCGTAACTCGATGTGCAAAGGGGTGAATGGAGGTGCATCAGGCATTACATTTGGCTCATTGCAGACCAAACTTAAAATTAATGATTTAGTAAATCACACAGAGACCCAAATAGAGCTTGATATGTTTTGAGCCATTGTAGATTGCGGCCCATTACGCATCCTCTTAGTAAATTACTTCCTTTGTTTATTTATATTTAATTAAGGGATTGCACCATAAGAGAGCTTCCTTTAAATTGCAAGTTTGCAATTTTTCAATCTTATAAGGTGCTTTAGTATAAGCACTATGCATGTTTGATTTTAAGCTCAAAGACAGGGCTCTTGTTTTTGTATTGTATTTAACCCCTGTATTGCGCTACAGAATATATGGGCAAGTTATAAATAAATCATTATTATTATTATCTTTATTTATATCGCGCCAACATATTCCGTAGCGCTGTACAGGGGTTGAGTACATAGCAGAAAACAAATTAAACACCTTGTAAAGAATGGAGGGCCCTGTTTTTGAGCATAAAATCAAATGTACATAGAGCTTGTTTCCAAGGCACTGACACAAGATTGAAAACTCACAAACTTACAATCATAATAATAATAGAGTAATTATTAGATTCAGCTGTTATGTATCTTGTGATACTTTCTGCTTGTAATAAAGAAAATTAAAAACGATATCTATGGACTTCTCCCGGGAAAAAGGTCCTGACAAGTTATTTTATACAAACAAGGCTAATGAAACTGCTTAATTTAATTCTTCTTTTGAGACTATTTAATCACATTGCAATATGCTACTCAGGTGATACATTGTGATAAATCCCTTTTGATAACTGGCTCAAATAGGACACCTGCTGGAAGTATTTGAAACTATCACTTAATTGAAATATAGTAGTTTGTGATACTATAAATATATTGAATATACATTCTTTATTAAGGATAGTTCGTTCTCTGCCTGAGCACCTCTGTTGTTGGTATTGCTTATACTATAATTTAAAGGTGTATGTTTTTGTACCAGTACATCTATTCTTCTAATTATTCATCTAGATTACTTGACACTAATGGCTATGTCACTCTGAAAATTTCATAGAGAGAAAAAGCACAGCAGAGTACCTTTATTATGTAAAAGAGTACTAGTTCGATAAATGACCTCAGCAGCCAGGTTTTACACTCATGCAATCTTTGCAAGTGCTGAATATAATTAATCTAAGAATCTCTTATCTCCTTCTCTGCTACACGTGTTTCTGAAATATACATATACTAGCGACTTGCCCGTCAAAAATGGCAGGGCAATAAAATTTGAAGCCATGGCAATGCTGTTTGCCATACAATGTAAAGCTTTTTCTACTCTGAGGACCTTCGGCGCTCATTGCGAGCCTTGCGCTGAGTGCCTTCCTCTCCTCTCGCCTCTCCTCTCGTGTACTTTTGCTCCTCTGAGCACCTTTGCGCTCATCACAAAGACATATATATATATATATCTGTATTTTGGTAACCAATAATTAATTAATTATTTACTTAATAAATATACTTTACCTATTTCTAATTAATATATCCAGCAATCAATAGCCTGAAGAGCTAACAATCTGTTTTTATTTTACAGCAGCATGCAATGTAGAGTTGGACTGTTGCTGCCCTGTGGAGAAATTGTCATGAATGTCCCAACTGTACATTAGAAATAGGCTGTGAGCACGAGGGCAAACCGTTGGTTTAGTTGTGTAAAGCGCCATTTTAGAATCGTAATGTTATTAGTTGCAAGTTAGTGTTGTAAATTGCATTTTCCGCCCTTTGTAATAGTGTATTTCGTACCTTGTACCTTCCTGTGTGAAAGTGGTATGAGGTTGGCAGTGTTTTGCGCAGTCCGGGGTCGTGTAGCCTCAGTTTAATTTTTTTGGCAGCCATTATTTTCTCGCTTAGGCGATTTAGGTGTGCCAAAACTTGGCCAAATTGACTTAAATTTGCGTTCCACCTCACTCCTAGATGTCCTGGCTGTTCCCCCGTGCTGCATGTGATGTTTTTGTTGTATTTCATATATTTATTTATTTTTGTTGTTTTTTTGTTTGCACGGTTCAGCCGTTAAGTTCATATTTTTCGTATCTTGTATTTTTTTTTCTATGTCCTGCGTCATGTTTTTTTCCCCCCTCATCTCGCAATTTGGTCAACTGCTTGCAGCCTAAGGCAATCCCGCGTTTCCTAAGTGTTTGGTGTCTAAGTCCTGCGTGTTTGAATGTGTGATCGGCGATCCTTTGTGGCTAAGTCCCGCGTGTTTCATTGCCTTCACTGCTCGCCTCGCTGTATATATACAGTTGTGCTCAAGAGTTTGCATACCCTGGCAGAAATTGTGAAATTTTGGCATTTATTTTGAAAATATGACTGATCATGCAAGAAAAAATTATTTTTTTGAAGGGTAGTGATTTTATGAAGCCATTTATTATCACATAGTTAGTTGTTAGGCTCCTTTTTAAATCATAATGATAATAGAAATCACACAAATGGCCCTGATCAATAGTTTACATACCCTTGAATGTTTTGCCTTGTTACAGACACACATGGTGGCACAAACAGGTTAAAATGTCAAATAAAGGTTAATTTCCCACACCTGTGGCATTTTAAATTGCAATTAGTGTCAGTGTAAAAATAGTCAATGAGTTTGTTAGCTCTCACATGGATGCACTGAGCAGGCTAGATACTGAGCGATGGGGAGCAGAAAAGAACTGTCAAAAGTCCTGTGTAATAAGGTAATGGAACTTCATAAATATGGAAAAGAATATAAAAAGATGCCCAAAGCCTTCAAGATGCCAGTCAGTACTGTTCAATAACTTATTAAGAAGTGGAAAATTTGGGGATCTCTTGATACAATGCCAAGGTCGGGTAGACCAAGAAAGATTTCAGCCACAACTGCCAGAAGAATTGTTCGGAATACAAAGAAAAATCCACAGGTAATCTGAGGAGAAATACAGGCTGCTCTGGAGAAAGATGGTGTGGTTGTTTCAAGGAGGACAATACGCCGATACTTGAACAAAAATGAGCTGCATGGTTGAGATGCCAGAAATATGTTTTACTGCTCCAATGCCACAAAAAAAGCCTGGTTACAATATGCCCGACAACACCTGTAATTTGGAGTGAAGAGACCAAAATAAAGCTTTATGGTCACAACCAACAAGCACTATGTTTGGAGAGGGTTCAACAAGGCCTATAGTGAAAAGAATACCATGCCTACTGTGAAGCATGATGGTAGCTCACTGATGATTTGGAGGTGTGTGATCTCTAAAGGCACAGGGAATCTTGTGAAAATTGATGGCAAGATGAATGCAGCATGTTATCAGAAAATACTGGCAGACAATTTGCATTCTTCTGCACAAAGGCTGCGCATGGGACGCTCTTGGACTTTCAAGCATGACAATGACCCTAAGCACAAGGCCAGGTTGACCCTCCAGTGGTTACAGCAAAAAAAGGTGAAGGTTGAGGAGTCTACTGACGTTAATACATTAATATCAAGCCATTCTGGGGAGATCTTAAATGTGGGGTTCATGAAAGACCACCAAATACTGCATGACCTGGAGGCATTTTGCCAAGACGAATGGGCAGCTATACCACCTGCAAGTATTTGGTGCCTCATAGACAACTATTACAAAAGACTGCATGCTCTCATTGATGCTAAGTGGGGCAATACACAGTATTAATAACTAAGGGTATGCAAACTTTTGAACAGGGTAATTTCATTTTTTTCTTAGTCGCCATGTTTTGTTTTATGATTGTGCCATTCTGTTATAACCTACAGTTGAATATGAATCCCATAAGAAATAAAAGAAATGTGTTTTGCCTGCTCACTCATGTTTTCTTTAAAAATGGTACATACATTACCAATTTGCCAAGGGCATGCAATGTTAGCTTTTACAGCCTACAGAGTATTTACTCAACCTGGGTGTCATCTCAAATTCATCTGCACCATAATATATATAATATATATATATATATATATATATTATACTAGTAACTTGCCCGTCATAAATGACGGGGTCATATGTTATGGTCAATTGTTTGTGCTGTTTCTCCCTGTGCTGTCTCTCTCTGTGCTGTCCCTCTTTGTGTGTCCTCTGTCTCTCTCGGTGTGCTCTCCCTCTATCTGTGCGCCTCTCTGTGCACCATGTCTCTCTGTGCTTCCTCTGTCTATCTCTCTGCGCTGTCTCTCTCTCTCTGCGCTGTCTCTCTCTCACTAAGGAGCCAGTCAGATAGTTTCTAGGAGATTTGTTTCACCCCTGCACATAATATTATTGCCTGTCAGCGTGGGGCTCCCCTTTCAGGGCAGATCCTCACACAAGTAGTCCTCATTCCCTGTTAACAACGCTGCCTATCACAATCTGCTTACACAAAAAAACTACAGTGAGGAAGGGCAGTTAAAGGAATAGTTGGTTTTTATAAATACTCTTATGGAAAAAATGCATAAAATTGAAAAAACTCCAAAAGATTTTTAAATAGTGATGTCCCGAACATAAAATTTTCGGTTCGCGAACCGCGAACACGAACCGCCGCAAATGTTCGCGAACCAGCAAACCCGGCGAACTGCCATAGACTTCAATGAGCAGGCGGATTTTAAAACCCACAGGGACTCTTTCTGGCCACAATAGTGATGGAAAAGTTGTTTTAAGGGGACTAACACCTAGACTGTGGCAGGCGGGAGCAGGGATCCATGTCAAAACTCCCACGCAAAATTACATAGTTGATGCAGAGTCTGATTTTAATCCATAAAGGGCATAAATAACCTAACATCCCCCTCCATCATCATCCTCCCCTGTATCTCTTTCTTCCCTTCCTCATCACCCTCCCCTATATCTCTTTACCCCCTCCCTCATCATCCTTCCCTGTGTCTCTTTCCCCCCTCCCTCATCATCCTCCCCTGTGTCTCTTCCCCCCCCTCCCGCATTATCCTCCCCTGTGTCTCTTTCCCCCCTCCCTCATCATCCTCCCCTGTGTCTCTTTTCCCCCTCCCTCATCATCTTCCCCTGTGTCTCTTCCCCCCCTCCCTCATCATCCTCCCCTGTGTCTCTTTCCCCCCTTCCTCATCACCCTCCCCTGTGTCTCATCCCCCCTCCCTCATCATCTTCCCCTGTGTCTCTTCCCCCCTCCCTCATCATCCTCCCCAGTGTCTCTTTCCCCCCTTCCTCATCACCCTCCCCTGTATCTCTTTACCCCCTCCCTCATCATCCTCTCCTGTGTCTGTTTCCCCCCTCCCTCATTATCCTCCCCTGTGTCTCTTCCCCCCCTCCCTCATCATCCTCCCCCTCCCTTGATCATAAGAGACACAGGGATAAGTGTGAGGGGTATTAGGGTAAGGAGTGTTAGGGATAAGTGTAAGGGGGGTATTAGGGTTAGGTGTTAGGGTGAGGGGAGTTAGGGATAAGTGTGGGGGGTGTTAGGTCTTAGGGATAAGTGTGAGAATGTTAGGGTTAGGTGTTAGGTTGATGGGTGTTATGGATAAGTGTGAGGGGTGTTAGGGATAAGTGTAAGGGGTGTTAGGGTTAGGTGTTAGGGTGAGGGATGTTAGGGTTAGGTGTTAGGGATAAGTGTGAGGGGTGTTAGGGTTAGGGTAAGGGGTGTTAGGGATAAGTGTGAGGGGTGTTAGGGTTAGGGTGAGGGATGTTAGGGATAAGTGTAAGGGGTGTTAGGGTTAGGTGTTAGGGTGAGGGGTGTTAAGGATAAGTGTAAGGGGAGTTAGGGTGAGGCATGTTAGGAATAAGTGTGAGGGGTGTTAGGTCTTAGGGATAAGTGTGAGGGGTGTTAGGGTTAGGTGTTAGGTTGATGGGTGTTATGGATAAGTGTGAGGGGTGTTAGGGTTGGGTGCTAAGGTGAGGGTGGGATGATGATAAGGGGGGAAGAGACAAAGGGGTGTCCTTGCAGCAGAGATCAAAAGAGTCCTTCAGGACTGTATTGCACACTGTGTACAGTAGCCTAGCTATGGTTTTCCCTATTGATGCAGTATCACCTACACTCAGCCTCCTCTCAGTAAGACTGCAAGTTAGTTATGATTCCAAAATGGCTGCTGTCCATGAGTTAGAAGGGTCTGGAAGGCAGGGTATGATGCTGATTGGCTGGAATGTGTCTGCTGACTGTGAATTGCAGGGTCAAAGTTTGCTCACTGATAAAGTATAGGGGGCGGGTTGAATATCGCATATGTTCGCAGTTCGCCGCGAACGCGAACATGCTATGTTCGCCGAGAACAGTCCGCCGGCGAACTATTCGAGACATCTCTATTTTTAAACTTGGTTTTCTATGCTCTCTTATGTTGTAGATAAGTACTGATAAATTCCATGTCACTTTAAAGAATAAAACTGACAGGGGAAAACTGAATAATGGAAAAAGAGAAAGAGAGAAAAGGGGACATAACAGGGTTTATATGGAGAGAAATGTGACAAGTAAGAATAGATTAATAGAGTAACATAAGCAAGGGGGTTGGAGGAGAAGGGAAAGAGAGATAGTAAAAGGGTATGAGATATCCCCAGCCTCCTTATGCCATAGCCTTGTTGATCTCTTATATATAATAATATATTGATTAATATAATAATAATACATTAATTTTGTTTTAGTTGCTTACATGCTGGCAACTTGCATTTATAAATGTTATTAGGGCTTGTCCGTTAATTGATTTACAAAGCACAGTAAATAAAATAGTGTATAAGTTTTCTAATTAAAATAATCTATATGTTAACTTTATGTTCATATATATATTGTTCAGTTGTGTCTGACTCTCCATGACCTTGTGGACCACAGCACACCATTGTCTCAGGCTGTGCTTATTCATAAATTTACTGGGGCGGGTTGCCAGTTCCTTCTCCAGTGGACCGTGATTTGTCTGACCTCTCTGCTATGACCTGGCCATCTTAGGTGACCCTACATGGTATAGCTCACAGCTTCATTGAGGTACACAAGTCGAATTCAATAAGGTCCAGAAATTTTGCAAATTCTGCACACCTCTTCCATACCTCAACTGACAAATAAAAAAAAAAATATTGTTCATTCTCCAGTGATCAGTAAGTGATGATAGAAAGACAAAATGCATTTTTCTCTACAGCCTTCAAAAATCGTGACATTCTTTAAAGAAAGATGTTATGGCTTACACAGTTCATAATGTTGTATGTTTATTACATTCTTCACCATCAAGTGCAGTTTTTCTTACAGTGTTTGTTATCTGATCCAGCACAGAAGGTGTTAAATCCATTTACTTAAGCAGCTCCTGTTTGCACTAATTGATGTTTGCTCTGATGGCACATAGCAGCTGAAGGACATTTGCCGGTGTCAGAGCCTGACATGCCGGTGTGGTAGATAATTAGGCAGGCCCCTATTTACAGACAAGGACACATTAAGTACAGAGCAGGGTATAGTGCTCTTCACACAGTGATGGAATCGCGCTCGGCTCTTCTGCACGCTGGTATTTTAGCTATCAAGCAGAGCATTTCTCTGTCTACTCCAAAGAGTTTTCTAACAATGTCTTGAATGATGTGTTACAACCTTGAGAAAATCCAGAATGATAAAAACTCCCGATCTGTAACCAAAACTGAGCTGCTCCATAGAGAATGACTGCAATTAAAAGGCTTGTGCAATAGGCTTTCATTTGTTTTTTAATAACTGATTAGCAGCATTTGTAGCTTTTAAAGCTAACCTTTTAAAGTTTAGTGTCTTGAACTTCAGCAGATCTATTCTCTCCTTCATGTATTAGGTGTCCAAGATGATCTGCTCCCCAAGACTACCCTTATTTGGTGTTTCATATTAAAGTCCTTAGGAACGTCAATCATCAAAAACCTTCTGTATTACTATGAGACCTGGGGACTCACTGGGTGTGATCCTGAGACTCGGGCATAGCTCAAGAAACATAGGGCCCTATTCTATTAGCTGCTCGCAAATGTCTTAAACTCATAAATGTGGCTGCAGGTTTTTTTTTTTTTTTTTAAATAAATGTGTAGATGTATTCTATTGACTTTAGCTCACAAATTCCGACCACAAGGCTGAACACGTAAACCCTGCCTTTTTTAAGTCTGATTTCAGGAGGCGTGATCATTTCATCTGACAAGCAAGCCCATAATTTACTTCTTAGACACAGCCAATAGTAAATGAGTCCGTCATCATGACGTCAGTAAAATAAGGAAGTTGGACGTAATCTGCAATGGGAGGCTAAGAATTAATTAGGGACAATAAGTAATATTTGACGATCGGCTCACAATCAAGCAATTCATAAAATGCATTAGATCATCTGTTCTAGTCCATGTGGGTTTCATGATATGTATTAACCCCTAGAGTTCCGGGATCAATAATACTCTAAAATAACATTTAAAAAATATATTTTTTCAATGGATATTTGTGGGTTTGGGACGACATTGCTTTTGGATAGAAATTCACTAACTAAAAACTTCTGTAAAAAAATATGCTCTGTGCTTATATAGAGCCCAATTTAACTGGCCAAATTGCAATTTAATAAGGCTTCTGGTTCCCCACTAGATCAATTATGTGCAAAGTTTTGATCAGACTACACCCTCTATGAGATAAGAAAGGCTCCTGTGAAAGTGCTAAATTGCAGAAACATTAGTGGAATAGCCTTCCAAAGGAAGTGGCAGGAGAAATAAAGTAAAGCAAATGCATAAAGATATTATTTTTTTATGTAGGTAGGAGAATTTGCAGGCTAGGTTTTATACAGGATTTTCACTGTATATTTTTGTCTGTCAATCATCTTTCCTAAGCCTCCTCCAGCTCTGAGTTTTATCTTTGTGTAAGAGTCCTTTTGCTATCCTTTAATAATTATTCCCTATACTTTTCACCTACTAAGAATGAAGCAAGGAGATGGAACCTGAGAACAGAGTCCAGCACATCAATTGCCAATTCATTTGATTAATCTGGGCATGTGTATTTTCCCTTTTAGACACTGAAACATAAGAAGCAGATCAAGATGGGAGAATCAGAACAACTGGTTAATACACAAAAATTACAAGTTAGTAAGTTTACTGCTTGAAAATGCAGTTTGTTGAAATAACATTCAACTCATAGAGTAATTGCGCTTGAAAGTTGAATATTCTAACAATAATTACATGAAAAGGTCCTCCTTCTAAACAAATAATGTTATGTAACATGAATATTTACATGGGCATGCTTTTTGTGGTGATAAATCACAAAAGCATGCCCAGGTGGTATATATGTATAATGATGAGAATTTAACATTTAAGTGTTTCTGTGACTAATATTAGTTATCTGACTTAGCATGCTTATGTGGTTTATTACCCCCCCCCCCCCCCCCCCAACTATGAGAGATAATGAATCACTTGAGATCAAATCATTAGGCGAGTGGGAGAACATAGTTACATAGTTACATAGTAATTTAGGTTAAAAACACTTTTAGTCCATCAAATTCAACCTTTTTAGATCTCCTCTGATCTGCAATATGCAGGTTCATTGTTAATTGATCCAGAGGAAGGCAAACAGAAAGAAAAAAACAAGAAAAAACCCTTTTGTCTCAAAAGGGGGGAAATCCTTCCTTACCCCAGGTACTGACGATCTTACTCCTGCCTGGATCAACACTCCCTCTCTAATTATACAGTATAACTCTGAATATACTTTTTATTTAAAAATATATCCAATCTCTTTATAAAGTTATTTATTGAATTCGCTGTCACCACCTCCTCTGATAGAGAATTCCATAGATTAACCACCCTTACAGTGAAGAACCAATTTCTTTCTTTAAGGTGCAATCTTTTTACTTCTAATCTCAAAGGATGTCCTCTTGTCAGTTCAAAACCTCTTGGCACAAAAAGCTCCCTTGACAAATCTTTATACTGACCCTGGATGTATTTATATAAGGTAATCATATCTCCTCTTAGATGCCTTTTTTTCTAGAGAAAATAAGCTTTGTTTGGTTAGTCTTTCTTCATAACTTAGCTCTTCCATTCCCCTTATTAGTTTTGTTGCCATTCTCTGTTCTTTTTCCAGCTCTAAAATGTCTTTTTTATGAAGTGGTGCCCAAAATTGTACTCCATATTCCAAATGAGGGTGTACTAGGGATTTGTATAGTGGCAGAATTATATTTGCTTCCCTTGCTTCTATACCCTCATTAATACATGCTATTATTTTATTTGCCTTTGCAGCTCCTGTCTGGCATTGAGCACTGTTAACTAGGTGGTTGTCCAAAAGTACTCCCAAATCCCTTTCAATATCTGATACCCCTAGATTGCTCCATTAAGAATATAAATTGCATGGATATTTTTCCTTCCCCGGTGCATAACTTTACATTTATTCATATTAAATCTCCATTTAGTAGCCCATTTCTCTAATTTATGCAATTCCCTTCGTGTCATCAGCAAAAATGGAGACAATACTTTCCGAAGTCTGTTTTTAAGTCATTAATAAATATGTTAAAAAGGAGGGGACCTAATACTGACCCCTGAGGAACCCCACTTACCACATTAGTCCAATCTGAATATGTTCCATTTAACACAACCCTTTGCTTCCTGTCTTTTAGCCAGCTCTCGATCCATGAGCAGCTATGGAAGGAGGGAGGAGGATAAGGATGCGAAGGTGGATAAGAAGGAGGAGAGAGGTACCAGTGGTTTGGACACCACAACATAACGGGGCTACACTACCTTAACAAGGTATATAGAAGAAAATAACCTATTTAGCTCATCTGCCTTTTCCTGGTCACTAATTGTTAGATGGCCTGTGTCACATTGTAGTGTTCCTATAGCTTCCTTCCTGGCCTTCTTCCCATTAATATATTAAAAACATATTTTAGGGTTAGTCTTACTCTCCTTTGCAACTAACGTTTCATTTTCTATTTTAGAAAGTCTAATAGCCCTTTTGCAAGCCTTGTTGACTTCCTTGTACTTACATAAAGCAGTCTCTGTCCCCTATGTTTTGTACATTACCGTTAGTTCCAGCATAAATATCTTCTCTGATTATAGGCTTAAATTCAGGCTTAACATACAGATAAATCTCTCCTCCCCTTTTACCGCTGCCCCTATCTTTCCTAAATAGGATATAACCATCCAGATTAACAGTCCAGTCATGAGATTAATCCCACCATGTTTCTATAATGCCTATTAAATCCAATTTCTCATTAACTGTTAATAATTCTAACTCTCCCATTTTTCGTGGCATGCTTCTGGCATTAGCAAGCATACAGTTCTGTAGTTCTGAAGTGCCTGTCACTATACTTGAGTTACTTAGTAGAACCTCCCTATTGACTATACTAACCCTCCCCCATCTCCTCCCCCTTGACTAGTTAATTTGTTTCTTACCCCCTCTACACTTTCTACCCCATTACTTCTATCCCCCCCATCTCCTAGTTTAAAAACTACCCCAGCCTTTCTACCATCGTTTCACCTAGCACACCAGCTCCCTCTTCATTAAGGTGCAATCCATCGCTGCTATAGAGAAAAAAACCAAACAAACAAAAAAAAAAACTTCCTTAATGCACCACGCATCAACCTACCTAAGCTATTTCTGTCTCCCTGGGCTAGCACTTGGCACTGGTAGTACCTCAGAAAATACTACCTTGGTGGTCCTTGCTTTAAGCTTATTACCTAGTACTATAAAATCATTCTTTAGGACTCTCCATCTTCCACTAACTTTGTCATTGGTACGAATATGTACCAAGACCGCCGATTCATTTCCAGCCCCTCCCAATAATGTATCTACCTGATCCACAACATGCAGAACCAGAGCACCCGGTAGACAGCAAACTGTTCGATTGCTGGGATCTGGGTGGCAAATCACCATGTCTACCTTCCTAATAATAGAGTCCTCTACCACCAAAACCTGTCTGTTGCTCTGCTTATGCTGCCCTCCCACTCCTCCAGTAGAACTGTTCTCCCGGCTGTTAGAGAGAACAGCTCTATCTGGCATTGCCATTCCTGAATGGACATCCCCAACAGTTTCACTCAATCTGGCAAATCTGTTGGTGTGTGCCAACTCAGTATTGGCCTGCCTCCTCCTTGTGTTCCCCCTGCTTCCCCTTGTAACTGTAACCCAGCTACCTCCCTGGACATCCTCACTAGCCCCAGCTCCTTCCTATATGCTAGGCCCAGCTAAACTATGCTCATTGAGCACCAACTCCCTTTCCAGTGGAACAATATCCAGTGCTGCAATTCTCCTCTCCAGTTCTCCAATTTGAGCTTCAAGATAGGCAACATGCTCACACCTGCCACAGAGATATGGACCCTTGATCAGTTCTTCCAACAGTTCATACATGTGACAGGATGCGCACTGAGTGAGGTAGTCACTGGACTGACTGATAATTACAATTTACAGTATGGAAAAAATTGTATACCCCTGTTTCTATTAGGTTCTTACTCCTCACCTGCCCACTAATCACAGCACAAGTACCCACATTCTCTTCACTGTCCAGGAGAAATTACAGAACAGAGGCAAGCAGAACACAAAAAGCCACAACACAGGAAAAACCACAACCCCTCTCAGCTGCCACTAATCAATGTACAAATACACAAACACCCTTACTGTTCAGGAGAAATCACAGAACAGAGGCAAAATATAAATATTATGTTTAAAATACCTATTTTTCTAATGCATCCACTAAAAATTTTAAAGGCAGCCCCTGGAGAAAACATCGGGAAGGGGGCTTTTGGCCGGGCTAGTGCTAGGGTAGAGCCCAGTTATTTGTTGATGGTCTTAGACCTCTGTTGGTCTGGAGGCCTCCTGGCATGGGGTTCCTGGAGGCCTCAGTTGGTTTGGGCTAATTTTTACTGTTGAGCAATTACCGCTGTTTTTATGTTTATCAATAAAGCTGTTTTAATCCCATGTTTGGTGTCACTTGTGATATTTGGGGGTTCTTGCACAAACTCAGTCACTTATGCTCAGGTCAATAACAACCAATTGTGTCACTCTAAAAATCAAAAAAGTTATAAAATATATGTTGGCTTATGAATTCAAGTAAGACCCTTTAATAATGCTACTAAATGGGCTTTTGGAAGGTTTAGGGAGAGATGGACAAAAACTAATTATACAAATATTAACTGCGACTGAGAGATTAACTGACTAGAAAAAAAATTACGAACAGCTCGACTTACAGACGACCCGTACTTAAGAACGGGCTCCCAAGGTTTTCTGTATGAGTTTGTTTTTATGATCTGTTTGTTTGAATTAAGAGTAAGAGCACAATAGTTAGTAATATTATTACAGTACAGGGATATTATTACGGTATCACACTGTATTATTATTACCACATACGAGCCATTATAGTATTGTTATTATTATTATTTTTGATCTGTATGTATCAAAAAATAAAATATAAGTTTCAAAACGTGTTTATCTTTTTCTAATTGTTTACCTTTTTTATATTGTCCATCTTTTTTTTATTTACTACTTTTTTTTAAATGGTTTACTTTCATTTTTTAAATGTATACTTGTCTGCTTTTTTGTCTATCTTTGTTTCCATTGTCTACCTGTTTGGTAAGCAGCTCACTAACACTGATTGCTGACAGCATTTACTGAGATTTTCGTGTATTAGGATCCAGCGTACACATTTCAGAGCATGATGGGGTTAGTGTCAGGATTTACATCTGAATAGTTATCAGCCAGCTGCATTTCCACTCTCTGGGAGATAGCTCCCACATGTCTAGTACAAGAGACATGCTGTATGAGTGTATCACAAAGATGTATGTGCTGTCAGAGTGTGGCGTTGCGCACAGGTTTGATGAGTCTGTGTGAGCTGACAATCTGAACTTGCGTGCACACACACTGGACTCTGCATTGACAGGGCGAGTACGAGCTGAAGTGTTGATATGTTATACAGTGCTGTTCATCTTGCATATGAAGTGACAGTGAAAAATTATATAATTATGCTGACATAGCAAAGGATGCAGTTAGTGAAGAAATTAAAAAAAAATACACATAAATAAATATAATTGTAGATTAGTTATTAAAAATTTTGGTGGAAGTGTTAGATATTTGAGCTTAAATGTTGTTTTTTTAAATCGTAAATTCAATGAAAAATCTATCACTCTGTTTTTGTGATAATGACTTCATCTCAATTTATCGACTATTTCTTAGTATAATGCCCAGGTTCCCCTTCTGGATCACTACATTGTTGTGGTGTAGGGACTGTGACCTATAGCTTGTAGGGTCACCCATGATGACCAAGTCATCATAGAGAGGTCAGACAAATTGTTGGCCACAGGAGAAGGAACTGACAACCCACTCCAGTATCTTTGCCAAGATAACATTATGGATAAGAACGACCAGATGTGCCTGGTAAGCTGTGGTCTATAGGGTCACAGAGAATCGGACACGACTGAATGACTAAGCAGTGTCCAGGTTGAAAAATAGTAATAGCCGCAGAGATTTACAGCCTAATTAAATTGCGATTCGGCAAATTTAAAAGGGCTCTATATAAGCACAGAGCATATTTTTTTACAGAATCTTTTAGTTAGTGAATACCTTGCTTTTGGATAGAAGATTACCAACATAAATCTTCTGTAAAAAAATATGCTCTGTGCTTATATAGACCCCTTTTAAATTTGATGAATCGCAATTTAGTAAGGCTGCTAAATTGTAAACATTTACAATAATCCTAATCTGTTTGCGTCTGGCCCATCAAAAATGACGGCAATAAAATTTGAAGCCTGGCAATGGTTTTTGCCACACATTGCGAGCCTCTCTTCCCTCTACTTTACTGGCCTTGCGATGATCGCCTTTGGCATTCATTGCGAGCCTCTCCCACCCTCTACTTGACGGGAGGCGCTCATTGCAAACCTCTACCCACCTCTACTTTATTTGGGGGCTCATCACTGGCCTTGCAATCAGCGCCTTTGGTGCTCATTGTGAGCCTCTCCCCCATCTACCTTGTCCATCCTCTACTTGACGGGAGGCACTCATTGCAAGCTTCTTCCCCCTCTAATTTACTGGCCTTGCGATGAGCGCCTTCAGCGCTCATTGCGAGCCTCCCCCCCCCCCCCTACCTCTCCCAACCTCTACTTGACGGGAGGCGCTCATTGCGAACCTCTCTCACCCTACCTCTCAGCCCCTCTACTTGAAGGGAGGCGCTCATTGCGAGCTTCTCCCAACCCCCCCACACTTTACTGGCCTTGCGATATGTGCCTTTGGCACTCATCACAGGCTCGCAAAAAGCGCCTCTGATGCTCCTTGCGAGCCTCTCCTCTACCTCTCCCCCCTCTACTTGATGGGAGGCGGTCATTGTGAGCCCCCCTCTACTTCCCCTCCCTCCCCTGTGTCTCATCCCCCCTCTCCCTCCCCTGTGTCTCTTCCCCCTCCTCTTTGTCTCTACCCCCCTCTCCCTTACCTTGTGTCTCCTTCCCCATCTTCCTATCTTATGTCTCGCCCCCTTCCTCTCCCTCCCCTGTGTCTCTCCCCCCCTCCTCTGTGTCTCCCTCCCTCCTCTCTCATACGTGTCTCTCACTCTTCCTCTCCCTCCCGTGTCTCTGACCTCGCTTCTGAGCATGCGACTGCTTGTGCACCCGGCCGACACTCGTGAGTGCGCGCGCCCACTCGCGTGCGATCCCAGCCCCGGCGCAATGGGCATGCGCATGCGTACCTGATGCTGCGCAATGCGCATGAGCAACTCGTAATTGCGAGTTGTCTGGCACGCAACTGTTAACATTGCATGAAGACAACTATAATATGTGATACAAACTGGGCATGTTCTTGTGGTATATCGCTCACTACTGTAAGAAATAATTAATAATTTGAGAGACTGTATCATGTTATTTAAGCTAACAATATCCAACTTTCAATCTCAGTTATCAAACACTACCACTCAGTATTTCCAACTTGTACTTGTGATTTGTGCAGTAACTCACAGGTTTACAGTGTCAGTTTAAGTCTGATATATACAGTACCTGCTCTATTACTTAGTACTATCATAAAAACAAATACAATATTATCCAACATGAGTACCGATATGTCAGGGCAGCAAACAAGTATTTTCTCTCTATCTCTTTACTTCAGTCCTCTCTTCTGTTTTTCTCTCTCCTCCATCTTTTCTATCTCTTGCTGAATCCTCTCTTCACTCATTCTTAGTCTCCTCCTTCTCTTTCTTTTTTTCAATCCGCTCTTCTCCTACTCTCATTTTCCTCTTATCTCTCCCTCTTCTTTTCCTCTCCTCTTCCCGTTTTTCTCATTTCTCTCTCCTCATTTTTCCTTTCTCTTGTTCAATTTTATGTTCACTAGTTATTGCACTCCTCTATTTTCTCATCTTCAATCCTCTCTTCTCCGTCCTCTGATTTCCCTTCTATCTCCCCTTCTCATTTTCCTGCCCTTCCCTTCTTTCATTCTCCTCTCTCTGTTCTATATTTCCCTATCCTCTTTTTCTCTCATCCTTCCTTCTTATGTGCTAATCTCTAATATTGATCTATATCCTCTTATCTATCTCCTTTCCATTACTAATCTTCCTTATCTCTCCACTTATCTCTCTATCTCCTCCTCCCTTCTCTTCTCTCCCTCTCTTCATTCCTTCCTCCTCTCCATCCCTCTCTTATCTCACTCTCCCATTCTATCCTTCTATTGTCATTCTTGTTATCCCCTCCTCATTTCATTACTAATCTAATCTCCCTCCTCTCTCTACTGTCTATTTTTTTCCTCTCTGCCTGACTCCCCCTCTTCTTTGTCTCCCCCCCCCCCCTGCTCTATCACTGTTTTTCTCAATCCCTTTCTATCCTTCATATGTCATTAATTTAATCCCCTCCTCTCTATTCCTCTATGTTCTCTCTCTTCTCTTTTTTCTCATATGTATATCTTTGTTTTCTATTCTCCTCCTCTCTTTATATCCCCCCTTCTCCCTCTCTCTTCTCTATATGTCTCTCCTATCTCTCTGCCTGATGTCTAACCAATTACATACCCTTTTTTTACTCCAAGACTATATATAGGTTCTGTAACAATTTAGATTTAATGCCTGCTATTACCTAGTCACAACTTCTGTGCCTCCTAAAAATGTCCATCACTAGGTCCTAGGCAGTAATATATAACTACTTATTCCAAAATATTATTACAAAATGCTGACATATGTTAGTTTTTCAATCTTTTTGTATTTTTTTATTTAGTCAAGACAGCGGAATAGTACATTAGGTAAATATTAGATTTACACACTCGCTTAGCCATAAAGGTTTGATGTGTTTCATTAAAGAGGCAGAATAATTGCTTTAGGCTGTAGGTATGTAAGCGCTGCTGTTAAACCACCTGACCATGCGTAAAATTGTGTCTTCCTTTTACAACATTTCTATGATAATATCAAAAGCTCCATGATTAAACTTGTAGTGCAACCATATCTACCATCATAAGAGAGCAGTAAATGTGCAGAAAATGAGTGTGTGCTCCATCCAGGGATCGCCCGGTAATGACTGGAACAGAATGAAGATTCAATTAAATATGGCAGATACAGAACAAGCTATATGAGAGACAGGGCTACTGTATATTCTGTACTAGCGAATTGCCCGTCAAAAAATGACGGCAATGAAATTGTAAGGTAGCTAATGCTGTTTGGTGTATAATAATGAAATATGTAATACATTACTAAATGAATATACTGTACCTATTTTGAAGCATTGTGCTGAAGAGCTGGCAATCTGTGTTGATGTTGCTGGAGCATTAGTGGTGTGGAGCTGCTGTGTAAGCATGCTGAATGTGTGCACTGTGTGGTATGAATATCCGTAGGTCGTTTGTTGCGTTTTGCGAGTTTGTTGTGGTGTTTTGCAAGTTTCTTGTGGTGTTTTGCGAGTTTAGAGTGCTGTAGCCTCGTTTTCGTTTTGTTTGGCGGCCATTTTTTCTCTCGCTTAGATTTTTTTTTAGTCTCTAAACTGTTTTATTTCGAGTAAAATCGAGGTGTAAGTTGTATTTTTGAGGTCCTGGGTGCTCCCTCTTGGTGTAGGTAAGGTTTTTATGTATGTGCTGTGTGTATGTATTGTGTTTTACATTTTGTAATGTTCGCGAGTTGCATCCGAGTGTTGCGAGGCCGTAATGTGTGTGAACGTGTGTCGTATGTTGTTTGCGAGTGTCGTAATGTGTGTGTCGTGCTGTTTGGTTTGCAACGTGAAGTTTGCGAGGGTCGCAGTTGCTGGCATGGAGCGCCTTCGGCGCTCCATGCCAGCAACTGCGGCCCTCGCTTTGCGAGGTCCTCAGGTGCTGGCATGGAGCGCCAACGGCGCTCCATGCCAGCAACTGAGACCCTCGGCCATTGCCCTCGCTTCGCGAGGGCCGCGACTCGCGTAGCGAGCCCGCAGCGTTAGCAACAACTCGTACGCTCACAACTATATATGTGATATTATGAAAAAAAAAATATATATATATATATATACATTTAAAAAAAGTTGAGCCTAATTAAAGGTGCTTGTTTGTGATACATTTAACAAGCTAACATTATCAGCAGCTGTGTTTTTAGAGGAGTCCATCTAGTCGTTCTTCCTGAGAGCAATATTATGAGTGTGTGTTTTTATCCATCTGAGAAGGGAGGGGTGGGACTAGAGGTAAAAGAGAGGGATAGTTAAATAATAATTATTATAATAATAATATGATGATGATGATTTTTTTAATAATTGTATCTGAAAGTGACGCCAGCCCTTCCTCGTCACAAGTCCATAAACAGGCAGCTTGCATCAACAGATGCAAGTCCTGCTCTCCAGAAATGTAAACGTCCTTCTCACACACAGCTTACTCCAAAGATTCATGGATGTCTGCACAGTCTTGCAGAGGCTTATTTTTTTATTTCTAATTAAAAATAGATTTATGACTTCTCTCTCCTACCCCTGCTCAGTAGATTAAAATACTGCCATCATAAGTCATACAAAATGGAATGTTGCATTACACAAACTAATCTTCAAAAGTTGAAAATAACTCTTAAAATGGTTTTAAATTCATAGCTTACATTACTGTTGTTTGTTTGTTAAATACTTTACAAACCTTATTTTATTTTCATAAAATATAGTCATCCCCTAAAAAACAGCAGGTTCCAAATATCTACATTTTAATAGGTGGGAACATTCTTACATATGAGTTGCTCGTATATGAAACACAAACAAGGACGTCCATAATCTTTACAAAAGTTATATAACTTGATTTTTTTGCATTTAATTGATGAAGTAGTTTTTGGAGAGGATAGATGATGTCCGATACACAAGAATACTACTTGATACTGGAATACTAGGTTGAACTAAAAAGACCATTAGGTGGTGTCCCTGTTACCGTGCATTTGAGAAAAGCAGCTGGCTAATCGTATGCCTACGTTAGCTGCAGACCCCTAATTTAGACCGTCTTTATAGTAAAAAATTAACTATTAACATAAAAGTATAGATTTGAAAGCAGATATGAACCAATAGGCTCATCTAGTTTGCCCATTCTATCAATTTTGGCTTGGTTAATCCTCAAAAGAGCTTTAGGCATGCTTGAATTCCTTTATTATATTATCCCTATACTTTTTATGCTGGAAGGCTCTTCCATTTATCTATTACCCTACCTGTAATGTGATCCTCTCCCTTAAATCTTACAATTTCCAACTCCACACTCAAGACTTCTTAATCTTGCACTTGTATTTTACTGGAATTGTCTTCCCTCCGGAATTAAATCATTTGATAGATTTCAAGATCATATAATTACATTGAAGTAGTTCTGTGAAGGCAAACTTACTCTTTAATTGACAACCAAATACCCTACTCAGTTTGCTCGGCATATATAAGCTGCCTCCCCTTAACATGCTCCTTGGATTTAGTTATGGATCCTCCTATTTGAGGGGGTCTGGAGCAGCCCTTTTCCTCAGCAGTGAGTGGTGGCTCTCAGTCACACTTCTGTGGTCTCTCAAACTCTCCTTGCTGTCAACTCAAGAAACCCAGTCATCTGCTTGGAAGTAACAGCTCAATCAATGAAAACCTTTGTTGAGCAATTTTGTTCATATGTTCGTTTTTTATCCATTAGGATAACCAGAGAGTTCCTGGGACACCCCAGTAGAAAACAGTGTTTCCTGTAGTGAATACAGATGAATAAAAATAAATAACAGTTAGTAAGAGCGATCATCACTTTATCTATACCTGAACATGCCAACAGAGAAATATAGGAGAACGGTTGCACAGTGATCTATATCTAATCAAGTACCTTGTATATGTATATCTGGATCAAGACATAGACATTGTAAATAACTGATTATTATAGATCTAGATATAAGAATATATTATAAATTGCAGATATAACTTTCTTTTCTGTCGGAGACCGTGAAGGAAATATTTTGCCTACCTTGTGGCTTCGTAACAAAGCACTGCATGATGTTTGTTGGGTCTGATAAATACAAAACTTTGACAAGTCTTATCCCCAACAACATAAACCTGTTTATACAATAAAACAGAAATGTATTTTTCCTTTAGATTTAAATGGCGCTCATGTAAACTCTCAGTAGAAAACAAATCTTAAGAAAAAATGGACATAAAAAGATACAAATATAATGGAAACTAATATTACTGAATTGATTTTGAAAAACTGTGTGAGCCTCATTCAATTGCGATTTGGCCAATGGAATAGGGCTCTATATAAGCACAGAGCATATTTTTTTACAGAAGTTTTTAGTTAGTGAACTTCTATCCAAAAGCAAGGTCTTCACTAACTAAAAACTACTGTAAATAAATATGCTCTGTGCTTATATAGAGCCCTATTCCATTGGCCAAATCGCAATTGAATGAGGAGAACTTAAATATCTCAATTCAAATCTCCTGGTTTGTGTGCGTTTATATACAAAAAAAACTTTTTTCCAAAGTTACCGTAACCTATATTAGGACAACTAAAAATAAACCTTTTGTCTACATAATTGTAAGTAGTTATAGGTATTAAAACATTTTAAATCCAATAAATGTCTTAAAATATAATTTGAACAGTAATTTCCCATTGTGCGAAACTCTTGAAAACAATGCAGGGGTGGAACCAACTTCGGTTGAGGTAATTAATTAAAACAGTTCTCTGTACTCTTTCAAGTAGAAATGTTTTGATTTTTTACAAGTACTTTTATAAACTGACTGGTCACCTCAACTGCTTTACACATGGGAAGACTAAGGTTATAATTTAAACCACCAGCGTGGCCACACATTTTGCTATATGGTTCTTTGATTAACTGGCTAAAAATCATTTTCATTCAGGATAAAATAAAATAAAGGTTTTTCACATCTTCGTACAAGACCCTGGTCTCTAAGATATAGCACAGGGTTACAAAGTAGATGTTTGGGTTGTGACGTTGTTAAAAAAACACTTTCATTTTGTTACTGGGTAGCTTTGAAAGCCTTTGAGAGGGACGCAAACAGCATTTTTTTTTTCATCTTAAAGGGGCACAGCAAAGACCAATCACCATCTGTAGAGATTTTGCAGCCCAGGAAATTAAGGTCTGTCACTGCCTCCACTTCTCCCCATCTATTTGAAAGGAACTGAGATTGCTGTTTGTCATGATTTTCGTCTTTTTAATGTTGACCAACAGACCAGCTTTAACACTCTCTTATTTCACTCTCATCAATAGGTCCTTTAGTTTCTTCAGCCATCAAGGTAGTATTATTAGGTCGGACTCTTTTTTTTTTTCATTCTAAAAACATTTTTTTCCTATTTTTAAGTGTAGTTCAGTATGTGTTGAAATTGTGACTATAATAGCCCTTTAAGCCCTAACCATAACCTTATGATAAAGCAGACTAAGCAGCAACCCAGGGGCATGTTATTTACAGGGGCAGGTCCTCACAGTATTTTATTAGTGTATATATATATATATATATATATATATATATATATATATATATATATATATATATATATATATATATATATATTGTAGCGGAACCCATCACTGTTTTAAACTGTTTTATGATTATTATGGTTAAAATATGATCCTACTATATATATGTTGGTTGATGTTCTACAGAATATATTGGCTCAGAATATTAGCCAGACTTTTGCAGACCTAGGCTAATAGATAATCCTGTTACAGAGATTCAAGAGATAAGAAAGTTGTAAAGGATCCTAGCATTTTCCAAAGTGTTTTCATTCTCTGATAAGAACAAAGAAGTGTAATTGAATCAATGTCTGATTGTATCCAAGTTGCCAGGGAGGTGTGACTCACCTATTGTCCTATATGTGTATTGTATGGGGGATATGTGAAATGTTTGTGTGTTATGTGTAAAACATACTTTTACTAACTTTTGAACCCCTGGTCTGATTCATGCCATTTTTGTTATATGTTGTTCCCCTGGGTGAGAGCTATTGAATGGTGCGGGACTTAAAGGTGTACCCCCTGTATTTGGGGTACATCCAGAATGTGGTTAAAATTGTGTCTGTTTTAATTGTGTTACCTGTTAGGAGGAGACGTGGGGGTTGAACCATGCAGATAATTGGCTGTGATAATTATGTGGGTGTAGCCCTTCAGAGGGCACCATTGCATAAAAGGAGATTCCCTGTCATTAAAATATAGTTCTACTTGACCCTTCAAAACGTAGCCTTGTTTCGTTATTGAAGGGATCGCTATATCATACTGGGGATTGCTATGCTTTTGCATACTCCCTTGAGCTGTAACTACTGAACGCTTGTTCCTGTCGTACTATCCTTGGAGTCTGTGGTGGTTTTGGTGTCCGGTGCAGTGCTTGTAGGCCTTGACGCAAGCTAGGACGCATCCATCAACGGAGGTACCCGGTCGGGGTGCCAGTAAATCCGTTACATATATATATATAATAGATAGATAGATAGATAGATAGATCTAGTAGCACTTAAAACATAAATTTGGCCTTGGTCCAACCCCTGTTATGATTTGGGCAATAATTTACAGTTTTCCAGTTTTCAACATTTTCCTGTAAATTATTCTGAAGATGAATATTTGAATGAAGATGACTTCTTGTTCACAGTAATTTAAACTGAAGACAATAAATTAAGAGTTACAAAAGATATTTATCAATTACTGCCAATACGCTCTCCATTAGCATAAACATTAGATTGTCCTTAATGGATGGATCAGAAAACCACATTGATAAATAAACTTTTCAAAATTCAATATAAGTTCACTGCAGGAAAATATATTTATTTTTACTAACATTCAATCGCTAAAATACTGTATTAGCGATAATTTTAATTTATACCATTTTTGTAATGTCTGATGTGTCACCTTAATATCATGCCCTACTCTCAACAATTTTAAAACCCATCTTCAAAGCCATTTTTTCAAAGAGGACTTCCAATAACTATCTATGACAATACAAATACATAAAGAATTTAGAAGATCTCCTTATTCAATATGTTGTAGACTAGTCACCACATGCATCTATCAGTCTTCTCTAGCACTCCATAGATTGCAAGCTCATTTGGTCAGCACAAATATATAGAAATAATAATGTATATATAGAGAAATAATAATAATACTAATATATATTGTGTAAACCTCAAACCAGGGTTATGAGAACATTGCCTTCATTTAAATGAAAATATATTATGTAGAATAGTCGAGCTGGTTTGGCTTCTACTTGTCCTTCTACCACAAGCTATAAGATTGGTGCTTTGTCATTGGTCATCTACAAGAGTAAAACCAATATCTCAGAGTGCCTCAGTATATTATTCATTCTCTGTGTACAGTCAAATGACTTTATTGGCACTGTGGAGTTATTAAATATGGCCATTGGCTTGTACAAACTTCATTTGATGAATGATTTGTTATTATTTAACAGTATCATTCTTCCATCCAGAATGGTGCCGTAGCCTTCGTTTCTGGGAAGTCGTTTCCTCCCTCACATTGAGCTCATTATATGAGCTATAACCTCTAGTGTAACTGGAATTAGTGGCCTGAAAAGAGCCAGCTTTGCAGCTAAACACCATGGAGGGCATTGCAAAGGCATTTAGAGTTGTAAGCAAAGGAAAAAATACCATGTCCTGTGATGTTAAAGTCAATAAACTATCCTTTTATCCAAAGGACATAGATGAAACCAGTGGCTTCTCCCGCTGGCCAGAAGCAAATAAAACCTTGACTTCAACACAAACCAAGCATTATACTTTCTTCTTCTAGGTTAGCTAATGACATTGCTTTGTCATGTCCTATTCCCAGGGACCCGAAACCTTACAATGGCGTTCACTTGGAAGCAGTTGATTGACACAGATTCTGCTTTTCACAGAAACATTTTCTTAACTTTCAAATTAGACGCACAATGTGGATTTAAAAAGTTGGCAAAAAAATTCCCTTTCGTTCAAGATAAAAGAAAATAAATAAAGGTTTATTCACATCTTCGTAAAAGACCCTGGTATCGGACATATAGCACAGGGTTAAACAGTAGATGTTGGGTTGTGACATTGAAAAAAAACTTCATTTTGTTACAAGGTAGCTATCAAAGCCCTTGAAAAGGACACAAACAGCATTTTTTTCATTTTAAGGGGACACAGCAAATATTACAACTATGGTACAATTTTAAACAATACATAAGAAAATATTGTATCAAACAAATATTATTTTTAATGGTCCTTTCCTATAATCTTATATGGCAATTTCTAAATTGTGTCTATGAATAATCTTTTTTTAATCCCCCCACACTATAGATCTGTATCTTATCTTTGTGTTGCAATCCATTTATTGCTAATTATTCTTCGGTGGGTTGTGATGCATTTGAAGTACATAATAATATATTACGCACTAAATGTAAAAGAGCATGTTAAGTGGGTAGCAAGAGAGATTAGTTAATCTTATTGAATAACTATTTCCTATGCGTTTGTAATATGCTAGTGTATGCTCTCAAAGGGGACATGATACCTTAAAAGTACTTGGATTTATTTCAAGCAATGTTACATTAACATTGGACCTGCACCTCCACCTTCTTGGCAAACTCTCCACCGGAAATCATGCAGAATTCTCTTAAAGATACATAGGGGTGGTCTAAATCAGTGGTACTCAACCTGGTCCATAGTGGGCGTTTCAAGCTTTCATGGTGGGCGGTGGGGTAATCGCTAGGTGGCCTCGCTGACGAGTGATGTCACACGCAGTAGACCCGCAGCACCACACATGGCTGGTTGGAGGGCTGGTGAAAGGGCCTAGTGACAGCAGTCTGGACCGGATGACTATCTAGTAAATACAGGGTGATACATAGCTAGGGTCATATGATTTATGTAACCAGAAATGAGATAGGGTAAACTGAGTTATTGCGGCACTGGTGGGCGTTAAGGGAATTTTCCATCAAAAGTGTGCGGAACTAATCACATATATAGTTGTGGGCAAGCGGGTCGTTGCTAACGCTGCGGGCTCGCGAAGCGAGGGCCTCAGTTGCTGGCATGGAGCGCGAAAGGCGCTCCTTGCCAGCAACTGTGGACCTCACAACATTTACAGACTTACGACAAACAAATACGAGCCGCGGGACTTAGAAAAAAAAACATTATGACCTCGCAAGAATAGGACTTTAACGGCCGAATCACGTGAACCTGAAAACCTTAGAAACACAATAAAAACACACAAAAAATACATAAAAAACATATCCAAAGCAAGGGGGGCACTCAGGACCACTGCAAGTGAAGTTACACCTCAATTTAAGTACAAATTCCTGAGGTTAGAGACACGAAAATCCCCTAAGCGAGAGAAAAAATGGCCGCTGAAAAAACGAAAATGAGGCTACAGGACCCTAAACACACAAAACTCCACAAAACACATACAGACTTTCTCAAAATCCGGACGAGGTCCACGAACACGGACACAAAAGCAGCCACAGCCGCGTACCACACATTAGCCGCCTTTTTTCAACACTAACTTCCTGAATGGGAAGTATACAGCTACCCTAACGGATTTTACTCGCGCACGCAGCCTATTTATACTACACACTGCACACATTGCTGACACTTACACAGCAGCTCCACAGCACTCAAAACACACATTGTATGCTGCAGGAACATCAAAATAGATTGTCAGCTCTTCAACACAATGCTTCCTGCATATATTACTTCCAAATAGGTAAAGTATATTCCTTTATTAATGTATTATTTAGTTCATTACCATACACCAAACAGCATTATCTCACTTACAATTTCATTGCCGTAATTTTTTGACAGGCATTATTCTAGTAGGTTGATAACCTCTGGTCTATATATTGCCAGCAATCTGCATTTTAGAGGAAGTTTTTGTACTGTTCCTGCCCAAACCAGAGTTTTGTAATGGAAAACTAGTTATGTTACAGTTTTTATAATTATAGTTTGGAGCAGCTTGTCTCTTTGATTATAAAAGGCTGCAGACCCCTGCTGGGGCATCATTCAATTGTGATTTGGCCAATTGGATAGGGCTCTATATAAGCACAGAGCATTTTTTTTTAAAATAAGTTTTTACTTAGTAAACTTCTACCCAAAAGCAAGGTTTTTACTAACTAAAAACTTCTTTAAAAAAAGTATGCTATGTGCTTATTTAGAGCCCTATTCAATTGGCCAAATCGCAATTGAATGAGGCCCTTGGTCTATCATTTATAAATCACTTCTGAAATTTGAGATTCACCTGCTGTTCAAGGGCCTCATTCAATTACAGTTTGGCCAATTGAATAGGGCTCTAAATAAGAACAGATCATATTTGTTTACAGAAGTTTTGCTTCTTCTATCCAAAAGCCAGGTCTAAAAACTTCTGTAAAAAAATATGCTCTGTGCTTATATAGAGCCCTATTCAATTTGCCAGATCACAATTGAATGAGGCTCCAAGTCACATTAAAAATACAAGAAATTATTTGGTACGTTGTTGAATGTTACATTAATATATGATTGCATACATATAGCATTTGGCCATATATCCATGATAATCCCAACCCTTAATCTAACCCAAAACAAATCTATACAAGTGGTCTTCAGGTTAAAGACGACAATTTACAGACAGTTTATGAACTCGTTCCCAAGGCTTTTTGTATGATTTTGTTTTTATTTTCTGTGTGTTTGAATTAAAATAAAGAGCACAATAGTTTCTGTAACTTATTATTACAGTACAAGGATATTATTTTTATTATTATTATTATCACAGTATTACACTGTATTATTATTACCACGTATGAGTTATTATAGTATTGTTATTGTTATTATTCATATCCAACCTAAAGATGTTCTCAGGAATGGATCTTGTCCGTAACCCGGGGACTGCCTGTATATCTAAATATCAGTAGATAGAATGGGAAGACCAGATGGGCCTTTTTTGGTTCTTGTCTGCCATCAAAGCTATGTTTATATCCTTAACTGACCATATGCCTCATAAACCCTTGATCATAAACACAATCTTCAGGCAGTAAATAGCAAACTCCAAAGAAAGTTTATTCTATCACTCTGAAATTAAATTCCTTCTGGATCTCTTCCTTCTTGTGATGAAGGGGCTTGTGTACCTTAATGAAGCTGTGAGCTATATCATGCAGGGACACCAAAAGATGGGCAGGTCACAGCAGAGAGGTCAGACAAATTGAGGCCCACTGAATAAGGAACTCGCAACCCACTCCGGTATCATTGCCAATATACTAGAGGCATAATGATAGATGTTCCTGGAGTGCTGCGGTCCATAGGGTCATGGAGAGTCAGACACAACTGAACGGCTAAATACACACACACACATAGAATTAAAAACTGATAAAGCACTTTATCTACAGATTTAAAGTATATCATATTTGTAACCATTCACATGTCCCGATTTATAAACTAACAGATAAATATTGCTTCTAGCAGAGAAAAAAAAACCAAACATTTTTAAACTGTCATCTTTCCTTTATGACCACGTTGTCAAAAATGATACAAGAGCTCGCTGGCAACTTTAGTAGATAAAATCAAAGTGTCATATCTGTTGATATAATATTGTGTATCACGTCAGCCCCTCCTGAACATGCCCCTCCTGCTAACCTTTTCTTGAAAGATATTTTTCACTTTTACTGCCTCGTATTTTAGACATCCATCAAGAAGCACAAAATACCTTTCACCAGTTGACCCATTAGGTCAGTTACTTCCAGTTAAAGTGAAACTTTGTGTGTTAAAAAGTTTTAGCTATAACTAAATGTACTCTCACTGTCTGCGCCTTGACATGTACAATTCAGATTGCTTCACAGCTGCTAATGAGGGACCATATGCTATGAGATATGTTCCAAAATACATACAAAATCTAAAATTAAAGGTATATCTAAGCTTCCCTGTTTTTACATTTTTCTAATCTAACACATGCTGCTTATATCAGAAACACACATTACATTGAGTCATTCTTTACACATACAGATTTATTTTATTTAAAACAATTTGGTTTCCACACCCACATAGCTGCTTACATAGGCACCTGGTACCTACCAATAGAAACACTGCATTCAGATACATTTGTAAACCTCAATCCAACAGAAGCACAGTGAAGAAATCCAAAGCAATGTCTGATCTCCTGCTTGCTTTCTTGTGGTGGGAAAAAAGACTACATGGCTCGTGATGCTTTGCTGCAAAGACTGACTTCTCAGACATGGCAGCAATGTTATAGCTGCTGTGATTGGCCAAAAACGTTATGAACTTTATACTAATTTAGGTAAGAATTTTAGGGGCATTCCTTCTCAATATCAACTGCCAGAAAAAACTTAAGACATTTGCAAACTCCAGGGTAAGTTTATTAATGTTTATTTGGGGATTTTATTCATGCAAAAAATGTTTGCATACAATATTGATTCTCCTCTAGCAGCTGCATTCATAATCCAAAAAAATTAAATATGCCTTTAAAGGGACAACTGTTTTTTTTTCTGGTATTTAAAAGAGAACATTTTAAATATTAGAAAAGTTGTTTTTTTCATGTAAAATATTAAGTAAAACCTGTTTTAAACTTAATTGAAAGGAAATGTAGAAAGCATACTTTAGTCTGTAGATCTTGTTGGTTGGCAGAGGGCAAACCCCAAGATTATTTACAAAGTACACACAAATAAGGTTACCAACCCACAGGGCGTATACATAACAATAACATACAATACCGATACCAGCCCAAGAACATTACAATAACCATCTCATATTTCCTCACTTTCTTTTTTTTTTTGTTACAACCTCTTCCACTTGTTTATTTTTTCTACCCTTTTTTTTTTACAGAACAAACGACAACAAAGCCATAAACTTCCCAACCCTTAACATCCTGGGAGGGTGGGTGAGTATCACCACGCTGGAGGGCCGCCGAGTGAGGCAAAATGGCGCCCACATGATGCGCCCGCCTACAACGTCACTGCGCCTGCCCCACAGCGCACAGGAGGAAGCGCGCCCAGGCTCAGCCGGGTCATAGGACACTCCCGGTTACCCAGGGAGCCTGGCCCGCAGGATTCATTGGCATTTAGCACAGTATAACCTTAACAGGGTAACCCACTAAAATAACAAGGCAGACAACGATATGGGGAAAACCACGGGCCACAGCTTTATTGGCTAACACATTTACACATTACACAATGAAGACGGAGGACCCACGTCCATGGGGCCCACTTACTTGTCACTGTACCACGCCCCTGAGGTAGGGGCACAACCCCTTTTGTTACCTACTGAGACGGGCAGCTCCCCCATCCAAAACCCGAGCAGTCACGGGACCCCTCATGGGGATGTGACCCCCCCAGCAAAGCTCTGGCCCGCTTGACCCCCTTCCTAAATTCAAGCATCACTAACTCGAGCTCGATTTCAGTTAAGTGTATACCATCGGCCAGAACCAATCATCCTCAGATTTATCCTCAAACTCAGCATATCGCAGCGCCAGGAATTCCAACCTCCGGAAAAAAGTAGTCACCAACTTACTTACCTTAACACGTGCCCTATCAAGGCGGATGGAATCCTTGGCAGAGCGCCAAACCCTTCTCCTAATGATCTCCGACCAAATAATAACTACTCCTGGGAATCTATCCCTCCAGCTAACCATATTCCTCTTAATGTCCCTGACCAACCGATTCATGGGAACCACCCCTAAATCATTGCCCCCTGCAAGTACTAACATAATTGCTGGGTTACCACAACACTGAAACAAATGATTAATCAACCCATTCAATTCTGCCCACCGCAGGCCATGTCTACCCGCCCAGTGCACCTCCAAGACATCTTCAAGAACGCCTAGTTGCAGGCCGCCCGGCGAAACTGCTGCGAACCTCTGAGCCCAATAAATATAAGAGTGTCCGACAACCCAGAGCTTAGTATGCGGCTGCCGTGGGTCTCCCATATATCTTTTAGCATCTGGATTCCCACCTCCCAATTCTCCTCACCATTACCTCAGGAAGCCCTAAGCCTGCTGCTACTGTGGCCACCCTGATCCGGAATGAGTGCATATCGAATTCGGCCCTATCAAACCCTAGGCGCTGTAAACAGCCCTTTAGGACTTGAGAGAATTGGAAGCGGGAGAGGGCAAGCCCATCCTCGTGTATTAGCAGAGTTCCTAGGTATCGTGGCCTGTGCCTAAGATATTTTCTAATACAATCCACGGGGCAACACTCAGAACCCACCCTGTGCAACATCATTTCCTTCCTTTTTCCTTCCTGGTCTGTTTTCGACCGCCGGAGCTTAATCGCCACACTGTTCTGGTATAAGCAGACGTCTACTAGCTGGAAGCCCCCGGCATCCCGCTTGCTAGCCGATATCAGTTCCCCTACTCGGAATGCCCCTGAAAAGGCCAGAGAAAAGGCAGTATGGAAAAGCAGGGTTATGAAGGGAGAGCTATACACGTCACCCAGCGTAGAACTGATCCGGAGTAACAGAGCAAACGTGATGGAGCGCCTCCTGTCACTTCACCTATAAACATACCACCAATCACGCGCTTCACCAGAAACACCTTTCGTCAGGTCTGCCATCCCAGCCAACTTAAACATGAAGGCTAAGGCCACCACCTGCTGCCCCACTGCGGCTTTTAAGCAGTCGTCGCTCTTACAGCGAAGTAAGTACCCTAACAAGATGCCTGTCATGTTGTTCTCCGAGCCCGTACCACCTGCCAGCTCCACCAGGTCTTGACACTTTCCCCAGACCTTTTTGTGAACCGCCCACGTGGCTGGAGCTAATGATTGCCGTACCAGCGCCGCTATTTCTGCACTCCAAGCTCCCAAAGTTCCGCCGGGACGCTGAAGCCCTCATGCTCCGAATGCAGCACCAGGAGCCTGAAGCGATCCTACTGGAAACGTTTTCCACCATGCCATACTGCCGTAGGTACAATAAGCACTTCTAATCTCCTCCAAGTAGACGAAGAGGGATGAGCACTGAGTAAGGGAATATTTCCCCTATGACGCACGCCATAATAAAAAAAGCCAGCTGTCAAATGTGCGCAGGATCCTGGAAAGTTGACGCCTATCGCTTATATTCCCACGAATAGAGGAATCAGCAGGGTTCGACAAACTCCCTACGCCAAATACGCTCCTGCATATCCTGAGTTAGGTGGGGCCCCAAATTATCCAATGAGCATACTGCCATTGCTCTCCTGGACACATCCGATACCCTAACCGTTTCTGGAAACACAGCGGGTGGAAGAATGACCACAAGACTGTCAGCGAGTCTATCCCCCGTAACCCGCATAACCGTGGAAACAGCTGTCCGTTCTTCCGCCACCGGGGAAGAAAGTCCCGCTGCCCAAGCCTTGGCCGCTAACCCTGCGACCCAATCTGCAAACTCCCTGTCAGAGAGTGTTACCTTGTGCTTACCTAGCACACCCTTAAGACCTGCTAGTAAGGTGTCCTGACCCCCCAACCTCATGTCGGTGTAAGATAAGTTTAACTGCTGGCCAAACACCATCTCACCTGCTTCACGGGAGGCCGCCATCAATGGCTGAGCTTGACTGGATCCCTGTGTAAGGATCTCCTTGCCTCACGCTCAGAACCAGAACATGCACAACTGCAAGTGCACAACCTCTGTCAACGGGATCTAGACCAATCCCTAAATCTCCCAGGAAGGCAAAAATAACTGTCACTAGCCAGTCTGTGCCTACATGCAGTGGGCCAGTGGGGTGGGGTCATTATCTTGAGAGGAGTCGCTCTCATCTACCACGCCCCGGGGGCCCCTGGAACCTCCAAGATTAAGTATGTCTAAGGGTGGGCTGTCAACTGGAGATGCTACTGTCCGTGCCTAACAAAACAAACAAACAACTAGAAGAAGGAGCAGCGTCAGATGCGACTGATCACCAGACTGGAGGGCCGCTGAGTGAGGCAAAATGGTGCGCACATGACGCGCCCGCCAACCACGTAACTGCGCCGGCCCCCAGCGCACAGGAGGAAGCGTACCCAGGCTCCGCCGGGTCATAGGACACTCTTAGCTACCCAGGGAGCGAGGGGCCACCCTCTGTGTCCAAAATTCTTTCACCAAGATGAAATTTATGGTTAGATTCACTAAGGTATCACAGGGGCTGTGAAGGGATATGAAGGGCTCCAATGGCAATTTTCCCCACAGTAAACAGCTATTGTAACCTTCCCTGAAGTACCACCCATTTACTTTTCTCCTGCACAGAAATAGAAGTGTATTGCATCAAGTGAGATCATGTAGAATTTATTTTTTATTATTTCACTATTCCATCTTCTCTATTCTTGGCTATTGCTGAAAGACTTGGAGACAGAGTTCCTTTTCAGAAAATGTGCACGCTCTGATTGGCTGTTTTTTTTTTTAACCCATGACAGCACACATGAAAATGGAGCTGGAATTAATAACACAGGACTACATTATAAGCATTTGTTACTATAAATTAAATTATTATTTGGGCGGTTTGATTATACAGTGATGGGCAATTGGCCAGGTGAGATGCACCTTTGGTACCAGCAAAAATTGCGCCTTATTTCCAGTGGCAATAACTAATTTCATTTTGGCTGATACTTTTGTTCTTCACCAAGAAGTTGCATTGTTGTACTGTATATATACAGTGGCAGAGCTAGAAAATGGAGGGCCCTGGTGCAAAAAAAAGTTTTGGACCCCCTCTGGGGTTGTAAAAAATGTTGTGCTCTGGGTCCCGACGAAACTAAATCACTTGGTGCTCCTCCTCTAGACCTCTTCCCATAACTGTTCCCCTCCCGAAGTCCCCTTCCCATTACAGTAAACCCTCCCAAGACCCTTACCCATTGCTGAGACACAGGGGAGGGAGAGAGGGGGAAAAGACAAATGGGAAGGGGGGAAGACACACATCAAATATTATCTTGTCAGTTTTGATGGGCAAGTTACTAGTCACATATTATAATTGTCAAACTCACGCTTGCAACGAATCGCAGTTTGACAATGATCGGATCGCGTGCAAGCGCATGCGGAATGCGCATCGTGAACTGCGCATTGCGCAGCAGTAGCCGCGCATGCGCACAGCGCAGCGCGAGCAGATGGGAGAGTGGGGAAGAGTGGGGAAGAGTGGGGGAGAGGCACAGAGGGAGAGTGGGGAAGAGGCACAGAGGGAGAGTGGGGAAGAGGCACAGAGGGAGAGTGGGGAAGAGAGTGGGGAAGAGACACAGAGGGAGGGGGGAGAGACAGAGGGATAGGTGAGAAAGAGGCACAGGGGAGGTAGAGGATGGGGAAAAGACACAGGAGGTAGTGGAGGGGCAAAAGACAGACGGGAGTGAGAGAACAGGGAAGAAACACAGGGGAGGGAGAACAGGGGGAAGAAACACAGGGGAGGGAAATGGGGGGGGGGGGAGAGGGGAACAGACACAGGGGGAAGGGGGGAACAGACACAGGGGGAAGAGGGAAAGAGACACATGCCAGGGGGGAAAAGGCACAGAGGGAGAGGGGGGAAGAGGCACAGAGGGAGAGGGGGAAGAGACACAGGGGAGATGGTGAAGGGGGAAGAGACACAGAGGGAAAGGGGGGAAGAGGTACATAGAGAGGGGGGAAAGAGGCACAGAGGGGGGAGACACAGAGGAAGGGATGGAGAGACACAGTGGCGAGAGACACAGAGAGAGGCGGGGGAAGAGGCACAGAGTGAGAGAGGTGGAAGACACCACAGAGTGGGTAGAGACACAGAGGGAGAGGGGGAAGAGAGAGAATGTGAGGAAGAGGCACAGAAAGAGGAGGGGGAAGAGACACAGGGGAGTGAGAGGAGGGAGAAGAGACACAGGGGAGAGAGTGCAGGGGGAAGATACACAAGGGAGGGAAATGGAGACACGAGGAAGGCGGGAAAAGACACAGGGGGAGGGGGAAAGAGACACAGGCCAGGGGGGGAACAGACACAGGGGAGGGTTGGGGGAGACACAGGGCGGGGAAGAGATGCATGGGAGGGAGAAGGGGGAAAGAGACACAGGGGAGGGGTTTAGAGACACAGGAGGGAGAGGGAGGTAAAAACACAGGGGGGCAGGAGATACAAGGGAGGTAGACGAGGCGGAAGGAGACACAAGGGAGGGAGAGGAGGGGGGAAATAAGACACGAGGGAGGAAGTAGACAGAGGGAGAGACTCGCAATGAGCTCCAAAGGGGCTCATTGCAAGGCCTGTGATGAGCGCCAAAGGCGCTCATCACAAGGCCAGTAAAGTAGAGGGGGAGAGGCTTACACTGTGTGGCAAACAGCATTGCCAGGCTTCAGTTTTTATTGCCGTCATTTTTTACGGGCAATTCGCTAGTATATATATAATTTTGAAGCTCATGTAGTATCACATATATACTGTAGTTGTCAGTGTATGTAACGTTTGCGATGTTGGTCGCACAGTTGCGAGGCGAACCAGCAGCGAGGCAAGCCAGTGGCGCCGTCACACATGGGAGCCTCGCAAAGCGAGGCGAAGCAGACGCGCAGCACATAGGCTGCAATGAGCACAAAATTTCAGAAACAGCATGAAAACAAGGCTCAGCAACACCAGGCTCTCAAAACTTACAAAAATACACAATGCTGAAGACAGTAACACTTACAACAACAACGCAAGGCACACAGGACTTTGAAAATAAAACCAACGGCAGTTATTGCGCGACACGCAAACATTCAGCACACAGGGAAGGGACACAGGGAAGGGACAGGGGGTGTTGCTGGAAAGAGACGCGAACCCTGCAAGGAGTGGCCCGTACAGTAGGCGAGAAAAAAGGCTCGCAATGAGCTCCGAAGGCACTCATTGCTAGCCACGCGATGAGCGCCGAAGGCCAGGCAGCGGCGCCGTCACACATGCAAGCCATGCAAAGCGAGGGGGAGAGGCTTGCAATGAGCGCCAAAGGCGCCCAGTGTGGGGCTCGCGATGAGCGCCGAAGGTGATCAGTGCAAAGCAGGAAACCTGAAGTACACAGAGAAGAGGCGCGTAATGAGCCCTGAAGGTGCTCAGAGGACCAAAAGCCTCACATTGTCTTACATATTTATTCCCGTCATTTTTAATGGGCAATTTCCTAGTACAGTATATATAATGTTTTATGCTCATGCTTAAACAGCTGCTGATTTTCGTAGTTTGTTACATACTTCGCAAAAGTTTTTTTTTTCCCTAAAATACAGTGGTCTCATAGGAGAAGGTTCATCAATCATACCTCCTCTACATCCATACACAGAGCAAGAACTAAAACGGAAATACTATTATCTAGACATACTGTATGTCATTGTAAGATAAGCTGAAGGTATTAAAGGGGAAGTTTCACCTAAACACAAGTTGATTTAATATAGTTATAAAAGTTTTCCATTTCCTTTTATTGTTACAAGTTCTATGTTTATTGGGTGATGTGGGCTTCTGAAAAACATAGAACATGAGTATTATGGCCAGATTTGATTGGCTCTCGAACTATTGTCAAATCAGCTCAGCATTTTGTTTTCAGTATGCAGTGGCCCTTTAATATAAAGTAAAGTTATATTTAAGTGGAACTTGCCTTTTTATTGTAGAATAGTAAGTACCAACCAATGTTCTTATTTTATTTTCCAGGAACAGAAACCCAAAAGCAAATTATTCAGATTAGCGAGAAGAGGTTAAACAAAATAAAAGCAAAACAGTTAACATGACATGAAAGCAGATCATATTGACAGTATTAGTGAAGCACTTTAGATACAATGAATATTACAGTATGCTCTCATAGACAGTAATTGTATCTTCAGCCCACATTCATACCTGCCCCAGCACAGGGGAATACTATAAATAATTAATGACTTGACCGCAGCAAAGTGCATTACTTTTTTTCCATTTACCTACAGTGTTTGTATTTTAAAGAATACAGTAAATGAAAAGGAATAAAAGTTCTGTTCCTGATCAACAGAAGAAAGTTCATGAAGTTGTTATATGCAAGGATCATTGTGGTCAGTTTTGTTTTCTATAATTGTGTGTGTTTGCAGCACTCAGTCATGCCCGACTCTCTGTGACCTCATGGACCACAACACACCATGCTGACCCACTTAGTATTAATGGCAGAGATACTGGAGTGGGTTGCCAGTTCCTTCTCCTGTGGGCCACAGCATACAGCTCCTTGTATTCCTAGGTGGTCTCCCATCCAAGTACTGACTGGCTTCAGGATAGTGTGGCCTTGTGGTTCCCTGAATGGAATCAAACCCAGATCACAGCAGTGAGAGCATTGACTCCTAATCACTGGACCACCAGGGAACCCATTGTTTTCTATACTGTCTTTTAAATACTTAAGCTTTGGATGAGAAATAGAAATCGAACTTACATATTTAACTTTTTTTTGCAATTATTCATTACTGCTATGCACATTGTATGTTCTCTTCTGGCTTATTATGTTGTATCTTTCCCTAACTATTCCATTGACTCATTTTTTCATGATTGCATCCTTGCAATGCCTGCATGTAACCCCTACTCATAATAGTACATCTTGCTTATCCTTTGATTTTCACACATCAGTAATATTATGAGTTGATTTTGCACAAAATAGTTATTCAGTTGCAAATTACTCAAAAGTTAATACTAGCAACTAGTAACATTAATGTCCACGTTCTCTGCTCACACCTAGAGCCTCATTCAATCTGAAGGCCGCATCTCGCGGTATATAGGCTGTATGTCTGCGGGCCTGTTGCAGGCTTGCGGTCGGCTATAAATCCGGTACTATTCAAGCCTGTAAACCTCTTCCGCGGCCGCAAACTGTTAATAGGCTTGAAAAGATGCAGTCCGCAGTTACAATCCCATCAGCCAATAGAAAGCCGCAGATGATTGACAGAGAGAGATTATAAAGTTGTGTTCCACCCGCCCATGCGTTGACTGTGTTGTAGATTCTGACGGAATATCACGCAGGTCCTGCAGTTGGTGGTTTGAGCAGAGTAAGTGAGAGTAGGAGAGTTTTCAGAGCAGTATATTGTGGTTTTGTTCTTTTATATTAATCTATTTACAAATTTACACTTAATCTTTGATTACACATATTTACAGATTACACATAATACATACACATAAATTAAATTACACACATAGATACAAATAGAGCTAGGTCACTCCATACACACACACCCATCCCATCCCCCACACTCCATCCACCAAGGTCGAGAGTGGAGGAGAGGAGGATAGCGGAGTGGAGGAGGTGGGAGGTGGCAAGGTGCCCCGAGAAATAGGCACATCCAGTCCAGGGACACAGGGGGAGGGATCTGATCCAGGGCGGGGGTAGTTCGGGGGAGGGATAGGCCTCAGCGACAGTTCAGGGAGCTAAGGATCCCTGTACACAGTCGGGAGGGCAAGAGGCTAAGGGCAAGCACAGGGCCCTGAACTACAGCAACCAGTAGAATGTGGTCCTCCTTGGTGACATCCGTGGACAACCCGTTATCCTTGCAGGGGGGAGAGAAGTTAAGCCCGGACCTAAGGCCCAGGCATGGAAGGCGGTAGCGTCCGCAGTAACAGCTGTGGGAGCAGCGGAAAGAAATGTGAGGTCTGTCAAGCACCGCTTTGACAACATCAGGGCCAAGGTGAGGAGGATGATGGCCAAGGAGGACAAGCAAGCTGTAGTACCAAGTGGTGGCCCCAAAGGGAGTTATAATAGTGGGAGAGGGAGGCCAAAGACCTTCTCAGCCAGGTACCCACCACTGAAGCTTCAGGCCTGGTGGCCCAGCAGGATCCAGCCTCCATGTCAGGTGAATATCACATACACCAACATGACACCTCATAAACATCCGATACACTACACATGTACATGATGACCAACAAGGATATTGACATGTCAGCTCTATGAAATTAACCAGGGAGAGATGGATGCATCATAAAATTCATGAAGCTGACGAATCATTGTCATTTGTGGGCACAACAATAGTAATCAAGCAATAGAGTCCCCATATATGGGTGTGCTCACAGCACACATGCAGTTACAGACCAAAACCGGAATCAAAATAGCATTAGGAGCCAAGAACAATCAAGATCAAGAAACAAAGAATAGATCAAATCTAGCAAATGATAGCTACTCATAGTTGCAATTAAGTGAGTCATCCAGGTTCAAGCCTAGATGTCAGATAGTTAGGAATAAACAAAAAACAATGTATTATTCATCATACTAAAAACATATACATTTCTTTTCTCAAACATCAAGGATGTAGATAGGATACAGCCAGGCCCCAGACCCTCCCCACTAGGCCACCACCACAACCTCCTCACCCAGCAACGGCCCACAGACGTCCATCCCCACCACCAAGCCAGGCTGCACAGGAGGAGATGCTGGACATCATGGAACAGCAGATGCAGTGTCTCCGGGGGATCCAGGCCAGCATCTCCGCCAATCTTGCGGAGGTCATGCGTAGCCTGGCCAGGTGCAATAGGGAGGAGAGGAGGCACGATCTGATGACTGAATCTTACCTTGTCGGGCTGCTCAGGATTGGGGTGGACCAGACCCCGCCTTCTCCACCCCGGAGGCCCCGGACACACCTGCAGCCCAGCAGCTCCTTTCTTCTGCCATGCCTCCGCCAAGGCCACCACCACCAGCAACACCACTGCTCTTGCTGCTGCCTCCTGGGGGGATGCCTCCCACTGCCCCCCACCACCACCAAGGAGACGGCAGCTGCCCACGGGTGATTGGGGCCCTGATGCTAGGCGGAGGAGGATGTAGGGGCTGCACATATTTTTGTGCCTTCTAAACAGCACTCCTCAGTGACAATCTATTAGTCCAAATGTTAACTTAATCTAGTCTGGCTACAGAGTCTTGGATCTTGGCCTATGTGGTTCATGGTCCTCTTCTCTGTGGACACGTAGGGTTCTATGTAACATTTCACCAATTGATGGTCACTAGGGAATGCTGTTGAAAAGAGATGCTGCAGTCCCCTTATTTTGTAGGTGTTATGTTTTTTATTTGTTTTGTTTTAGTCATAATTTAGGTCCATGAACGCATCTTTTGGAACTGCAAGCTTTGTGAAGGAAATGTATGAAGATTAAGATTTCCCAGTGCCTCTTAGGTAGACATTCCTTAAATAACAGCCCCCTCCTTAACATGTAGCTCCCACAATATTAAAGCTATTATATAGACAGATATCTAAGACATGATTGTTGTTAGCTTAAATGTAGACTAATACGGCTATGGCGGTGGACTTGCAAAGTCTCACAATGGCATGTTAATGACCGCCAGCATTATTACATGCAGTAGTGAAGCATGTGATCCTGACCACAATATCAGTCTGAGAACAGATCCTTGTGTCTGATGTAAGTAACATTGAATTTGGCTGTTGACCTTTGTGTCCTCTCCGAATTAATAGGTATTTTCCTGTATTGCTGACATCATAAGTATCCTTTAATATGTGCTAACACCTGTATAGCTGATGGATGTGATATCAATGTTGATGAACAATATCATATGGAGAAGGTGATATTATACCTTGACCACTGATGCTGGTCACAGCTAAGCATTTATTGTGCGATGGCACATCATTATTAATGATCATGGCCAGTGAGTTCTCTTGAGAACTAGCTAATGTTTAGTAATGCTTGCAGATGGGAATCAGGTGCGTTGGTATATTGTTACAGTTACAGTATTTAGCACTGTACTGTACATGCATGTTTATTTATTTTTAAGTATATAAAGTTCTAGGGAGGTAAATCCCTTGTAGTGTTTTCCACTAAGTAATCCAAAAAAAGAAATAATATGGGTATATTTGCAATTTGGCCAACAAGTTTATTAATTTAAGGGTAACAACGACGAGATTAAAAAATGGAATATTAAAAATACTTAAAAACAATGAAGAGAAGAGGAAACTCCTCTGAGGGATAATGATATACTTCACTTATAAACAGTGTATAGAGATGTGATACTTTCTCTTTTCTCCCTAAGGAGAATTTGTGGTCTTCCACTAAAGGTAACTCAGTACCAAAATTATACAACGTCTGTTATATACACCTTTCATTAGGAAATTTATTTTGTACAGATATTTCTATGATGGAATTATAAAGAATAGTATGGTAAACAAATAGGTACTATTTGGGAAATCAATAGGTAGTCATATGAAATATGAAGTTGAATATATGTGGAGATATCACATTCTACATTCAGAACATCTCTTCCCCACCTACTTGTTTGTGTAAAGTCTTTACACTTCTATTAATATATAGGTGGAATAAACCCTATTATGGGCTATGATTTCTTTATTAATCCTCTAATTCGGTATGAGGATATTCAATCATAAATCACATCACTTGTGCTTGCTTCCTATTGTTTCTAGAGGCCTAAAGGTAGTCTTCGATTCTTCCAAGACAACCATACTATATGGTATCTGAGTTATCTAACCAGTGCCATGCTGCTTGCTCAGAACGCTAATGCTGCATGGTTGTTACTTCCTGGTTTGCGTGGACAACGTCGTGCGTGATGACGCACGCGTGCGTGTATACGCCTATGCCTGAGGAAGTAACAACCATTCTTTATAATTCCATCATAGCAATATCTGTACAAAATAAATTTCCTAATGAAAGGTGTATATAACAGACGTTGTATAATTTTGGTACTGAGTTACCTTTAGTGGAAGACCACAAATTCTCCTTAGGGAGAAAAGAGAAAGTATCACATCTCTATACACTGTTTATAAGTGAAGTATATCACTATCCCTCAGAGGAGTTTCCTCTTCTCTTCATTGTTTTTAAGTATTTTTAATATTCCATTTTTTAATCTCGTCGTTGTTACCCTTAAATTAATAAACTTGTTGGCCAAATTGCAAATATACCCATATTATTTCTTTTTTATTTATTTTTATCCTCCACCTTTCTTTTTTGTCCACTTTTTTCTGATTTTTGTTTTGGGAACACACTGTATATGTGAAACGGGATTGAATTACACAGTACAGAGATTTAAGCATCTGTTTTATTAAGCAAGATGTCAGTGCTATGCACATTAAAGGTTTCTTCAATTAAATGGAGGGATTTATGATAAATTCTTTTTTCATCAGATTACGGTTGCAGTGGTATACTGACCGCATGTGACCCTGGTAGGTGCTATGCATCATGCGTATTCTAGATTGTGACATTACCCCCTTTAGGTATCCCTGTTTTGCCAAAAACAAGCCTCTTGCCCTCCCGGGATCCACCCACATCACACCCATGATATTAATGCACAGTCTTGTCCATTTCTGATTGTGCTCTGTGTATGAAAAAATTTTTTTGTTATACCATTCTCACCATGTCAGTGTGTTTTCAATGGTTGGGGTTTTGGGGTTATCCACATACATCCCATTTGTGTTACATTCCTATACCTGTAAACGAATGAGCCCTAGTTACTATGCAATAGATGAATACATATAATAACAATAATAATAATAATAATAATATCATAAGATAGCATATTATAATATATATCATATATTGTAATAAAGGGTTAATACACATGCAGTGAAAAGTCCAATTTGTGATATTATGGAGTAGCAACATTCCTTGAAGGCCTGATAATAATATAACAGGTGATAATGTGCATTGATTGATAGTAAAACACTTAATGGCATGTCACCAAATGATAATGGGTATACATCTTGGCACATGGCCACTAGCAGTGGGAGATTATCCCTGATGGAGGTGAGTTGGCTCTTGCTCCACGTGCCTCTGCACAGCCTCCATGTTTATTTTGCGGCCCTTCCTGATTGGTTGACGTACATTAGTGTGGTGTAGGTTCCCCTGGTCCCCTACTGGATTGCTAACTGGTGGTGGTTAAGGGGCTTGTGTACCTGAATGAAGCTGTGAGCTATACCATGTAGGGCCACTGTAGGTGGGCAGGTCATAGCAGAGAGGTCAGACAAATCACAGGCCACCAGAGAAGGAACTAGCAACACACTCCAGTATCTTTGGCATGCAAACCTTGTGGAAAAGCACTAGCAGAGACATAGCTAAATGTGCTGCAGTCCATAGGGTCTCAGAGAGTCGGACACAACTGAAGGACTGAACAACCAAATGTCAAATGTTCCCCTGGTACTTGATATATGCAATGTGGTGGTGTAATCTGGCCACTATTTGTTTTGCCAATGTAGATATGATGAGTGAGATGTATATAAGATGATCTTTGTATTTTTAAAGGCCACATTAGAGCCTATGTGAGTGAGAGAGGGTAATGGGGCAGCCATTTTCATGTATTTATGTTGCAATTTAATGAGGTAGTGTGTCTTTAATAGCTTTCAGCATCTTGTAGCATGACTTTTCATATTGGCATATGCATGACCATTACAACCCATGAAAGAAAAATATATTTTTTAAACTATTTGATAATTGGGAGTTGCTGTTCAAATAATTCTAATGCCTTCCATTGCTTTGGTCATATTTTAAAGTGCAATGGTGTTTTTATTGTGTTTTGCAGTGTTACAAACTGCGGGTCCTATTTTGAAGCCGTAAGATTTGGGCCTCCATTTGCCGTTTGCGGGCTTGACTATGTTTATGATCTTGTGGGTTCCTTGCAATTGAATAGCAATTTGCAATTGTATCCATCGTAAAAAGATCAAAGGCTTCGATGGGCTGTAACAGCAAGGATTTCAAGCCTGTAACAAGTAGGCCGGTTGCGGCTAGCAAAAAAATGCCAATGGAATAGAAGGACCCCTGTGGCATGGTCAGCCTAGTAAGCCATGGAGGTGCTTGCACGACCTCCATGGCATACAGTATAATGAGGTATATGCCACAGAGGTCCTTGAAGGACCTTAATTTCACCATATAGTTAGAATATCCCTCTGCATTGAATGGCTTTCCCATCACATGAAGCTGATCAGCAGAAACCCAATGTGGTAGAATCCAAGTAAAGCTTAAATGTATATACAAGAGGTGGTATTATTTTACACTCTAAACATATTTTCTTTATATTCAAATGTAGTTCTTCAAATGAGTTTGTTACGATCTGCTTCTTCAATTGGACTTGGTAAGAAGCTAGTTCAAACCTATCCAGCAGAATTCTGTAGTCCTTTTACACCACTGATAGCAGAAGGTGGACCAAACCCCAGTACCACTCCCAGGAGAACACCTGGATATCAGGAACACCATATAATCCCTTAGAATTAGGATTAATGCACAGAATGACACTTACACCTTGTTTTATGTAAGTCTAGACACAACTGTCATACCTTTAATAATTTTCACATTTTATACAATTTTCTGGCACACATGCTGGCCAATCACAGCAAGCCCCATCCCTGAATTACAGGCTGCCCCCTGCTTACTGACAAACCCTGTACACCTGATGAGCTTATTCTGGTGATTGTATTACCTATAACCATTTGCTGAAAACCCTCAGACTGTTTATCTGTTCAAGACCCCCTGTGTTTGTTTATTTAGGTGGGACTGGGTGAGTCATCAAAATACATGATCAAAATACATAACATTTATATGTAATTTTAACCAAAAGTAATACAAAATACATAACTATGACAATAAAACAGGGTAACTTCTTGACAGCTCAGGTGCAGGCCATGGCCCAAAACAGTCCAGTTTATCAAATGAGTTTGATAAATGACATACGTCAATATCTAATCATTGTTTACTGTGGCAATCCATTTTCTTTTCTGACCTATTTCTGCCTGCTCCTTTCTCTAGAATATGTGTTCTTGTAAACTAATTAGGTTTTATTTATATCTATTCAAAGCACTGGCAGTTTTAGGTGCCACATTTTCAGTGTAGAAGCTTCCTCTACCTCAGAAAATTGATAATCAGAAACCAAAATGGGTATAGCATACTGCACATAAAAGTTTTTTTTTTTCTTTCTAAATACACCAATACACAGGGGGAGTCACCAATACACAGTGGGGAGTCTCTTATGGATGCACTGTATTCTCACAACATTATACCTAAATCATGGTCTGACGGGGGGTCCTTGAGGAGAGAGTTAAGAATTATTAACACAGGAAATAGAGGAAGCAGTTGGAATATAGAAAGTGACGTCTTCGGTGCAGGCAAAATGTTCTTGTTGTTGTTTGGTTGTTCAGTAATGTCCAACTCTCCTTAACCCTATGGCCCGCAGCACACCAGGCACATCTGGTGTCTGTTTGTGCTTATCCATAAGGTTTTTAAAGATACTGAGATACTGGAGTTGGTTGCCAGTTCCTTCTCCAGTAGACCAAGCTTTGTCTGACCTCTTTGCTATGTCCTGCCCATGTTGAGTGACCCTAAATGGTTTAGCTTACAACTTCAAAAATTCTTCAAAAGTACACAAGCCCCTTCACCATGACAAGGTAGCGATCCATTGAGCTATCACTGCACATGAATGGAAGTGAACACGAAGTACAGCATGTTACAATGTACCAGCTGCTACATCCTCATTATATATACAAAGACAGAAAAAGGTGGAAATCAAACCAGGGTCAGTTAAGAGTCACATATAATGTTCCACAATGTGTAAATAGGATAATACTATTTCTATCCAAAGAAATCCAATGTGACCCAAAAAAAGTCCTAATAGTAGGTATAATTTAAAACTACACAACAAGAGAAAAAAAGAACACCAAATAAACTATCGGGCACAACCCCATAGAGACATGATAAACATAAAATACAGGAGACCTGGATACATAAAACTACATTTTTTTAAATAAAATCATAAAAGTAACGAAAAAACAACAAAAAAAGCTTCCCATGAATGACGATGCCAAAGTTTAAAGTGCAAATGTCTCAATAATGATAATCTCAAAGTTAAAGTGCAAGAGTCTCAGTGGCGGAAAACCAGCTATACTCAGAATACAGTACTATATGAGAGATCATAAAATAAATAGTGACAAAAAATTGTAGCTGGTACTATCAATACATCAGTGTAACAGTGTCAATAAAATGTATGCCAATTCAACCAAAATAACTGTATGAAATAATGAGCAGCAGCAATAATGTGACTGGTGTAAAGCAAAAGAAATCACAAAAACATAAAAAAGCAAAAAAAAAACTATTCTAAAGAAACCCTACAAATACTGGTGCAGCAGCTTGTGGAGTCCACTGTTTACTCCCTTATTACAGGAATAAATTATCTACACTACAATCCTCCTGAAAAACTAAAAACCCTAAAATATACAGTGGCTGGTGGGGCTCTGCCACTTATCCCCTATCCTACAAGTAGCAGTGTAAAGCTACTACTCTCATCTCCTAAAATCTATAAAGTGCAATAACCATAAGTAAAATGGGCATACATACAGTACACATACAGCCCCATTAAATTGGGACTACGTGTTAATACGTAGCTTGTAACGTAGAAAGTAAGGCTTACTGCTAATAAATTAGCGACGTAAAGCAGGCCGCTGTCAATCTGCGGGTTTGCTGCGACAAAAGCCTACGGGATGAGCAACGTTGAACTTCGCTGCCGTAAATCCTTTGATCTGTCAAGCCCATAACCGCTACTATTCCAATTATGCTATTAAATTGCAACAAAGTCATTCACGAGCAAGCCTGTAACACGCAAATGGAGCCCAACGAGTGCTGGAGAGGACTCGCAAGGGGGGAAAAGTCAAATACATAGCACTATAGCTGCAAAAAGAACCCCACTACTGTATTAATATTAACAGGGAAAATGATGTTAGGCCTTAGAATTAATAGCACAACATTCCCAAGCCCACAAATCAATTTTATTTCATGTATAATGTTTGTGTTATATTGATCCCGGCAATCAATGTGTTAATACATATACTGTAACTCGCATGTGATAGAATATCATATTTATGTCTTTATTAATATTTGACAAGTCCATTTTTCTGTGAGGCAATTGTGACGATCTCTGTTTCCATTGGCTCCGTCTTACGCCGTAACTACAGGTTTGACTAATTGATTACATTGAAGCCCGCAAATCCGACGTCCGATGAATGGTTTACTGGTTTGCGTCTTTAGCTCATAGCTCGCAGCCCATTCTAATTTAATAGCACAGTAACTCGGCCAAATTTCAAGCCCGCAGCCGTTGCGAGCTTCATATTGGAATTACTGGCTTCAAATTTAATGTGGCTGAAAGATCCTATACATGACACATATAAAAGTATAACAGGATAATATATATCCTCAAATGGTGGAACTCTCACCTCCTAGAAGTGCAATAACCATAAGTAAAATGGGCCTACATATAGTGCTCAGAAATCCTATACATGACATATATCAAGGTACAGCAGCATAGTAATATAATACATATCCTCAAAAAGCGGAACGCCAATGTGCAGAGATCAGCAGGACCGCGACTGGACGCATCAATGACGTCATCAAAATGGGACCGCATAATGATGCTGGCTGACTCGTGCGTTTCGCCGTGGCTTCTTCCTGGGCCCGATCGAAATGGATATAGGGAGCGGCTTATAAAGGGAAGTCAGATGTATCGATTAACCCTTAATGTACCATACACTTTTTATTCACTCCTCTGCAGATAAAGAAGGCAACGGCCACAGCACAGAAAACCTAGGTACAAAGAAATTGACACCAATAAACAATTTACAATATTAAATCTAAATGAATCCATTATGATATATGTGTTAAGGAAGATCAAAATTGAAAAAACATAAATAAATATACTGTAGATGAGAACAATTTTTTTTAATTATTATAGAAGAGAAACGTATATGTTGTGTATCTCAGCATTTAGAACTATCAAATAATAATTTTACTAGCGCAAAGGAGATACCAATCTCAAGATGTATGTCCTAATATATATACATAAACACTTATACAATACCAAAATGTACAAATTCATATACATGCCTCCTAAAAAGGAAGTGAAAGAGATCAGACAAAGATATTTGAACATATGTAAACCATAATCACAGCAATAATTAAACACAGGGCTAATGGTTTGTTATCTGACAAAGTCATTGTAAAAGGCTATCTTGATGGCCATAAATTTAATTCAAAGTTGGATATGCTTCATAAAAATCAGACTAACAGTAATTTAAGTATCAGTTTTGATATGTGTCATGTATAGGATCATTGTGTACTGTATGTATGCCCATTTTACTTATGGTTATTGCACTTTATAGATTTTAGGAGATGAGAATAGTAGCTTTACAATGCTACTTGTAGGATAGGGGTTAAGTGGCAGATTCCCACCAGCCACTGTATATTTTAGGGGTTTTTAGTCTTTCAGGAGGATTGTAGTGTAGATAGTTTATTCCTGTAATAAGGGAGTAAACAGTGGACTCCAAAAGCTGCTGCACCAGTATTTGTAGAGTTTCTTTAGAATATTTTTTTTTGTGTTTTTGTGATATTTTGGATTTGCACCAGTCACTTTATTGCTGCTGCTCATTATTTCAGAGCAGTTATTTTGGATGAATTGACATACATTTTATTGACACTGTTACACTGATGTATCGATAGTACCAGCTACAATTTTTTGTCACTATTTATTTTATGATCTTTCATATGTATTCTGAGTATTTCTGCCAATGAGACGCTTGCACTTTACTTTGAGATTATCATTATTGAGACATTTGCATTTTAAACTTTGGCATCATCATTCACGGGAACCTTTTTTTGTTTTTATTTTTGTTACTTTTATTAATAAAAGTTAAGTTTTATGTATCTAGGTCTCCTGTATGTTATGTTTATAATGTCTCTATGGGGTTGTGCCTTTTCTCCTTTTGTTTCATTAGCTTCAAATTGGAATCAATGACTATAAGCAACCTCTTAGTAAAAATGCATCTAACTCCATCAATCCAGCAACAATGTCATAAATAGAAAAACACATTTGTTTGCATACCTTTCATCTATTTATCTGATGGATCAAACCACAAAAGGTAAGTCCACTGAACCTTTAATTTTATGTCTCTCTAAGTCAAGGACAAGTTCACATCATCTTAAACATATTCATTTCATTTAAAATTTTAACTTTTTCTGCTAACATTTCCACTTTTTGTACTTTTGCAAACTGTATATAATGTGTTCTGTCTAATATCTACTGGCCATATCTCCTAAGATAATAAGAGCCTTGCTGTGCTTTGATGCAATAGAGTATTTTACCAGAGCCATGCTGTGGGCTTTCGTGCCAACTCAATAGTCAATTTCAATCTCCTAACACAAAAAGAGGAAAGAAGTAAAATATTATTCAAAAATAATAAAGGAAAATGATTAGAGCCAGTCTTGTTAGCAATTATTTAAAGGACAATTGCATGTTTTGTAAGTACGTAACGAAGCAGTGGCGCAGCTAGTGCATTGCGGGCCCCAGTGCCCAGTCCCCCTCCTGTATCAACTCACACAGTACATATATATATATATATATATATATATATATAAATATATATATATATATATATATATATATATGTATCTACATATATAAATATATATATATATATTTACATATTTAAATTTAAATATGTATATATATATATATATATATATATATATATATATATATATATACATATCTATCTATCTATCTATCTATCTATCTATCTATCTATATATATATATATATATATATATATATATATATATATATATATATATAAATATATACTTGCGACTTGCCAATCAAATAAATGACGGCAATAAATTTGTAAGGCAGGTAATGCTGTTTGCCACTCCATGTAAAGCTTGTGGTCCTCTGGGTACCTTCGGCGCTCATTGCGATCCTCTCCCCTCATGTACTTTTGGTTGTCTAAGCACCTTCGGCATTCAATGCAAGCCTCGCGCTGAGTGCCTTTGGAGCTCATTGCGAGCCTCTCCCCTTGTGTACTTTTGCTCCTCTGAGCACTTTCTGCGCTCATTGTGAGCCCTGCGCTGAGCAGTGCATACAATGTACATTTGCACTGTTGGTGATCTGAGGAGAAAGTGTCAGCAATGTGACAAGTGTGCAGTGTAAACAGGCTGCGTGCGCGAGGCTAAACCGTTTGTTTAGTTGTGTAAAGCGACATTGTAGAATGGTAATGTTATTAGTTGTAAGTTAGTGTTGTAAAATGGCGGCAAGTTTGTATGTGATACGCGGGTCATGAGCATTTTCCGTCTTACCTAATAGTCTATTTTGTACCTTGTACGTTCTTGAGTAAAAGTCGTATGTGCCTGGCGGTGTTTTGCGTGCTTAGGGGTTGTATAGCCTGTTTTTTGTTTTTTTTCAGCTGCCATTTTTTCTCTCGCTTAGACTATTTTTGAGTGGCAAATTCGACTTAAATTTGCATGCAACCTCACTCCTAGGTAGTTTTTTGATGTGCGCAGTTCGGCTATTAACTTCGTATTTTTTGTGGGTCGTATATTTTTTTCTGTAAGTGGCGGTTTCCTTTTCAAAAATTTACAGGCCATTTTTTTTTTTGCAGGTGATTTTAGTGCTACGGATCTCACACTGTGAATTGTGTATTTGAGTTTTCTGTTGATCTGTAGTCCTGCGGGTTGTAGGGATGATGCTTAAGTCATGCAGGGTTGTAGGGATGAGCGCCTATGGCTCTCATCTCCACCATCGCAGTGATCGCCTTCTGTGTTCCCTGCTTAAGTCGTACGGGGTCGTAGGGATGAGAGTCTATGGCGCTCATCTCCACCAGCGCAAGGAGGGCCTTTGGCGTTCCTTGCCTGGCCGCAACCGCAGCCCTCGCTTTGCAAGGGCCGCAGTTGCAGCAGGCCTGCAGTTTTAACATTGCTTTATTAAAAAATGTTGGCAAGCCCGCGCTGCTGAGAACTATATATGTGTTGTGTATATATATATATATATATATATATATATATTATATAAATAATACATTTGTGTTCACATTTGAATGTCGAAAACAAGTTAAAAAACTTGCTTCCTGCTCTCAATTCCGAGAAATACAGTTAATACACTGCATTTTGGGAAGCTGAGCAGAGACATGCAAATGTGCCCACAAATGCTTTGTTCTTTAATCCATAACCATTTTAAACATGGCTTCCTTTAAGCTTATGCCCGCTGCATTACACAGCTTTTATGCCAAGCCAAGGTTGGATTATGCACAAGCTGGGAATCCTACCCACGGACAGCTGCTTCAAGGTTACTGCCTATAATCAGCGTCAGGCGGAATTCCAGCTTGTGTTGTGGATCTTATGAGTAGGTATAATATAATACATAGTATAATATATATCACATATAATAGTTGTCAAACTGTGATTTGTCGTCACGCTTGCGACAAATCGCAGTTTAACAACTACGATACGCGACACACTCCCATGCATTGCGCAGCAGCGGGCGCATGTGCATTGCGCGGGGGCACCTGCGTGGAAGGGAGGAAGACAGAGGAGTGAGACGAGGGGGGAATAGACACAGGGGAGGAGGGGGGAGAGACACAGGGGAGGAGGGGGAGAGACACCGGGGAGAAGGGGGAGAGACACAGGGGAGGAGGGGGGAGAGACACAGGGGAGGGAGAGGAGGGGAAACACAGAGGAAAGGGGAACACACAGAGGAGGGAGAGGAGGGGTAGAGACAAATGGGGGGGAGAGGGGGGGGAGACACAGTGGAGGGAGAGGAGGGGGGAGAGACACATGGGAGGGAGAGGAGGGGGAGAGACACATGGGAGGGAGAGGAGGGGGAGAGACACAGGCGAGTCAGAGGAGTGGGGGAGAGACACAGGGGATTCAGAGGAGGGGGGAGAGACAAAGGGGAAAGAGAGGAGGGGGGAGAGACACAGGGGAGTGAGAGGAGGGGGGAGAGACACAGGGGAAAGAGGAGTGGGAGAGACAGGGCAGTGAGAGGAGGGAAGAGACACAGGGGAGTGAGAGAAGGGGGGAGAGACAAAGAGTACGAAGGGGATAGACAAAGGGTGTGAGATGAGGGGGGAAGTGACACAGGGGAGGGGGAGACCCACATGGGTGGGAGAGGAAGGGGAGACACAGAGGAGGGAGATAAGGGGGGGAGACACAGGGGTGTGGGAGGAGGGGGGGAGACACAGGTGTGGAGGAGGAGGGGGGAGACACAGGAGGGGGAGAGAAATGGGGAGGGAGAGATTGGGGGAGAGACATGGGAGGGAGAGGAGTGGGGAAGAGACACAGGGGAGGGAAAGGAAGGGGGAGAGACATAGGGGAGGGAAAGGAGGGGGATAGACACAGAGGAGGGGAGAACAGACACAGGGGAGTGAAAGGGAGAGAGACATGGGGGGGACAGGGGGGAAAAGACACAGGGGTCGGGGGAAGAGACACAGGTGTGGGGGAGGAGGGGGAGACACAGGAGGGGGAGAGACACAGGGGAGGGAGAGGAAGGGGAGAGACACATGGAGTGAGAGGAGGGGGAAGAGACTCAGGGGAGGGAGAGGTGCAGGGAAGAGACACAGTGGAGGGAAAGGAGGGGGAGAGACACAGGGGAGGGAAAGGAAGGGGGACAGAAACAGGGGAGGGGGGAACAGACACAGGGGAGGGAGAGGGGGGAGAAAAATGAGGGGGAGGGACACGGGGAAAAAGACACAGGGGATGGGGGAAGAGACACAGGGGAGGGAGAGTGGGTAAAAACCCAGGGGGGGGGGACACAAGGGAGGGAGAGGAGGGGGGAGAGATTTGCAATGAGCGCCAAAGGTGCTCCTTGCAAGGCCTGTGATGAGCGCCAAAGGCACTCATTGCCAGGCCTGTGATGAGCGCAAAAGGCGCTCATTCCAAGGCCCGTGATGAGTGCCGTAGGCGCTAATCGCGAGGCCAGTAAACTAGAGGGTGGGAGAGGCTCGCAATGAGCGTCAAAATGAGGCTCCCATTGTGTGGCAAACAGCATTGCCAGGCTTCAAATTTTATTGCCGTCATTTTTCACGGGCAATCCGCTAGTAACATATAAAGATTCCCTTACCTGCCTTATATATTTGCATGCTCAGAAGCAGACATCTTGCAATAATAACTCATAGCTTTCCTCATGCAGAAATGTAAAAAGCTCTTGCCATGCAGTGGCAGAGCGAGTGAATGGTGGAGTCCAGTGCAATATAACTTGTGACCCTCCTTCCAGAACAGCGCGCCATCATCTGGGCACCGAGAACTGTGCCCTGATGACACTCTGCGCCCCAGCCTGCATCCCATGTGCCCCCATCTCATATTTACCGGACCTGCTTGGCAAAGTAAGTGTCTGACAGTGTGCCATATGGGCCAGGCATTGATTCATGTGTGACTAGGAGCATGGTGCATTGCATGTTTATCCCACATGCAAATAATGACAGTGACATGTAGTGATAAACATGCAATGCAACATGCTCCTAGTGACACATGCACACAGTGACATTACATACAAGTGACATTACATACAATATGCCAGTCCCATATGGCACACTGTCAGCCCCTTACCTTGGCCCCTGGCAGCCTCCAGCAAGCAGGTCTGGTAAATATGATATGGGGGCACTCACGCATGAGAAGCCTCTGTCATCAGAGCCTCTCATCAGAGCGCAGTTCTCGGTGCCCTGATGATGGCTCGCTGTTCTCCAGCGCACAGGGGATGTGCCCCTGCCAAAAGTATATGTAGGTGTTCAGATTACTCTTAAGGTGATTAGATCACCTTTTCATAAAAATAATTATATGCCCCTCACATAATAAATTAAGGCTCCCTTTTACTCCAGGATGCGCTCATTACTGTGGGCCCCAGTGCTTTGAACCCGCTGCACTGGTGGTAGCCACTGCCTCCAGGAATAAGCCAAGGCAGATTTTTTCCCCTAATTAAATACTGGCTTTAAGACTTGTTCCCTTCTTATCCTTTTATAGTGATCCTCTAAGATTATGAAAATGTACAGCCAGCATCTCTGGTGTAACTGCAACTGTTTTAATATAATTTAATATAATTTCTCCATTTTATGAAAACTAATTACAAATAATCATTATTCCAAACACATACAGAGTGATCTCAGTCTGTATGATCCTGTTGACACATTTTCCTTAAAAATACTTAATATGAGGCAATAGGTGACCTCTGAACTATAATGTAGTATGTGTGTGTGTGCATATAAGCCATCTTTCTTTGTCTCCTGTATACTCTTTCAGTGTTTAATTAATGTTTTTCTATATAATGCAATAAATAATTTGTTGAGAGCGTTTCTAGAGTACAGATATAAATTTACCCAAAAGTTAGAGGCTTATCAATCAGTATCATGAGCAAAATCAGCCAATGAGTTTATCATGTAAATAATACATTGAGGATGTAACAAAACCTGCATATAAGAGTCTATAATCACCGAAGTTTATCTCCTGGATTACCCACATCTCTAATGAAAAACTGGAATTATACTGTATTGATAGTGATTACCTATCTGTAAAAAAATCATGTGCTAAGGTCTGAGAAGAGGGGATGGAAGTGTCACAAAAACCCTATATATGTGTAAACATCCTGGCACCATTGTCAATGGGGTGCCAAATGGTTCAGTAAGATTTATATAGTTACATTGTAATATAGTAATTAAAGTGGAATAAAAGATCATTTTCAACCTTTTTAGATCTCCTATTATCTGCAGTATGCAGATTAATTTTTGACTGTTAATTGATCCAGAGGATGGCAAACAGAAAAAAAGCCAGGTGAATTGTTTGCCCAATTACTTCCTGATATCATTGTAAAAATCTGTTTTAGGAAATATAGTACAGGTGTTTTTTTGTTTTGTGACCTGAAAATCTGTGTTGAATTATTTAAAGAGCACTGCATCCATCAATATTCTACGTTCTTGCTCTAACCAGCGAAGTACAGGGACACCCAACATCTTCATGTATGTAATGCATCCATCCTGGATCTGCTCCCCTTTTTATTCTGACATAATGTTGTTTTTCATTACACTACAAAAAGTACTTTATTTTTTGCTTCCAATTATTATAGGAAGCAATTATATGTTACAATTATTTAACAAATTCACCTACACTCTTTCTTAGTGCCTTCCCAAAATGCCTCCACTGACAGATAAAGATAAGCACAGTCCTCATGCTTCAAGTTCTCGGCACGTGATGAAACCGTATAAAATTGAACTGCATATAATAAGTACAGGGAGTGCAGAATTATTAGGCAAATGAGTATTTTGACCACATCATCCTCTTTATGCATGTTGTCTTACTCCAAGCTGTATAGGCTCGAAAGCCTACTACCAATTAAGCATATTAGGTGATGTGCATCTCTGTAATGAGAAGGGGTGTGGTCTAATGACATCAACACCCTATATCAGGTGTGCATAATTATTAGGCAACTTCCTTTCCTTTGGCAAAATAGGTCAAAAGAAGGACTTGACAGGCTCAGAAAAGTCAAAAATAGTGAGATATCTTGCAGAGGGATGCAGCACTCTTAAAATTGCAAAGCTTCTGAAGCGTGATCATCGAACAATCAAGCGTTTCATTCAAAATAGTTAACAGGGTCGCAAGAAGCGTGTGGAAAAACCAAGGCGCAAAATAACTGCCCATGAACTGAGAAAAGTCAAGCGTGCAGCTGCCACGATGCCACTTGCCACCAGTTTGGCCATATTTCAGAGCTGCAACATCACTGGAGTGCCCAAAAGTACAAGGTGTGCAATACTCAGAGACATGGCCAAGGTAAAGGCTGAAAGACGACCACCACTGAACAAAACACACAAGCTGAAACGTCAAGACTGGGCCAAGAAATATCTCAAGACTGATTTTTCTAAGGTTTTATGGACTGATGAAATGAGAGTGAGTCTTGATGGGCCAGATGGATGGGCCCGTGGCTGGATTGGTAAAGGGCAGAGAGCTCCAGTCCGACTCAGACGCCAGCAAGGTGGAGGTGGAGTACTGGTTTGGGCTGGTATCATCAAAGATGAGCTTGTGGGGCCTTTTCGGGTTGAGGATGGAGTCAAGCTCAACTCCCAGTCCTACTGCCAGTTCCTGGAAGACACCTTCTTCAAGCAGTGGTACAGGAAAAAGTCTGCATCCTTCAAGAAACATGATTTTCATGCAGGACAATGCTCCATCACACGCGTTTAAGTGCTCCACAGCGTGGCTGGCAAGAAAGGGTATAAAAGAAGAAAATCTAATGACATGGCCTCCTTGTTCACCTGATCTGAACCCCATTGAGAACCTGTGGTCCATCATCAAATGTGAGATTTACAAGGAGGGAAAACAGTACACCTCTCTGAACAGTGTCTGGGAGGCTGTGGTTGCTGCTGCACGCAATGTTGATGGTGAACAGATCAAAACACTGACAGAATCCATGGATGGCAGGCTTTTGAGTGTCCTTGCAAAGAAAGGTGGCTATATTGGTCACTGATTTGTTTTTGTTTTGTTTTTGAATGTCAGAAATGTATATTTGTGAATGTTGAGATGTTATATTGGTTTCACTGGTAAAAATAAATAATTGAAATGGGTATATATTTGTTTTTTGTTAAGTTGCCTAATAATTATGCACAGTAATAGTCACCTGCACACACAGATATCCCCCTAAAATAGCTAAAACTAAAAACAAACTAAAAACTACTTCCAAAAATATTCAGCTTTGATATTAATGAGTTTTTTGGATTCATTGAGGACATGGTTGTTGTTCAATAATAAAATTAATCCTCAAAAATACAACTTGCCTAATAATTCTGCACTCCCTGTATTTGCAAATCATAATTTTCTCTATTTGTTATATTCATAGCATACGCAGCTTCAAATGTTAGCTTGACACTGGCAAGTTTCCATCACCATTGAAACAAACCATAATTACACGCATTTTTAAGAAACCCTGTCTTGGGGTTCTACTGGACCCTTCCCTCTCTTTCATTCCCCACATCCAATCACTCACAAAATCTTGTCACTTTCACCTAAAAAACATATCCAAAATACGTCACTACCTCACACAAGACAAAACTAAAATTCTTATTCACGCTCTCAGCATATCTCGCCTCGATTACTGCAACTCGCTCCTTGCTGGCCTTTCTATCACCCGTCTGTCTCCACTCCAATCCATTTTGAATGCATCCGCTAGACTCATCTACCATACTAAACGATCAGTGTCTGCAGCACCTCTCTTTCTCTCCACTGGCTTCCCATAGCCTCTAGAATAAACTACCAAATCATGACCCTAACATATAAAGCCCTCCACAATAGCTCACCCTCCTACATCTCTGCTCTCATCCCAAAATACACTCCCACCCGCCCTCTTCGCTCTGCTAATGACCTTCTTCTCTCATCACATCCTCTCACTGCCATCTTCAAGACTTTTCTTGTGCTGCCCCTATTCTTTGGAACTCCTTACCTCGCTCCACCAGATCTTCCTGCCTCAAATCCTTCAAAATCTCTTTAAAAAACATTTATTCAAAAAAGCCTATTATCTTTAGCCTCTTCACTCACTATGCATCCATCACTCTCCTGTACCTCACCTACACCCTTTATAATGTAAGTTTGCGAGTTTTCAATCTTTTAAGGTGCTTTAGGGAAAGCACTGTGTATATCTGATTGAAAGCTCAATAACAGGGTCTTCCATTATTATCATTGTGGGCAATTGTTTATACTTGTACCTAACCCCTGTATAGTGCTGCGGAATGTGTTGGCGCATTGTAAATAAAGGATAATAATAAAAATAATAATAATAGCACAGGTCACACGATTAATAAAACTATAGTCAATACTCGTATAGTCTGATTTATCCAGTTAAGCCTCTTAAGTAACATTTCTTATGTGATAATTTAAGCTACCAGTAGGGAACAGCTAGTAATTGGGGTGTCACGAGGAGTGCAGCTTCTCGCTTAGGATGAGCCTCTTAGGGGTTCAGAAGCTACTGAATAAGCTTTACATAATTTAATTACGAATTACAAAGGGTGATCTATTTCTTTTAAATGATTTTGAAACTTGTTTTTAATTCGTTGCTTCAATTTTACTACAAAGATGGTTATCATTTGTGGTAACATATTCTCATAGAAATAGAGATGGTTAATTCATACTAATACAGAGTATACCATACTATACCATATAGGGTCACACAAGATGGGCAGGTCATAGCAGAGAGGTAAGACAAACTGTGGTCTACTGGAGCTGGAACTGGCAACCACTTCTGTATCTTTGCCATGAAAACCAAATGGATGAGCAGAACCAGAGACATAGCAATGTGACGGTGTGCTGCAGTCCATAGGTAGGTTACGGAGATGGACATGACTGAACAACAACAAGACAAGGCTGGTTAAAGATACCTTTGTGGATGGAAAAGGAGGCCTCAGATCAGATAAGTTGGTCATGCCTGCTCTAGAGGTCCAATATGGTAACCACCAGATACAAGCAGAATCTGCTAATGATTCCCTTCATGGCATACGTGACTGCTAATATTGTTAGTTTTTATATACTGTACAATCATATGAAGCTTTTCCAAAACTACAGTTATATGTTGAAGAATAAACATTTTAATCCCTGTAAAAAAAAAAAAATATTCTTGCCATTGTATACAGATTTTAGAAACATGGCGCTGTTCCATTGAGATACATTACCATGTTTAATTCAGCATTATGCAGAACAGATTAACCTGCACAATATCAGCCGAGCCCGGAGATAACGGTGTTAGAAAGAAGTCCAAGTCTCTGTAGCATTGAAGTGGTTAAGATAAATATTCCTTTTGATGTATTGTTTAGCTTAAGACCAGTCTCACTTACACATTATCAAGCTTAAATAATTCTCTCTTTGTCCATTGAAACTTCATGAGTCATTTCATTTAATACATTAAAAGATTTAATTAAACTCCTAAATTAATTGTACAGTATGGAGTGTATTGCATACTAATTGCCATGTAGTAAAAGCTGAATTGAAAAATAATTCTCACCAACACTATGCACAGTAGGCAATTTGGAACTGACATTGTATATTGAATATAAAGCTGCATTAAAACCTGCAGTTGGATAAAAGTCAAGGGGTTAGAGTGACTTTAAAGAGTTAAAAGGACATAGGTTTTCATATGATGTTGTATCTGAAAAAGGGTCTTTATAAAGGTGTTACAGTGTGTTTTATTTTTTAAAAGATGAACTCAGAACACAATAAAGTCATTAAAATGTTTAATTGCTCTGGAGGCATGCATTCGTCAGCTAAGGGGTAGTAATATAGATGGAGGAGTCTAATTATTATCATCATCATTAATTATCATCATTATAACTTTTCTAAAAATGTTTTCCCCTTCTGGATCATTACCTTGTCGTGGTGAAGGGGCTTGTGTACTTCAATGAAGCTTTAAGCTATAGCATGTAGGGTCACCCAAGATGGACAGAGAGGTCAGACAAATTGCAATCCACTAAAGAAAGAATTGGCAACCCGCTCCAGTAACTTTGCCATGAAAACCTTATGGATAACCTAAAGTTAGCAATATTTCTTCAGTTTTCTGGCAGTTGATTTTGAGAAGGAACTCCCCTGAAAATCCAAATTAAATTAGCACGATATTCATAATTCATTGTGGCCAATTAGATGCAGCTACTGCATTGTAGTAGATTATGGGGATTCAGTCTCCGCAGCAAAGAATCTTGGGATTGTAGTCTTTTGTTCCCACCACACACGTTTGTCTCTCCCTGGAAAGCATCACTGTGTTGCTTATTGTACTTAGATGCAGTTTTTCTATTGGTTAGTACAAGGTACCTATGTAAGCACCTCTGGGGGTGTGGAAATATATATATTTTGTTATAAAAAAAAATCTGTATGTGTATAGAATGGCTCAATGTAATGTGTTTTTCTAATATTATCAGCCTGTATTAGCTTAGAAAAAGTTAAAAACAGGGAAACTTCCATATACATTTAAGTAAAACCTGTTTTAAACTTCATTGGAAATATCAGAGTGTAAGTACATCTAAAGATTTCATTGGCAGACAAGTATGACTCATATATCTATATTAATGCTTGTCGGCTGCAAGTACCCAGATCAGTTAAACACTCAAATCATTTGTTTCAGTGTTGAGAACATCATTGTCTTAAAATGTTGTCTGAAATCAAATTCCACTTTTCATTAATAAAAAGACCACTGACAGACATATGAGATATACAAGCCCCTTCACCACGACAAGATAGTGATCCAGTAGGGGGAAAGATGTGTAGAGGTCCCCAAATTAAGATATGTTTAACCTCTAACTGTTTAATCTCAAGTGATTAAAGTTTCATTGCAGCATACTTAGGGTTTCATTTGTTTTTTAAACAATTGATTGGCAACTAATCTAGACTTTAAAACTTACATTTGACATTTAGCATTTTAGACTCTAACATATTTCTTCTCTCTATCAGATACCCATACACTGGGAGAGAACTTCCCCAGGTAGCTGTCCTGCTAGGAGTCTTTATAAGCCTCTTTCTCTGCAGTGGTCAGACCGGTCTGTAGAAAGATTTAGGCAGCTTCGCTATCACCACCAGAACACCTAATAGGGTGTGGAGAGAAACAAATCTGATAGAAGCAACTCAACAAAAGCTCAGAAGTAAAAAATTTTTTTTTTTAAAGTTGCATTGACTTTTTTCCCCTTTAAATGCTTGTTTTATTTCTTATTAATTAATAAACAAACCAATAGAATCCTATTATATGAGCACAACAGTAGCTTACTCAAGCATACATGACAATATTCTGATTATGAATGCACTGTCGCGTATATATTATCTTGGTGTGAACAGATTAATAACTTGTTAATTAACCACTTATGAGAATGACCTAAGAATATAAGTTTAATGTTTTCATTTAGCAGCTCATTTAATGTGGTAAGGGGGTGTGAGAAATCCACTGTAATTAGCACACTGTCACTGCATAGAATAAAATAAAACAAGATTGGGCATGCTTAGATCCCAGGAAGCAATTAATCTAATCTGTGTAGTTATTCCCTCGGATCTGAACATGCCTAGTGTTTTGTGCAGCTTCTCCGATCTGGGTGTGGCTGTAGGTTAAAACTATACAACAAGTCATCTCTCATAAGAAGGAGAGCAGGAAAGGGAGGTGCAGAAATGTAACTGGTTCTATGGGGACTTCTTAAAAGTAATCAAAGTGTAAACTTTATATCAGAATTATATTGAAGAGAATGAAGTTAATTAAATTAACCTAATTAAAACATTTATACAAACAAACAAAAAATGCCTGAAGAGTTTTTTGAAAACGTGCAATTTTGTATGCATGATAGAAATTTCTATATTTATATATAGAAGACATTCTGTAAAATGCCATAATCTGATGTTTTGTTTTACTGTTCTATCTAAAATGGCTAGCGATGCCTCACTGCACCTTCACACGGGTGCTGTGCATAATTAGGAGAAAGCATTTTCCCAGATAATGCAGCAGCCTCAGTGCTCTCATGCAAAAAAATAAAAAAAGCACCAGAGACGAACAAAATATTTCTGTGATCCATCCTCTCTAGGAGTCTAACTCATTAGATATAATCATGCTCTTTACCTAAATCTGCAGCCCTGGCTCACTTCATTTCCTGCTGCTCTTAAGCTATTATTGTATCATCATTCCCTTGTATTTTAAATAATTTGTATTTTTATATTTCAAAGTGCTGTGTGCTTCATGAATACATAAAAATATAATTCACATAGTTTTAGCTGTGGTAGAGGACAAGGGCTTACAGTGTATATATCTGGAACCTGAGGGGTAAAATAGATCCTATGGGGCGTATTTAGGTTTTATGCTGCCCTAAATTATTCAGATTTGTGCGCCCCCCCAATTACAGCCCCTCCTTTAATAAGCTTCTGTTTGTGTACATATATAAATACAGCATCTCACAAAAGTGAGTACACCCCACACATTTTAGTAAATATTTTATTATATATTTATATATATCTTTTCATGTGGTAACACTGAAGAAATGACACTCTGCTACAATGTAAAGTAGTAGTCACAGCCTGTATAAAAGTCTAAATTTGCTGTCCCCTCAAAATAACTAAACACACAGCCATTAATGTCTAAACCTTTGGCAACAAAAGTGAGTACACCCCAAAGGGGAATTATTTCTGTGGCCACCATTATTTTCTAGCTCTGCCTTAACCCTCATGGGCATGGAGTTCACCAGAGCTTCACAGGTTGCCACTGGAGTCCTCTTCCACTCCTACATGATGACATCATAGAGCTGGTGGATGTTAGAGACCTTGCACTCCCCCACCTTCCATTTGAGGATGTCCCACAGATGCTCAATAGGGTTTAGGTCTGAAGACATGCCGGTCCATCAACTTTACCTTCAGCTTCTTTAGCAAGGCAGTGGTCATCTTGGGGATGTGTTTGGGGTCATTAACATGTTGGAATACTGCTCACAGCCCAGTCTCCAAAGGGAGGGGATCATGCTCTGCTTCAGTATGTCACAGTACATGTTGGCATTCATGGTTCCCTCAATGAGCTGTAGTTCCCCAGTGCCGGCAACACTCATGCAGGCCCAGACCATGACATTTTCACCACCATGCTTGACTGTAGGCAAAGCACACTTGTCTTTGTACTCCTCTCCTGGTTGCCACCACATACGCTTGACATCATCTGAACCAAATAGGTTTATCTTGGTCTCATCGGACCACAGGACATGGTTCCAGTAATCCATGTCCTTAGTCTGCTTGTCTTCAGCAAACTGTTTGTGGGCTTTCTTCTGCCTCATCTTTAGAAGAGTCTTTCTTCTGGGACAACAGCCATGCAGACCAATTTGATGCGGTGTGTGGCGTATGGTCTGAGCACTGACAGGCTGAACTCCCACCCCTTAAACCTCTGCAGCAATGCTGGCAGCACTCATACGTCTATTTCCCAAAGACAACCTCTGGACATGACGCTGAGCATGTGCACTCAACTTCTTTGATGGACCATGGAGAGGCCTGTTTTGAGTGGAACCTGTCCTGTAAAACTGCTGTATGGTCTTACCCACCATGCTCCAGCTCAGTTTCAGGGTATTGGCAATCTTCATATGGCCTAGGCCATCTTTATCTAGAGCAACAATTCTTTTTTTCAGATCCTAGTGACCAGTATGAGAGAGTGTGAGAGCGATAACACCAAATTTAACCCCCCCCTTCACCATTCACACCTGAGACCTTGTAAAACTAATGAGTTGCATGACACCGAGGGGGGGAAATGGCTAACTGGGCCCAATTTGGACATTTCCACTTAGGGGTGTACTCCCTTTTGTTGCCAACGGTTTAGACATTAATGGCTGTGTGTTTGGTTATTTTGAGGGGACAGCAAATTTACACTGTTATACAGGCTGAACAATTACTGCTTTACATTGTAGCGGAGTGTTATTTCTTCAGTGTTGTCACATGAAAAGTTATAATAAAATATTTACTGTATACATATATATATATGTATATATATATAATGTCAGAAAGTGTCAAGTACACTTACTTAGAAATATCACTGCATATACATTTCTATGCATATATAAACATATTTCAATGTAACTATTGCATATTCAGACAACCTGCTGCCTCCTGAATATGTGCTGCGCTAGGCCTAAGCCTTGTGGGTCGGTAGAAACACACCCCTACAGCAGATTCTGCTCACCCATTAAATGTTTATATTGAGAGCTAAGGAATTAGATGATGTCCGTCACCACCATATTATTTATCCTAGAAAAATATCTCTAGTTACTAAGTTCTTTTGACATGTAAAGACCACTGTACTGCTCATACACTAGCTTTGTTTATTGATCTACTAAAATCAATATTTGGAGGCAAATGTCAATGTAGCTTTAAAAACCCAATGTAGCTTTAAAAACCTACTTCTTACACATAAAAACATAGATCTGAAACCAAAAAAGATCATCTAATCTGCCAATGCTATCTACTTAAAATCATGGTTTAATTACACCTCATGATGGCTTTATTATTATCAGAGCCATGCTTAATTTCCGTAACTGTGTTTGACTCTACCACTTCCACTGTATGGCTATTTTGCATATATACTACTCTTTCTGTAAAGTAGTACTTTCACACATAACCTCTAATTGTTCCACTTTCTAACTTCGAGCCCTCATCCCGTGTTCTTGTTTTCCTCTATCCTTTCCTGTTATGAGTTCACCAGCACACCACCAGCATAGGTGGCAGCAGTGGTGGTGAGCATGCTAGTCGATGCCAAGATTTTGCTTCTGATGTCATAGCTTTAGGGTTAGCGTTTGGGTTAGGGTAAGGGTTAGAGTTAGGGTAAGGGTTAGGGTGAGGGTAATTGTTTAAGCTTGGAAATTGTGTATGATCTCAGCAGTGCCTACAAACTGTGTACAATTTCGGCAGCTCCACCTATCAGCTCCTTGCTGCAACTGCCAGTGTTGGAGTACTCTTACTTTTTTCCTTGGATATACAACCCTCTTGAAATTGAATAAATAATTTTATGTTTGAAGGTTTCTATCAAATCATGGGGTTTTGTTTGTTTATTTAATAACTAGCGTACTAAAACCAGTATTTGGATAAAAAAAATGGCAATGTAACTTTTAAAACCTACCTTTGAACCTTGGTGTTTCAGGTTCAGCAGATATGCTTCCATCCACCTCCTATAAGTTGTCCATACCCAGGAGGCCATCTTGATAGGAGTTATTTAAGACAGCGACCTGGATAGATCCACTTCCACCTCTACTTTATGACCTCGACAGTGAGCCTTTGAAATAAATATCTTATTAGATGTTATACAGAGTATCCCAGACCAAAAGGATTGTTCAGAGGAGATAAATGGAAGGGAAGACACTGCTCTTAATGAACACTCCTCTTCCTCAATAATTACCTCCTCCACTCCAATCTGCAGGATTTCTTCACTTCTGCAACATAATCAGGATCCCAATACTTTGTTCTATCTGACTCTTCAGATTTCATAACTTTACAACCCCCCTATTCAAAGAAGGGTATAATATATCCCCTAACATCCAAAATTCACATGAACACTTCAGCCATCACAAACCCAACAGTCTTTCTCATCTCGTATCTTCCACTACTTATCTACGGGATGGTGGTCCTTCCTGCGCTTTAATTTACATTTATGTATGTGTTCCATGTTAAAATGCATTTTTCAGTAAAAAGGACAACAATACAATATTTACATCTTCTTAAGCACCTTCTCATACAACATCATCTCTTATAAATTCCCTATCCCCTGCTGATCTGTCATAGCCCCTTACAGACCACCGTATCCTCCCCTATTTTATAACACCTCCCCCCATACACCTCCCACAAACCATAAATTATCACCACTTACACATCACTCACTCTTTTCCAGACACTCTTAGATGATCAACCCTTAAAGATCATCTTCCCTCTCCTTACAGCCTGTAAACCATCAGTCATGACAGATCACCCATCTTCTCCTTACACCCCATACACCATCACCACTTAAAGACTATCTAGCCTTTACTTTCACCAACATACTGTATATTATAAGGCTTCACAAATCACCCACTCATTTCTTACACCCAATAGGCCATCACTCCTTATAAATAAGCCACCATCTCTTTATAATCTTGTAGGTCATCACCCCTTACAGATTATCTACCCTTTACTTTCACCACCATATATTACAAATCTTTACAAATCAACCACCCATTCCTTATACACAATAGGCCATCACGCCTTATAAATAACCCACCATCTCTTTATAATCTTGTAGGTCATCATCCCTTACAAATCACCCACCATTTGTTTATAAATCCCATAGATCCCATTCCCTCATCCATCCCAAATTATCTATATTTCCCATATATCATCAGCCATTACAAATCATCCAGCCTCTGTTTACAAATCCCAATAGTATCCCTTCCAATTCAGATCATCCACTCGCTCCTTATATCCTCCCCCAATCCCATAAACCATCATCCCCTATAGATCCTCAACCACACCCTTCTTCAGAACCCAAGACACAATACATTATGTAGGATTATTATTCTCTCTGCATGCCGGATAGAGGAACACACTTTATTCCACCATTATAGATAGATGAATATGCTGTTTATATCATTATATTATTATATTATTATATAATATATATTTATTTTCATTTCAAAAATGTTGTCCAAATTAATGGATTTTGACAGGATACCTCAGTGGAACATGTTTTCTAAACATTGCTATTTCCAGACGTCATTTAATGGAAAGATCAATGGTATTTGTATGCAAGAGAATTTATTAATAAACATGATATTTTGCCAATACTATATATTTACAGATCTGATGGAAAATCAAAGGCAAATTAGAAGCTTGCAGCCTTATTAAAATGCGATTCGCCCAATTGAATAGGGCTCTATATAAGCAGACAGCATATTTTTTACAGAAGTTTTTAGTTAGTGATCTTCTATCCAAAAGCAAGGTCTTCACTAACTAAAAACGTATTTAAAAAAAAAAAAAAATTCTCTGTGCTTATATAGAGCCCTATTGAATTGGCCGAATCGCAATTTAATAAGGCTGTTGGCTGGCAGGTAACAGATTACCTTGGTGTAATAGCTATTAAGACGTCTCAGTACCACAGCCCAAGGTACTAAATACACTCAACTTAAAAGCATTTAAATTTAATATGATTAAATTGTTTTCAGTTCTCTTGTTTTACTTAAGATGCAATTACAATGCTTTCTGTAGGGGATATCCATCTACTACCATCACTAATTAATCCCTAACATTTAAATTTTAAGGCAATTACATCCACAGATCAATAGATATGTGTGCCAGCGCTAATAGATCACATAGCACTACAGGCACCTGATATATGCTCCGGAGAGCCATGCAGTGTATTTAAATTCTTGCTTTATTCTGCAACATATCTCCACTTACTCTTGCCCTTGCTGAGGACAGCATTGTATTAAAGGGTCAGTGCCATCAATCTAAAGGACTATGGCAGCGTAAGAAAAATGGGGCATGTTGGGTGAAGTATGCAACAAGTTAAAAACATTAGCAGGCGTGTAAGCCATGGATGTAAAAACATTTTTGAAGACTGGCAACGTTTCAGGTTCCAGGTTTCTTTTCGGGCCAGCCTTTATAATCTCTAGTCTGAAATCTGAGGGCCTCATTCAATTGCGATTTGGCCAATTGAATAGGGCTCTATATAAGCACATAGCATATTTTTGTTACAGAAGTTTTTAGTTACTGAACTTCTATCAAGGTCTTCATTAACTAAAAACTTCTGTAAAAAAATATGCTCTGTGCTTATATAGAGCCCTATTCAATTGGCCAAATCGCAATTGAATGAGGACCTAAGTGTTGAGGTATGTTTGTTAATATGTATATATATATATGTATATATATATATATATATATATATATATATATAATACAGAAAAAGTATTGTACATTTGTATTCACATTTGAATGTCTAAAAATAAATGTACAAAACTAACTTTCTGCTCAGGTTTCCCAGAAATACAGGTTTCCCAGAAATACAGTTATTGCACTGCACTCTGGGAAACTGCACATGCTAATGAACCCACAATGCATTTTCAATCTTACATCCCAAAACTATTTCCTACATAGTATGCCTTTTAGGCACGTGTTCATTGTATTGCACAGCTTTAAACATAGCTCAGGATGGATTGTGCACAGGCTAGAAATCCTACCCACAGATAGTCACTGTTTCACCCTTATAGTTCCTGGATTGTGAGGTAGATTGACACCATGTCTATAGTCGGTAGTCATGGGGTCAATAAAAAGGCCAATAATTTTTTACACCTCTCTAATAAATCCATCTTTACCCTAGGGTGGTGCTGGTAGAAATGAGTCCTTACACCATAGTGAGCCCCAGTGCTTTGCATCTGTTGCTCCTATAGCAGAGGGAAAGACTAGAAGAGAGACACCAATATATAGATAACTAGACAGATAAATAGGCTGATATAGAGGAAGATACACACAGCGATGCACAGACAGAGTGATAGATAATAGTATAAAATTGGAACAAGGCAGTGCAGCTTCAGCAATTACATCCAAAATCCCAGAGGGGAAACGAAACACACAGGAGGTACAGGACCGAATAAGAGCAGCAGATTACAGCTATACACCGGGTTTTATATATATATATATATATATATATATATATATATATATATATATAGAGAGAGAGAGAGAGAGAGAGAGAGAGAGAGAGAGAGAGAGAGAGATAATTTATATTTTTAGTTGTTTTAGACATTCAAATGTGAACACAGATGTACTATTTATATACTGTACTACTGTACGGTGGAGGCTTCTATCGCTCTTTTGCCAACCGTAAATTAAATGATTGTTGTGGTGAACTACCTACTCCAAATATCCACTGCACATGCTAGGAACCAGCCTAATGAGAGGCAGTAACCTTGACCTGTACATGGGTGGGTTTCCTGGCTTGTGTATAATCCAACCCTAGCTTTACTCAAAGCTTATTCAGCCGGCATATGCTCAAGGGCAGCCATATGATATTTGATATGGTTATGGATTGCAAGAGGGATGCTTTTGTGGGCACATTTGCATGTCCCATCTCAGCTTCCCAGAATGCAGTGTAATAACTGGATTTGTCGGAATTCTGGACATGAAACAAGTTTTTTTAACTTGCTTTAGACCCTCAAATGTGAGCACAGATGTACTATTATATATATATATATATATATATATATATATATATATGAAATAAGGTAAATATATTTTCTGTTACTTGTTGGCATACAGATATGGCTATGTTTTGGGTCATCCACAACTTTTGGTCAAGGCTTGGCTGTTTATTACCTATAAATATATATATATATATATATATATATATATATATATATATATATATATATATATATATATATATCCTATTATAATTTGTTTTACTTATTCTGTGGTGATAGAAAGAACTATAATCCATTTAAGTGATCTCAGAAGATAAACGTTATTAGAAGTAGTTTAAGAAAACTTGGCTTTTTTGTATCAAAATATAAAAAAAAAATGCTTTAATAGAAATAAATAGCTTTGATAATTGTTTGATTTAGGTAATATAACTTGGGTGAAATATTTGTGAAAAGGATATGGTTGAAATAATAAGGTAACATTACATCCTCCTTCAGTTGGCACAATTAAAACAGCACTTACAGACAGAATGCAAAGCATGGGCAGTTTTATTGCCAGATATGTGTTAGTGTATTTCTTCTCTGGTGAGGTTTCCATGCCCACTGTAAAGGAGTAACATTGCCATCTAGTGAACATTTACTGGTACTGATTTTCAATCACCCAACAAGCCTATGCTTCTTGCATGTTGATGCAATCTGATTTGCACCGAGTATCATACCAGATTTAGCTGCATTACTTAAACTACACATTCATCATCATTCAGCACCAATGAACAGGGATAAAAGAGAGATATCCAACTGTGAGCAGAAAACATGAAAGAAAATGAAAAAATAAATAAAATAAAAGTACTAATTGCGTATTCTGCAAACTTTCCTTCCATTGAAAGGCCCCCTCACATCGTGCTGTGATGGGGGAACAAATGCTAATCAGCCAGACACTGAATCAATATTGTAAAATACTACTGCTTTTATCTTGTGGCATGTAAACGTCTTGGAATAGTTGCTGGTAAATGTGTATACTGGTATTTTTCAGTTCAGATATTTTTGGGTTGCTTAGTGTGGGTTTTTATGTTATTAGTTTCTTTAGAAATACATTATATGGAGCAGGTTAGTGTAGGGTCCATAAACATAAAGCAAAAGAGAGAGGTGCTCTTGGGGATGGGCATCTCTTAATAGCGTGGGAATAAGCCCACCCAGAGTGTAGTCTCCTTTTTACCCACTCATGCCACTACAGAAGGATTTCAATCTATACCCACCTGTAAGGGTAGGCCAGAATCAAAATGCCAGGCAAGTCCTGCATGGGAAAAACAGCATCCCTCAGACAGCCATCTCAACCATAACTGGCCTTTGTCGGCAGGAAGTTACTGATCTCCCTAGGCACAGTATCAAAAGCACCTCATCTAGAGACTCTAAGACATTGTAATAAACAGAACAAATATAGAGAGAGTCACACCCGGAGACGGACGTCACTTAATAAAGCGTCCAGTGGCATAATGTCCAGCCAGGGTGCAGTGTCTTTTTACTCACTCATGCAACTATATATAGAAGAGAAGTCTCCTGAAGCAATGTTTATACTATTATCTATCACGCTATCTGTACATCACCGTGTAAATCTTCCTCTATATCTGTCTATGTATCAGTTTATAAACAACTATAGGGGCAGACCAGAAGCAAAATGCCAAGCAAGACTTCCCTGCACAGGAGACACGGAAGTTAAAAATAGTAAAGTTACGACAATGGGAATGTTTGTAATCATTATGATTAAATGGTCTGCCAACATCTATCGAATGACAATTATAGTAAGACAGTACTAACTACCAGTGGGAAAAAATTGTACAATTACAAATTTTACAGATTAGAGCAGATAAATAGAACAAAAACAGAGGGATAATGCCCAAACAGGGCGCAGTCTTTTTTGCTCACTTGTGTCTCTACCGGGGAGAAATCTCCTGAAGCATATCAGTCTATATCTGTCCCAATAGGTAGGCCAAAACCAAAATGTTGTCATGAACGTCTCCCCTGCACTGCAACTTCAAGACAATCCTCCTTGCTCACCTTGCCTAGGGAGATGTTTTTGCCTCATAGAGAGAAGCACTGAGGTTTACACTCTGCATTTGAATTTCATATCATTGAGGTATTTTTTAACATTGAAAAAGCCACAGGAGAAAAGTGACGAAACGCGTCTGTTCAGTATTTTCCCTATCTATTTATTTATTTTTTTGTAATATTAGAGTCATTGTAAAATTTGCCATTTTTATTCTTATTTTTTGCTATTTAACATATTTTATTTTACTTAATTTTATTTACAAACATTGAATAAATTGAATATTTATATCGAAACCATGTTTTATATAGTATTTTGATTAAAGACACCTATTACTCCAAAGGGGATATATTAAACCCGGCCAAAATATTTATATTCAGGTACCACTATGTATTGTTAGTGTTGTAACATTCCCCATGCTCTGAAAAGTACACAGATACATTACCCTAATACCCACAGTCTATTGGAAGAGATAAGACGTTCACCGAGGAAAGAAGCACTAACCTACAAGCCAACAAGTGTTGGGAAGTCTATAATATACCTCATAGACTGAGGTTAGAAAAGGTGAGAGCTTTACCCACTGATCTCTGTGAACAAGGGTTTGGGATTACAATATATTGGTTATTTTGCACTAGGAATTGGTGCGCTATCTCTCCCCACCCTTCTTCTCTAGGGAGATCAGTAGCTTCCCACTGACAAAAGCCAATCATGATTCTATGTGTATATAGGTATTTATATGCTATAAAATAAAACAAATGTATAAAAATGAAATATATTAATCCTGCCTTAATGGTGTTGGTGAGGAGGTGGCACTTTCACTTGTGGGCAGCACATAACCTAAATACACCACTAAAAGAGAGAGAAAGAGTTTAGAAATATAGAAATTGTCAGTGCAGAGAGAGATGCAATGAGCAGGTTAGAAGGAGGGCACTGCATGTAGCTCTATATATGTGTAAAATATGTATGAGTGTATAGTGTGGAGAGTACATATTGGACAAATTACAGTTTGAACGATATTACTGTCACAGACTCATGGTGGACTAAAAAACAAATGGTTATTGTACTAGCTGCAACCAGAGTCACGGGAAGAGCTATGATTACTGTTATGGGTAATGATGCTGTATTTTGTAATGAAATGTTTATTGTGTACTGTTGGGTGGAGAAACAGAACTTACGGCAATGGCCCTTTAAGGTAGTAGACCCCCCCCCCACACACACACACACACACCCTCCCGTCTCTGGCAGTGTCCTAATTGGTTAGGGCCGTCTAGGATTGATTGATATCATTGAGGGAGGGAAATTTAATTCTAGCGTGTAACTGTACCTCATTGGTTGGTGACTGGCTAATAAGCAGAGAGCAGATGAAACACTACCACAATTTGCCCCAGAATGAGAGGAAGGGAACTTCAAACCTGGACTTGGTTGCTGCAGAGCCCGCTACTCTCTTCCCAGGGCCTCAGAGAGGCCCCGGGACAGAGGGAGGGGTTGTATCCACAGGACCAAATGGGGAACCTGAGTACCAAGGCCTCAGAACAGCTCAGGAGGGGAGGAGTGGTGGAGGAGAGAAGGAGGGTGTTGGGAGTGGTGGAGGAGAGGAGGAGGAGAAGGTTGGAAGAGGAGGCGGAGGAGTTGGACGAGGAGGTGGTGGAGGAGGAGGTGGTGGAAGTGGTGGAGGAGGAGGTGGCAGAGGTGGAGGAGGAAAGTGGAGAGGAGGAGGTGGGTGGTGGCAGGGCGGTCCTAGCAACAGGCACATGTAGACCAGGGAAAGAGGGGAAGGGGACTGATCCCAGGGGGAGTGGTAGTTTGAGGGAGGAACAGGCCTCAGGGACAGGTCAGGGAGGCAAGGATCCCCATCCACAGTTGGCTAAGGGCAAGCTTAGGGCCCTGAAAAACACGCACCAGGAGAATGTGGTCTTTCTTGGTGCCATTTGTGGCCGCCCCGTGATCCTTGCGGGGGGGGTGGAAGTCAGGCCGTGGACCGAGGCATGGAAGGAGGTAGCGTCTGAGGTAACAGCAGTGGGCACAGCGGGAATGTGAGGTCTGTCCTGTCAAGCGCCGTTTTGATGACATCAGGGAGAAGGTGAGGAGGATGATGGCCAAGGAGGTCAAGCAAGCTGCAGCATCAAGTGGTGGCCCCAAAGAGATGAGTGGGAGAGGGTGGCCAAGGACCTTCTGAGCCAGGTGCCTGCCGCTGGAACTTCATGGCCCAGCAGGACCCAGCCTCCATGTCAGGTGAATATGACATACACCAACATGCCAGCACATGTACATCACACACACTACACATGTACATAATGACCAACAAGGACACTGACATGTCAGCTCCATGGAATTAACAAGGAATAGATGGATGAGTCATTAAATCCATGAAGCTGACAAATCACTCCTGGGCACAACAACAGTAATCAAGCAAAAGAGAGTCCATGGTTTGGTGTGCCCACTTCCCATGCAGTTACAGACGAAAACTGTAATCAAGATAGCGTTAGGAGCCAAGAACGATCAAGACCAAGAATCAAAGAATAGATCATATCTCGCAAATTATAGCTAATCTGAGTTGCAATTAGGAGAATCATCCAGGTTCAAGCCGAGATGCCAGATATTTAGTAATGAACACAAAACAATGTATTATTAATCATACTAATAACATATACCTTTCTTTTCTATCTTTCAGCCTCAAGGAGGTCTGGGTCCAGTGGTGAGCCAGAGGCGGGGGCGTTGGCTCTATTAGAGCAGGAAGTCGAGGAGCAAGCCCCCGCCGAGCAGGAACTGATGCGGAGAGGAGGAAAAAAGAGGAGCCGAGGTGGTGAGGAGGATGTCATCTGGCTAGTGGGGTCACCAGCAGGACTACCAGCCACACCGCCGGGATTTGACCCCACTATCCCCCTCCTCCAGAGACTCAGCGTCTGGCCAGGGCCCTCCCACGGGAGGGTCCAGCTGGACTTGACACCACCTCCTCCTCCCCTCAGCAGTGCGTCTGACTGGCTGCCACCACCACCACCAGGCCCACCAACACCATCGCCCTTACTGAGCCAGGCTCTAGCCGGGCCCCAGACCCTCCCACTGGGCCACCACCACCGCTACCTCCTCACAAGGCCACGCCCCAGGGCCCTCCATCCCCAACACCAAGTGAGATTGCGCAGGCCAAGATGCTGGTCCTCATTCGGCAGCAGATGGAGTGTCTCTAGGGGATCCAGGCCAGCATCTCCGCCAATGATGCAGAGGTAATACGCAGCCTGGCCAATTGCAATAGGGAGGAGAGGAGGCACCACCCAATGACTGAATCGTACCTGGCCAGTCTGCTCAGGATGGGAGCGGACCAGAGCCCTTCCTACTCCACCCCGGAGACATCCCCTGTCCACCAGCAGCCCGGCCACTCCGATCCTCCCCTCATGCCTCCACCACTGCAGGTGCCGCTTCCTCCCAAGGGGGATGCCACCCCCTGCCGCCCCCCCACCACCAGGGAGACGGCAGACGGCCACAGGGATTGGGGCTCTGTGGCTAGGCGGAGGAGGTCCTAGGGGCTGAGCATATGTTTGTGCCTTCTCAACAGTACTCTTCAGTTAAAATCTATTGGTCCAAATGTTAACCTAATCTAGCCTGCCTACAGAATCTTTGATCTTGGCCTATGTGATCATGATATTTTGGATGCAGATGGCTACTTCCCATCACATGGTCCATGATCCTCTTCTCTGTGGACACGTAGGTTCTGTTTAACATTTTACCAATTGATGGTCACTGAGGAATGCTGTTGAGAATAGATGCTGCCGTCCCTATATTTTTTAAGGCCTTATTTTGTAGTTGTTATGTTTTTGTTTTGTTTTGTTTCAGGTAAAATTCAGGTCCATGAAGGCATCTTCATGGAGGTTTAAGGTTTTTCCCAGTGCCTCTCAGGTAGACATTCCTTCGATGACAGCCCCCCCGCCTAACATGTAGCTACCACAATTTTAAATATATCATATAGACAGATATCTAAGACATGATTGTTTGTAGCTTAAATGTACAGCCCCTCCTCTCCTCCTGCCATGCCTCCACCACCGCCAATAAAGGTACCACTGCCTCCTGGGGGGATGGCTCCCCTACCATCCCCCCACCAGGGAGATACGGCAGCCGGCAACAGGGGATCGGGGCCCTGTGGCTAGGCAGAGGAGGACCTAGGGGCTGCGCATATGTTTGCTGAACTGGTGTAGTCAAAGAAATTGTTGTTGCAGTATTTGGACACCTCCCTAAAACTAGTGCATTTGTAATGGTGCATCAACAGAGGCATTGAAGCCTGTACACAGATAGTATGGTGAACATATATTGTTCAACACGAAGTGTCAGTCCGTAACACATCAAGCACATCTTTATGTCCATGGTCATGCTGATCCACTTGGTATTCATGGCAGAGATACTGGAGTGGATTGCCAGTTCATTCTCCAGTGGGCCACAGCATACAGCTCCTGGTATTCATAGGTGGTCTTCCATCCAAGTACTGACCGGGCCCAACCCTGATTAGCTTTAGGATTATGTGACCTCTTGGTTCCCTGGCTGGAATCAATCCCAGGTAGCAGTGATGAAAGCACCGAATCCTAACCACTGGACCACCAGGGAACTCTTTGAAGAGATAACTTAGTGGTAATATATTTTGAATGTTGTGCAAGCAGTCCTTGGCTAAAATCCCTGCATCCTTGTTTTTTTTATTTTTACTGAGTTCGAAAAGTAAAAGAGAAAATGTATAAATTGTAAGGGATATAAGAAAAGTGTGTAGTGTGTGCTCTGAGTTGCATTTACAATCACAATCAATCATTCCGTTTTTCCCAACTTTAAAAGAACCACTTTAATGATATTGTAAAGTGCTCTCTAATGAATAGGTAGGTGGAGCCTTATAAGAAAAAAAAACTTTATTAAAACTTTTACTGTGCATATATAACAATAAATTATCTTTTTAAGTAATGACCCAGATCTCTCCACCTTGTAAATGATGTATTGTCTTTGAAGCTACCCAGGGGAAGTGCTAAACTGAAAAACCTATGAGAACGTTCTGTGATTACAACAAACGATAGGCTGGGCATGGCAACCAGCGGGGAGGGCTTGCAGACTTATATATTGCAGAAAATTACTTTTGTTGTCTCATTACATCACCTTTTATAATTTTTTATAATTATAATTTATTTGTAACAGAGCAACATATTCCTTTGTGCTATACGTTGGCTACAATCAAGGCAAAAACAATAGCAGCATTAATACATTGCAAACGATGGAGGGCCCTTTTTTTTTAGCTTAGAATCCGGTGTCTAAAGTTAGTGGGGTCACCAGCCGGGATTTGACTCCACTATCCCCCTCCTCCAGAGACTCTCCAGAGCATGTCGCCAGGGCCCTCCCACTGGAGGAACCAGCTTGACTTGACTGATGGATGTTATATGAATGTTGATGAAAAATATCATATTGTGAAGGTGATAGTACACCTTGACCACTGAGGCTGGTCACAGCTAAACATTTATTGTGAGAGGACACATCATGGCCATTGAGTTATCCTGAGAGGTAGCTAATGGTTAGTAATGCTTGCAGATAGAAATCAGGTGAGTTGGTATATTGTTACAGTTACAGTATTTAGCACTGTACTGTACATGCATGTTTGTTTATTTTGTATCCCCATACGCTTTTTTTTTTTTTTTACCACTTTTTCTCTTTGTTTTTTCAACAAACTGTATGTGTGAAACTGGATTGGATTACACAGTCCAGAGTTTGAATCATCTGTTTCATTGAGCAGATATAGACAAGTTGTAACTGCTATGCACATTAATGGTTTCTTCAATTAAATGCAGTGATTTCTGATTATGCTTTTTTTCATCATATTCTGGTTGCAGTGGTGTAGTGATCACATGTGACCCTGGTAGGTGCTGTGCATCATGCTTATTCTAGACTATGACATTACCCCCTTTAGGTATCACCATTTTTCCAATAATTGCCTCTTGCTCTCCAGGGATCCACCCACACCACACCCATGACATTAATGCACAGTCTTGTCCATTTCTGATTGTGCTCTATGTATGAAATAAAGCTTTGTTATACCATTCTCACCGCAAAGTTTTCAAGCTCGTAACCGGTTCGGAGCCCCCCAAAAAACAACAATTGAATAGCAAATTATCTTACAGCCTCACTTCCCGGCTACAGTAACTTACAATTGCTCAATTGAATTGGGATCTTACATTCTAAGGAAACTCCAGCTGGAGGCACTAGCTGCACTGCAGTTCTAGCTTAAGCTCCATCTGAGAAGCAGACAAGAGTTGTTCTGACAGTCTAGAGTGGCATGGGAACTAGATTAAATGTCTATTTATCCAATTGAAAGGTTAATAGGAGTTAAGTGCTGTCTGAGATTAACCATAACATTTGCACATTTTCCAACGCCTATTCAACACTGTCAGTTGGTGGAATAAGTTATATATATCACCATATCTAGGAATTGGATGATGAGGGAAATGGGGGGGGTGAATATTGCTTGCCACTGGCGATATGACCTGTTCCAATAAAGGATATTATCCTAGTTAATAGTCGAGTACTAGCCTGGCAAGGGGTTTCTTGGAGGGAAGAGCAGGTGTTGAGTTGAAATCCTCGAGACCTTCAGATTTGATAGCATTATTGGCAGGCTGTGTGACCCCCTGGTAATCATGTAGCTAGCCCAGTCGCCACCCCTTCAGTCCCCCTGTGACCATCCTTTTCCTCATAGGAGGTAGGTGCTTTGGTGATTGGTTCATTCCCAATTCCCAACAGTAGAGGTCCCTCCTGTTTGGTCCAGGGGATAACCCCTAATCAATTAAATACCTGGTGACGGGGGAAGGAAAACCTAACTCATCTAACTTGATAACTACTATGTGTTTTGAATTTGTAACTTATTAGCTTGTTGCATTGTTTTGTGATGTATTAATATGCCACCCCTAAATAAAGGATCATACCTTGTTGGAGACACATATTGTAGTGTGTGCCTTTATTGGAGATAATTTAGAAGCAACCTGTTTAAATGATGAGGTTAGCTGTGATTGCTGTAACCCCAAGGACCCTCTATTTGATGGAGAAATGAACCCGTTTGTGCTTGTCTAGCTGTTTAGATATCATATCTAGTCCTGTGTCTAACTTCTGTGACAAACTTATTTCACGGTTGTTCTGATGATACAAGAATGCAACATTAACAAATCTTCTATGTATCACAACCTATAGCCTTTGATAAAGCTCTGATTGTTGCCTTAGGCATTAGAACTGCATGTTTTGGTGTCCCCCTTAGTATCTGAAAAACTAGTTTGTCTGGCAACTGAAACCGCTGTATGGCCAAAGCCTCCATACTCATTATCTATGAATCTGCTTATGGGAGGGCTTTGAGGGCCATATAAGAAATAATTAAAAATGTCTACTATCATATCAATTCTTGATCTATTTAAAAAAAAAAATAAACAGCTTTCCCACCTGATTTTCAATCTTGTATCTGACAGCTTACACTTGTTTTGCTGAGTGTCCATTTAATGTAAGTTTTCTGAATTATAAACTACTAATTTTCCATTCAAATGTTTTTCCAATGTTTTACCCTCCTGAGAAAGCAAATTGAACTATGCTGTAAATACTTGCATGCAAAAGAGGAATATTTAAAGGATGTGTTTTTTCCTATTGTCTTTGCTTTCTAAAACCTTTTGCCTTTTATTAAGTTTAGTCATTCAAAACACTACATAGTAACAATGGGACTGCAGTAATGCTTCTAAGTGCCACTGTAGTCTTTCAGGTTCACATCTGTAAGATTTAACAATCTTAGAAAAAAAATGGACCCTTTGCACTATTAAAAGGGTCCCTTTTCTTTTCTTCCATTGTTAAATATGTATATTCGACCCTTAGTGGCACCCTAAGTAAAAGGTCATTATACCCAATTACATCTAGAGCCACCAAACTTATCTTGTTTCTCACATCTGTAATACATACATATTTCACACCAGCGTGTAACAAATCATATGTATCTCTCAATTAGAATGAATAATTACACTTTAAACATTACAAAAAACATTTTTTTGATCCATAGCGTAGAAAAATGACATTGCAAATAGACAGTATGGGATTGTTTTTCCTCCTGTGACTTGATATGTACCAGGAAATGGAGGGGCAGTGAACCTTATGGTTGTCTGAACAACTGTGCCTTTGTTCTAATTGTTTTTAATGTATTTCAGATAAGAATATACAATAAGCAGGGTCCCAGTGAGTACTTATTTACATTTCGTCTTAACTCACAGGTAAGATAAAGGAAGAACAAATGCAAAGTTTTATCTTCTTGCTGTTTTAGTAATACTTTTGTTCCATTAATATCATTTATTTTGCATGGGGAAAAAGCTTTTGCAATTTATAAAAACACACCTTTAAATACATGACAGAATCTCTGTTGTGGAAATGAGTACATACTCTGTGTGAGTGTCAGTATCGCTAATTGCATTGAAGCTGCCTGATCCCATCTTATAGAAATGACTTCAGACAAATGTAATCCCTTTATAGAATATATTTTATTGGTAGTTTGTCAATGAACATAAAATTAACATATCCAGACAGTTTTCTATTGTTCCAGGATGAGAAATGCCAGAGCTGTCTCATCCAACACGTAGAAAACATCAACTCAAACTTAAAGGACCTGTCAGGACATGAACTTGCGTTGGCTAACAAGCACCAATTTGTGCTTCAGAGTGTGCTTTTAATTTTGGCACGTCCCCCCCTTGGGCCGGACCACTCCAGCCACAATACTTCTTTCAGCAGGTGGAGAGATCCAGAATTTATATACCACTGCTGTAGAGTGCTTTGGAATATTTTGGTGCATTACAAATAAACAGTAATGATAATAATCATCACTATTGAACATTAAATAATTGTTTAAATGCATGCTTTTTTTTCTTATCAAGCCTTACATATAAAGTGGTCCTTTAAGTCACATAGAACCATGCATCACATCTAGGAATCCTCTAGGGATAGCTCAAAGCAATGCTGCTAAAATCATGATAAACATGTCAGGAAAGACACTGATATGTAAATTAGATCAGGGCGGTTCAAGCCAATTCTGCACCCTGGGTGATGTTTAGATATTACTCCAGTTTAGAGAAAATATTCAGCCTATGTAAAGTCAAGACCAAGTTCCATTTTTACAAGTTCAAATATAGAGATACTATAGTTTTAAAATAACAGGACTATGTTGTTGTTGTTTAGTCGTTCAGTCGTGGACAACTCTTTGTGACCTTATGGACCGCAGCATGCCAGGCACATCTTTCAGCCAAATCCCCCTGAGCTCCATCAAGATCACGTTCATTACTTCAATAATTTCATCTATCCATCTCCCTCTCTGACGTCCGCTTCTTCAAGTGCCTGCATCAAAGTCTTCTCTTGGGAATCCTGTCTTCTCATGATATGGCAAAAATATTTGAGCTTCAGCCTCATGATCATCCCTTCCAGTAGTATTGATTGATTGGATCTTCTTGCAGTCTAAAGATTCTAAGCAGTTTTCGCCAACACCACAATTCAAAGGCATCAATTCTACAGACCACAGCCTTCTTTATGTTCCAGCTCTCACACCCGTATGTTACTACTGGGAATACTTTTTACTATACAGACCTTTGTTGATAACGTAATAACTTTACTTTTTACAAGCTTGTCCAAGCTTGGCATAGCTTTCCTCCCCAAAAGCAAATGTCTTTTAATTTCATGGCTTCAGTCACCATCTGCAGAGATCCCAAGAAAATAAATTCTGTCACTGCCTCCACTTCTTCCTTGTCCATTTGCCAGGAACTGAGATTGCCGTTTGCCATGCTTTTGCACTTTCTTCTTTTACATTCATCAATAAGTCCTTTAGTTCCGCCTCACTTTCAGCCATCAGGGTAGTATCACCTGCGTATCTGAGGTTCTTAATATTTCTTCCAGCAATATTGATTCTGGCTTTGGATTCATCCAGCCCGGCCTTACACATGATGTGCTCCGCGTACAAGTTGAATAAATAAGGTAACAATATACAACCTTGTCATACAATTTTCCGATCTTGAACCATTCTGTTGTGCCATGTTTGGTTCTAACCATTGCTTCTTCGTCCACAAACAAATTCCTCAGGAGGCGATGAGATGGTCTGGTACTCCCATCTCTGCTTCATAGAATAGTCTATGAAGCAGAAGTAAATATTTTTCTGGAACTCGCTTACATTCTTTATTATTCAACTAGCATTGGAGTCAAGCTTGTAGGATCATAAGCATTACCTTGCTGGCATGTGAAATGGGTGCAATTGTTTGATAAATGCAGCAATCTTTGGCATTGTCTCTTTTTGGGATTGGGATGTAGACTGAACTATCTATCTATTGGCCTTAGTTGAGTTTTCGATTTGTTGGCATAAGGCAAGTAACACTTTCACTGCATCATCTTGCAGATTATAGCTCAACTGGGATTCCATCAAATCCTGTAGCATTGTTATCAGCAAGGCATTCTAGGGCCCATCTCTCCAGCTCATTGGACAAACTATTGAGGTCATTGGACAAACTGTTAAGATCCTTCCTGTATAGATCTTCAATGTATTCTTGATCTGCTTCTGTTAGGTATCTGCCATTTTGTCTTTTATCATGCCTTTGAGATCCACAATTTTCTTGAAGAGATCCCTTGACTTTCACATTCTGTTGTCTTCTTCCATTTCTAATTATAGAATGTCTCCTTGTCTCTTCTTGCTATCCTCTGCAATTCTGCATTCGGTTGGACAAATCTTTTCCTTTCTCCACTACCTTTCCCTTTCCTTCTTTCCCTATCTACTTTCAAAGCGTTATTAGATTGCCAGTTTGTCTTCTTAGTTTTCTTTCTTTTGGGGATTATTTTTGTTGCCGTTTCCTGGATTATGTTGCAAACTTTGGTTCAAAGTCTTCAGGCATTCTATCTTCCATTCCCAGGATATTAATATTTAACCTTGTTATTTCATTCTTGACCACATCTAGTTTGCCTTGGTTCATAGTTCTAACATTCTAGGTTCCCCTAGACTTATCTGCAGCTGGGTGTCCTCTCGGCTTTGGCCCAAACACATAATTAGATCTGGTGCTACTTGTACTCACCCTCTGTTTTTCCTCAGTAATGTAGTAGGCACCTTCTGACCTGACAGGCTCATCTTCCAGTGCCATATCATTGCGTCCCTGGTTGTGCTTGTCCATAAAGTTATCCTAGCAAAATTACTGGAGTGGGATGCTAGTTCCTTTTCCAGTGGACGGTGATTTTTCTGACTTCTCTTCTATGACCTGCCTATCTTGGGTGACCCTATATTATATAGCTCACAGCTTCATTGAAATACACAAGCCTTTTTACCATGACAAGGTAGAGATCCAGAAGGGGAACAGTATTATACTACTTTATAATTTAGTAACATAAGGAAACTGTTACAAAAGACATTTTTTGTGGTCTAAAAAAAAAAAAAAAAAAAAAAGTAAAATATAATCTGACCTGAGATACAATTTTTTTGAAAAATGTTATGCCTTTAATGGCGTCCGCCATAAACTGGCACTCAATCATTTGAACATAGCATTGGAGCATTGTAGATTGCAGAAGACGCCTGGATATCTTTCATACATTGCTCCACTTATTTATACCAAAAATAGTATTTGTATCGCTTTCTCATTTTTTGATATTTTAGGTTCATTGCTACTGCAGAATAAAAATGCACTGAATTGTGCATTTCAGGAACAAAGGCATTAAAGGGACAGCATGGAAGGTAATTTTTCTTTGTTAAATCGGCATGAGAATATTTGTTCATTTGCCATAAGGGTTTTTCTTTTTTTTAAGTCAAGTTCTCAGAACATGATAAACTGAATCAAATGTGTAACTTCTCTGGGGAATTGTTGCCCCATTAGTTAAAGGGCCACTGAACAATGACAAAGTATATGAGAAACTCTGTGGCTGACTAAAGATAAATAGGGCTGTTTTAATTGGGAAAAAAAACACGTGTTCCTAGAGGCATCCATGGTACACTGTGGTGGCATCTATTGATGCACATGTCTTGCTTCTGGGCCTTTGAGGGGAAAGGAATGCGGTGTCAGCTTCAGTTTGATCCAATTATCTAACATAGTCCTCCTTTCTCACTTTTTGTACTGTGGTCCTTTAATATTTGTCATTGGAAACAACTTTTCTAATGTTTGAAAGCTCGCTGCAGAATGAAAAAAAAATGCCAGAAAACGTTAAGTTAGACTAAGTGCATAATTCCCCTTCTGAATCGCTAGCTTCTCGTGGTGAAGGGGCTTGTGTATTCAATGAAGCTGTGAGCTATATCATGTAGGGTCACCCAAGATGGGCAGGTCATAGTAGAGAGGTTAGATACATACAGTCCACTGGAGACAGAACTGGAAACCCACTCCAGTATACTTGACAAGAAATCCATATGGATAAGCACAAACACAGATAAATGTACCTGGCATGCTGTGGTCCATATGGTTACTGAGAGTTGGACACAACTGAAGAACTAAACAAAAACAAGAGCATAATTAATCAGGCATAACGTTACACAGGTAGCTTTTAGTTAAAAAAAACTTTTCATTTTAAATGTATTTTATTGGAAGAAAATAAGATTATATTAACAAATAACTCAAGAAAATAAAAACATGCATTGTACATATATTATTGAAGATTTACGTGATATAATCTAAACTTCACTGCCTTTTTTTATTTGTCTTCATTGAGCAAAACAACTAAACATAAGATTTAATCCAATTTGCAATTTATATACGAATATCCTACTAATTTTTCCAAAGCTCTATTTTTTGTTATCAAATTTGAATGCCTCTGCAGGACTCTGGAGGGATCCAAGATATATTGGTATATGTGTGTGCGAGGGGCATTTACATTTTAGGGAGCTCCAGTTCCATTGAATGATGCAATGTGTCTGTTTCTAGGCCAGTGAGGGGGAAGGGGTGTGGTGTCAATTTCAATCTTACACAGTTATCAAAGAAAATCAAAGAAAAACATCCACTGATCATTACAAACACACATCCCATCAACCAACTGTAAGGGTGTGATGTAACAAACACAAAATGGATTCCTGTACTCATAAATAATAAATTAATAGGCGACAGAAAAAAGCAAGATCAAACTCAATCATGCATTACCAGATTTGGCCACTAGAGAGCCACTATGAGAGCAGTATGACTTTCCCATGAAAGCTTTGACCAATAATTCATGTTATATATATATATATATATATATATATATATATATATATATATATATATATATTTATTGTAATTATATTGGGGGGGGGGGATGAAATAAAAAAATAATAAAAAAAAAAGCTTTTAAGGGCACGGCAGCGATGTTTGCCACTTAGAACAGAGAAGTAGAGTTTAATCCCCCCCCCCAGATGTTTTGGGGCTGCTACTCCCATGCTTCTGCTGACGACTTGTGTGTCTGTGTCATACAGTCATGTCCGACTGTCTGTGACCTCATTGACCACAACACACCATGTGGATCCACTTGGTATTCATGGCAGAGATACTGGGGTGGGTTGCCAGTTTCTTCTCCAGTGGGCTACAGTTTACCCCTAGTATTCCTAGGTGGTCTCCGATTCAAGTACTGACCAGGCCCAACCGTGCTTGGCTTCAGGGTGGTGTGACCTCTTAGTCTCCTGACTGGAATCGAAAGCAGGTCGCAGAGGTGAAAACACTGAATCCTAACCACTGGACCACCAGAGAACCCATTGCCCACGACTTACACAGCTGCTAATATTGTTAGTTTGGTGTAGTGTCTATTTTGTTGAGCTGCAGTGGTCCTTTAACAATACAAAATATGAGGAGTGTACATGTTTTATGTGAGGTTTCATTTCCAAAAGCCATTTGCCGAGCAGTGTGGACAGACACATAATATGAGCAGTTAGACAGAAGCTGTGCTGATCTACATCTGCTCTCACACACCAGCTGTGGGCGTGCTCTGTGCAGGTCTGTCTCGGCCGCGCTGCGGTTTTATGGCACCATTAGTTGTGACCTGCAGGCCCAGCCCTTCAGCAATACTATCAGCGGAGATCTCATCTTGTGTTAAATTAGTGCAGAAATATCCAATCAAGCTGTTCTGTGGCTCGACTCCTGATTATCTCTCTAATCTGGTGTCATGCTGTATATGGCATATGGCTCAATTCTAAGCTCTATTTAATGTAGCTACAATTTAAAGGTACAGTGTAGTCCTAGATTTTTTATTATGGTATTTTATCCTTTCATTTCAAGAAAGAAATACAGTCTTTATCTTTTAAATGTGATTATGTTGCTGCAAAATCTTTCCTTTTAGTTGCAGCAGATCAGTTCCTTGAGGTAGGAGGAAGAGGCTTTGAATGCATCTATCTGAACAATCGGAATGAGGCAACTGTAACTGCCAATGCTCTCAGTCGTCACATTAAAGGAACATAAAATGTTTTTGAATTTCACTTGGAATCAGTAACCTATTGCTGATTGGCCTGTTTAAATTCCCTAGGCACATAGGCCCTCCTCTGATTGGCTCACTTTGGAGCCTGGGGAGATTCCAAGCTGGAGGTTCAGTACTTGTACTATGACTGGCATTGAGCCAATCAGCAGACTGACTACTCTTAAATAGACACTTGGACTATTACAGGCATGTTGGTTAAAGGCATATCTAAGTTTTCTGGATTATGAATGCCTTTGATAGATAATTAGTAGTGTATGAAAACATTTTTTGCATTAAAAAAAATAATAACCCAAATAAACATTAAAATGAGCTTACCTTGAAGTCAGCAAAATTTCCTATGGTTTTTGTCAATTGTTTTTTGATGGTGTACGACCATTGAAAATAACAGCTAAGTAAGCATAAAATTCATATTAAGCTGTGCCCAATCAGAAGCAGGTTAGAAAATAGTTAAAATTGGTTTCCAAATGCTCCATGCCGATTGGGATTATCAGGTGTCTTTGTAGGCTCCCCTGTGGTCGACAACATAATCAGAGGGATACTTAGATATTAATAAAAATAAAATGCTTTATGAAATGTGTTGCATATATTAAGGATGTTTTTTGCCTAAGTATTGCAGAAAGGGAATAATCTAGAAAACTTTGATATGCCTTTAGCTATGTTACATGTTGGGTTAATATATATAGTTTATTCCTGTAATTATCGGTGTGTGAATGGTACCCAGACAGGTTTGGTCTTAAACTGTTGGATTTTCCCTGGGGAATTAAAAATAAAATAAATAAATAAAGTATATCACCAGAGTTCTCTGGGGAAGGAGGCTGCAAGATACAGGGTATTCTGAGGAGGACCCCGGCAGACCAAGGGGAGGGCTTGAGAATGCCATGGAACAATGGGAATTCAGTCATGAAAGGGTGGGTGAGATAGGATTAACCTCTATTGTTCTGACTGATGACATCTTGGGAGGCTGGTGGGAATAAAGAGGATTAAGAGGATCACTCAGGCAGGTTCCTGGCCAGCAAGGGGTGACAACATCAGAGGTTGTCTTGTTTAGATTGGGTGATGATTTCTATAAATGTGCTGTACTGTAACCAACAAATCAGATGCTCAGCTGTACATAACTATGGTGTGCTCATCATTCTCGAGGGAAGGCTCAAGCTAAATTGCTTGCTAGTATTTAGATACTTCTCCTGCTAGGTCTCATCTTAAAGGTATCTACACCTGCTCCTGTTGCTTGGTATCCTGATACATGGAGAAGGAAGCTGGGCGCTAAGATCTCCAATCAATCCCAATGGCCCTGAAAGCAGGAAGGTTTTGGGTAGCACCTGGTCCCCTAACCCCTGGGTTGTGACATTATTTATAACATATACTGTAAATAAATATATATTTTATTTTACATTCACTGTACCTCTCTGTATAGGTTTGTTTGATATGTTACACAAAAAAGCCCCCAATAATTAAATTACTGTAAACTTCAAAAGCAAGTTTGCAAATCATTGTAATTAAATCTAATTCTGGAAATCTTAATAATTAAATTTGTATTTTATAATCTATAGTCAAACCCAACGATTCTCTATCTTCTGTCAACCCGTTATCAGGTTTGTAAATTATGAGCATAATAAATGTTAAAATCTGAAGATATTTTCTCTATTTGGGTGTAGAAAGATTCCATCTTGTCTGACTTACTGATAACTAGGGCAAGTTCTTATCTACTGAAGAGTTGTAATAGGCAGATATTGACAGGGTTTGTTAAACCACTTTTGTTATTTAGCACCTACCCCCTTCCCTAAGAAGCCGACATCCCTTTTAAAGGCATATGTAAGTTTCCTGGATTATGAATGCATCAGATACAGGAGAATCAGTCGTGTATGCAAACATATTTTTTTTTGCGTAAAAAAATAAATAAATAAACAATTTACAAACCCTGATTTTTTTCTAAATCTCTTGAGTTTGCAAGCAGCAGTTTTTTTGAGTTAACACCCATGAAAATCCTTGTTAAAATTACCATAAAATTCATTTTTTTTTTGCCCAATCACAGGCAGCAAATACATTTTAATACATTGTAACAATCAGTGATGGCAGTTTGTGCAGGAAGGAAGCATGGGATGTGTAATCCCCCTTGCAGAAGGAAGTAGGACGACTCAGACACTGATCTGTAGATCTCTGCATTAAGCTGCTGCTGGCTTGAAGGTTAGTAAAGGGTTAAAATTCATACTTGAATACAGGGTTTCTATTGATAAGTACACTGTGCCTATTATGTAAGCAGCTTTTCCGGGGTGGGAAACAAGTTTTAGGTTTAAATAAAATAAATCTATATGTGTATAGAATGACTCAAAGTAATCTATGTTTCTGATATAATCAGTATGTGTTCGATTACAAAAAGGCAAAACAGTGAAACTTAGATATGCCTTTAATGTATGCAGCTTCACCAAAGTATCATGGGTGACTAAGCACCAACCAAGGGATCCACATCATGGACTCAATTTGAACTATTTAGTCTTCACAAGATACCATTTAAAAAAAAAGTACAATCAACTCACAAATCAAAACATCTGAAAAAAAAAAATATTTATTTTTTTCCTCCAAAAACCCTTAAACGATAACTAGAAGATTTCATTATGGCGATCTGTTTCTTTCATCAGCTCATATCTATAGTCTCGGATTTCATCAGCGTCAACGACTCTGAATTTCAGTGATTTCAGGATACTTTAATGAATAACTCCTACACAGCAGCCTTAGAGCGGCATTAGAGCGATCAACTTTCACCAATACAGAGGCCATCACTGCCATTACCTGTGAGATTATTACACAAGTCACTTGGTATGCAGTGTACTGCACTAATCCCGGCTCCAAAAGTTCTTCTCCACCAACAGCATATAATTCCAAGTCTGAGTATTATTCAGAGGGCCTTCTTTCTCTGTCTCGACCCTTTACTCTGACGCATGGAATGTTCTTTTGGTGCGTTTAGTTCCACCGCAGGTTTTTTGGCAGAATTGTATTTTTGGAAGACCTCTTCTGTTATGGGTTCAATGATGTGGCCCTTTTTGGTAATGACCCGTGGAGCTGTCAACTTCTGGAACGACCTTTGTGTGTTCCACGTGTTACCGATTGGTGCTCTGATGCTGCTTTCAAAATGCTCCTTATTACTGAATGGGAACGGAAGCTCATTGACCTGTAAGGGAAGCAGAAATACAATGAGCCATAGTACTATCACACTATGGTGTATACCACTTGCTAAGATAAAACGAGAATAGATTATTATTACCAAGTAATTATGAAGTTTTCAATTTTCACAAAATGCTATACAGCTGGAGATAGGTACAGGAAACTAATATGGAAGTGAGGGTCATTCTCTAACCAGCTCATTTTCTAGAGAAATTCCCTTCTGAGATGTTTAGCATTGTTTGTATGAGAAAATTATGCAAATGAGCAACTCTGGAACACTAATTAGCTCCTCTAATGTGCTAATTAGTACAACAGTGTGCTTCTTTTTTTCTCTGGTAGCAAAAACAATGTCCCCTGATGTTATCATGCAATTGGGTGCCCTTCACCTTAGCAAGCATTATAAGCAAGTAATTAGCATATGGAGATGCACATTTGTATAAAGGAGACACAGAAACAAATGCGGATTATCTCAGGGATGATTTGCTATGGTACAATGTATAGACAGTTTTTTTATGTTATTTTCATAAACCAACTTGTATGGAGTGCAATTCCTTTTACATGCATTTTGATGTAGCCTGTCTCCAAGATTAAGCATTGCATGGAACGTGAGACCAACAGGTCAGACATTACTAGTGCTATAAGATTCTTAAAATCCATTTAAAAAGGTATAGCCAAGTTTCCTTGTTTTTACCTTTTTTCAAATCCAACAGATCCTGCTTATATCAGCAACAGACATAACATTGAATCAATCCATACATATAGACTTATATTATTTAAAAATAAACCCTATTTTCCACACCCCCCAGAGCTGCTTACATAGACACAGTGTACCTACCAATAGAAACACTGCATTTGGGTATGGATTTTAACCCTTTACTAATCTTCAAGCCAGCAGCAGTACAATGCAGAGATCAACAGAGCAATGTCTGACTCCTCCTTACTTCCTTGTGCATGGGACTACACATGATGCTTTCCTGCACAAACCGCCATCACATATTGATACAATGTGTTAGCGGTCTGTGATTGGCCAAAACAAATTATGACTTTTATACTTATTTTACCAGGGATTTCTAGGGGTGTTAACTCTGAAAATCAACTGATTTCAAACAAGAGATTTAGCAAACATTAAGTTAAGTTTAATAATGTTTGTTTTGGTATTTTTTTGATGCAAACATTTTTTGCACACACACTATTGATTCTCCTCTATCAGATGCACTCATAATCCAGAAAACTTAAATATGCTTTTAACCCACACACCTGATGTACGGCCACCATGATGTTTCTCTTCTCATTTATGATGACATTTGGCATGCGCTGGTCTTTCCTTGGTGCAGCAGGAGCAGCTTTAATAATAAACCTTTGGAAATAAAAAAAAATGTGGTCATATGTACAGAACAATTATGCAATAAAATGCCAATACTCAAAGCACACAGACTCATTGCAGGAACCGGTCACAGCACACTCAAAAACAAGCCAAGCAACTGGGCTGATTAATTTACAATGAATTTGACTTTCATGTAACAGTTCTATGTATTCCATGTTTTTAAATGTGTATCAGTTCCAGAACTGAAAAATAGGTTCTTAATCAGATTTTTGAGCTTGAAAGTTTGGTACTGTAAGCATAAATTATCTAAAATGATCTCCTACCCCTGTCTTAGGTTATATCTCACAGTGGGGCAATAAAGAAGAAGTGCATGCTGAGCTGGCATAGTTTAGAATAATGATAAGACTCAGAAAAAAGAAAAGGGCATGCACTTCTACCACCGCTTCGTAACCATGATAACGTATGCTTGCAATAATAATAAAAAAAAAAATTCAAGCTTAATTTTCTAAAACCCCCCCAAACAAAACCTTTCAAATCAAAATGTTTAATAAACTATTAATAGATATTATATTTATTTACAGGTATACTTTTCAGTTCTGTAATACCTGGGGCATTTGCTTTGTTCATTTAATCATACTTGATTAGCACATAGTTTACCAAGGATAATCTTTTTTTATTTTATTTTTTTATTTGCCTTTCTGTGATGCTTTAATAGCAAAATAAATTTAAAAAACTGCCGATCAGCATAAAAAAGGAACATAGTTAGTACATACTTGACAAACAAGTGTCTTTTTTGCTTGACCTGCAGTGGTTCTTTAAAGGACAATGGAAGTTTGGGGAAAACTTCATGTTTTTGAAATATGTAAAAAAACTAAACGCCTATGTAAGCCATGAGCATAAATGTATTTTAGAGAACATGTTAAATTTAGCAACCTTTGCTTGTTTCATGGATATTTCCATCATGTACTGCCAGTGGGTCTGCGGCCTGAGTGCAAGAATAATCTAAGGGCTTCCTCTATCATTTACTTGTATTTTTAAGCAAATGGATAGTCTTCAGCAGAAATGAATAGAGATTTTATCTGGATCCTCTGTTCCTCTCATTCCAATGCTTTTAGGAACAAAGGCAAATGGTTTCCTGCTATTAAAGTAATATTGACTATACAAATAAAAAATGAAAGTGTTGCGGAAATAATACAAATATCGTTACACTATTTAGTGTGTGTATATATATATATATTTTTTTATAGTGGCCAGAAGAAAGCCATCACTTTCAGCAAAAAAACAAAATGGCACGTTTTGAGTTTGTGAAAAGGAATGTGGGAGGGTCCCAAAATGTATGGAGGAAGGTGCTCTGGTCTGATGAGACCAAAATTGAACTTTTCGGCCATCAAAGAAAACGCTATGTCTGGCGCAAACCCAACACATCTCATCACCCAAAGAACACCATCCCCACAGTGAAACATGGTGGTGGCAGCATCATGCTGTGGGGATGTTTTTCAGCAGCCGGGACTGGGAAACTGGTCAGAGTTGAGAGAAAGATGGATGGTGCTAAATACAGGGATATTCCTTAGCAAACCCTGTACCACTCTGTGCGTGATTTGAGGCTAGGACGGAGGTTCCCCTTCCAGCAGGACAATGACCCCAAACACACTGCTAAAGCAACGCTTAAGTGGTTTAAGGGGAAACATGTAAATGTGTTGGAATGGCCTAGTCACAGATTTTCTATTGGATTGAGGTCTGGGCTTTGGTCAGACTGTTCACAAGCTCAAACCATCCAACTTGAAGGAGCTGGAGCAGTTTTGCAAGGAGGAATGGGCAAAAACCCCATTGGTAAGACGTGGCAAGCTCATAGAGACTTATCCAAAGCCACTTGGAGCTGTGATTGCCGCAAAAGGTGGCTCTACAAAGTATTGACTTTAGGGGGGTGGATAGTTATGCACATTGACTTTTTCTGTGTTTTTTTTTGTCCTAAAAAAAAAAAAACATCTTCAAAGTTGTCGGCATGTTCTGTAAAATTAAATGATGCAAATCCTCAAAGAATCCATGTTAATTCCAGGTTGGTGGGTGGGTGTGAATACTTTTGCAAGGCATTGTATCTATTGATCGCTTTTGTAACACTTGTGACCTTGAGCCCTGAAACAGTACTCAGTCCATTACAGGCCATGAGGTATGCAAACAGTTTATTCTGCTTTCAATTATAAAATTGAATTGGCTTTCAATTATAAATGTTATTCTTTAAGTGTAAACAAATCCTTCTCATAATCAAAAAACGGGTTTACAGACCGTAAACAATTTTTTAGCATAAACAAATTATGTATTTCAATAGTACAAGGGCATAGCTCAAGGATGATCAGGATGTCATATCTGGCGATGTGTTATCACATCTAGTGGCATGCTTTCACTGCATGATTTGCACATGCAGATTATTGATTGGATATACAAATATCAATAATCATTCATTGGTCTAAACAATGGGGTGTGGATGGGATTAAACTTTTGTAAAAACATTATTCACATTATGCACATCATCATAAGTGTATACTTCAATTAATAATGATATACTGTGAAACTAGTCCCTGGATCAATAGAAAACCGCCCAGGTTGGTTCTATAAAAGGCCTCATTTTCAGTGACGCTTTGAGAGTTATTTTAAACCACCTCCGTCTCCCAAAGTCTTTCCAAAAAAGACTAATATTCACTCTCCCAACTAAACTTTCTATTAAGACCAAAAATGGCATAACAGAGATCACCAGCCTATCTCCTAATCTCAATCATTCACAGTTTTTTTGCTTCCATAACCTGCTTCTCCAAGCAATAAGATTTAATTTGTACTAATAAACCACTGACAGCACAGCAAGGGACTCCGCCGATAATAAAAGCACAGCTACCACGCACTGTCCCTAGGTGTGCTGAAATACACTTTATATGCAATTTAATGATAGAACGATATGCAAGGAATTAGCCACAGATGCAGAGATGTTAAGGAATAATTATGAAAGTCTTTAAATCAGTACTGCTGAGGGAAATATTACATTTCTGAGAGTAAACTATTTTGAACTTGCTCTGCAGAAATAACTTTTAGGTAAAAATAATTTATGCTGTAAACTTGTTGCAATAAGCAATAGATGCATTTCAGTACTTAAATGGCTCTAAGCAAAACAATGTGTTCTATGTAAAAATATTTAACTATGTTTATTTAATTCAATTGAATCTCTTCAGTGTAACTTTCATATAAAATGTTCAATAGTTTGAGAACCTGTTGCTTTATGGGTCTCTTACAGTTACAGGAACCTCCCCCTTTCTAACTGTATTCTCTCCTTCACTCTGCCATATTGCACAAGGGCCCATTTTTATTAGCTAAAATTATAGGACTAGTTATGTGCAATATATATATATATATATATATATATATTATAGATATAGATAGATAGATAGATAGATAGATAGATAGAGAGAGAGAGAGAGAGAGAGAGAGAGAGAGAGAGAGAGAGAGAGAGAGAGAGAGAGAGAGAGAATATCCCTCCTATGTATGGCGCTGATTATATATTACCACCAACTAATTACATATAGAATATATACAAAAAGAGCTGTAGAAATGTGAAAATCAGATCAGTTTCTGTTTTTTTACATTTTCAAATACACAGTATGTCACTGTCTGCTTGACACTGACAGTGTTAATCCCCTTCCCTGTGGGAGTGTACAACCTAATAGTGTATTTGCATATTTAAACATAATTTTATTTGCAAGTGCTTAAAAGCTCTGTTTTTACTCACTGAATCTTTCTAAACCGTCTCTGCAAAGGTCCACCCTCTGCAGCTTATGCATACAAAGTGCATTTTAGTAACTTGCTGTTTAGACCCAGTGTTTCAGTGGCTAGTTCATCTAGAAACACTTTGTTCATGAGCTATTTGGAAAGGTTCACTGAGTAAAAACAAGAGGTTTGTTAATAAAAGGATGTTTAAATATGCAAGTAAATATTTAGAAATGTATTTTAATCTTAAAAACTGGGAACCTTCCATGTCCCTTTAAATATCTAGAAATAGCTCAGAAAAAAACTGTGTTTTAAACTTATTTCTTTTAATGCATTATATGAACTGTATATTTAATGTAGTTACTCATACCACACATTTGGCCCAACATCTTGATGGGGTCTCTGCCCAGGGTACTTACTTTCTCCGTTTCCTCTTGCTGACTTGCACATTACTCCCACCCCACTCTCCCCAGCCGGGCAGCACTAGATTGATATCCTTTGGTTTCCCAGCCTCTTCCGCACTGCGCTTCTCTTTGAGGAAGTCTTTGATGACATCATCGCCTGCAAACGCTTCTTGAATGATTATCTTTTGATCAACCTCATCGTTTTCAACCTGCTTTGTGTGGAGTTTGGAAAGAAGAAAGTTAAACAAGGGAAAAAAACTGTTACTTTTCTAAAACAAATCTAAATATAGGAGGTAGACAACGTAACAGAAACACGTTACAATACGTTCAAATCAAGGAGGAGTAGGGTCACCATTTCCCTTCAGAACAACTTCAATTCTTCTTGAGAATATTGCACCATTCTTCAACAATAAAATTACCCATGACACACTTTCTCCCCCCCCCCCTTCCTCCTTTATTCCCACCACTTTTTTCCACCATCCTCCCTTTCTGCTCCCATCTATCCTCCCACTGCATCACCTCATCTCTCTTCCCAATCTCCCCCATATGACTCTCTCTCCTCTCCATGTTTAACATATGATGTCATTATTTTTAAGACGGTTTCTCTCCACATTAAATAAGTTTGCATTTTTTGTAACGGATGCACCTGCAAATTGGGCACAAACTATGTGAAGTCTTTGAAACTCTGAACGTTGCCTCGTGGTGCTTTAAAAACGCATATATAAAATGCAGATTGTCAGAAAACTTATAGCTGACAAATGCTGCTAATAGCAATCAGCCTAACAGGCTCACATTTGCAGCTGCATTTGTAATTGTGATTTAAGTTACTTCAAAACTCTTTTCATGCAGCATTTCTGTTATTTTGTTCACCCCTGAACTTCACTCCACTGATTAATCTATTGTGCAGAAGGAATAGAAGACCGAGCAGGAGCTTCTAGTTTGCTCTTGCATCCTACATATCAGATAGGAAGAATGTAACAACTACTACTAATGTGTTCTAGAAATGTCTTATATTACAGATGTAAATGAAGCTTAAAAAAAAAAATCAGCTAGTCAGAATAATTCATACCTATTAGAAATAAAAATATTAGTATATTAAGTCTATTGTCACTAAAAAAAGTGACACAGCCCTGAAATACCAATTCTACTCTGAATAAGATAAACAGCAAAGGGTTTAAGCGGGCTCCAAACTTGCTCACTATGCCTTAGAGTTCAACTACACCCCATTGACGAGGCCCAAGAGATGCCGAAACATACGTCTGGGATTGCATTTTTTTCTGTTCAGAGTAGAATTGCCTGGTATTTCAGGACTGGATCACTCATCTGAGTGAGACCAGACTGACACTAGAGGATATTTCTCCCTGTGAAGGGTACAAGGGAGCTAAAAGAGTACTGCTCTCGGAGTAAGTTAATATGCCTATTGAACAAACATACTTTACTATACTTTAGCATTGTTCATGCTCAGATTAAGCACCGGTTTTTGATAATTAACATTTTTTGTATAAACCATGACCTCTCTCCTCAATCAGAAATACAGTCTTGTAATACAGCTTGCGAGGCACTCAAACAGTGCTTTTATCAAAATGACATTGTAGATCTATTATTAAAGGGACTCTACTACAAAATCCAGCTGTTTTCTTAAGATAATCTTAAAAAAAGCATGAAAAACTGACAATACAATACAAGTAGCTATTGCTTTTTTCTAAAGTGGACCATGTGTCAGAATTTCATTATTCTGTGCTGTATGTTTATGCAAATGAGGGACTCCTGAATAAAAATTAGTGACTTTGATCCTTATTCGCACATCAGAGTCGGCTTGTCTATACATGTGGTAGCCAGAACTAATACTGTACCCCACCTTTATCAAGTATTTTGAGCAACAAATTAACATACAGAGATGCATATTATACAACATCGTTTTTCTGGCTCTCTCAGAAATAATATGCTGGTTAAAATAAGGCAGGGTCCCTTGAAGCACAGCCTTGCATAAAAAGACTATGTTCGATTCTAACAGGTATTTTTTTTCTCTGGAATTACAAAAAAATATTTTTTACATTATATTTACCAGTCATTTTCATGGATAGTTCAGAATGTTCTCTTGTACTCTGATTGCCTATATGGCAGTTTACCATAATGCCTGGGATCCTTGATTTGCCCGATTTATCCCTTAAGAATCCCAGATATTCCTATAAGTGTTTACCAAGCACATTTGCAAGAGCAGTGATCATTACTATTGCTTCATTTTTCAATCCCTTTAGGAAATGCTACACTACAAACTCATAAAGAGGTCATTTCTCTTCATTAAAGCTATCAGTGTTCATGCTTTTAGACCCAGTTTTACCACTAAATATTAACTCACCTCCTCCTCCACAGTGGTGGGAAGCATTGGTACCTTGACCTTCTCAGCTTTCGCTGGTAAAACCTCATTTTGGTCAATAAGTTTGGCTTTCTTGGTCTTTTTCTGAGTGTTTGGTTGGGTTGCCTCTCTTAGTTGGGTTGTCTCATTTGACGATTTCTTCTTGCTAGATGGTGCCAGCTGTTGCACAGGTTCACCTTCCCACTCCTCCCCTCCAAGATCACCAACTTCTTCTAGGGTCTGCTTTCTTTCCAGGCGCTCAGTTAGCAGTGGCCCTTCATCTCTTTCTTCTTCTGGCTCTTCCATTTCAGGCTCGTCTTGCTTCTCCTGGTGACTGGTGCCTTTTTTTAGCGGTTTGTTTTTTGAGTTTCTATATTGTTCTGAGAGTCTCTGAAACAGCTGATTGAATTCAGACACACGTTCCTCTCCAACATCTTCCTCTGCATCACCAAGCCCCTCCTTAATAGTTTCTGCAGGAATAAAATATATCAATAAAGCCTGAGAATCCAGGTTGTGCTAGTATGATTTCATATATATTATATAAATATTTTAAGAGTTTTTAATTAAAAGGGGTATGTAAGTGAGCTGGATTATGAATGCATCTGATAGAGGAGAATTAGTAGTGTATGAAAACATTTTTGCATGAAAAAAATACCAAAATAGGCATTTAAACACTTACTTTGAACTATATTTTATTTTCTGTCAGTTGAAACTTAGGGTTAACACCCTCCAAACTGATATACAATTTGAAAAATAGTGTTGGCCAATAAGCAGGAAGTAAAGACTGAAACATTTGTATCACAATCTGGCAGTTGCTGTCTTCTTATGGACCCCTTTAGAGGTCACACACTGTACCCTGCAGGGTACACTTTATGTAAGCTTCCTAGGGGTGTGCACATCCAGATATCAGTATCTAGCATATAAATATGTAAGTACATTCAACTTTTCACAATAATACACCTATTTCTACTAATCAGTAGCTGTTTATTAGGAAACATTTGGAACCCAGCTCATTTACATGCATTTTTAAAATTCAAATTTCTAAACACATTTACAAAAATTACACAGACATTTTCCATTCATAAAATTGCTCATCCAAAATTTGTTATTTTTGAACAAAGTTAACATTTTCATGTGGGTTATACAAGTTTAAATAGTTATTGGTGATTTAATAGATTTGGGATGCATAATATATTTGTATGCAACATATAAATACAATATGTGATTGATTGTTCTGGGGGAAGCTCTGGATTGCAGGAAGTGCTAATAGTTATACACAAACATCAGAATGATCTTCACTGGCTGGAGAATTCATGTGTCAAAGTGGTTTCCACTGGCAACAAAACATGGCTTGGAAGCTGCCAATGAATGACTAAGAATAGTCTGATGAGACATCGGATATATAAAGCTCTTCAGATCTGTCTCTCAGACTTTCCCCATGTTTTACTTTTTAAGGGTGGAAATAAGCAGTACAACTTGAGGCTGATACTCTAATATTTGAACTTTACCGTAATATTGAATATCGCTTTTGTAAATCATAGAACTGGAGTTTCCTTAATGAGCAACACAGAATTAAAACAACTAGCTCCACTTATTAGCACATTACAGTGTCGCTGTAATAATAATATTCTGCCTCCCACAGTGAGTTTTACGGTTTCTGTTATGTACAAAAAAAGCAAAAAAATAAGCATGCTATGTTGGTTAGGTGACAACTCACCTGGATTATTGACTTCATTCATCTCTTGCCCTTTCCTTAGTTGTCTTTTGTCCTCAAATTCCTGAAGTAGAGTCTCTTCCTCTGACAGCTCCTCCTCAGAATCATCATGCACCTCTTGTTCCTTGACATCAGTCTGTAAAGCAGCTTGTGTCTCTGGATCAACCTCTTGGATCGCAGTCTCGTTTGTTTCACTGCTCAGCTTTCCCGTCATCCAAGGGTTTGGTCCATCGGTGTTCAATTGTGCGTCATTAACAAAATCTGGGATTATTTCTTCTTCATCACTCTCGTCACTGGATGACAGAATCTCTATTTTTCTAGTTAATTCCTTGTTCTGCTGTAGCTGCTCCTGCATTGCTTTACGGGCCTAGCAATGGGGTAGAAAGGACAGATAAGTTGTCTAAGTAAAATTAACTGTGAAGAATTTGATTGGCATATTCTAGTCTAGACTGTACCATTTAAACATCGCCTTCCCATAAATGTCTACATACACACATTACCTTTCAATCATGTATCTTCAAATATTATGCTTTTTGATTAAATTTCTTCCCTTAATTTTATTCAGTTTCTTAAAAGTTTGGAAAGACCTTCACATGTTACATAGATTTTACAGACAATTCTAATTTTAGCAAAGTCGGTTTGGGTGTGCGGCTTGCAGCGTTGTCCTGTGGAGCACTTGAGGGAAAAACAATAATTTAAGGTTAACAATTATTTAGGAACTCAAAAAAGTGAATTTTAAAAATATGACACTGAAGCTTTCTATCATATCATCCTTCAGTCCTCTAAAACTATACATAGGTTCATGAGGACCATGAACCATTTTAAGCACATTCCTTTAATTGCTTCTAATGTATTGATATCCTTTTTGAGATAAGGCCTCCAGAACTAGACACACAATTCTGGGTGAGGTCTATCTAGGGCGACATGAGCAACTCTCTTTTTCAGGCTGCTAAATCATCTTCCAATACATACAAGTATTCTGCTTCCTCTGGAACTATACAGTCTCATATCAAAAAGATATAATTACTTTCATATGTGTCCCCGTTAACCCATGTACTTACATCATCATCATATTTTGCCATTATGGCTTTGGATTTTGCCCATTTTCCGCTGTTCTGGTGTTTCAGGGTCATTCTCTCCTGTGAACAAAATATGGAAACCATTAGCTAAACCGCTCAGATCTGAGATGTCTCTTTACATTTTGGCCGTCTCTGTCACCTCCATACGAGTTCTCTCCAATTTCTGCAGCTCCTCCAGAGCAGCTTCTGGATTTGTCTTCTTCAGCTCCTCAAACTCCTTTAAAGCTTCTTTCTGCTTGCTTTTTTTCAGCACTTTGTGGAACCTACAAAACAGTTGCCAATTCAATTTGAGAATAATGAAGTATGAGAGTCATGCTACCCAACTGTGGCTTGGCCGAACCAACACTAGTATGTGCAATGCAGAAAGACATTTCATGGTTCACCATTCAAAATAAGCTGGAGAAGTTAGAACGGAGAATGTTGCACCCCCCACAGAAGTGTTATAAATGTTGAACTCCATCTTTGACCCTTGGATATTTTAAATTTCTTTTGTTGCAGAGAGTTTGGGTGCAGCCTGTGATTGGCTGGACAGGCTAGCCATGCCCATGAATACAATTTGAAACAGTATGTCAACTACATTAAAAAAACAAACATTTTTTAATATCTTTCACTTTAAGTTTCCATATAACAATTATGTGTGGCTTTAGAGAATATACAAAATGAAAACTGGCCTCAAATCATGGGTATAAATGTTTAAAAATGATTAACACAATTTATTGCAATCTACATGCATTATAACAATATTTTACACCATACCACTATTAACTAGATTACAGAATAAGTATTGGTATGAATTAAAAGGGCATGAAACACAATCTTTCTTTTAAATAAAGCATTTAAGAGAGTTTTTTTTTTTTAAACCATTCCAAATGCTGCTTTTTCAGAAAAAAATAAATATTAATTAAAACTTATCTTTTCTAACAGGAAATGCCTCTCTAAATTTATTTAATAAAAATAAATACAATCTAAAATATTCTCAAATACACTTGTATAGATTCAGCAACAACAAAATAATATGCATTACCTGGTATTTGAAATTATTATACAAAAAACAAAATTGTTCGCTGGTGATGTCTAGCACAAAAACTAAGAGGAAATTGCACGTTTTCTTACTTTTTGCTTTTTATTTTCCTCTCCCGTCTGGCTTTTGACTCATAGTAAGATTGCAGGACTCTTGCTTTCTGTAATTCAGCCCGACGAAGCTTTGCCTAAATAAGACAAGAAATCTTAAGTTAGTCTTCGAGTTAATAAACAGTAAAAATATATACAATCTGTCAAATGCAGTGTGTGTAGCTGCATAATAACCAACTCAAAACAGGATTTCATACCAGAAGAGGGAGCTTAATAACACAAAAAGCAGACTGTCTAGTACAGGGACACCGACTCAAGACTCAAACTTACCTACACATGTGTTATGCAAAGCACAATATTAGGGATGTAGTTCTACTCTGACTCCTATGTTTTAATGTATCTCTGAATATTTACTGTGGCATTTGCAGTCTTTTGTTTACCAAGCTAAACTTAAAATGCCACTGTGGTGTCATATAATAGGATTGCACGTGTCTTATTAGTAAGGCATTAGCCTCAAAGTCAGTATTTGATTCAAATAAATGAAATGTAACTTAAGATTTAGGAGTGGTTTCTCTCTAACGCCGATTAGGAGTACAGAGGGACAGGAGAAGGTCTGCTCACAATGTCATCCTAAATTATTTCCTCCTCACACAGGCCCTCATTCAATTGCAATTTGGCCAATTGAATAGGGCTCTAAATAAGCACATAACATATTTTTTTTAATAAGTTTTTAGTTAGTGATTGGCTTGCTTTTGGATAGATGTTAACCAACTAAAAACTTCTTTAAAAAAATAGGTTATGTGCTTATTTAGACCCCTATTCAATTGGCCAAATTGCAATTGAATGAGGGCCTAGGTTTGCCTGTTGGGAAGGAGGCAGACAGACACACCTGATAGGGTTAGAGTGAAGTGGAGCTACTCAAGTCTGAAACATTAAAGTTCAAATGCAAGTTTAAAAAATAATATTTTATTTTTTCTTTAGAAAATTGAAGCACAAGCCTTTATATTTTTATGATTTATATCCCATTATTTGTTGCACAGATCCACACTTCAGACAATCCTGTCTGTTACATTCTCAATAGGGTGTTTCTTCTAAACTAATGAGCTTCCCATTGTTCAGCTAGAGACTTCTTGTTTATTCAATGTTTCCGCCTATCTCAGCATGGTAGATGCAGCATAATTGCATATATTAGTCTATTTGATTTTTCATATTTTCAAATGCAGTTCTACAAAACAGATTTAAATATACGACTACAGCAGTCCTTTAATGTTGGAATGGAGAACATGGGCAGCATGAAACCATATTCCAGATAGTCTGCTCCTCACCTCTTCCAAGCTCATGGCCTTCAGCGTTGACTCTTCAACAGGAGTTAATAAAGGGTCATTTATTGGTTGTTTGTTTTTATGAAGGATATTAAATACTTCCTGCTCCAGAGGTGTGCGTGCCTGGAAAATATACATATAAAAATCTGTAAGTCACATTACCATAAATATTGATACTGTACAAACTGCCACAGCATTGTCTTGTTCTTGGCTACAGTAATTTGTATTATATATAGAGGACAAATATATTGATCTTACAAAGAATAATGTTGCTTAAGCTCTCAGGACTACAGAATATTTGACATCTGATCAAATCTAATCTCTCACATTCTCCTGAGATTTTTACAGGAGAACAGCAACAAAAGAATAAATACTTAAAGACAAAAAACTGTACCCGGATCAGCATTTAGAATTCCATTTTCTTATGTATAAATAAAACATTTTATTTGCATTTTAAATATTCTACAGAAATATTGCTTAGAATATAAATGTGTGAAAATAATTGTAGTAAAACAGATTCCATAGCAATAACTAGTGTTAAGTCAGAGGAGATTCCAGTTATAGGATGTTTGCAATCTGATGTTTCAACAAGCTTTTTGCATTGAAGCAGATCTTGGAATAGGAGGAGGGCCGGGGCAGAGCGGGAGGCGGGCCGTCGCAGAGAGGGAGGCGGGCCGTCGCAGAGCGGTGGCAGAGCGGGAGGAGGGCCGTCGCAGAGCGGTGGCAGAGAGGGAGGAGGGCCGTCGCAGAGCGGTGGCAGAGAGGGAGGCGGGCCGTCGCAGATCGGTGGCAGAGCGGGAGGAGGGCCGTCGCAGAGCGGTGGCAGAGAGGGAGGAGGGCCGTCGCAGAGCGGTGGCAGAGAGGGAGGAGGGCCGACGCAGAGCGGTGGCAGAGAGGGAGGAGGGCCGTCGCAGAGCGGTGGCAGAGAGGGAGGAGGGCCGTCGCAGAGCGGTGGCAGAGAGGGAGGAGGGCCGTCGCAGAGCGGTGGCAGAGAGGGAAGAGGGCCGTCGCAGAGCGGTGGCAGAGAGGGAGGAGGGCCGTCGCAGAGCGGTGGCAGAGAGGGAAGAGGGCCGTCGCAGAGCGGTGGCAGAGAGGGAAGAGGGCCGTCGCAGAGCGGTGGCAGAGAGGGAAGAGGGCCGTCGCAGAGCGGTGGCAGAGAGGGAAGAGACTAATAGAGTTGTAGGAGGTGTAGTATAGACTGAAAATGTAATTATGTGAAGGTAAGCTTTAAAGCTTTCAAAACCAAAATGATTCTTCCTTCAAATTAAATGACATGTTGCTTGTGGTTGGGAAAGCTTGGTAACCCATTTATAGAGGAAATTGGGATTGTTACTATCAGGGCCAATCAGTATTTTTACACTATGATATTTCTGAAACAATCCAGGTGATTGAGGCGGCCGTACAGCTGTTGCCAAGAATACTGCATTTTAGTATATTACCTATGGAAAAACTGAGGGAAACTCCTCAAAGATATATAAAAAAAGAAAATTTAAAATAAGAGGTTATTATGACATTTACAGCAGAACCATTGATATAATGGCATATTCCCCTCTATGATGCTAGAAGCTTATACATTATGGGTCCCATTAATTTCACACCATAAAGAAACACAGACGCCCCATAACTTTTTCATGCAAGAGAAATCTGAAGTTAAAAATGTGCTCTCAGACTTATGGTCTTAGTGTCCCTAAGCACAAAACACAAACAATATAAGATAAAAATTGCTAGTAGCCGATATTAAAACATTTGAACTATAATATCAAAGAAGCAGACTCCGCATCACTCACTTTCCATCCTGTTACCACTTCTTCAATAGGTGTCGGTTTCGGCTTCTCTTCATTTACTGGAAACACCAGCTGTTCTGCCCTGCGGTTCTGTTTCACAATATGGTCCCACTTTCCAACCTCCTCAGTAGCCTTTTCATAAGCAACTGTTCTTTGTATCTGCAAATGGGAAGTGTAACAAACAATATAGCAGAGGAATCCAAAACTGAAATGAACAATGGAAGACAGATTTTAAACTTTTTTTTTTACTTTTGTCATTACTCTACATTTAGGTTGGAAAATGCTTTTGTTCTTGTGTCACTTAAAGTACCACGTACCCTTTGAGTCTCCTCCTTGGTGAGTGGGAGCTCCTCACTCTTCTGCTGAGTAACTTTATTTAGTTGTTTCTTTACAGGAGCAAGTGAGGTGGATTTCTTTATTGGTTCAATGAGATCAGAAAGGCTTATCTTCTCTCCAGTTCCTAAATAAAGAATCTACCATTAGTAAATAATGATCTGTAATGGATTAATCAATGTGGTAAAACAAATGTATTATAAATCATGGCTTTAAAATACATATCCCATCATATTGTTTTGTGCTTTTTATTTAAATAGAAAGTCTAAATCCAGGTCTAAAATTCATTATTTCTATTATCTGCCAAATAGCCAGTAAAATAACACACTCACAGCATTATTGGACAACTGTATTCCCCAACATCAGGAGCTAAATATTTTAAAATTATGCACTGATTATTAATACATTTTCTATTTCATGATTTATATTCAACTAGCGACTTGCCCGTCAAAAAATGACGGTCAATAAAATTTGAAGCCATGGCAATGCTGTTTGGCACACAATGTTAAGCTTTTTATACTGTAAGGACATCCGTCGCTCTTTGCGAGCCTCGCGCTCATTGCGAGCCTCTCCTCACGTGTCCTTTGACTCCTCTCTATGTTTTTTTAAATACTAATTAATTAATTAATTTAATAATAAAATAAATAAAGTTGACCTTTTTATAATTAATATATGTAACAATCAGTAGCCTGAAGAGCTAACAATCTCTTTGTATTGTCCTGCACCATATAATGTCCAGTTGGACTGTTGCTGCCCTGAGGAGATAGTTTTATGAATGTCCCAACTGTACATTAGAAATAGGCTGCGTGCGCGAGGGCGAACTGTTGGTTTATTTGTGTAAAGCGCTACTGCAGATGTGTAATGTTGTTAGTTGGAAGTTAGGATTGTAAAATAGCGTTGTTTGTGTATGAGTTACGCAGTTCGCAATCATTTGCCGTCCTTTGTAATAGTGTATTTTGTACCTCGTACGTTCCTGGGTGAAAGTGGTACGCAGTTGGCAGTGCGTTGTGCGGCCCAGGGTCGTGTAGCCTCGTTTTCGTTTTGTTTGGCCGCAATTTTTTTTGTCGCTTAGGTGATTTTAGAGTGCCAAAGCTCGGCCAAATCGACTTAAATTCTCGTTCCACCTCACTCCCAGACGTCCTGGCTGTTCCCCTGTGCTGTGTGTGATGTTTTTGTTGTATTTTTCGTGTTATTTGCTTTGTGCGGTTTGGCCGTTAACGTCGTATTTTTCCTATCTCGTATTTTGTTTTCTAAGTCCCGCGTCTCGTATTTTGTTTTTTCTAAGTCCCACGTTGGTCAACTGCTTGCAGCCTAAGGCGTCCCCGCGTTTCTTAAGTGTTTGGAGGCTAAGTCCTGTGTGTTTCATTGGCTCGCAGGCGATGAGCGCCTTTGGCGCTCATTGCTGCAAGTTAATGGCTCGCCTCGCTAAGCGAGGCTCACAAGCACCACGCATAACGTGACTACGTCTCGTAGTTCGACAATTATAATATGTGATATTCAGTTTTAAATTCACGGTCAAAGATTAGACTATTAATCTCTTAAATTTTCCATTCTAAACATTATTTTTTTTATTTTCACAGCGGTTCCTTAAAGCACTACTGTAGAGTAATATTTATGCCATTTTGAAGTATTTGACTAAACAATGAACAAAATGTATAAAAAAATATATTACGGACTATAAATTGTAACTATTGTATTCAACTTTGCTTTAGTGATGACAAACATTTTGTCTTTGTAAAAGGATTAGAAACCAGGGAGAAGTGGGAGGAACATTGGACGCAAGTAGGATTCTGTACTCACTTCTGTTACAAAAGTTCCTCTTCATATAGCCCCTTGACAGTAGTCGTCAGGGAAGGAGCTATAGCTACTGGAGCAGGTGAAAAGCACTGGGGCCCACAAAAGAGTAGGGGCCCTCAGATAATGACAGATATATTGAATAAAGGTTATTAAAGGGCCAGTTAATTCAGTGCAATATAGACCACATCATGGTAAAGATCTCCTAAGAGCATGTTGAAATACTTTTTGAATATTTGAAATATGTGCATTTTTTACAGAGAGACCAAATCAAACAACATTGGTGTTTACATGCGGCACTGACTGCCCACTGCCAGACCCGCAACTACAGCTCTGTGTAGTGAGCAAAAGAAAACAAAAAAGGTCAAACCTTTAGAAATCTATCTGTGCAGAGAATGGAATGCTGCAATCACCTAAACAGGTCAGTTATGGGTCAGCTGGTCAGTGCATTCCTGAGTTCAGGGATACACTGCTATCAATCACCGTCTTCACTGTGCGACTCGGCTGTCTGTTTTACTCATGCAACAGCCAGTGGGCAGGATAGGTTTTGCTATGTAAACAGACTTAAAACTTTAGAATTTTTTCAGTGGTGATTAAAATAATTAAGAAAAATAGATCATTTTACCATACTATCTTATGCTCGGTCACACCATGAAGAGCACTTACAGTGAGGTGAACGGTCCTTTAATTTATTTGGTGGAGAGTATTTTTTCTGTAGGTTCCCTACATGTAAAAAAAAACAAAATAGAGGTGCTCAAGCAGAGAACGAACTAACCTTAATAGTTTAGTTCTATGGCCATGATAACCCACTCTGAGAGCACATCTTTTAGCTCACTTGTCCCCTTCACAGGGAGAAACATCCTGTAGTTTATCTGTCTGGTTCCACTCCCTAGAGTGGTCCAGCCCCGAAATACGAGGCAATTCTACCCTGAAAAGGAGAAACGGCAAACCCCAGACGAACGTTTCGGCCTTGTTTGGGCCTCGTCAGTGAGGTGTAGCTGAACTTCCTAAGGCGCAGTGAGCAAGGGGTCCAAGTCTGGAATCCCCTATCACCCTTAAGGAGACTAAACCCTTAAGGGTAATTTTCATAAACAAAAAGAGAGGTGCTCAATCAGAGAATGAACTAACCTTAATAGGTTAGTTCTGTGGACATGATAACCCTTAGGGAGTTATCAGCTACACCTCACTGATGAGGCCCAATGAAGGCTGAAACGTACGTCTGGGGCTTGCTGTTTCTCCTGTTCAGGGTAGAATTGCCTGGTATTTCAGGGCTGGGTCCCTCTAGTGAGTGGGACTAGACTGATATACTACAGGATATTTCTCCCTGTGAAGGGCACACGTGAGCTAAAAGAGTTTGCTCTCAGAGTGGGTTATCATGTCCATAGAACTAACCTATTAAGGTTAGTTCGTTCTCTGATTGAGCACCTCTATTTTGGTTTTTTTTTTGTTCCCTACATGTACCTACATTGCAAGAAGGGGTCAGAAAAGGTTTTGCACTGAGACCCTCCCTTTACTAGCTCCACCACTGGTAGTAGTTAACGGGAGAATACGGCTCAAGTTACAGAATAGTAATCTAAAATAGCCTCACCCATGATAATCATAGTCATCTAAGATTTTCTCCCAAATGCTTTTATGTTTTTATCTTGCATACCTGCTAATAATTATTTTGTTACATACTTCACAAGCAATATTTATAAAAAAAGTTTGATCTTCGTTTAAGAACTTTTGTACTCTAAGGCGTTAAGTTCTATGATACAGAGTATTACTGTATACATTTTTAACAAAGATGATTTTAATAAAGTAATAAAGTTTACGTTTTTAAAGTTTAGTTGGTGGCTAATATAATAAATTCCACAAAAAGGTGTTCTTTAAGTGGTTTTCTCTTACTACTACTATCTTGAAAATACTTCACAAGCAGATGAATTTTTACCATACTACAGTGGTCCTTTAACGTAAGGGTGTGTAATGTACTCCAGCCACACAACAATATACAAGGCCCTAAAATACAGCATTTGGGTCCCCTGGTGGTCCAGTGGTTAGGATTCAGTGCTTTCACCACCTCAACCTTGGTTAGATTCCAGCCAGGGAACCAAGAGGTCAAACCAGCCTGAAGCCATACAGGATTAGGCCTGATCATTACTTGGATGGGAGACTACCTGGGAATACCAGGAGCTGTAAGATGCAGTCTACTAGAGAAGGTACTGGCAATCCACGCCAGTATCTCCACCATGAAAACCAAGTGGATCAGCATGGTGTGTTGCGGTCCATGAGGTCATGAAGCGTTGTAAACGACTGAATGACGCAAACAAACAAAAACATGCAGATTTCTACAGTAACTGACCTTCAGAGCTAATGCCAAACTCGGACACCTGCAGACTGGCCTCTGTCCGCTCCTGCAGCTTCCTCCTGGGAAAATAAAACCGTAATCAAACACACAATTAATGTACACACGCAGAGCTATGAATGTGCGCATGACAGCCTCAGGGGAGCCAAAAAACCTAATGTCAACCAGCGTAAGTAAAGTATAAATCCCACCCTATAATAACTACTCTGTGCAACCAACCTTTTCTTCCCATCCAGTGAAGAGATGGCATCGAGCAGTTTCCGGTGTTTCCTCTCATTGTCACTGTCTTCCTGTAAATCAAAAATACACAGAACTGTCATTACTGCACTTGCTGAATTAGGATAACAGATATACTAACCTGTCTGCGGTAAAATAACTATTACAAATATAGAACAAATAATACACATCTTCCATTCTTCTGCAAGTCTGTAATATTTCTCAAGCTGTCAGACAGAGAAATCCTGAGAGCCTGGGTGCGAAGCATTTTTATTTCTGACACCTACATAAAATGTTATAATTAATATATATAATAATATAATATATAATAATTAATAACCACTGTGGTCACATTTTCTTTATATGGTTCTTTGAATAACTAAAACTTCATAAAATGGTGTAAAAATGTTTTTATAAAAATAAATAAATAAGCACGGCCTTAAAATGTTTATATTTTGTATTATTTATTAATGCACAGATATATTGTATTTTATCAAATTATACGGTTACTTTGTCAAGAGGATGTGTCCTTGTAAACTAATGAGCAGTAAATTATACCTAATCAATGAACTGTCAGTTGTTAATGCTACATTACCATTATAGAGAGATGTATATTCAAAGGCTCCTCTCAAAAGATCACACAGCATATCATAGCATATAAAAAAGGTAATGTACAAGAGATTTATTATTATGTTAGTTTCCATTCTAAAACATTCTGTGTAATTTTGAAGTTTAGTTCTTCAAACTAATATATTTTAAATATATTACCACAGTGGTCCCATAAAAGCTCTGTAAGAATTCACCCTCCTTTTTTCTACAAATAACTGCAAGAAACCTACAAAAGAAATGCTGTAGCTTATTCGTTTTAAATGTTGTTCCCATGTAGGAGGAAGGATGCCGAGTAAATCCAAACCAGTTTAGAGCCATGTATTTATTCAAATCATATTTGTATTTATTATAGTTTCTGTAACCAGTGGAGAGACAGAGAGCAGCGAGTACATACCTCATCCTCGCTGGCGCTCACTGCGTACTCGGTAACAAATAGATCTTCTTCTTCTTTATCCATTGCAGCCGAGGTCAGGATATTACTGTAGACCAAAAATGTTACATTAACTCCTGGAATTAGGACAATACAGTTGGAATAAGTAGAGTCGGTGGCACTCTCTCTGGCACCAAGTCCCGGGCTCGGCGCAGCCGGTGGACCCCAAGCCCCGGGCTTGGCGCACCCGGTTCGACCCCAAGCCCCGGGCTCGGCGCAGCCGGTGGACCTCAAGCCCCGGGCTCGGCGCAGCCGGTGGACCCCAAGCCCCGGGCTCACTGCAGTTGGGTACCAGTGGATTGTGCTGCCACTCGCGCAGCAAATTAGAGCCCCTCTATCACTCCGTCCATCCTCTGTTTCTCTTACTCACTCAGGTGGTATACTCTCACTCCTGCAATGTCTGCGAGACTCTAATTTTACTCATACACTGCTCTCTCTCAATGTCTATTTATTTTCTCTGGAATTGTCCCTGCAGAAATAAATACAGTTGGGTGGCATATAACACTCAGCTTCTACATACAATGGTGTCCAATTCCTGCCTGCATCTTCCCGTCACCCCTTGCACACACAGACCCTGTAGGTCTTTGTTTTCTGTTCCGGTGAGTCTCGCATATGTCTGTCTGTCACTCCTACAGGTAAATCCTTACCTTGCCTTCTTCTGTAGGATGTCTCTCCCACAGTCAGTACATGTCTCTGTCCATTATTCTTCTTCTTACACACAGTACCCATGTCTCCCCAGTCTCTACTTCCAGGATTCATTCTCTTTTGTGTCAAAGTCAGTACATGACCATGTCTCTTGCTACTCTTACACTCTATACATGTCTCTTTCTCTCTCCTCCTGTAATATATCAGTCCTTGTATCTCTAGTCTTTCCTCATGTGTGTCTCCTTTCAGTCTCATAAAATACTTCATGTATCTCAACGTGTTTTGCCCTGCCTGCACTTCCACACAGTCACACTATATCCCTGACTCTGCTCTCATGTCTCAGTCACTTACTCTCTCACACACATACGGTACTCCTATCTCTCATATTTAAGAAGGGATCTAGAGCAAATCCGGGGAATTATAGACCAGTGAGCCTCACATCTGTAGTTGGGAAGCTTTTAGAAGGGTTAATAAGGGACAGAATACAAGAATATGTCTATTTGAACAGGATCATAGGTAGCAGTCAACATGGATTTATGAAGGATAGGTTGTGTCAGACCAATCTAATTAGTTTTTATGAGGAGGTTAGTAGGAACTTGGATCAGGGCAACTCAGTGGATGTAGTCTTTTTAGATTTTTCAAAGGCTTTTGATACAGTGCCACATGGAAGACTAGTGAGCAAACTAAGGGAGACAGGAATTGCAGTAAATATCTGCTCATGGATCGAGAGCTGGCTAAAAGACAGGAAGCAAAGGGTTGTTGTAAATGGAACATACTCCGATTGGACAAATGTGGTAAGTGGGGTTCCTTAGGGTTCAGTATTAGGTCCTCTCCTTTTTAACATATTTATTAATATAAGTAGGACTCGAATATAGTGTCTCCATTTTTGTTGATGACACTAAGTTGTGCAAGGTAATAAATTCAGATAATGATGTACTTTCCTTACAAAAGGATTTGCATAAATTAGAGAAATGGGCGGCTAAATGGCAGATGAGATTTAATACGAATAAATGCAAGGTTATGCATTTGGGAAGGAAAAATAGCCAAGCAATCTATAATCTTAATGGAGCAAATCTAGGGGTATCAGATATTGAAAGGGATTTGGGAGTGCTTGTAGACAACCACCTAGGTAACAGCGCTCAAAGCCAAGCAGCGGCTGCAAAGGCAAATAAAATATTAGCATGTATTAGGAAGGGTATAGAAGCCAGGGAAGCAAATATAATTCTGCCACTATACAAATCTCTAGTACGCCCTCATTTGGAATATGGAGTACAATTTTGGGCACCACTTCATAAAAAGGACATTTTAGAGCTGGAAAAAGTACAGAGAAGGGCAAAAACTAATAAGGGGAATGGAGGGGCTAAGTTATGAAGAAAGACTAACCAAATTAAACTTATTTTCGCTAGAAAAAAGGCGTCTAAGAGGAGATATGATTACGTTATATAAATACATCCAGGGTCAATATAAGGCTTTGTCAAGTGAACTTTTTGTAGCAAGAGATTTTAAACTGACAAGAGGACATCCGTTGAGGTTAGAGGAAAAAAGATTTCACCTTAAACAAAGAAAAGGGTTCCTCACTGTTAGGGTGGTTAAACTGTGGAATTCTCTACCAAAGGAGGTGGTGACAGCGAATTCGATAGACAACTTCAAAAAGGGGTTAGATATATTTTTGAATAAAGAGGGCATTCAAGGCTATCCTAGATAACTAGCAAAGGAATATTGATCCAGGGAGAAATTTGATTGCCAGTTTCTGGGGTCAGGAAGGAATTTTGCTTTTTTTCCCCCTTATGAGACAATTGGCAAAGTTTCAATGGGTTTTTTTTTTCTGTTTGCCTTCAATTAATAATAAATAGTCCACAAAAGATCAATAGAGATCTAAAAAGGTTGAACTTGATGGACTAACTCTTTATTCATCCTCCAATACTATTAATAATTATTTAACAACAAATTAATTAATAACTAATCCTCATATTGCAGATCAGAAGAGATCTTAAAAGTTTGAACTTGATGGACTGAAAGTCTTTTTTCAACCTTAATTACTATGGCCCTCATTCTATTATCGGCCGTAAGCTTGCACATCAGCCCAAATCCGAGATTTCATTAACTGTTTATTTTCCGTCCCGCAGCGTGGGCGGGTCTGAGGTGCTCCAAGCCCTCTGGACTTTTTCCATGGATATTTGACATTAATTAAAATAAAAAATTATTTACGGATTTGAGTGTAGGGGAATGTTGTGCTATGAATGCTAACACCTACAATAACTTCATAGTCTCCTCAGAGTGCAGGATGGCTTTATTATGTGCCTGCGGGACCTTTTTGCTGCAAGTAAGCTGCGGCTCGGTTTTAGCCTTGCAGAGAGGGTTCCCGGAGCAATTGAATAGCAACCAGGATTTGCTTGCGGACGAAACTCTTGCGGCCGTTTAAGATCAAAGGCTTTCCTCCGGCGCGAGCGGCTGCAAGGGATAACAAGGCGCCGGCCGCAAGCCTGCCGGAGTCCCCGGCCGGAAGGGAATGGAATAGGCAAATAGCCTGCGGCCGGTCCTTGCGGCCCCGCATCTCCTAAGGCCGATAATAGAATGAGGGCCTATGTAACTATGTATGTCTTGTATTCCCAATCTCTTTCCATTATCACACACAGTCTCATGTCTTTTTGTCACTCTCCCTCCCAACACAGTCATTCTTACTGTGTCACATGCAGTCTCTCTCCCAACACTCTCTCGCACACAGTGTCATTCTATACTGTGTCACATGCAGTCTCTCCTCCAACACTCTCTCGCAGTGTCACATGCAGTCTCTCCCCCAACCCTCTCTCACACACAGTGTCATTCTATACTGTGTCACATGCAGTCTCTCTCCCAACACTCTCTCGCAGTGTCACATGCAGTCTCTCCCCCAACCCTCTCTCACACACAGTCATTCTATACTGTCACATGCAGTCTCTCCCCAACACTCTCTCACATACACAGTCATTCTATACTGTCACATGAAGTCTCTCCCCCAACACTCTCTCACACACAGTCATTCTATACGGTCACATGCAGTCTCTCCCCCAACCCTCTCTCACCCACAGTCATTCTATACTGTCACATGCAGTCTCTCCCCCAACCCTCTCTCACCCACAGTCATTCTATACTGTCACATGCAGTCTCTCCCCCAACCCTCTCTCACACACAGTCATTCTATACTGTCACATGCAGTCTCTCCCCCAACACTCTCTCACACACAGTCATTCTATACTGTCACATGCAGTCTCTCCCCCAACACTCTCTCACACAGTCATTCTATACTGTCACATGCAGTCTCTCCCCCAACCCTCTCTCACCCACAGTCATTCTATACTGTCACATGCAGTCTCTCCCCCAACCCTCTCTCACCCACAGTCATTCTATACTGTCACATGCAGTCTCTCCCCCAACCCTCTCTCACACACAGTCATTCTATACTGTCACATGCAGTCTCTCCCCCAACACTCTCTCACACACAGTCATTCTATACTGTCACATGCAGTCTCTCCCCCAACACTCTCTCACACACAGTCATTCTATACTGTCACATGCAGTCTCTCCCCCAACCCTCTCTCACACACAGTCATTCTATACTGTCACATGCAGTCTCTCCCCCAACACTCTCACACACAGTCATTCTATACTGTCACATGCAGTCTCTCCCCCAACCCTCTCTCACCCACAGTCATTCTATACTGTCACATGCAGTCTCTCCCCAAACACTCTCTCACACACAGTCATTCTATACTGTCACATGCAGTCTCTCCCCCAACCCTCTCTCACCCACAGTCATTCTATACTGTCACATGCAGTCTCTCCCCCAACCCTCTCTCACCCACAGTCATTCTATACTGTCACATGCAGTCTCTCCCCCAACCCTCTCTCACACACAGTCATTCTATACTGTCACATGCAGTCTCTCCCCCAACACTCTCTCACACACAGTCATTCTATACTGTCACATGCAGTCTCTCCCCCAACACTCTCTCACACACAGTCATTCTATACTGTCACATGCAGTCTCTCCCCCAACCCTCTCTCACCCACAGTCATTCTATACTGTCACATGCAGTCTCTCCCCCAACCCTCTCTCACCCACAGTCATTCTATACTGTCACATGCAGTCTCTCCCCCAACCCTCTCTCACCCACAGTCATTCTATACTGTCACATGCAGTCTCTCCCCCAACCCTCTCTCACCCACAGTCATTCTATACTGTCACATGCAGTCTCTCCCCCAACACTCTCTCACACACAGTCATTCTATACTGTCACATGCAGTCTCTCCCCCAACACTCTCTCACACAGTCATTCTATACTGTCACATGCAGTCTCTCCCCCAACACTCTCTCACACACAGTCATTCTATACTGTCACATGCAGTCTCTCCCCAAACACTCTCTCACACACAGTCATTCTATACTGTCACATGCAGTCTCTCCCCCAACACTCTCTCACACACAGTCATTCTATACTGTCACATGCAGTCTCTCCCCCAACACTCTCTCGCACAGTGTCATTCTATACTGTCACATGCAGTCTCTCCCCCAACACTCTCTCACACACAGTCATTCTATACTGTCACATGCAGTCTCTCCCCCAACCCTCTCTCACACACAGTCATTCTATACTGTCACATGCAGTCTCTCCCCCAACCCTCTCTCACACACAGTCATTCTATACTGTCACATGCAGTCTCTCCCCCAACCCTCTCTCACCCACAGTCATTCTATACTGTCACATGCAGTCTCTCCCCCAACCCTCTCTCACACGCAATTCTTACGGTATCACATACAGTCTCTCCCCAACACTCTCACACACAGTCATTCTATACGGTCACATGCAGTCTCTCCCCCAACACTCTCTCGCACAGTGTCATTCTATACTGTCACATGCAGTCTCTCGCCCAACACTCTCTCACACACAGTCATTCTATACTGTCACATGCAGTCTCTCCCCCAACCCTCTCTCACACACAGTCATTCTATACTGTCACATGCAGTCTCTCCCCCAACCCTCTCTCACACGCAATTCTTACGGTATCACATACAGTCTCTCCCCAACACTCTCACACACAGTCATTCTATACGGTCACATGCAGTCTCTCCCCCAACACTCTCTCGCACAGTGTCATTCTATACTGTCACATGCAGTCTCTCGCCAAACACTCTCTCACACACAGTCATTCTATACTGTCACATGCAGTCTCTCGCCCAACACTCTCTCACACACAGTCATTCTATACTGTCACATGCAGTCTCTCCCCCAACCCTCTCTCACACACAGTCATTCTATACTGTCACATGCAGTCTCTCCCCCAACCCTCTCTCACACGCAATTCTTACGGTATCACATACAGTCTCTCCCCAACACTCTCACACACAGTCATTCTATACGGTCACATGCAGTCTCTCCCCCAACACTCTCTCGCACAGTGTCATTCTATACTGTCACATGCAGTCTCTCGCCCAACACTCTCTCACACAGTCATTCTTACCCTGTCACATGCAGTCTCTCGCCCAACACTCTCTCACACAGTCATTCTTACCCTGTCACATGCAGTCTCTCGCACAGTGTCATTCTATACTGTCACATGCAGTCTCTCGCCCAACACTCTCTCACACAGTCATTCTTACCCTGTCACATGCAGTCTCTCGCCCAACACTCTCTCACACGCAATGCTTACTGTATCACATACAGTCTATGTTTTCCTCTCTATCACACAGTCTCCCTGCCACTCTCCTCTCCTGCCCAAGTCCTGTGTCACAGTCTGTGGCCTCTCGGTCTCCAGCCTCTCTCCCTGTACAGTCACACACAGTTCCTCATGTCTCCGGCATTGTGTCACTCTCCATGCACTCTCTCGCTCACATACACTGTCTCTTTATCCCAGTCACTGTATCTCTGTGCGTCTCACCTCTTACTCCGGGCCGGACTCATCTCTCTTTCCTTCCCAACACGTGTTTCCAGGAGCTGCCGTAAAGCGTTGCTCTCCTGCCAGCACTATGCGCAGCATCAGCTGCCAGCAGTGACGACATACGGTGGCCGCGCCGGACCAAAAGAAGTCAAGTGAAGAGAATGATACATTTCATAAATGGCCAAGAGGAGGCGCAGGAACCAGAGAAGACCTTTTGGGGGCAGTAGTTGGGGGCACCGCAGGGGCCAGTGCATTTATGATTAGTTTAGATTGTGATTATTTGATATTTTATATATTTGAAGTTTTTATAGCACGCAGTTCCAGTTTATACCCAAAATAAAAGATCAGAGAGCAGCTTTAAATGTTGATCACAATTCCCATGTTTACTAGGAACACTATGGAAGCTGATTTAAACAGTTAAGAACCAAGAGGCCCATTATTATTATTATTATTATTATTATTATTATTAACTTTTATTTGTATCGAGCCAACATATATTTCATATCTCTGTATAAGGGATAAGAGCAAGAGAAATACAATATTAACAAACTCAGAAAATGGAGGCCTTCTTTTGAGCTTAGAATATTTGCAGAAAGTCCTTTTTCCCAAAGCACCCTACAAGATTGGAAACTCTAGTCTGCCCTTTTTATCTACCCACAATTTTGGAGTAACTAATCTTCATGATAGCCTTATGCTTATCTCAGACATGCTTGAATTCATGAACTAGGTTTGACTCTGCCACTAGTATTGTCACACATTAGGGACACAGCCTAAAAAGAAGACAGGGTATTTGTCCAAAAATGTAAGTTTGTGTAATGTCTGTGAAAATGAGTGCTGCTATGGTTAATGAGTATCGTGACTGGACAAATGGCACCATTGTAAATAAACGGCATCAAAACTGAGGAGCACCATGTGCCATTGACGTCAGAGGTGAACGTCGGCTGCAAAGGTGTGTGACGGCCAACCGACATGCTACAGTTGAGCAACTCACCATCCAAACAAACCAGGAGGCTACCAGACGTGTGTCTAAAATGACATTTCATCCAACCTTGTTGCATATGGGGCTCAGAAGCAAATGTCTGGTCACTGCACCCATGCTGACCAGGGTTCATCATCAGAAACGGCTTCAATTTGCATGACAGTACCGAAATTGGACCTCCTCTGCTTGGCAAAGGGTTGCATTCTCTGATGAGTAACGTTTTCTGCTCAGTCAACTGGACGACTTTGGTGTGTCAGACGCGAAACCTCTGAGAGCAAATACTCTGCAACCGGAGAGCTAATACTGATTACTACATACTGTAACAACGGAGTTTGTGATTACTAACGATTTAAACTTTAAATGTGAGGGATTGGTCCCAGGTAAGCGGAGTGTAGCCTAGTATTAACTAGGCAGGGTAAGTAGTAGGTCCCTAATAATCTCCACTACAAATGAGATATATATGGCCACCGTGGTAATGATTCCATATCCCCTGTTGATTTCACAATATCCATATTAATTGATCATATGTGTATATGTTTATTAGTGTAAATCATCTTTCTTACTATAACTAATGTAATTTACATATATTATACATTGATACAATCAATTCAGCTCTATATTGAGCATAGAAATACAGTGATACCTGTATACATTTCTCATAGAGAGATAGTGATATTTATCTGTTATGAGTTAATATATATTATGAATAGGCACTATCATATGATATATCCCTGGCAGTTTATTCTCTTGTGTGATTTAAACATTTATGATTGTATAGATTTGTTCCATCGTTTGTGAGGGTCTGTACAAGGTGACAATTATTCGTTATCACAATACACTTTTACAATGTATTATTTTAACCGTTCATGTTTTATACTTATAATCATCATCTTTTTTTTTAATGTAAAATAAAAGTTATATTTTGTGTAATCATGTATTCAGTTCTTTTTTTTAATAGTATACTTTGGATGCCATATAAGGGAATGATTTAAGGTTAGATTTAAAGGTGTGCTTTTCCTTTCCCCTTCCTTTTTGCTTCTCAGTATATTTTGACACTGCTAATCATAGTTCCTGTCTGTAATATGATTCATACTTGTACTTTACATTACTAATAATTGAGGAAATATTATTTCTCATTAGATTCATTCACTCTCCTCTTTGTTTACATTATCAGAAGAACACAAGCTGGAGGTGGCAGGGTTATTGTCTGGGGAATGTGTTCTTGGCCTGGTCTTGGTCCACTCATACTTCTGGAAGGCACTCTCAACCGACTGGGTTATCTATCCATCCTTGCAGATCAAGTACACCCATACATGTTGACTGTCTTCCCTGGAGTGGATGGGATCTTCTAACAGGACAATGCAACATGTCATATGGCAAGAATTGTCCGGAAGGGGTTGGAGGAGCACAACATAGACTTTCAAGTACTTCCTGGCCTCCAAATTCCCCAGATTTGAACCCCATCGAGCACCTGTGGGTCCACCTTGGTCGCCATGTTCGCTGTATGGATCATGCAGTGCAGATTTAGGCCCATATTTACAAAGCAGCTATCTTGCTCACGTCAAAAGTAAAGCCAATTCCACTGTCATATGGCTTAATCAAGCCTTAAGGGACAGATTTAGGCTCATATCTATTTAACAGCTATCTTACTCACATCAAAAGTAACACCATTTTCATATCCATGTGGATTCAACCAGCCCTACTGTGCAGATTTTTTACCATATACTGTATAATGTCCGTAAGTGCATTTTTATTGCTGGAGAGCAATGGTACCAAAAGGCTTTCAATAAGTCCTAACCACCTTCGCTAAGCACTACATCGCCGATGTTGACCCCCATTAGTGTCCTCGCCCATGTCCAGGACACACCTCTTTTATCGTCATATGGTTTTCACAAGCCATCATGTAGATTTTGGCCCAGATCTAGTAAAGCAGCTTCCTTGCCCATGTCCAAGGTAAAGATTTTCGGCTTTCCCTAAGCACTCCATTGCTGAATTCAGCCCCAAACAGCATCCTTGCCCACGTCCAAGGATATGCCATTTTCATCATCACGCCCACATAGTAGATTTCGGCCCACGTCTAATAAGCGCCGTCCTTGCCCATGCCGAAGGACACGTTTTCTCCTTACCACAACAATCTGGCCCACTACTCAGGCTAGAATTTGTAGCTTTGGCCATATTACTACAGCTACCCTTTGTTGTAGGAGAGGGACTCAACCCCTCTGGTCTTTAATAAGCTCTTCCGGTTAGACTTTTCCTTGCACACTTCAGTTCACTTTCGCGTCTGTGCCTGGAGGGTGTTTCTCGGCAATTTCTTATCTTTTGGCTTCACCAAGCCTTTCTTTGCTGAATTGTTGGCCCTTATATATTAAGCAACAACTTGGCCTATGCCCAAGGCAAGTCTCTTTCATCAATATGCACATCTTTGGCCCTTTTTGTACAGACTTTTGGCTCTTATCTACTAAACAGCAACTTCGTCCAAGCCCAAGGAACATCTATCATCAATATATGTCTTTCAACAAGCTCTATATTGCAGATTTGGCCCCTTTACTATAAAATTTCGGGCAATATGTACTAAGTAGGGACCTTGCTCATGTCAAAGGTAATTCCATTTCCACTACCATTCAAAGACTTTTCAATAAGTCCTAACCACCTTTCGCTAAGCACTAGATCGACAATTTCGATCTCCATCAGTGTCCTTGCCCATGGCCCACACCTCTATTTTCGTCATTTGGCTTTCACCAAGCCCTCATTGTAGATTTTGGCCCAGAGCTACTAAAGCAGCTTTCTTGCCCATGTCCAAGGTAACTCTTTTCTGCTTTATCTCTGCACTCCATTGCTGATTTTGGCCCCCATCAGCATCCTTGCCCACTTTCAAGGATACGCTGTTTTCATAATCACTCGGCTTCTGACAAGCCCACATAGTACATTTCGGCCCACATCTACTAAGGTTAATCCTTGCTCATGTCCACGGACACTCTTTCTTCAATGCACCACAATCTGACCCACTACTCAGGCTAGATTTTGTTGCTTTGGCCACAAAACCAGCTTCCCTTCACCATAGGAGAGGGACTCGACCACAAATATTCATATTTATATATATATATATATATATATATATATATATCCTAGGGAAACAACCCAGACATAAACTTGTGCCTATTGCTATGCCCTAACTGGCCTGCTAAGAGGGCCAAGGGCAGAGTGATGGTGAGGAGAGAGGGAAGGGAGCCAAAGGTTGATGCAGTATTAGGGCTAATGACAATGTGAATGAGTTAAATCCTGCAAAGGCTGGTTTAGGACTTACGGAAAGCCATAGGAAACTTGAAGGTTAGCAGATTTTGGCTAAAATCTGCAAAAGGAGGCTTATGAAAGTTTAAAAACTTAGGCTTGGACATGGACAAGGGACGCATCTTAGTGGATTCAGGTCCGAACCCACCCAAGAAGGTATAGGAATGTCAAGAAACTTAGTAGATTTAGGCCAAAAAATTACAAAAACAGACTTACGAAAGCCTAAATAGTGTAGTCTTGGACACGGATAAGGGACGCAACTTAGCAGATTCAGAGCTGAACCCACCCAGGAAGGTATAGGAATGTCAAGAAACTTAGTAGATTTGGGCCAACAATTTGCAAATGCAGACTTACAGAAGCCTAAAAGGCGTAGCCTTGGACACGGACAAGGGACAAAACTTAGCAGATTCAGGTCCAAACCCACCTAAGAAGGTATAGGAAAGTTGAAAAACGTAGTAGATTTGGGCCAAAACAAATATAAAGGCTGAAGAAGGCCCCTCCCATGTGAAGAGGTGGAGTGAGAGCAGACCCCTCCCACATGAAGAGGCGGTGCGAGAGACGGCCCCTCCCACAAACCCAGGTATTAACCTGGTAAATATATAATTACTAGCGACTTGCCCGTCAAAAAATGACGGCAAGAATATTGTAAGCCAGGCAATGCTGTTTGGCACCCAATGTAAGGGTTTTGTTCTTCTGAGTACCTTGGGTGTTTATTGCGAGCCCCGCGCTGAGAGCCTTCGGTGCTCATTGCGCGGCTCGCAGTGAGCGCCTTCGGCACTGATAGCGAGCCTTTTCTCTGGTAATTTTATTTTTTCTATATATATTTTTTAGAATAGTAATTAATTAACAAAAGACTAAATTAATATAGTTTACCTATTTGTAATTAATATATCCAGCAATCAATATGTTGAAGAGCTAACAATCGCTGTTGTTTTTCCTGCAGCATACAATGTACATTTGGACTGTTGGTGACCTGAGGAGAAAGTGTCAGCAATGTGACAAGTGTGCAGTGTAAATAGGCTGCGTGCGCGAGGCCAAACCGTTTGTTTAGTTGGGTAAAGCAGCATTTTAGAATGGTAATGTTATTAGTGGCGAAATTCTGCAAATTCAGCTTGAATTTGCGTGCAACCTCACTCCCAGACTTCCTGGCTGTCCCCCGGTGCTGTGTATGATGTTTTTTGTATGTTTTTTCTTGTATCTTTTGTGTTTTTCGTGTTTTCCGATGTGCGCAGTTCGGCCGTTAACTTCGTATTTTTTGCGGGTCGTAATTTTTTTTCTAAGTGGCGGTTTGCTTTTTAAAGTGTTATGGACCGTCATTTTTGCAGGGGATTTTTTCAAAGTGCTACCAGTCTCACACTGTGAATTGTGTATTTGAGTTTTTTGTTGATCTGTACTCTGTGGGTCGTAGGGATGATGCTTAAGTCGTGCGGGGTCGTAGGGATGAGCGACTATGGCCTTGCCTTATGTTTTTTGGCA